>QUSF01000001.1:26388435-26492358 GCA_003676055.1 Chloebia gouldiae | reverse complement strand
ATGAATGAATGAATGAATGAATGAATGAATGAATGAATGAATGAATGCAATAAAAACACCCTTGATGGACGCACTCAGGAAGAGCCTCGACAGGCCGGTTCAGGGTATCTGTTCTACTAAAGAATATGTGCTACTTAATGAAAGGCTAAAAGCCTGTTAGCTGGATACAGTTTTGTTCATAAAAATTTTTTGTTAAAAAACTGCATGCAGGCCTAGCTCATAGATTTTTAAAAATACATTTTCAAAAGTGTTTACTGCTTAAGATAAATAGAATAGCCAAGAGCCTGGTTGGGAAGCTGACACAAAATGTATCTCTACAAATTTCTCTCAGGAAATTAAGTTCAATAGCTTTCACTTTGCCAGAAGCCTTCATTTCCCTCTGTCTCTGACTACTGACCTTCCCCTCATAACCAGAAGCAGGGACAAAAATCACTGTATTTCCTTTCATGTATTTTGCTAATTAAGAGTTCCAAACACCTAAAGAAAGTCCTTCTTTGTCTTGGTCTCCAGTAAACATGCCTTTTAGGGGTAAGGGCTTAAAATCTTGCTTTTCCCTACAGCTGTGCTTTACACACAGAACAATAGGTGGAATATTTTCTTAAGGTTTCTCTGCTCTGTTTCATTAAATCTTCCCATACCAGGATCCAGCTCTAATCAGCAACAAACCTTTTTATGATCCAGATGCTCACTATCTACTGTGGAGTCTTTTAGGCAACAACTAACAAGGGTCCACCATGGAGTTATGAAAGAAAGCTTTTAATGGCTTTGACTCCCCTGAAGGAAACCTGCTTTCCCCTGTAAACCTGTAAAAGAAGTCAGGTAACATTTTACTCTTCATGAATGCTTTCCAATAGGGACAGAATAAGAGCAGCTGTTGTAGGAGACACTGCCAGTCTTCAGCAGGATTTAATTATTATGGCAGATGTTACCAGGTAATGCTATCTAACATATGTCTGCTCAGCCACTCACGGGCAGACTTGTGCCCTGAGTCTACCAGAAGCCATATAGCCATGTACATATGGCACACAGAAACTAGACTGGACTTTTTATAACAGATTTATTGGCAAGTTCAGGGCTGTACTATCCATAGTCACAGGGCTGCTATCTACTGAGAGAGTAAACAGGAAAAGTTTCTTTCTGTTTGCATCCTTTCCTCTCCAAAACAGCAAAAAAACCAAAGAACACTAACAAAAAGAAAACCTGTTCCCCTTTGTCTTTCATAATTACTTATGTTGTGAGTGAGACTTAAGGATGTTGACGGATAATTTCAATTATGCAGGATTTGGGGTAGGGAATCCTATACAAGCAGAATAAGACTTTGATCTCTATAATTGGGAGGGTTTTTTGTTTTGTTTTGTTTTGTTTTGTTTTAGCTAAATAACAAGACTTGAAAGAGAAGATTGTTGCTGCAGTATTCAACTGCCTTTGTGGAAGTACTGGCGCTGGGAAATGAAAACAGGCAGTGCTTGGAAAATATACAGATGTCACATTACTTAACTCTCTCACAGAAGCCTATGCTTACAGGTTGTGTGTGCTTTTTCAGGCCTGAAGGAAAGGTAATAATTTTAATATTGTTCATGTGCATTGTCACTGAGGGCACATGCCTGTGCCAGGCTGGGATGTATTTCATCATGGACTGCTCTCAGGTTTGCATGGTTTACATGAGATGATTTTGCATTTCAAAAATGGAGAAAGAATTGATTAATAAAGATAGTTTTGCAATTGTGAATGAATTAGCCTATAAACTTGCATATGTATTTTCTGTTGAAATGGACAACTACAAATAAGGTTGTGGGTATTGTTTTAAAAATATGAAAGCTTCTGCATCTTGGTATTGATATCTCTGTTTAAAATAGCTTCTAGTACTTCTGATTAAAATAAGCTTATTAAGAAGGCTATGAACCTGTATAATAACATACAGTGATGTGCACTGCTGTTATTTCTTCAAATCCTCCTACGGTAATTTGAAGGCTGGATATGTACCTAAATCTATTTTCCATATTTTAACAAAAATTCTTATCCTAAAAAACTGTTCCTTTCATTAGTGTTTCTATCAAACATGGTCCCTCTAATCTAAATTTAGGCTAGTGCTTTAGCAACAAATAAGCAGCTGAACACATTTTAAATTTTTTTATCTTAGTTGAAATACAATATATTTCATCAATTAACCGCACCTCATATTTTTCTTCATCAACAGGTGCAAAAAACACAACCATGTGCTCTTGAAATCTAGCCAATTTATACAATTAAAAAATAAATTTATTTAATAATAGTTAACAGAGGATATGCTGTAAAAAGCAGCAATTGGTCAGAATGATCCTGTAACTTCCATACTCAATGCTCTTCAGCTGATCTGCTAACACCTGTTCCCAGATCTCATAAAGTTAGCAGTTGCAGGGGTTTATCTTTAGCGTGTCACTGCCTGGGTCTTGAGGCTGAAGTTCAATGAATGCAAATCAACGCTTTAGAGACACCAACAACAAAACCTGGTAGCTGTAACCTAGTATTTAATGAAATAACCTAGTTTTCAATGAAATAACCTAGTATTTAATGAAATACTTATAGGAAATACAGGGACCCTGATGATCTAAATTTCATCAGTAAGGATCAAGGGCAGCTTGATGAAGCTATAGTAGTTGAAAACGCTGGTAGAAATGGGAGAACTAAACTTAGGCTTAGCTTTACCTTCATTGCAGGGATTTATGTTGTGACATAAAAATTTATTTAGAGGTTTGGTTTGCAGTTTATTTGGAGTCATCCTTTAAATCTTAGACTTGTTCTTGAGCACCTATATGTATTGAATCTTTTAATATAATGAAGTTAGTCTTAAGATCTTAAACCTAGCCTGTTCAGGTCTTGAGCAAAAAAATTATATAATTTTTACCTCCACACACAAGTAATAGAATACATCTGCTCACCATAGAGAATAATGATAATATGACTAATTCAGTAAAGGATAATGTTTCATCTAAGTAATAGATCATGCTGCAGGCTCTCAGTGTTTCATTTCCTCATGTGCCCTTTAGGCGAAGATAACCTCTCTGTTCCAAGAGTTTCAGTGAAGATGTTTTCTATTTCTGCTTCCCTTTCTTAAAATGATCCATCAATTTCTGAAATTACACAATTGGCAGTAATTATAGTTGGGCTGGAAGTATGAAGAGGGGTTTTTAGATGATTGTCTTAAATTTTGCTCTTCTAAATGACAACAGATCAACAGATTTGCCTTATAAAAGGAAGGAAACAGAACAATGCTGTCAGTCCTAGAAACAATTAATTCATCATTTTAGGAAGCTGATAGAATTAAAAGGAATAAAATAAAAAATAATGAAAAATTATTTTTCTTGTAGCCATATTTATAATAGAGAAAGAAGGGAAAATAGCTATTATGACAATTATTTTTGTTAACATTATCACCATGCATGGTGAGTAAACATAAATATCACTAAGACAAATATCCAAGTTTTCCATCTAGCCAGCTGAAAAGGAGTGCTTATGCAATTTTTAAATTGTTCATAGTTTAGAAGTTTTAAAATGTATTTTCAAGCCTTAAGGATAGGCTGATGCTTAAGCATTGAATGACAGTTGATGACTGTTGTCTGTTTTTTTTCTGTCTAAGAGAGACACAATACTCTCTTCACATAAAAACAGCAATAGAGAGATTTATAGCTAAATAGTCACCCAATTCCAGTATACAATGTTTTGATATTTTCAGTGAAATTTTATATGTGAATATTGAACATGTATATACATAAATGTCTATTCCTGAATAGAAGGTGACATGCAGTATCCTGACACCATGTTTCAGCCAGAATCAGAAGTGCAGACAGAATGCCACACACATTATTCATGTATGGTTCTCCCAAATCACTTTATCTTTGGTGGAGCCAAGGAGTGGCATGACTCTTAGCTGCATTGCAGGATTGGCTGTTGATGCCATATGCATACCAGGTGTCCCTGGCAGTTCACCAGAACCACAGCATCAGTCATGATCCTGTATCTGCTATCAGCAATTGGGTGAACTGCTATATGCTCATCATTCCTACTGCCTCAATAAAGCTTTATTTTATGAATTGTGTTGTCAGATTCTATTACTGATCAGCCCACAGAAGGCCATGTATTTCAATATTCTTTGCACTGTGTAAGAAATTCATAGATGTGGTGGGTACAAGATGGTTAAAAAATTCGTTCTTATTTCAAAATCAACGTCTTTCCGACATCTAGCTTCCATGTATTCTGAGTTCCTAGTACAGGGCCTGAGGCAGTGAAAAGCTCTGTAGTCATGTTCATTACTTCATACAAACTGTTAGAACATATGAAGGTGAGTAGTTCACTCTGTGGTTTTGTTATACTGCTGGGGATATATCATCCTGCTCTAAGACCTCTCTTGTATTAAAAGAAAAAGAGCAGCAGCACGTCCACATGACAAAACAGTGCTCTGTGCTTTTTATGGACAAGTTCATTACTGGATGCAATTTTCATGTAGATGTAGGGAATGTCTTTTCAGCTACTAAGCCGTTAAAAACAACACCACCACTTATACTCTCAAAATGCTCATTTAAACAGTAAAGGTCTTGAATACAGTGTTACCATAAACTTTTACTGAATGACATTAACAGAGGTTACTCCTCAGTGATTTGGTAAAAAGTACAATATTTTCTCAACAGCTTTTTTATGATAAAAGTTATCGCAAGTTTGATAGGTATGGAAATACTTAATTCAATTGTAGAATAAGGACACAGCTATCCAGTAATGGGAACAGGGGCTTTATTTATAAATGCAGCAAAGTGGAAGAGGGCTTTGAGAGCCTCTGTAAATACTAATGTTGTCCATGTTACAGAGTCATGATCCAGCATTTGGCATGTTATATACATATGCCACTGAAAGATCTCATTGACAGAAATTCAGCTGAAGTAGAATTTGGTGTAATTCAATTGACATTGAGCTGAATTGCTCAGATGCCTAGAGTTTTCTAGAAATAGAAAAGAGAACTTTCTGTGCTATGAAGCCCCTTTTTGGGAGGAAAATGTTCTAGCCAGAATAGTTTGCAGGCTACTGATTTGGGTTTGTGCTAGAAGAAGGAATATAGCTTCTGTAATTGCAGTCAGACTTCGGAGGGCAGGGAGTCAGATGAAAAAATCTGGAAAGTACTTCACTGAGCAATGACCGTATAATTGTCAATAAAATAACTTTGATCAAAGTGGCTTCCTAGCCAGGGACCTGATGTTGCACAAGTGGCTGCTTTTTGGTATTAGGCATATCAAGCTTTGAGGTTTCAAGATATACCCTGTCCTCTGCTGCCTAGCAGGGAGCTGGTGTTTACCTCTTTTCAGCATGTTGCCATACAGGGTGACAGTGCCTACATCTGAAGGTCTCTTAGATCTAAAATATGACCCTGGCTCGCACAACAAACAGAAATATTTCCAGGTTTTTCAGGTCAGATTAACCTAACTATTCTCTTGAGCAGTATAGTCCTTTAGAAGTAGTTTTAAATCAGCTATGTGACAAATAAATAGATCTTACATACTGAGGAAACCCTAAGACAGATTTTTTTATTTACCAATAGTTGTTTGACATATAGTAGCTGCACCCTCTAATCTAATTAAAGGATTATCTGACATACTAATTGCCTTGTTACCTACCTCAAGAATTCCTGATGCAGCTCTCCAGAAGTAAGCATGTTCAATATTTTATAGAGCTGTTGTATTTCAGCTACTTCACATTGACTTAAAATATTAGTAAAACATGAAAAGGTCTCCTGTAAGGACCCTAGACTCCATAAAATCAGAAGTTTTGATGACTTCCAAGGCTCTCAAGAAACTGCTAAAAGGAGTTGAATGGAACAAACAAGCATTTAGAAAACGGACATACTAACAAATTTGGTTCAATGACATAATGAGATTATTGGAGATCAGCTATATTGTGGACCAGCCTTGGGATTTTTTAACTTTTTTTTTAATTTAGTCGTGCCAGTTCTTGAAGCAAGAATGTAGTTATAGCTACTAAGTCACTGTGGTTGGATTTTCTCTCTGAATTCATTCAGCTCTTAGTCACTTTCTTTTATCATGGCTTTTGGTCCCGAAGCCAAGAATTACCAGCAGTCACAAATTTTAAGGAGCAGTCCCTACTGAAATAAATCAATTTTGACGAATGCTATCTGGAGCATGTTGCAGTGGCGTCAGAGAACAGAGTTGTAAGTGAAGTGGATGATGAAAGATTCAAGTTCAGGCTTGGTTCCTAGATCTCTTCTATTTCTCTGTTTACCTATGCTCTTTGGCATTCACTGCTAGGCACAAAACTTGGCTATTGAGTCTCTGAGGTCTTTGCTTCCCAGAGTCCTGTGTAGATTCTTCTCAGCCCAATCTTCTCAGATAACAGTGAAGTGAGGAAAGTGAAGCACAAGGATAGCCATAGTATTCCAAGGAAGTAAAACTATGTTTAATGGACTGTTTAACTTAATTTGACCTCATAGCTACTGTGAGTCCAAAGTCAGCCAGAATTTCTGTCGAGGCACTCTATTTTCCCTCTAGTTCTGTGTACATAGGACACTTAAAGGCGGTAAGAGATTAATGTCATCTCTTTCTTCACACTGCTCCATTCAGTCCTTTTCTTTGGAATGCACATTGTACCTTGGGAATGCAGACCAATAAGGTAGAACAGATAACCTCAGAATGTAGCACTAAGGGCTTTACTGTGTGTCTTGGTTTGAACTGGAATAGAGTTAATCTTCTTCTTAGTAGCTGTTTTGGATTGAGTATGATAATACATAATAATAAATAATAAAACACTGAGAGTTTGGTTGTTGTGGGTATTGATTATCCTAAGTAAAGGACTTTTCAGTTTCCCTTGCACTGCTCAAGAGACTGTGGAGGAGCACAGCCAGAAGTGACCAGAAGTGACCATAAAGCACCATAATGATGTAAACTGGTAGGAGTTGGCTGAGGGATGGGTTAGGAATTGGTACGCTGCTGGTGAGCAGTTTTACTGTGCATCACTTGTTTCTCTTGGGTATTGTTGTTATTATTAGTATTATTATTTTAAACTCTGGTTATCTCAACCTGCAAGTTTTACCTTTTTTCACTTCTCATCCCACTTGCAGGGTTAGGAGGTTGTGTGGTATTTAGTTGCTGGCTGGGGTTGAACCACAGCAATCCTTTTCCCCGAGGTCTCTCCAGAGTTTCACAGTTCCAGTCCCAGAACTCTATACTGGCCAAAACTAGGAGTCTATGAGTATAATTTAATGGCATACTAAGCCTTGGACCTCAAAAAAAGCAGGTACTTTGAACACCTGAAAGAAATAATATATGAATCCAAAATATAAAACATGATGACATTGTGGAACATAAAAGGGAGTTTGCAGCCTGGTAAAGACATATTTTACTCTGTCAAATTTCAGTGCATGAAATGAAGGGTCATATTAGGCTAGCCATCACCAAATGTGGTCATTAACTTTATCTGATCAATATCTTTACATAGAGTGGGTTGCAAATGTCTTCTTGCCCAGTCTAACACACTGATGCTATTAACATCACCCAGAATTATGTCGTTCTTCAGTGAAATTACTCCAGTAATTTTAGAGCAGATGCATTTTATCTCGATGCAAATCTACCTCAGGTTTTCCTTTGCTGTTGATGGCTTGCAATCACTTCCATATGGTATGAGATTAAAATGGGCTGCTCAAGGGAATGAAAATAAGAGATATGGCAATTATGTCCAATAATGAATGTTTAAAGAAGATAAATCAAGATATCTTCTGTAGTCATTTAGCATTGAACAAAGGAAGGTCAAATATGTTATGCATAGTTTTTAGGTACAACACAGCTTAGTGGAAAGCCAGAGTCATCCTAAAATTCACAGAGAAGTTTTCTCTAGATATGATGCATGAGGGAAAGAAAAAAAAAGTGCACTGCACAAAGAGCTACAAAGCTCAGCTGAAAAATCAAAGTAGAGATGAGGTTATCGCCTGACTATTCTTTCAAAGTCACTTGTGAGACAAACAACATCAGCCACAAAAAATATACAGAAAATCTCACATTTCTCTGTAAAGATACCTCTGATGTTGAGTTGATGCAGCAAAAATTAGGATAGGAATTGTTTCTATTTGTTCTGTCATCAGCGTGATAATTTCTAAGTAAAAACTGATTTAGGCAGCTGTGGTTATGACTTCTGGCAGAGCTCATCTGATACTGCTTCAAGAATACTGCTGGAGATTTCTGTCATTGGATTTATGTCACCAAATCCCATCTTGAAGTTTATTATCTAAGTCGAGCTGACTCATTGCTCATGAAACTAAACATCAAAAGAAGAATAGAGAAAAAACCACACATTTGATTGATTAGTCCACTGGTTTATTTTTTGTCTATAAATTATTCAGATTCACTTCCATTCTCTGGCCTTTTTGGACTGCATTTCTCCTTGTAGAAGAAAGATCCTGATGACAAGGTAATTGAGTATTCCAGGATGGGTCTCGCTGAGTCCCTTTTGTGAAAAATGTTGTGGTTTACATAAATAAGCAGATCTTTATCCTCTAGCATAACTTTTCAAGTGTTATGATATGGTTGTTTGTCCTCCACAACTACGTATAGTATAACTTTCCTGGTTCCATTGCACTACCTGCAAACACTGGTGTAGCCTTCCAACATATGAGTCAGGTCCTTTGTATGGAACTAAGTCACTGGACACCTGATGTGAAATCCAGCATCACCTACCATTTCAGCAGCTAGATTAACTGATGAATCTGCCAGAAGTGGTTGCTCATGGAAATCACCTGGCATAGAAAAAGAATTAGCTTTCAGTCTTCAGTATAAAATCACCCTAGGGGCATGATCCCACTGAAAAGCATTATTTTTTATAAAGAAAGACACTTCTATGTTCCACCTCTTTACAAATGGTAGGTGATTCTGCCTCTCAGCCAACTTCTAAGCCAATTTCTAGAAGAGAAATTAAATCTAAAGGATTGTGACAATATGTGAAAGTGGAAAATTAATGACCGGATTTAAGGAATTCTTCAGCTGTATGTGGCAAATAGAGTAGCTGAGAGAATGTCAAAGAAAAAGCATATGTGCCTCATGTGCTCAAAGACATTTAAAAGTTTAAATGGACTAGTAATTTAAATCTGTGACAGCCTCAAATTTCTATTAATTCCATTGAATTTTGCCTTTGAAATTATTAAATTTTAGGCAGTCCAGAGAGGAAAGAAAGCAAGGTTTTTATATGTAGCATTGTCTGTGAAAGGAGTGATGGTGTGGATAAGTTAAAGCATTGATACTAGTTTTACCATTTGGAACAGAAGCAGGTTTCATTTACCAGAAACAGGTGAAGCATGGGTTTAATGTTACATAGAAACAATATATCAATCATTATCAGGGCCAAAAGCCAGTAAACCTTATGGGAAAGTGAAGTGACATGCACTGAAAGTGATGTTTAATCTACAGAGAGAGATGTTAATGTTTTATCAGTCATAATGTTATAAACTGTGGTTCATTTTTATTAAGAGATCCTCTGTGAAAGAAACCACTTCAGTTAAATGCAGTTTGTTGTTTCATTAGTGTTGATATGGCTGCTCTTTCTTCATTACACTGAGAGGAGGCAAAATAATTGCTGCTGGTAAAAAGGAAGAGGGCAATGGAAAGAAGCAAAGTTCAAAATATCCATGTTAACTTTCATACAGAAAAATCTTGAGCCTCTGCATTTTCATCAGGCATGACCAATACTGTGCTGGTAGCCACAGTGTAAGAGCAAAGCTGGAAAGGAGACAGGAGAGCAAATACCAAGGACATATCATCCCGAGTGTAAGTCGCAAATTATGTCGGACTTTTTAAGACACTAATGTCTATCTAAAGATCATTTTCTTACAAGGTTACCTTCTTCTTTAGGTGTCAAATATCTAAAGAAAAAAAACCAAACAAACAAAAAAGATAACCTCTCAAAATTTCTATTCTAAGACTTTCCTGTTCTATGTTTGATATCTGTGATGATTGTTGGTACTTATCTTTCTTAATATGGGAAGGCCTACACATTTGTAAATGTTGCATGAGATAAGGAGAAAATCGATGGTTTGCTGGGCTTTATTATTCAAGAAAAGATATCTCAGAAACTGCTTATCATCTGTATTATTCCAAGCAGGATGACCCAGGGTTATGAGCCAAGTAGAAATGAATGTGAATCATTGTACATGAGAAACAACTGATGTTTCTGGTCTCCAGAAGATACAGGTGGCTCAATGGCCACTAATATAAAACAAGGACCCATACAAAATTTTTCCTGCTAGTCATACATATAATGCATGTAAAATCCATAATTTATTTCAAATAAGTGAATCAGGGCAATGGGAAAAGGGGTAGTAACTGGAATAGGGGTAGCTGTTATTTCCAAGATGATACATAAAATCAGAAATGCCATTGAAAGGGGCCTGTCGCTGACTGAGCCTGCAGCATGGCTCTCAGGGCCAAGCTTTTCAGGGTACTTAGGCACCTAAAGATGCAAAGAGGTGCGTAATGGTTAAAAATTTGCCAACTTCTTATCTGCATCTTTAGATGCCTAAACAACTTTAAAAATGCATCTGTAGTTCCCAGGGATACAAGCCATGCCAGGATTTTGAGCCACTTGTTAATGAATCACCATTAGGAGCCAGTTGGAAGCACTTGCATGCTTGCTTGGTTTATTTTAGATGTTGGGTCTGCAGTTCCAGCCAAATAAATGATTAGGTTTGGAATAGATAACAGTGAAATCTTAAAAAGGTATTTTTCGTGAGATTTTGTATGTGGTATTATGATTCAAGAAGATGTCCCAAACACTTAACATGCTTGCATTCAGAAGCTATGTTTCATTTCCCAAAGGATAGCCTTATCAGTTTATCAGACATTATGGAAACAGATTATTTCAGCCTCTTTCAAACCTGTTTCCACTTTGTATAAATAATTAATTGTTCCCTGAAGCAGGACCTTGAACTAACTCTCTAACTTCCTAGGTGTATTCCCAGCAGTTGAATTTGCTGTACCTTATATAAATAATGAATACATCAACTATTACTGTATATTTTAGTATATTTTAGGCAAGTCTCTTAGCAAAGGATATGCTTGCACAGAATTTTTGATATTTTTGGCCAAAAGCCAAGATTTTGAAAATTTTCTGGCTCTGCTTGAGCTACTCGAAGACTTGCTGCTTTTCACATGGAACCAAAGCAATAGGGACATATCTAGAGATTCAAAATTAATAAATTTAAATTTGAAGTAGTTTAAGATTCAGAATTCTGCTTTTAAACTATAAATACTTCAGTCGTATTTTTATTATTAGGAATAATGTTGCTTGTTACCACAAGCCTGTGTTTTTTTCTGCCTAATTCATAATTATTTATTGTATGTTTTGTTTTCTTGTCTATCTTGCTTCTGCCAAAGCTGTTAGCTAAATTTAAAAATGGCCATATACCTCTGCCTATTTCTTGCCTTAGGAATCCTGATTGTGAGTCAGTTTTTCTGAGCCTTGGAACTCATTTCATTAGAGAAAAAAAAATAAATGTTCTATCCTTATTGAAAAGAAAATGGAAATATTTATGAATAATAGACATTAGTCCTACAAGGAAGCGCAGAGTCTGTAGGCTCTGTCTCTTGTTAGCTCCAAATGAGATAATGCACTAACATTCATGTCTGAAGCCATTACAGGAAACCATGTCTGGTCCAAAGTCTGTATCTTAGTCTAAAAGCACATAATACAGATGAGAGAAGTCATTGTCACTGAAATAATGTGGTTGTAAGACCTGATTTTTCATGGTCCATCAACAGTAGCATCACTCTGGACCCCAGCCTCGGACACTGGATAGCTCTTCAATATTTCTGAGTTCCTATGTTTTATAACAGTGCTGGTAAGTGAGAACAGCATGCTTTGGATGATCACTCAGTTAGCCAAGGACTTATGGGTTTCTATACCTTGTTTGTATGCAGTTTGCTGCTGAGCAGAGGCAACTGCAGCCCAATCAGACAAATCACTAAGTTTATGCCTGCACAGCTAAAAAGATGGTGAAGGATCACTCCTGAGCTTTGAGATGAATTCTTGCAAACTAGTTTGTGCTTGCACAGTCTTTAGAGATAATTCCTCCTAGAAAGGTTTGTTTTGGATTGGGAAATAAACAGAATAGTTCAAAATAGAGAAGTGAAATGACCTAACAAACAACAGATGCTGATATTTCTTAGCTCTTCATTTTTCCCTAGAGTTAGGTTGCTAAGTCAGACATGCCTTTCTCATAGAAAACGTGGACGAGGATCACTTACACCTGGTTATACCCACTACTCAGTGTGGAAGCCACTTAGGAGATGGAAAAATCTTTCACATATTCAGTCTTTGTGATATGAACTGGTTTCCCTGGTGCCTGAACCACAAGCCTGGGGGATAGGCTAGGGTGGGTAAAGTGATCCCAACTGTACAATCTTTGGGATAAAGAATAAGTATAGAGTCAAGAAACCAACTCTTCTGGTAGATACTTTATAGGATCCTGGATAGCTGAATGGGATCTGAGGTAGTTGCCTCTGATGTATTGGCGTTGCAAGTGGTGCTTCATATCTTCTGGTGAGAGGCATTTACTCCTGAGGGTGCCTTCATCATGGCACAGCTGGGTATGATGGACACAGAGGGATGTACAACTGCTCATGTCAGAAAGTTTTGTTCCCATTTTGGGTCTACATTTTGACCACAAAATCGTGCTCCACACACAAGACAGGTTACGGCAGCAGCTAAGAGGCTGGTGGAGGCATCAAAATTTGAAAGACTTTCTACCAGAAATTTGTGACTATCTACCATAGTCACATATCAGCTGAATGGGACTGTTGAAAATGTCAACAAAGCAAAAATCTTGGACTTCAGTTTCTAATATTGCAGTTACATTCCTAAATATATTTATGAATATGCATCATGGCCAAAGCATAAGAAATGTCATTAGAAAAAAAAAAATTCCTCTCAGTACACTGGGATTCATCATTTTCCTAGTCTAAATAATGCTTATGGACAGATCCACAGCAGGTATAAATACCTCTTTTCTAAATAACTCATTTCCTCTCTCCTTTGTGCTTGGGAATCCGTCTCATCTCCTCCTGCTGGATAATCTTTTAATAGCCTCAGTAATTTTCTGTTTTCTTTTTTTTTTCCTTATCAAAACATATGCAATAAGTGAACTCATATGATGTTCCTGACTGGCACTGGCTAAGTGCTCTCCACCACCATCCATTTAAATGCAGGTTTTCATTCTGCCAAGCATTTTGCTGATATCTGTAATCATAAAGATTTTACTTTCCCTATATTTAGCAGGAAACATTTTCTCAGCTTTTCTCACATCTAAGCAGTTTGGGCCACATGTGCAGCTAAGAACTTTGCAAATCTTTAGTTGCTCAGACTGGGGAAGTTAAGATATTTCCTGCTGGAACGGGATCAATAGAGGTTTTAGGCACTTGCCAATGGCCTTTTAAGGAAATTATCTTAAACAGCCTTCTGGACAATGATCCTTTCAGAATGTAGTGGAGTTCAGGCACATTTAGAGGTCACCTATTCCCCCATTAATTCTACCTTGCTGAGAAAAATGCTGAGGGAGGTACAACATAGCAAATACCTTTTACTCCATCAATAATTTCCCTTTTTGCTACCAGCAAATATTGCTACAATTAAGCCACAGTTGGATGCAAGAGTACAATTATGTACTCTGCATTGCTGTAGAAAAGAAATAATTACTTCAAAATAAATTTAATTGAAATACATTATCAACCTGAGTGGTTTTAGATGCATATACTTTGACACAATTTCAGATGAGCATTTTGCTCTCTGAACACACCTTAGAAGATATTGCAATGTGAAAGTTACATATTGGGTCTTTCCAAGATTAAGAATTTACTTTGATTGACAGGCTTAAATAAATACATTTTTGAAAGCATTTTTTTCCCTGCTACCTTTTTATCAATGGGATCTTCAGATAAAAAATTGACCTACAGCCCTGTTTTCACAGAAATTTGCAGCTAGGCTAGTTATGGCCCAAGTCCTTGGGATAGGTTCTGTAGATGGGGAAAAAAACCTCCTATTGTCCTCACAAGACTTTGGAGCAAATATTTTCATTTCTCATGACCTTGATTTAAGACAGGAATTTTAAGGCATAAATGAGATGAAGTATTTTAAAAACTTTTCTCCTATTCCCTTGTTCTACAATAAAAAGGTCTCTGCTACAAATTCTAAAGTAAGTATTTCAGCTCAGAAATGCATTGACTGGGTGGGGAGACTCCTTTTGTATCTCTCAGACCTCCAGTATGAAGCATTTGAATGTGAAGAACTGTATAACCTCTTCAGTTTAGAACAGTCTTGTACCTTCCAAACACCACTAGACAGGCCTAATTATGTGCAGAAATTTTCCTGTATCTTGTTGTTGCTGTGATGGAGGCCAGCTGAGAGGGGTCCCTGCTGATACACAACATTCCTTGGATGGTGGAATATAGAACAACTAGTGGTCTGTTTTCACATTTTCATGGGAAGTGAGTATAGTGCCCAGGTATCACCCAAAGAAGGTAATAAAAGTAAATCAATATGCTAGACTTTAAATAATAATAGGAAATCTAGATTTTCTGCATTCATCATCATTGTCCTATAGAATGCCTGTTATGTTTATTATTATTTCCCTTGTTAAACAAAAAGAAAACCCAAAAGAACACACATGCCACAGAAAAACAAATTTCCCTGTGTTTACCACTCAAAGGTTGTTTTGGATTGTCTGACTGTTTATACATTAACCCAAAAAACTGGAGAAGTCCCTAAAAGAATATCAGCTTCACAAAACTCATATTGTTTTAATATAGTTATTTCTCTAGGTTACCTAGTTTCAAAGTGACCCTGAGTTTTCAGAGGAATTGTTAGGAAAATTTTTTCACTCTCCACTGCATGAGTGGTCATTTATGCTATTAGGGTTATAAATAGAATAGATTTAACATGATACAAACACTAGATTTGAGTAAGCTTCTGGGAAACCTCTGCAAATTCACAAAGTTAATGGCTTAACCTCACAATTCTCCAATGGAAAATAAATTTTAATGGTTTAATAGACTCAATCTACATTTCAAGATGTGAATTTCCCCTAACTCCACGCTACTAGACTCCTGTTAAATGCTGAACTTAAACAAATAAAACCTTATTTTCGCACATGGTTCATAGAGCTATATTGACATGGTTTCCTCCTCTGTGAAAGAAGAATAGAACATTATTCTTCAGATACTCAGAGCAAAGAGGCTGGAAATTATAACATAAGAAGGGCAATAAAAGTGCCAGTAAATATATGTGAACTGAAAAACAATGTGGGGATACAGAAAACGCATATGACACTTGGTAGGCTACAAAGAGGTTTAGAAGGTATTAACAAACATAATATCTGGTTAAGGTCCTTTGAAAGTGTTGAAATTCTGCATGAACTGAAGCCTTTGCACAGCTTTGCTAGGCTACAGAAGCCAAAACTGTGGATGCAGTCTCAAAGAGTTGTTGCCTGCTTCTCAGCCAAAGCTCCTACAAGCTCACGTCAGCCCAACGGTGGCTGCAAGATGCCTCCAAGATTTTTGTGCAGAAGTATTTTGTTTTGGAGATGAGAGAACTAGAAGTGAAAAAAGTTTTCTTAGGAGATAGGAGGTTTTTAGCAGGCTTTAGTAATATCCTAGACTTTAATTATTACTAGGAAAAACAGCCTGCGAAATTCCAGGAAACAAAGATTACAGTATGTGCTAACAAAGCCATGATTTGGAGTAAGAGGAGGAGATAGAGAAAAACTCTAAACTCTCCTCTAACTCTGAGGAGATAGAGAAAAAGTCAGATTTTGACATTCTGGTTTTTGACATTCAAGTCAAAGTCTGATTTTTGACATTCAAGTCTCTGGATTTTAGCTGCTCGGCTGCAGCACAAAAGTTTTTTCCAGCCAATCGGTGCACAGACACGCTTTCGTGGGTTTCTAATCTTGTTCTTTTTTTGCCTTGTTCTGACTTTGCTAAACAACACACATTGTATTAGCAGAGCAATGCATATTGATGTTTCCTAGTATTACAGTGGAAAGGAAATACTCATCTCCTTGCTCCCATTATATGTTAGCATTATCTCCCTTCAATGGATTACTTGGAGTTTATAGGCATGCCCCAGAGTGATTTGTAATCACCATCTTTAGCTCCTCTGTCCTTGCAAAGAAAATACTAAGTAGTTCACTTGCATGTCTTTGCCATTCACTGAAATGACATTAAATATAATGATGAAGGGCCATATTCTTCTGTCTTTTGTTGTGTTAAAAATCCTGGGAATGACTGGAAATCATAGTGTAAATGTGTACATGTAGCAAAACAGAACACAGCCTGCAAACAAACAGAAAATGTCTGAAAACATACCGGGAGACCTTTCACTCCATTAAGCAGTAATTTAAAGCTAGGATGGTCCCCATTCACCTCCTTCTTATGGCTCTGAAAGCTGTGGCATGTTTGGGTGTTAAGACCTCCATCTCCTTAGTCAGCTTAGGTGAAGGAGGCAAGTACTGTTGTGTGTGAAGAGATGATGGATAAATGAACCATGTTCAGCTGGAAAACAAAACCTCTGGAGCCCCGTAGGAAGAGGCCACACTAGTGGGAAGGGCTTTATTTGGCTTCACACTGGGAAGATGGTATTTGCTTTTGTTTCTGGATTTTCATACACTGTGCTTTTCCCTAAAAGCAAAAGTCCTTAAGAAAACTTGTAAGGCTGTCTTTCTGTTTTTCTTGTCTTGCTGGGGCTGGTTATTACTCATCCCTTGTTTTGGTGGGTTTGTGGGTTCTTTGCTGCAGTGTCTGATTACAGGTCCAGTTAGATGACAATTAGAAGTTTTGAGTCACATATTTCAATCTCAAACCAGAGCTATCACTTTTTTGCTTTTTCACTTTATGTATTTTCTTGCAGGGAAGAGAGTCTCCGAGGTCTGGGATTCATGGTACAAAGCATTAAGTTAGAGACTGAAAGAGAAGCTTTAATAAACTGACATGGTCATGCTACATAGCAGAAATCAGGATGTGCTGCTGAAAGGTTTGCTTTAATGTCTAGACTATAGATGTTTTTGCTGGATAGCACTTGTTCAGATATTGATTGTGGGGAGAAAAGCCTCTCTTTTCCCCGTCAGCTTTTATGTGGGAAGCAGATGATGTGAGAGCATCCTGGATATTTGAAAATATAAAGCCCTGATAAGATAATACACCTCCACTTCTATTAATGTTACTATTGAAAGCCAGAAAACAGAAAGTGGCAATGAATATAAGAAATGCTTCAGTTAATGTAAGGGGAGAGACAAGAAACAATTCCATTATCCACTTTATTCTAAGGAATTTATGGTGAGAGCTGAATGCAATATGTGACAGATTTCAAAATACATAAGTCATTCAATGCACACTAATGCCTCTACCAGAGAAATGCATATGAAACAGTTTTATGACTGAATTTCAATATGCAGTTATAAACAACATTGTCAGTGGAAGGTTCTGCTTAGTGGTTACCAGACTATGGTGTTCTTTGAACTTTCCTACACAGAGAATGCTGTGAAGTGCTTATCACTGAAGTTCAGTTATGATCCTGCAGTCTTATACATATGTCATTCTTGTGCTGTATTGATTTTACACAATTTAAGGAACACTTTGAAAAAAAAATATATTTATTTTCATCCTTCTCTGTCTGTCTCTGTCTGCAGTATATTTTTAAAGCCTTGTTAGATATTAAACTACATATGTGTATATATATAGAGAGGGAGTAAGAGAGGCATAAGGGTGGCATTATTTGCATCTTATTTCCTTACTTTGGAGATGCTTAAATGTATAAAAATAACAACATTTTAAAGCAGTTTTGGGGGTTTATCTTAGGTACATTAGATTTGTGCACTATTTCATTTGCTGCCAGCAAAAGAGTGAGAAGTTAAGGTCAGAAATAGCTAAGAAGAATATTTAAAATACAAATTTCAGCATATGTTTTCTGCCTAAACAGAACGAGGCAGTGAAGACAGTGGCTGCTGCTGCTCCCCTCGGTGCCGTGCTGCTCGTCAGGCGGGAGATGGAGCTGTTGATCAGCGCTGCTGGTCGCTCCCAACAAAGGGATGATGCACCTGCCACAGCCCTCCTTCGCCAAACTTAAAAGAAGCAGCCATCTGGAACTTATTCCAGGATTTGAATTCAGTCACTTTGCTGCTTAACAGTGACCTGCCAAACCGTTTAACCATGTTACTCTCCCCTCTTTTATGCAAGTAAAAGTAAGCAGCCAGAGAGACTAAGAGGTATAAAGCGATAGGTAAAATTTTGTTACCTGTGTTGAAGCATAGAGTGATCTGTGAAAAGGGAAAAAAAAAAAAAAGCAGTATCAGCATATCATTTAGGGAAGTCAGAGAGACGGTATTGTAGAATAAGTGAGAAATAGATTCAGATTTTTTTTTATCCAAACGTTCCTAGACTTATAAAGGTTTCCATTCAGTATAGATTTCATATGGGAAAAGAATCTTCCTTCTGCAGTAAAGTTCTGTGTTCTATTAAAAATTTTTAGTAGCTTTACTGCTTGTGAAACACTGGAGACATCAGGCCATTGCTCAAAACCTGTATTAATAGAACAAGAACCTGCATTATGATTTCCTTTCTCATGCTGTTCTCATTATGTAGTAAAATAACCCTTGAGATCAGAGCTAAAAGACTACTTGTAGGCAGCATGGGCATTTCTAGTGATAGCCTTAGTCAGGACCCACACTGCAGTGGTACCCTTTTTTCTCTTGTTCTCTTAAGCTAACTTCACTTTTAGCTGACTTCTCTGAGACTATTATATCCGCTAGGAACTGCAGGCTTGCTTCCATGTGACCAAATGGATTCAAGGAGCATTGATTTTTGTCTACAGGGTATTAGGATGTTATTAAAGGACTAGACCATAATTCTGAGTCTTAGATGTGAAGTTACCCAGATGATGGGCCCAGTTGTGTGCTACTTCCTCCTCATGCATGCAGAATCTGTAGGGATTTCCTCTTCTGCACCAGTCTCTCATTTTTCCTCTCAAATCCCATTTTTCCTTTCACAGAAGCATTGCTGAGCTGGCTTGAGGCCTGCAATTACAAGCAGTCTTGTCCTTTTTCCCATTATTTTTTCTTCCACTATGAAGGGGAAAGAGGGAAAGTGCTATCATTCTCATTCCCAGAGGGAGCTAATCCTGCAGTATGAGAATATAAGAATTCCTCAACTAGATCAGAGCCAAGGGTCACCTTGCACAGGATCAGATGTCCACTTGGCAGGGGCAGAGCAAAAAAAGTTTAAGAAAGAACACAAGTGTAAGGCAGGCTTTCTCCAGACAGCATAATCTCATTTTGAGGCAGTCAGCAGTTTATGCTATGCCTAAGCAAATGGCTGTGTTCTTTAGAATTCCTACTTCTCTTTAATACAATTTATCTTCAAATTCCCTTCTACTTTTGATTTTCACAGCAGATTGCAGTGATGGGTTATAGTTCACCATTTAATGGGATGATGTCTTATTCTTCTTTTCACATTTAATTCCTAATTATTCATTGCCTACCTCTTCCAAACATAATTTTTCTCAAATCTATAGCCCTTTTCCATACTGCCTTCAAAATTGGGTTATCTACAAAAAAAAGTCCTGCTCCATGTTGACTCTGTGAACTGCTCAGAACTCCTATGTACAGAGTGGTCACTGGCATGTACCAAAGGAGACAATTTGCAAGTTCTGAACCTGTAAAATAGCAATACCTACCGGTGCTCCTCACCCTTTTGGACTAACTTACGTTTCCTGCTGCACATATTCATTACAGAATTTTTACACTTGGGTTTGGCACTTTGGGTGGCAATAACAGAAAAGTCCTGACTGCAATCCACAGGGTACTGGATGCCCATGAAGAAAATCCTGTTCAAGGTGACAAGGTTTACTCT
Source organism: Chloebia gouldiae (assembly GCA_003676055.1). Classification (NCBI taxonomy): domain Eukaryota; kingdom Metazoa; phylum Chordata; class Aves; order Passeriformes; family Passeridae; genus Chloebia; species Chloebia gouldiae. Next base: position 26,472,445 of record QUSF01000001.1, on the reverse strand, counting down.
TTCAGGTGCAAAAAGTTTAACAGCTTAGTTGCTGTGAGGTCCCCAGGTTCTTAGCTGGACATCCACTGGAGAGATTAGAGATGAGAAAAAGTGACATTTCAAGTTGCTGCTTGTATTTGAGAACTTTCAGTGCAAATTATTAAATATGCGACTTCTCCATCAGGAATCCTTGGAGACCATTGTTATTTTCTGAAGTGTTTTCAAGTGTTTCCAAAAAATAGCTTACCTGACACTTCTCTATTAAACTTCTCCTTCTGTCTATTTGGTCCTCACCTGTTTTTCCTGAGACCTGTATTTTCACTTTCCAAATTGATTTCACATTTTTTCTTAAGAAAGAATAAAACTTGTAAAACTGCTTCTTTTCTTGGGCTTCTTCTTTCCAGGAGACTTGTTCAGTTCTGTGGTGTAAAAATAAGTGTTCCTACTTCTGCTGTTCTGCTTGTCTCATGGTATTAAACATAACCAGTAGAATATACACTGTGCTTTTGACTATTTGGTCTTGTGCCCACAAAATTCACAACTACGTGTATATATACATAAACAGAATACATGTATGTCCACTGAGGACATATGCAACCATACCAGTGGTTTCAGGATTAAAATATTTCTGTATGAATCTTTGATTTAGTCATTAAATTAGATTTCATTAGACAAAGATGTGTTTAAAAAACAAACCCTCTTCTGAGAAAGAGCAGTAGCAAACCCTTGCCTCTCAAAAGAAGATTTTAATAATATTAATTGGAAGCTGAGGACCTTCAAAATGTTAGGAAGCTGCATGAAAAATGTAAAGGTGCACAGTAATGTAACTGAGATGTGCTATGTAGAAAGCTTTGGTGTTCTGAAGCCTACATTCACTCGTAGTTATGCATAACTAGGTCTGCCCTACCAATCTCCCATTCCCTTGCACTTGGCTGAGAGATATCCCCATATTATGGTGTGGGCTAGGTGGCCTTGATAGCAAAATATTTTCCATTACTTACTTTGGTATGATGATTTTAACCTGCAGACCTCATAAACTGAAGTGCAGAATGCTGCAAGTTTGGTGGGGCCACTGTCATTTTCCACATCCTTGCTACTCTACGTGATTTGCTATGAGAAGAGTGGCAAAAGGCATGCACTAAATCTTTATGCTTTCTGCCTTTGATTATTATAAACTTTTCATTATACCATTTCTCCTCAACAATGAGATAATTGTCCTTAGAATAATATCAAGGACAAAAATAAAAGGATTAACACTTTTTAATAGCACATTCAGGTTGAAAAAAGGCATTTTTGATATAGATTAACTAGGATAATGAAAGCAGTTCACATAGGAATTCCCACAATTGCAGATACTCTTGTTCTGAGGTAATATTCTTGTGTCAAGGTTTCTACATGATGGATTTGTTCTGGAATTCAGTTCTCTTCTTGGTCTCAGGATAGTATGTGCATGATATTATTTTAGCATTATCAAGTAAATTGGTAGAGAATAGGCATGTTTTTGAGATATAGTGGCAGACAAAACAATTATTTTAATTTGTAACAGGAAAATTGTTTTTCTCTTATCCATGTCTCTGTGTGTTGTGTGAGAGAAGGAGAAAGAGAGAAAGAGAGAAAGAAAGAGATGTGCAGCTACTACAAGTGGGGGAAATGGATACACAAATATCACTAGTCATTCACTATTACAGATGGGATTTTTAAAGGAGTGCTCCAAAAACCTCAGGATTTTGTTAACAATTTACTGTATACAATATTATTGATGAATATTCTGCATAGCTCAGCAAAATATCAAAATATCTCTGGGCTTGGTCTGAGATTGTCCTAAAGAAAAAGCTTATCTACATTTTATGAAAAATATTGCAAAGCTGGATAGCACCTGTCATGCAGAAATGGAATGGCAGTGTGAGCCTCAATAAATCCTTTTGACCTACTGAAAACAAGCTGCCTGTTGGCTTTTATAAAGGATGCCAATTCATGAGGTATCTGTAGAGAAAATGAAATAATTAATATTTTGATTCTGTAGTTTTAGACTTTAATATCAGATTTATTAGCTGATATTTTCTTTTGGGAGGGGGAAGGACATCATTGCTCTTATCTTTTTTCCTGACATTTGGCAGTTTATGAAGACCTATTCCTTGTTATGTAGAGGTTCACACTGATATCAGAAAAAGTTTTGCATGAGTGAATAAGAACATCAAAAATGGTACCTGAAGAGTTTTATATGTGTCTTAATTTCAATACTTACTACATCTTATAACAGCACTTAAATTCTCTCCATGAAATTGTAGTGATGTGACATATTTCAAATCTTCAAACAACTGGCAAATTCCTGGAACAGTTTTTATTAGATATCTTCCAAAAGTGCAGGTCTTCCTTGTATCAGAAGTACTAATATGTGTGGGTTAATGATTTGATCTGCTATTACTTTTAACATCCCTCCAGAATATTTTTGGGGAAAACCAGTAGCTACTGAATTTCTTTTCAAAATTTATAAATGATTTCTCACAAAAGCTTTGCTTTCATCTGTTGACTATATACTTTTTCAAACCACACTTTTAAAGTAAGTTACTTTAGTACTTGCTGCTTACGACATAAATAGAAAATGTTTCTAGACTCTAAATATTAATCTCCTTATTGCCACTCTTTGAACAGAAAAAGAATGTGCACTGATGTGCACTGCCAGAGAGTCAGCCTGGATGCTGTATTTTCCCATGATAAATATCTTTTCCATTTCTTCAGCCCTGCTAAGTACTTTTGTCCTTTATTTTCTACTAATGCTTATGATAAAAAATTAAATTACTGTTCATCATTTCAATAAGTTTCCCTCAGAGAATCTCTGTTAAAGAACAAACATTTAAAAGGAATGCAGAAGCTTTAGTTTTATACACAGCCCTACTATATTATTCATTGCAATGCATTTTTAATGTCACAGAAAGAAAAGTAAAATATATTTTAATTTCTGGGACTAGGCAGCCAAGTGATCCAGGGAATCACAAATGCACAAAGGCTGAAGACAAATGCATATAGTGCAAAATAAACCCCACACCAAGCTCAAATCTTTCTAGCCTCTGGTAACCTGAAGGTTTTCATGAGAGATTTGTGAAAACTCTTGCTGGTTGAAAATCTCCTGGGACTGTCACCATGGTGCACAAATGCTGGGAACCTCTGACCTAGCAGCATTCAATGTGTTTCAGACACTCTTTTTTTCAGTGAAGAAATAGGTCAGCAAGAATATAATAAAAGAAAAAAAGGCTGAAAACAAAGCTACAGCTATTAACATAGCTGTTGGGATTACAATGATTTCTCCTGACTCTTCTCCCTTTTTTACTTCTTATAAAGAAATCAATCTTTTTTTCTTTTGGTACATTTGTTCATAAACAAACTCATTTTACCAAATAATTGCAATGATTTAAGTAAGCTTCCTTTATATTGTTTGAAGCCTTGGTACTATTTTATAAGAACAAGGAGTGAATAATATTCTTTACTTTGTTTATGAATTGTTGGGGCTAATGGTTTTCTTTGTGTTGTATTGTCTTGGAATTCAGCAATTTATCTTCAATCGACAAGAGTTATAGCATCTAGTGAAGAATCGATTTACAAACCCCTCTGAACATAAGACTGCAGATTAAACCTTATGGATGCTATGTTCTTCAAACATGAACACACCTTTTATGCTCTACAATGCTGGAATAACATCATTGTTTGATATAATAAATGAAAAGCAGAGCGTGATTTTCAGCTTTTGTTCTGCGATTCACAACAAAGCATCTAATCAACTGTAATTTTCAAGCATGCATTTTGAAGTTTGGAAATCTGTATGGTTAATGGATATTTCCACAGACTAAAAAACTTAATTTGCATTGTAGTCTGCCAAACATCTGATAGCAACCCACCCATTACATGAGACAAAACTGATCAGAAATTCATGAACAATAGACACAGTTTACTTTTAAATAGTGACTGTGAAGGCTAATCATTTAAAAAACATAATTATTTTAATGGTGAAATCATCATATTACAAAAGCAATTCTTGCAAAATGGTACCTTATTATTATTTCAATTGTCCCTTATGGATTATTAAGATCTTATTTTAATAGAAGAGAGGAATGTTTGTCAGTTCAGGTAGTTGAAAATTCTCAAAAGGGGCTGTTACTTTTTAAAAAGAGATGTTATTCTGTTGCTTGACAAAAATACTAAAACCAATGTAATTCTTGGTAACATTACTGCAACCCTCCTCAGTCATTTCTTTCATATTGTCAAGGGCAAAGTTCAGAATTGCCTTGAGATGCACAGTTTGATTACAGGCTGCAGGTGCATTTCTCCTGAAGATATCAGAAGGTTTTAGGGAACTCACCATTTACCCACACTAAAAGGAAGAGAGAGCACTTTATTATTAGTAAAGGCATTGGCTTCTGAAAATAGGAGAGTAGAAAATGCCATTGTTCATGAAAGCCCCCGTGGGAAAGAGGGTTAAGTGAAAAAGCCCCAACTTTGAGATTCTAAAATTGGTTGTAGTAGAAACCAAATTCAATTTTGATGAAAGTTCTATGAGGAAGGCATTCAAGGTACCATTTAGATATTTTTTCAGTCCATTAATTTGTGTTGATGAAGAAATCTCATTAGAGACTGGACAAGAAATATTCAGGGAAGCAAAGCTAAATGCAGGAAAGAAAATTAATAGAAAATCTAAGGTCAGAAATAGCCGGATAAGCTTTACAAAAATTAAGATACAGAAAGAAATTATTGTTCTGGGAAAAGCTGCAAATATGATGACATCATTGTAAGCAATTAAGGCATTTCTAGAATGAGACTCGTAAAAGGAAAGAAAACTCAATTTAAAGAGATCAGGAGTATGAAACTTTAAGCTAGAATTAAAGTGGGATGGGGACAAGGCCAAAAGGGATAAAGTGTGGGAAGGGGAGAACTATAGTAAGGGAAAGCCTTGAGCAAGTGGAAACAGTCAAAGACATAAACACAAGACAGGACTATGGAGCATCCCTATGAAGCCCTAATGGGATATTGACACAATTAAATTCTTCTACCAAGTGTCTATACTTTAAGAAGGGTCCAAGAGAGGTGGTTGGTATTCAAGGATCACACAAAGATAGTTATCGCTGGAGCATCGCTCTTATGAGGAAAAGTTGGGAGATGTGGGAAGAGACAGCTGAAACGGGACCTCATTATTGTGTACAAATATGTAAAGGGAAGGTGTCGAGGATGGATGCGGATTCTTTTCAGTGGTCTCAAGCAATAGGACAAGAGGTAATGGAGGCTCAGGCAGAAACTGATGCTCAAGAAGTTCCACCTGAACATAAGGAAGAACATCTTTACAGTGCAGTGTCCAAGCACTGAAACAGATTGCCCAGAGAGGCTGTGGAGTCTCCCTCACTGGGGATATTCTAGAACTGTCTGGATGCAATCCTGTGCCATGTGCTTGAGTGATCTTGATTGGGCAGGGAGACTGGACCAGGTGAACCACTGTGGTTCCTTCCAACCTGACCCATTCTATGATTTGTTGAATAATGAAAAATTGAAAGAATGTACAAAAGGATTAAGCTGAGAATAATCACAGTGGCTAAAGAAAATCTGATGCTAAAGAAATTATTAGTCAATTTTGGTGGAAAAATGTATGAAGGGAGGAAAAAATATGAGAGAGAGGACTATCATCAATAGTTGAACTGACTTGGTAAAAAGATTCTGCTGAGATGCAAATCAGGAAAGCAAATCAGCTGAGCAAAATAATTTGCATATAGAAGGCACTTTAAAGAGTAGAAGGGGAGGACACCTAGGGCAACTTCAAACCAGACTGAAGTTGCACTAACTGGGTATGTATTCTCTGCTGGCTGCTGAAGAAAGCAGGAGGCCAAAAATGATGTTTGTTCTTTTCACTGACTTTTGTTTCAGCTGCGTTGGCAACAATGTGGAAAGCTGAGAAGTCACATGGCATTCAGATAATACAATTGCAAGTATGAAAATTATGTTTGAAGACTCTTACAGCATTGTTAAAATAAAAAAAAAAAAGAAAAGAAAAATTAAACTAGTCCAAAGCCTGATATATATAAGGAACCATAGAATGAATCACCGCAGCTTTTCATCATATTCTTAAACTAGACAGCAAGAATGATAAATAAGGTAGAGGGCATGACTTGAGATAATCTAAAGTTAAGGTCCTTAACTAACACAGATGACATCACATAGCTGAAAAAATGCTTGAATTATTGATTAATCAAATTAATAATTAACTGTGGAAGATTGGTTTGGTCAACTTTGACTCATAATAAATGCCAAGAAGATGAATTGGCTGCAACATGAAAAAGAAGAAATAGGAAGAGCAAATGGAATGTGCTATCCGTGAAGTCAAGGAATATGCAAGAGTCCTTGTGCACACAGGAACCTTGACCACTGCTGAGATTTCCTTACAAATGAGAATAAAAGAAAATGTGCTTCCCAGGAGCTGAGGAAACTGCAGGCTGACAAAAACTTTACTTCTCTAAGTGAAAAAATGCCAGATCTGTGCGCTGCTAGGCACCATTACTCTATGGGCAGAAGCACTTCACCTGAGAGAAACAACTTAGGCATTTGGCAACAATTTGAAAGATGCTGAGCATCCAGAAAATTATAGAATGCTTTGGATTGGAAGAGACCTTAAAGATCAACTACTTCCAACCCCTTCTGTCATGGAGAGGGACAACTCCATTAGAATTTGCTCAGGGTTGCATCCAACCTGGCCTTGTACAATTTTAAAGTGAAATTTGAAAAGATTAGTGTTAAGTGAGGCTATGTGAATATTAAGTTGAAAAGATTTTCTATAAAGAAGATAAAAGGAAAGTCCTATATGAAGCCAAGGAAACCCATTGGTTATATTGAAAGTATATAACTATACAAAAGGTTACACTAAATAATGGAAATTCACCGAAGAACCCAGTGCTCAACTGTCTGTTACCTGATATTTAGTCAGTGATTTATAAAACAAGGTGGCCTGTGCAGGAGTGACCTATACAGCCTCTCTTGTCTGAAAAGATATTCTGTGATGAAAACATGAGAAATGGACAAAACCAATGGATAACCTCATTCTCTGAAAAAATGATTGAACTTCTCAACATAAATGAAGGGGAATAGTATCCTCTGGGATCTTTTCCTTCTTCTGGCATACTGTACTAGACAGTATTTGTATTTGAATTAACTTCATTATCTTTTTTTATGCTTCAAGTGGAGGGAATTTGGCAAGGGGAGCCTTTTTTTTTTCTCCTTAGTGTGTTTTAAACAGTGAAAACACAAAACCTCTCCTTCTGGTGAACCTCATATAGGGGAATTTTAAAGACACTTGTTCTGTGCCAGATGGATTAGGATATCATGCATCAGTTGCAGGATTCTTTACCCTGATTTTGATGTTTGCTGGTTTTACGGTACAGACAAATGCTGCTTGACTCTTTGGGGATGGGCTTGGAATGTAATTAATTTACTGTAGATATGAGATAAAAAGAAAATGCTTTCTCATTTTCACCAGCCTGCACTTTGTTCATATGGAATTAACTGTTTACATAAAATATAAGTATTTTTAGACTTTTACTTTTTGATGCATTCTCTTTTCTGGAAAAGACTAACATGTAAAAGCGGGGAAAAAAAGAGAAATAATAGAGGAAAAAAAGAAAGGACTATGTAACAATTTCTTTCAAGAATATATGTATTCTATGGACAGAATACCCCTGTAGCTGGGCCTCAAGAGCATGGTGAACTTTGAGGCAGGGTGTTTCACATGCAGCAGTGTTCATTCTCCCATTCCTTGTGTCAGTGGATATCATAGAACGTAATTTAGTAGATGTCCTGCAACAGAGTTAGTGCCTCAGGTGTATCATCATCTGTTAATTGCTTTTCTTCTCAACCTTCTAAATTTCAGTGTTTATCCTCTGAAATGAATGGCTTCATTTCTCTATCCTCACACAGAATTGTCTTAGACTCTTCTGCTACCTTGCTCTTTTGCTGTGAGAAAACTGGTTTCTGAGCTGTAAGAAACTAGCATCTGATCACCTATTCATTATTTTTGGTCCTAATTACTATCTGAATCTTTTCTGATTGATGTGAGGCCTAATAACTATCCAAGACATCTGAAATAATTCCTATGAGAAAAGTTTAAAATAGCCAGGTGTTGAAAAAGCATGCCCATGGGAAGAAGTGAATTAATTCTTTGTTTTACTTTATTTGTGCATGTGGCTTTTACTTTTACTTTTTTTGTTGTTGTTTTTCTCTCACCCCATTTTTTTTTTTTTGCTTTTATCCTTCCAATTTTCTCCTTCATCCTACTGGCGGAGGAGTGAGTGAGAAGCTGTGTGGGGCTTGTGTTCTGGTCTGGGGTTAAATTACTACACATTAACAATGTCATCACTCTGAATGTCCCCCCATTTCTTACTTCTTCCCCCAGCTCCATATCCTGAGTATGACACCATATTGTCTGGAATAGTCTTCTGGTCAGTTGGAATCAGCTGTCCCAATGTGTCCCTTCCTATCTCCTTGTGCATCTCCTTGGTGGTGAAGTGGGGTGAGGTGCAGAAAAATCCTTGCTGTTCAAGCCCTGCTCAGCAATAAGAAAAACATCCCTGTCCCTAGCACAAATTCAAAACATAGCCCCATGCTAGATATTCTGAAGAATGATAACTCTGTCCTAGCCAAAACCTGCCATTGCAAATTTAGAAATGTAACTTAAAAACCCCACGACATTCTTTCTGTCAAGAACTGTACACGGAGGTATGCCATTTTGAACCACCAGCTACTAATGATATTTCAGTATTCTCACTCACTTAACAGAAAGAACCACATTTGCAGGACTGGACATGAACATCTGTATCTCATTCAAACTCACATATTGCTTAAAATACAAAATATTACTTTGAAACTTGCTACATGCATTCTGGAAATTGTGTAATACTTTCCCTACAACATAACCAAGCTAAACTCAAACCTGTAACATATAGAGAGCATTGACAGCCAGCCACTGAGAGCTGATAGGAGTCTTGATAAACTGCTGCAGATCTCCAGGACCTCCATGGGAGCAAATGCAAGATCAAGAGCAGTCAAGTCCTTTGCACACATTTTGTTTTATTTCAAATCTCCATATGTGTAACTCTGACATGCTCACTACAATGTTGCATAACAACTGTTTAAGGCCCTATTATTTGGTGTGTAATCTTGTTTTAAACATGCTGGTTACTTTGTACAAAAACTTGACCAAGCAGTCTCAGGAACTTAATTTTTTTTTTTATTATTCCTTTTTGTTGTACACTTTCTGTAAATAAACAGGTGTAATTTCACACACGATTTATTCAGAATTTAAGAGTGATGCATGGCTTCACAACAAGTCTGCTCTGATTGCCCAGCATTTTTTCTATTTGATTGCACAAATTTCCTTTTTCTAGCTCTGCCCCATGAAGCATTTCTAAACAGAAAGGACAAAAGTCAAGTTACAAGACAACAGAGAAAGTATTTTGGATGAAGAATTTTTGGCACATCATGAACATGTGATTTTCATTCTCTGTCAGTATGCATTTTTCTAAGAAGAAAAATGGTCTGCCAAATATGAAGCTCAAGTCAGAGAAACCTGAGCTTTAATTCAATGTTCCTAAAATCTTTTTGTTGATGAGAAGCATTCATTGTAAATTTTTTATATTCTTTTGTCACTGCGCAAATTTAGAAAGACTACAAGCTTCCTAAAGAAAAGCATTTTTGGTTTTCCAAACAAGTCATCACTGCTTCCAACAGCAGTCTGGCACCTTTTGCTTTAAATGGGCAATGAATAGACTAAATAGTTTGTACTGTTAGCAGCAGGTTTTTCTTAAATATTCTGTTCATAGAATACTTAATTGCAAAGGTTTTATGTAGCAACCATTAAATATATATTTTAAATGTTTTGAAGCCTGCTCTTTACCAGTTAACTAAAAAGGTTAAGTAGCCCTTCATGCAAAAACAATCTTTTACAACAAAGCATAATTTTATTTGCTTTTTCCCAAATATTTTTGATATAAAAAAGAGCTACAATAAATAGATAACAATTAATAAAACAAAACCTAAACCACCAGAGTGCAAGTCTGAGATTTCTGACAAGAACATTATGCTCTCTGTCGTTCATACCAAGCTTCCTGACCTGAAGAGGTTACTTGACCTTCAGTCTTTTGTGATACTAAATGCCATTAAAAATGTGCTCTGGGAGTTAAAGAAAGGGGAGATCTCTTAGTAGTTCATGGTAGTTGAATGAACAAGGTGTCAGCAGACTAATTGCACTTCTATCCCATCTCTATTAGTCACTTACCCCTAGGACTAAAATCACTAGTCTAAAACTCTCTAAGTTTTAGACTGAAATGTCTCATAAGGCTTAAAAAATTTTGGAAATATGTGTTTGTAGAGAGCTTGACACGATGAGGGGTTGATCCATTTGAGATGCTTATGTACGGTGCACAGGACAGAAATCGTAAGATTTTTATTCTTTGCAATAAAATTTTCTTATTGCAAATAAGCCACTTCAACTTATTCCAGACCCTTGTTTTGCAGTTACTGGCCCCTTTTGTTGTTCCAATGACAGATTTTTTGGTAGAGGGAAAAAACAATTTTTAACAAGAAAAAATTCACTAATCTGCTGCACAGACACAAAAACATTTCTTTGGCTGGTTCAGAGAAACTGAAGGATAGAGTAGAAAACTGAATTCTGAGCATATACTGTTAGTCAGGTGACTGTGGGAACCTTAATGAAAAATTTGTAGATTTATGTCTATATAAGCTGTTGGCTCACCACAGCAGGCAGCTAAACACCACAGACCTGACTGAACACTCCCTCCACCCTCTCCCCCACCCTCTCTCCCTCAGCATGGGGAAGAGGAAATGCAAAATAAAAGCAAGAAAATTCGGGGAGTCAAGACAACAACAACAACAACAACAACAACAACAACAACAACAACAACATAATAATAAATAATAATAATAATAATAATAATAATAATAATAATAATAATAATAATAATGATAATAATAATAATAATAATAATTATTATTATTATTATTATTATTATTATTATTATTATTATTATTATTATTATTATTATTATTATCAGTAATTGCTACTACCACGACTACTACTACTAGTTATAATAAGATAAATGATGAATAAGTGGAAGAAGAGAGAAGAAAAGGAACCAAGTGATGCAAAGTCAGCCACTCACCACCTGCCATGATTAGACTGATGCCCAGCCAGTTCCTGAGAAAAACTTGGTTCAGCCTCCTAAGCCCTCCTGTTTACTGGGTGATCTGCCCAGTTGTCTCTTCTCCCAGCCTCTTGCAGAGCATTCCAGTCTATTCACCTGGGGACACAGAGTGAGAAACAGAGGAAGACCTGATACTCTGCAAGCTCTGCTCAACAGCAGCCAGAAAATTCGTGTTCTATCAAAATTGTTTTGGTCAAAACTCAAAGCCCCATATGACCTGCTCTGAAGAAAACTGACTCTTTTCAGTTCCAGAACAATTTATATAATACGTAATTAGTTGGGTTTTTTTTTTCCTTCTAGCAAGACCAAAGTCAGAATTATTGCACATGTTTCTTCTATAATAGCTGGTAAGCAAGTAAAATAATCTAGAGACTGCAGTTCCCTTGCTCTTCTCAAGGTGATTGCAGAAGAAGCACAGAATCTCAAATTAAAGACTTTGCATGGAAACGTTTCCCCTTTTCAAGGACAAAAAGCATCTCACAAGCCGTTGTATGAAGTGATTAACCATATGGTTCCACAGAAGTTACATTATACCTTAGGTCTTAAAAATATATATTTATGTTAGCTGCAGTGTACTAAACTATCTGTTTATACAGATGGGTAATAATCTCTGCTCATACACTGTGTTTGAAAAATCAAGTTCTTTTATTTTGTGAAAATTATTTGTAAATATATAACACTGATGGAAGTTGTTTGTTTGTTTGAAATGACATCTACCCAAAACCCTTTAAATTATGTTCAGGTTCAAAGTGTTTTGTTTAAGTAGTATAGACCTAATAAACAAGTGTATATTGTAAGTCTTCTTGAAGACCAGCTGAAACTCAAGCTCACAGGGACTTTTCATCCCATTACCAGAAAGTTTCAACCACTCTAACCCTCTTTTTAATGTGTAATTTTTCCATAACATCACAGTTTCTCCACATCCTGCAATGTGTTTTTAATCTAAAGCCTACAAACTTGACATATTCTGAAAATAATATTTCTATCTTCTTTCCTTTTCTTTCCCCATGGAAACATGTCTGAGCTCCCACTGCTCACAGCACCTTGTAAAGCTTTGTGTCTGCTGACAGATGTTATACAGAAGTCAGCAAAATGTGGTGTCTACCCAGCACTGTGGGATCTTGAATCACCTCATGCAGATAAGCTCATTTGTGTTATATGACTATATCAATAACATCTAGGAAGATGGTTGAGAGGCACAAAATTGTTGCTTGACAAAAATGCACCCTGTATATATGTTTCCTGGAATACATCACTGCTGTTCAATACTGAGGAGCAAGGAGCACAGCAGTTAAAAAAAAAAAAAGTTTTTACATCTGAAAGAAAGTATATTGGTGCAAATAGACATTTTAAATATTTGAAAAGCTCACAAATTAGTTCAGCTATGAAAAACAAATTACTGGTATTATGATCAAATAAATATGCTAAATCCAACAGCAATTTTTAGGAAAATCAGTTTTCATGTATTTGTATTCTTAGGCAAATAAAACTGTCCCAGAGGAAAGTCACAGTGCTTTCAAGTTCTTCATTTCCTTGGGCCACTTCTACCACATGTTCTGTCTTCCTGAAGGAAGATCACACCATTCTGAAGGTGTGATCAAAGCCTTTTCTACTAGGCACTGAAATAGATGGACAAGTATAATTGTGTTGGGAGAAACAATTCACTTTTATGTAGAATTTCTAAAGAAACTTCCTTGTGAGCAAGTAAAGGTTTTTTTTCAGTAACAGTATTGATTTCTGTCAGAAATTATTGCATCTTCTAATGTGCTGCCAGGTAGAAATTATATTTATGCCCTTGTGGGAGTTGTAATAAAAACAGGTGATTCAGAAGGCTCTATACATTGGACTAATAGTGTATAAGAGCAATAATGGTTTATTATTATGCACTAATAATATATATAAACAGCAGAAGTAGCTTCTGCATTGTCTATGGACCATATTCTTGTGGTATTTATAAATGATGGGAAATAAGTGACAAACTGGCTAAAGAGAATATTAAAAAAAATGATATTTTTATAGCATTTAATTTGGCCAAATGTTTGAATCTTGGTACTCTTGATGCCTGGGGTGATAGAACACAGACTTTTATCTGATACTACTGTGGTACAAGTTCTACCAATTAAAAATGTACAAAAAAAGCTTTGCACTGACAAAATAGTGTGCTAAAAATGTCTAATTCAGCTATCATACTTTGAAACTGACTTTGGTTCTTCTTTCAGATTTTCTACCTTTCAGCTCTTCTGCATAAAACAGTTTCATACTTTGCAGTAACCAAGACTTCTTAAGTCAGTCAGTTTGTACTGCTATTTATTTTAAGAGAAGGAAGGACCTTTGGTTGGTGGCTGACTCACAAATGTTCACAATGCATCCTTGGTTAAAAAAAGACCATGAAAGTAAACAGGGTTTAACAAATTTTTCAAATTGTGTATTGAATATTCAGCATATTGTAACTGTGAGAAACATGGATGTTTTATATCACAATCCTCCATGCTAACATAACTCAAAGATAAATGCCCTTGATAAACCCTATCATATTCACACTTTGAGTGTAAAGTGTTGAAATAAAAAGCTGATGAAGCATAAAGTGTCACAGTAGCATGTTATTTTCAACATTTTATCTGTCGTTTGCCATTTATTTCAACACTTCATAAAGTACATTAAATACTCATCTACAGAGTAAGTGTTTGAGGGCCTGAGGACATGGAAATTCCTCCGAGCAGCAGCACTCATTGGGGCAACACCAGTGGGTCAGAGGAGAGGAAGACAGAATTAGCTATGGATGTTACAGGGCTAAAGGCTGCAGGGGGATCTGTGGATATCCAAGGGCAGTGGAGGTGTGAAACAGCACTGAGGGGGTTCCAGACAGAAAGGTCTTCAGGAACAGCATGAGGTTAGCTGAGGGTTTAGATGAGCAGGACGCAGCCATGCACCTTTCACACAACAGTGTGAACATGCAATTGTGAGGTGCTGCTGCCTGCTCACAGCAGCAGGTAAATGTGGGAGCCTGGGTTGCAAGACATGTAGCATTGACCCCATCAATCCTGAATATGCTGTGGGCAACCTACTCAGTTCTGTCCAACAGAAAATTCCTTAGACTGTGCCACTCATGCTTCGGAGGGCCGCTGTTAACTTTCATGCAATATCACAATGATTTCAGAAAAAAAAAAAAAAAGAGGGTTTAAAGGATTTTACGGCCAATTAATAACTTGTCTTCCTGGTAATTGAATTTATTTGAGGTCTGAGTTTAAAGTGTATTAGTTAAGGTGCGTTGAGTCCTCATGTGAGCATCTTTTGAAGTGAACTAGTGAAATACTGCCACTATATTTCTAAGGCTGCCTACATGACTGTTTAATGTTCTCCAAATACTTCAACTTCAGTCTTGTAACTAATTCAAACTAATACATCTTGGTGTCTTTGATTCAACACCCTTGGAAACTAGATTTTCAACTTTTTTTTTTTTTTTGGTGAGGCATTTTAGAGAAAAAAGGTAGCAGTAGATGGGAAAGTATTCCCCATTTTTTCATCTCACAAAGTTACATCAATACTTGTGTGTGCAGGAAGGCAGGGAAGTCAAATGAATTCTCCTTGGTTATTTTCTTTTTTTTTTCTGTATCACTTTCTCAGTCTGGCACTATTAGTTCCAGGATCCACCCCAGGTACTGCAGTCCTGTGGTGTGTGTACCTATGTGGTACCTATGATGCCTTGGAAACAGAGGCTAGACAGGATTAAGAGAGCAAAAGCAGGTATTTATTAAAGGTCTTTAAACAGGTACACCTTGGGCAGTCAGAAGCCTCCCAGGGGCTACACCCAAGTTGGACAATTGTCAGGAGATTTTCAGACAGATGTAAGTTTGGTCCATTTACATATCAGGGGTTAACCCTCCAATTACAGCTTCAGGTAATGAAATCACATACCCCCAGTTTGCTCACCCCAATTCACTTTTGTTTATACTTTTCAGGGCCTGAGGCTGTAGGGTGTCCTTGAACTTCAGGCCTAGAAGAATTGTTTTGTCTGACCAAAGTGTGAAGACAGCAAACTAACACTCTATATGGACTTTACAGCTATACACTAATGCAGTACAGGATTTGAAAAATATGAAAGCTAAAATCCTAAAGCATGAGAGAGTTCAGCAGGATCCTAGAAAGGCCATGGATCACAGGGTTTGAGAAGAGGTGTGTTCCAGTGATAGCAGTAAATATAAGAGACAGCAGTATCTTCTCAGGATTCACCGTGGAACATCCAGCATTTGGATTAGGCTTGAGTACTTCAATAGGAGCTTGTAGTCTTTTCCTGGCAGGACAAGCAGAACTGAGAAACTCCCCCTTCCCACTCCTTAGAGTTTCATGCACAAACTGAATAGGAATTAAGAGCTCCTTTACCTTAAAGGTGGATTTATCTCCATTGACTGGTACTAAAAATATACATTCATACTGTGGTGTGAATGTGGTGAGCTCCTGGCACAGGAAAAGAATAATTAAAGCAGCATATGCTCTACAAAAGTTGCTTGAGCACACTTTGATGTTTTTCATATTTGTATGGAAATTCGTTGCCAAGAAACTATTACTCACTACTTCAGAGGGTGAACAAACTTAAAGTGCATAAACAAGCCTAATTTAAGTCAAATATTGCAAATAAAGCACTAAATGAGGCAACTTTGTGCTGGAAATAAAAAAGGTTTTTCAATATATTTTAAGACCCAAGAGCTACATTTCACAAAACAAATATATTTTTGTACAACATTTAAGTATAAACCCACTACAACTAAGATATACATTTACTTACTTTTCTCTTTTTGGACAAGGCCTTTTAAGATAAACAAAAATGCTGTTTTCTGATCTATTTGATTTCCTTTCTGGTAGGAGAGCATAAGATGAAATACTTAAAATTATTTAAATTGTTCCAAACATGGCAGTTCTCTCCTCATTAACTGCTGGGAAATTGAGTCTTGCAGTGGTACAAATTGAGATGAAACCCCTCTGTGCTGCTTTATATTTGGTGACATCATATGACACTGCATTCTCAATGATCTGGCACATCATATGACATACTTTGTATTATTTAGCACACTTTAAATAAGGGGGCAAAAGTTATCCTCTCCTAATTCTGCTCACCTGTGTAAAATTGCTCTAATTAGGATTTTTTATCCTCCCAGCTTAATCTAGCCTTTTCTCCTTCATTTTGAGATAGTGGAATGGAGGTTTTTGTAAGAAACAGTGTTCAGTTTCTATTTTGTGTGCCTTACATGGCTTCTACATAGCTTTAAAAAGAAGGTTCCTCGGGGTAGTGGGAATAGATCCCTCTGCTCATCTCAGACAATGTATGATGATGGCACTCTCCTCATTTTTGGTTCCTGCTCCTGACCACATGCTGCTGATGCTGTGTACTTTGCATCAGTTTTGGACTTCTCTGTGAGCTAATCCAATCCATTTTCCTTGCAAAAGGATAGAAGAGAAAAAACAGAGAAACAAAAACAAAGGTTTGTTCTGCACTGTGAATTGAATGAGCTTCAGGAAAGATTTACTGAGTCCTAGAGCTTATGAAAAGGAGGAGAGGAACTGTGAAAATGGAACTAAAATACATGTGGAGAAGGGGAGACCTCTGTTTGAGTGGCAATATCTTAGACTGACTAAGCTTCTCATGGAAACATAGCTTACCTGTCTTTATAACTAATTCCTTGCTTGGTTATCACTCATCTGCAGCCCATGCTAGGAAAATTCACTGTTGTAAGCTACTCCTACTTGAATGGAAAACTATCCAATCTACTGATTCTAAATTACACTCTTGTTGCTCTTCTACTAATAAGAAATGATACAGCCTTTTGGTATATCATTGATAATTTCATGAACATGAGGAAATAAAAAGGTAGAATTGAAAGGCCAATATTACCTACAAAACCTCCTGATGCTGTCAAACAATTTTACAGACTGATGTGGATATATGTACACAAATGTATTAGTACACTAGACCCATCACGAAAGATTCTATTTTACCATCAAAATGACACTCTGGGTTATGGATTAAATGTTTGGTCCTAGGAAAAAACTTAGAAGCAGTGAATTGATTGTAACCAAATAACAACTTCTGACATACTCTCAGGCTACAGCCTGAAAATTGAAAGATCTGATGAAAACTACCTGATGCTACTGAAGATCCTTATAACCCAAGACCAAGCACTCTCTGTTTCATAACTTTTTCTTCCCTAATAAGAAATTCCTGATTTCTCTGGTGTAGCAGAGCAGGTCCTGAGAGGCTTAGTGATACATAAGATTCCATATGAATAGTTGCTTGACTCTGATTTTTATATCCTGCATTTAAGGATACTAATTTCAGAGGAAGGTGTTCCTACTGTGCTGATTACAAGGAGGATTTTTCTGTGGACACTGCTTCAAATACCACAGTTAAATGATTTTCAATCATTCTTATGCCACAACTCTCATAGATTTACACCTATTTTCAATAGTTTGAGAAGGTTATCTAAACTGTATTGAAGATAAATGACTCAACGCAAATAGAGGAGATTCCACAGGTGAAAACCATCCTTACTGCCAAAATGCATAGTGCTGGAGACTGAATGCAGAAGCACTTCCCTTTTTCCTTTGTGGCAGGGAGCACAGGTTGTACCTGCCCCACATCAATGCTGCCTACAGAAACACCAGAGCATTCTCCGACCTTCCTCAGGCTGCACAAAGTCTAACTGTGCTAAAGGAAGTCAGGCCATGGAAATCCAAAAATATATAGATGGTTTGCCACATAGACATTGTAACACTTAGCCATTATTTTATTTCTTAGGAGCTGATGTGGTTCTCATACGACGGCATTAGAAAATATGGAGACAGAAATGAAGAGGTGAGGCCCAGAGCTGACTGCATACGGGGAGCTGAAGCAAATGTACAGACTGCTTCCTTTAAAACATGAAAGAAAATCTTTATGTGATTTGAAAAGCACATATTGATGACAGCAATTGGCTTACCCCTATGTAAATATGCCTTTGCTGGAATAGTTCTGAAATGCTTTAAGGGCTTTGTCCAGTTTTCAGAACTTCTTTCTTTTTTAGATCTGGGACAGATTCACCTACTGCTAATTCTTCCCGCCAACCACTTTAAAAACTCATTCCGTGTTTATTGTCACTACTGACAGCCGTGGAAGAGGTAGGTGCCACAAAATGCCGATTCTGTGAAAGGCAATGGAAAACCAAAATATTGGTTTCAACTTGTGCAGCTTCTCAGGGTTAGGATAGGGATTCTTAAACTGAAGACACTGTTTGGACTAGTTTTATTCAGTGGATGCTTTCCAGGCATATACTCTTGACTTCTCAACAGCTCTCATGCTGAAGGAATATGATTAAAAGAACACAAATTTTCTGGTGTGCTCTAAATGAAAAAGTCCTTTTGTAATAAGAGAAGCTAGGAAAGAGGTTTCTGAAAGATCTGGTGAAAACTATTGTGCAATTTATTACTTTCTGACCATGGTATTTTCTAAAGACTGAAGAAGGCAGGAGAAAACCTGAAACCATAAAACAGAAAGAGAAATGTTGTATGTTGTATATAATTTAATCTATAAAATGGATAAAACCCATCTTAAGGAATAGCACTATTTATCCTTATGCTAGAATGAAACAATGAGAATAGAGGAAGGTTTAAATAAAATGTATGTCAGGGCCTGTAGGCTTTAGGAGTTTTTTGCATTGCCATGAGATAAAGGGAAGTAAGAAAATCTTGTATAGTTTAATTTGTTTTATTACAAGTTGCTGCTCAAGTAAGATATAGGTAGGTATAAAGGAGGTAGAGCAAAGATAATTTGCTCAGAGTGAAGAAAAATTACGTGGCGGTAAACTTCTCAAAGGATTTTGTTTTTCTAACACTCCTTTTATTTATTTTCTGCCTTAAGGAAGAAATAAAAAGATCATCCTTTTGCAGATGATAAATATGTTGGAGATGCTTGAAACAAAAGACTTCATTTTTTTTTGAATACTATTAGGACAGATTAACATTTCCTTGTTTAGTAAAAGAAGATTTTTTTTCTTTAACACTGGGATACTGAACTACATATTGTCTATTTCTTGCTGAGTGTCATAAAGAAAATGCAAAAATATTAGGACAGTTTGGGACAGCAAACCATCAGGTGATACTTGGTCAGTCTTCCCTGTCAAAGCTGGTCCAGTTGGCATAAATTCCTTCAGTATAAATTGAGACTGAGGGAGAGAGATAAAGAACAGCTACATGGCTTTGAAATGCTGCTAGTGCTTTTTAGGTGATAAAGTAACTAGATTACTGGCTGAAGAAATTTACTTATGGTCATGGTCATGATCAGTCAAAATATAAACATTTTATCATACTTCTTTTTTTTAAAAAAGAAGGGACATGATATTTTGATAAGATTACAGTGTCCACCATAAATACAAGGGTTATCACTAACAAGAGCATATATGTGACTTCACTGCATAGCTACTCTCGTTTCTTGTTTCTTGTTTCCTTGCTTTTCCTTATGCTGCAACTAAACTCTTTTTGTCTGAATTAGGAGAAATTTTATTTATTTATAGCTGGATCTCTCAGCTAGACGTGTAACTGAAGATGCACTGTGATGATTCTTTGCCAGCTAACTGAACAATAGGCTCCACACAGGCTTGTGGAGAAACAGCAACCGTTTGGTATGATTGGACATTGTGTTTTCCTTACAGTCCAGATTAAACTAAAATGGACTTTCAGAAGTGGGTTCTGGTTACTAAGAGGATTCACAGGCTGGGCACACTCTCTGCACCTTTATTTTCTCTGTGTTGCTTATTTCAGTACATAGAACATCTGAACATCTGACACTAAATTGAAATAAAATTGATAGCACAATGTAACAGGTGTATGTAACAGCATGTTGCATTTTGAAGATAGCTTGTTCATAGGATTTCCACATGCTTTATTTTCTCTAGTTTAAAAGAAAAGGTTACCAAGCTACAAATTTGCAGTTATTACAGATGCATTTCAAAACAAAACAAAATTAAACAAATGTTAAAACATTGGAGATTCTGGTAAGTAAGGATTTTTCAAAAGTTTAGGTTAAAATATGGAAAACTTCTAACAAAATATTAATGAATGAATTCTGTAAGAAGCATAAGTCATGTACTGAATCAGCTTAATAGAGAATTTTTTGTGTATTCAACAATTACAGATAATCCCTGTGCCTTTAATGGATGCAACTGATCTAACAAATTTCCAATGGATTCAAATATCAACTTCTAAAATACTGAACTGAATATACATGTTAGACAAAAACTGACAAAGATGAATTAAGTTGTTTTATCTAGCATAACCTTCTCTGGATTATTTATACATTACCTTCAACATATCTCATGTGTTAAGAATGATTCATTTTCTTTTTTGTTTTGCCTGTCTTTCTGTTGGCATATTTTAATGCTAACATTGTGTTGATTAGGAACATTTTGCCCAAAGTGTAGTGTGTTGATTTTTGCCTTTCATTCAGTGAGGAGAGAAAACATCACTGTGTCCTTGCGTTTTTGCATAGCCTCATACCAACATAGTAAGTCATATAAGCATGACTTACTCTGCCGTCATAATAAGCATCGACTATTTATAAAATGTATTTTGTTAGACCTTCTAACTTTGTTATTTTTCATTTTTTTGTGACTTTTCTATTCCCATATTGCTTCCTGTGGTGCAACTAAAAGTCAGCAAGCAAAGAGTAGGCTCAGTGAACACGGAAATTATTATGGTAGCCAAAGGTTCATGAAAATTTGTATTTCTTTAGGGGAGAATACTCTCTTAATATCACAAAAATAAGCCAGTGAACTGATATGACAATCATGAAGAAGATGCAAATCAGATATATCAATATAAAACCACACTCATAAACACTGAAAAAGCAGCTCAGAAATTGTGGCCATGAATCACTTTACTGAGGCAGAGCTTAATCAAGATCTCAAGGTAGGATTGCTGTATCACTGTATCATACTCAGGCCTTCTTCCTTATCACTTTGCCACAATTGTAATTGCTGCTTTTCCCTCAAGCAGTCTCCATTTTAGCATGAACATTCTCCAAAATCAAGAAAAAACTTGAAAAATGCCAAACACATGAGTACATTGTGAACCTGTAAGGTAGTTTTCAGCGGCACCAAACAGATGTTTTTATCTTTCTTATACTTGGAGAGGATGTTTTCCAGCATGTTATTTACATCCAGGCTGAGTCAAGGAATAAAAGAGTTTTACAAAACTGAATCCATAAGCAGCAGAACTCCATGGAGTTGTTCATCCTAATGAAAGGGAAGTTCTCTTTCTAAGATTGGATCCTTTATTCTTTAAAAATTGTTCTACTGACTTGATTGCAAGCTCTAGCAAAAATGTAAACTACCTATTTTTTGCCCCTTCAGCCTCAGATACGGGATATACAAAATTTTTCAACCTTTTGGTATTTTATTGACTTTGATAACACACAGTATATAGCAACTTTTTGGAATACAAATCACTCATCTTGCCAAGACAAGGATGGGAGGGGAACTACAATTTAAACAAATGAAAAAAAATCATTGGGCATTCAGTTACATAGAAAGAATTTCAGGCTCAAGCTATGAAAGGAGTGGAAGGACCCCATATTTGAATTTCTTCACTCAGTTATTTATTTGAAGGAGCATCTTTAAGTGACTTTATATTCCTAAAAGATGACATAAGAATAATTTTAGAGCCAAAATTCAGTATTGTAACAAAAACTTCATTTCCAGTGCCCACCAGCCATGGTACTTTGGGGGTTTTGTCTCAGCTCAGCTCTGGCATTCTGGCCTAACTAAAGGCAGGCTGCTGGCCCTGTGTAGAAGCACTTTATTTCAGGATTTGGGCATCAATTCCTTAAGTCTGCTCAAGAAACAGTTAGGGACTAGACCAATACCTGCTGTGTACCTCAATGAGGAAATCATATTATGAGATTTATTTACAGCAATACAAGTAATGAGAAAGAGGATAAAACTTAATCAAACTTAAACTAGAAGAAAGAGCAGACTAGACTTAAAAAAAATCAAGCCATGGAGAAGCCAGAGGTCCCTGAGGAGAAGACTTAAGAATTAAGATCCTTTCATAAGAAATAAATTAAAGATTTTCCAAGTACTGTCAAGCTAGATTTGTGGGTGAAAGGCATGTTGTTTTTTGCATTCTCTCATGTGAAATACTGCTGTCTTTTCAAGCAGTCTGTGGGACTTATGCATGCTTCCAGCTCATCAAAATCACATGGCCATAGAGCAGGAAAGACTAAGTTGTAAAGTTGATCTATTTGAATCTAACATTAAAATTCAACAATAATCCTTCACTCCTTGAGTGTGCCTCTATTTTATTAAGTATTTCAATGCAATATAATTAATTTATTAGTAGCAATTAATGTACTGTTAGCAATATTCTTGAACAAGGGCTGTAACTCAAGAAATCATGCCTAATAAAATAACCTACTGTGCTTCTAGTGACTCTTACATAATGGAAGACCTGATACCCAAATATCTGGAAGTCAATATGAAGTGAAAATTTTATTTATCAGGAACTAGAATGGGATTAACTATACACCAAATGTAACACTATACTATGCACTATGTTTAAAAGAGCTGTTATATCATATGCACAGTATAAAGTGATGAGAACATTTATAGGGTCTTTGATATATTTATTTATTAATTTTAATAAACCCCTTACAGGCATGTACAGTCCCTTTGTCTTTGTGACTATGGCACATCTTAGGAGAGCAAGTTCACAGTTTGAGAAATGCCCCCCGGAGAGTCCTTTAAAAAATATTTGTGTATTCCAGCTGGGAAAAAAAAGTCTAAATGTTTTCGTTAGCTTCAGACTTGAATTCTGATGTATTGTCATTACCAGTACCACAGGAAAAAAAAAATGTATTTCTTATTGTACTGCCTTCTATAGCAGTGTCACTAGGGAAATATCACAGCCTTCTTTATAGGCAACTGTCCTATTTTATATGTAGGTATGTCATAAAGAATTTTGTATCTGACAGTCTTTCTCAGAGTACAATACTTTCTACCAGGTCAGAGTCTGCTTTTATTTCCCCTGTATGATAAAGGGTATCACCTATTTACCACTCCTTTTTTTGTCCATTTATAATTTAATAACATTTTTTACTCTCTCAAGGTTTAAGAAATTGAACAGCTTCTTGTCGGTGTGCTGGTCATTGCTCTCCACTCCCTTTTTACCTTAAAACCCGTACAATTAACTTCCATCACCTTAAAAGCCTTTCTCACAACACATTGCTCCAGTTGTTGAAGCATGTGTAATTACATCCAACAGAACCTGTCCTGGGGCAAGCTGATTTCATGCAATTTTTATAACACCTTTTTTCATTATTTAAGCAGAGTGAAATCTTTAGGACAGTGTGATTAAAATGAAATTGGAATATTAAAGGTAAGGTATTCTGAGAAAAGGCAGACTCCTGCTGTCTATGACAAATAGAAATTTATATCTTTATTTTTTGTAAGTAAGGAAAGGTCCAATCCACTTGGCACATATATTGGCCACATATCCAATACCATCATCATTATGATTTTTCATGAGTCTATATTACAGTTTATTAGTACTTTATGGTTTGGGATGTGGCTTAATTCAGTAGAAATAGAGCCTATGATTAATATGACATTAAAAGCCTGTCTAAAAACCTTTTCTGACTTTGCTAGACAAAGTCTATATAAAGCAATCTGAGATGTTGAAACAAGTCGGGCACATATTATGGAAGCATTTCCAGCGAGGTGCCTCTTCAGTCTTAAGAAGTCTAAATTGCCATGTACAGAATACACGGATAAATGTTGTAAACTGATTACTAAAGCTTGCTGGGATGGGAATTTCTGCTTCATGGGACATTCCAGATTGGATGAGAACAAAACACCAACACTGCAGTCTCCTGCTTTGCAGAACAAACTATTTTGGGCCCATAACCTCACCCATGATCAGGCAAACTGGGCAGGCAGCCTGCCAGGCATCTGGGGAGCTGGGCAGCAGGTAAATCAGCCATCAGGCAGAAGTAGGGCTAGGCAGGCAGCCAGCCAGGCAGCTTGCAAGCCCATCTGCCACTCAGACAGCCAAGAAGCTGGCAAGCTAACACATTGGTTTTTCCCTGGCTGCCCAGAGGGACAGACTGGGATCTGGTCAGCCAAGCAAGCCACCTGCCTGCCAGGGCAACAACCAGGATAGTCCTGCTGCCTGCTGCTTTCTGTCAATGGCTCTAAAGGAATGCATGTATTCCCATGCATGCCAATTCTATCTCTTGGCACCCAGCTGTCGCCAGAGAATATATTTATCCAGCTTCACTTCTTACAAGAAATATGTGTATTTAATATATTGAGTTACGGACAGCTGCATTGAGAGACTTGTTTGTCTAAAGGAAGACTCAGGCACAATTTAGGATTAAAACTATCAGATGTAATCTTCCTGCTGATCCGTTGCATTTACATCACTACTCAAATCTGGGTTTTCAAGGTCTCTGCTGTTGTTCATTTGGAGGAGTATGTCACGTTCAGCAGCTTGCCACCTTCTGCCATTTAATTTAATGAGGCAACAAAGAATAAGGCCTTTTTTCTACCTCAATTTTTGATTAAATTTTATATGGTGTATATTATTTTGTACCTAGACGTTCCTAAAATATGTTAAGTGAATGGGTCACAGTGATGTGACAAAAAGCATTTGTGGTTTTTGTTCACAAAAGGAGTTTACTAAGGAGTTTACATTTACTAAGGGCAAGACAGACCTGTACCTTCCTTCTGCCTGAAGTATTGGAAACTCAGCTGATTTTCTGGGAGGACATCCCAAACAAAATGTTTGAAGGAAGTGGACAGTGGAAAACTTTGTCTGCCTAGAATGATGGTGCTAAGGTACAAATTACTCAAGATCAGAGAGACAGCATAGAAAGATTATGGCTTTCACATCCGCTGGTAGACTGGTATTCTGGTTCTTTAGGCATGTTTCTGTATGTTTTGGTATGGGTTCTCTGCACTAAAATGAAGAAAAACATAAGAACAGGGCTGGAACTCCCATCTGCCTATTTGCAGATAGGTACTTTCACCACTGGGGTATATAATTATTAATGTTTTTATTTTTTACCTGAAATTCTTTATTTCTCTTGAGTGTTCCAACCTCAGTAGCCAGAGTAGAAAGAACCACCCAGTCCATTCTGGTTTACAGTCTCAGTTAAGGACACTACCTTTAATCACTTGGGTGGATTTTAACACCGGCCTCTCACAGTTAATCTGTTCACATAAAGTTTGGGAAAAGCTGTTCCTGCTTGGTGTGCCTTAAGAGACTGATCTCTCAGAAAAAAATTTTGCAGGCTTGAGTTTACAAGAGGACTCCTGTGCCCTGGGTAAAAAACCTCAGCTCCAGAAAAAGGCAGCCCTGAAGATATATTTGGTACCACCTGACAAATGCCTTGAATTCTTTCATGTCGTGCACTGGTGACAATCTCTAGGATTCAGTTTGTGATGCCTTTCTGTCACACTCTAAATTTCTGTGTTGCTCTTAGAGCTCTAGCCAAGGTCAAGAGGGTGCAACAGGAACATCCTCAATTACTGAATTTATTTGTGACTAAATGTCTGGGGTGGGGGGTGAGGGGCAGGATTATACAACAGTTCATATTTCTGGACAAAGAGAAAAGCAGTATTTGCTGTAGAACTCGGGGTTTATTAGCACTCTTAACTGATCTCCTATCAGCATAACAGAATCACAATTCAGTAGCACACTGTGAGGGTGCATGACCTGGAGCCTTGCTCACGTTGTTATTTGCAGCATCTGTGATGTAGATGTGTGTTGACTAACCCAGACTGGATCTCATATCTGCTCATGAAAGACTCAATATATTTTGAATTAAACATAAGGTCAAAATCAGAAATGAGTGGGATGAAGAAGGAGGAATCCTGCTGGTTTTGACTTCAAATAGGAAGAGTAACTTAGTCAAGGGACTGACATATAAGAAAAAAGATTTAGGAAGACAAAAGAAGAAGAAACAAGCAAGAAGTAAACAGAATAAAAGCATAAAAGGAGGTTAAGGTTTTAAAAAGGAGAAAGCATAGGAAACATGGGAATCATATATGGGAAATATAAAAAAATAGTTTTTCATTTCTTGTGTCTAAGAAAATAAAATGCCAGATAACATTATCAAATTGAAAATATAAGCAAGCCTACCATAAATATAGCAATATAGAGTTTTATATTATTATTAGAAAGCTACTTCAATGCTGACTGGGAAAAGGATCAAAAGGTTTGGAGAAAAGAGGAAGGCTTTTGCATAAACTTAGAATGTAACTTTCTTCACACATTAATTAAATGTCATTGCTTGATAAACATGTTCATCCCCCGATGCTGAAATCCTCAGTCTTCTTACAATAGTAGTCTTGGTGTAAGTGCTTTCTATTTTAAAGGCTGAACCTGGTTTTGTATTTCTAAACCCCTAATAATGGTTTTCATTAATTTTATTGAGCAAAATGCTGAATTAACCTTTGTTCTTTTGTGAGTTGAGAATTTTACATTTCACAAGATTTTTCTTTCACTTAAACATTTTTATTCTTACAGACTTGTTTTTTATCTATTTCATGAGGCACACAGTGATAATTCTGAAGATAACTCCTCTCTTTCAGCAATGGTTGTGGTGTTAGATACTGCAGCACTCAAGCAGGATGAAGTATTGATCTTTTATCATTATTTGGGACAAACAATTGTAGCTCTCTTTTGTTTGCATTGTTCATTAATATTACAGGTTCTGACAACTGTATGAGCATCCCAGAAGAAGCAAATGAACTTGTGAGAAGTTTTGTGAAGTGCTGCATTTTTTTTATTTTATTTTCTTGTTTTGTACTGAAGTGTAACTCACCAGGGAAATTCCCATCTCAGTTTATTTACAAATCAGTAATATTTTACTTACATAGACTGGATCTGAATATAAATTATAATCTCCCACTGAAATTTGAAAAGAAATAGAAGAACTATTTAGAAAATAGGTGAGATGCTCAGAAGATGGAAACTGAGTCTTTTTCTTACTACGACTACCTTATTTAATGAACCTGAGAAAATATTTTCCTCTTCAGCTACATTTTCTCTTTGCTTTGCTTTATCTAGTTAGACTGTAGATGTCTGGGATAGAGACAGTGGCCCTCTTTCCCTGAGAGATATTTGGTATAAAATTGGTTTGATAGCCTTAAGTGACACATTGATATGCATAAAATTAATAGCTACTTCTACCAATACATTTAATGATACAACTTATTCCGAATTGGGAAGGTTTATGACCTATGAGAGGGCTCAGAATTCAGAAAACTGGGGTTTAAAGATGAAACATCAACTCTACAACAACAGAGTAGAGAACTTTACCCAGGAGTGCTTCCGTATATCATATGTTGTGTAATATTTTCAATAGTTATACTTTTTCTCTTGAAATGAATTGTGCCAGTTTAAATGAATCAGAAAGGTCTTAGGTCCCAGGACACACATACAGGCTTAAATCAGTGTCAATGCATACATAATTCTGTAATTAAGCATGGCTGTATTGTGTTTCCTCAGCTGGCATTAAATGAGTCCAACATATTTGAATGAAAGAATGAAAAAGTTCCTCCGGAGTTCATTGTTACAGGCGCTGATGTCACAAAACCTGCCTGGGCATGCACCCGTGACTTTCCTCTCTGTGATCACACCACTAATGCATTCTGATGTGATAGTGCCACTTAAACTCCCTTTCTATTCCTCCATTTACAAAATGATTAAGACTTAACTGCAGCACCTGACAGAATATTTAAATAATTAATTAGAAAAAAACCACAGATCACTGAATGAAGCTATTGTTAAAAGAACTCCAGAACACAGCTATAGTATTGTTACTGCAGATGCATAAATGGAGATGTCTTTTGAAGGTGGTTATTATTAAAAATTTGCATGCAGTTCAGCTTCATAGACAAAACAAAAAACTGAGTGATGGATATTAGAAACTAGGTTCCATTGTTATTATCCCAAACATTTTGCCAATTTCCCTTTTTTATTTTAATAATTTATTTTATAGTCTTTTCCTATTTAAGTAGAATCTGAACTAAAAAGAAAAAATAGATTTTATTCCTTTATCTTCTTTGTTGCATGCATTTATTTATATAATCCTATAGTGTTTTCTTCCTGATTCACAATTCATGGATTAAGGGACTGAACCTTCAGGTGATCATTCAAGGCTGGGGAAGTGGCAGAGGCAT
The DNA here is from genome assembly GCA_003676055.1 of Chloebia gouldiae. Taxonomy (NCBI): domain Eukaryota; kingdom Metazoa; phylum Chordata; class Aves; order Passeriformes; family Passeridae; genus Chloebia; species Chloebia gouldiae. Next base: position 26,444,010 of record QUSF01000001.1, on the reverse strand, counting down.
GGGTATTACCATATTCAAAATATAAATTATGCTGCATAAAGAAGCAATGGTTGAAGAGATTAAAGTCATATTGGTCTTGCTTGATTCCAGTTAAGAAATATCTGCAATATGAGCAACTTAAAAAATGGTGAATAAATGGAATAAAGATAAAATACTTCAATTAACATTGATATTATAAATTTCAAGATTTCTGACAAGACAGATGTCTTGGAGTAACTAGCAATAAATCTTTATTTTCTGACAAGCACTCCACCTACTTGATGGCTTCACTTTTTCTGAAATGGTTCTATGCAAACATAATAAATGAAGCTTAGATTTTACAGAAAGTAAATCTATTTACCCGTTATAGAACCTACTTCTTTTTCCTATGGCTGCAGATATAGTGCTTCAGTTAGCTATTGACTAACCTTGAGAGAAGATCATAAAAAGCCTTGCACATCATGCTGAATTATGATCATAATGGCTCCCTACTGCACCATATTAAACAAATTAAATTGGGTGAGACATCAAAGAAGATGTCAAAGGTCAAATCAACAGCTTCTTAATTTTTTTTTCCTGAAAGAAATATTTAAGTATTGCTTGCTTATTTTTGAAGATGTATCTTAGAGACAGAAAAGAATGCACAATTTTGGGTTAAAGTACTTTTGATAAAAGTAGAAGGGAAATACAGCAAAGTTGTGCCCTTGTAGAAGTATTGCAACAACATAATGGGGTTTCTGCTGATGTGACAAGATAAAGAAAAATAAGGAAGACACAGATGAAATAGAAGAAGGTGTTGGTTTGCTTTGATCTTTTCTGTGTAGTATTTATTTCTTGAGACATAACTTAGATAATGTTTCTAGCCTTTTTTTGTGCCTATTTAATTTGAACTGGATTTTAGCTTGCTTTCTCTTTTCTACTTTGGTCCACCAGATGAACACTTTCTAAAAACATTGAATTTGCAAAGCACTTGAAAACTCACCTAGTTCATCCTTGGATGAAGGCTGGGTTGCTTGTTCCTACATTATTCCTAATATAAGGTTTTTTCTAACCTCCACTAAGAGTTTACAGCTGATCTGGACAATTCTTTCATTGGTTTTAAGATGTTAATAATTAGCATTATGTTTAGTTATGTTTACTCTGAAGCCGAAACCCTAATAATCAACTGCTCCTCTGAATACTTTGAAATGTAATTCAGATCATGAGTTCCAATGGATTTGAAGAAGTGTATGTGTGCAAGTACTTTCAACCTGCTTCTGTAGTAGGTAGCAACAATAACCCTGTCATTTATACATGATATTCACAAAGTATCATTTTATTATAAGAAGAGATGAAACCTATTCAATGACATTTACCTCTGGAAGACACTTGTCCCTTTAGCTTCCAGTCTGAGCACTGCCTGAGTTCTACCTGTATTCTCAGACCTCAAGGGTTACATCTGGTGTTGTATTTCCTATTACATTGTTAATATCTCATTTACTTACTTTATCTATTTACAAAAAATTAATGAAAGAGGTAGACTTTAAATTCTGAGTATTTCTTCACCAGGAAATTATTCCTTAGGAAGTTCTATATATCTATGAGATATTAATTTCTTCTTTTTAATAGTCCACCAGATGGTTGCAGTCTGTGACAACAGTTTGTGGTTTATTGCTAATCGAAACATCAATAGTTAACGTATAAGGAATGAAAGCCTTGGATTTACATGCTAGTGCACTATGTGCTAATGTTCTCTTTCACATGAAAAAGACCCCAAGCAAATAAAACCAGAAAAAGCAATGCTGGCAGATCTTCCTAGAAATTGCTCTTTAGCCAAAAAAAAAAAAAATTATAGGCACAATCAGGCAACATTTTTGTCATTAAGCATAGAAGGACAGAAGACTTTCTTTTAGATAAGGGACATGTGCTTTTGAAATTCTGCTGTTCTATTGCATCTCTAATATTAAAGAAAATATCTAGTTTGGAGGAAGTATAGTAAAAATGTTAATTTCTGAGGGCTCCGTTGCATGAGAAGTCCGATACAATATATAATCAGATACAATATGAAAGATTACTTTCAGGTTGTTTTTTACATAAGTAAGTTCTGTCACTATCATTTTCCTTCTGACCACAACACTAAATTTCTTATTTTAATTTTCTCCTCCCAAGACACCTGGCAGATGTGCTTTGTCCTTTTCATCTTGGTCAAAAAGCACTGCCACCACTGTTCACCAGTTTAATCGATAATCAACTTTCCATACTGTCCCTCCTTTGTTTCTTCACATTCCCTTCCCTGTGTATGAAGAGGAATATTGATTTTCAATTCTTTCTCCCATTTTTTCAGATCATGTCATTTAATGGAGCTGGCCCTGTATATGTTTAAGATCTGCTCATGGTGTCTGAAGCTGAAAGACACACACCACATAAATTTTTTCTATCCCATGGTCATTCCTTGCCTCAAATAACTGAACTCCTACAAGGGTGCATCCTAAAACCCATTAAATTCTGTCCTGTCTCACTTCCAAAGAGCATTTTACAGTCCCATTTCAGCCATGCCCCTCCTGCAAAAAACAAAGCAATTTTCATAATGGCTGTTGATAGCCTTTGTGTTCATTACTTCCTTTCTGTGTGCCTTCCTAGCTTTGGCTTTATATTTACCTATTTTACAAACAGTCTGTCATGTCTGTTTGCATCTTGTCTTCATTTGTGGTAGTTTGGATTGGCCCAAAAATCAAGAAAACATTTTTAAGGAAATGAAAAAGCCCTTTGTGAGTCTGAAAGATAATATGAACTACTTTTGCTTAACTGTAGATCATTACAAATTTTCTTTGATCAAAAACACTGACTCATCATACTCCTAGAACAAGTTTTTCATTATCCTTTTATACCTACTATATGATTACACAAACTTAACTGTCATCCATCAACTTCTTTTGGAAAACATATATGTGTATGGATACTAATTTAAAAATTTTAGTTTACCTATCAGGTATTACTCCAAGTGCATGGTGATAAATCAAAAGACAAGGACAAGGAAAGAAATTTTACAGGAAATAAAGTAGAAGCAAAGTAAAAGTAGTTCCATACAGGAGAAAGAAAAATTTTAGGAAATCTATTGACTGCTGACTGCTGACTGCCTGGCAATGCAAAGTCTGGCAAAAAGTGTATTTCTCATCTCACATTTAGACTCAAAACATGCCTGCTCATTAAGTATGCTCGTTTGAAAAGGGTAGTGTTGTTGTACATGCATAGTGAATCAGAAAATAATGACACAGGGTAATGATACCTTCTAGCTGGGTTTGGAATAACTTCCCTCAGCCACTGCTGAACAGGCAAGTCTGGAAAGCAAATGGAGATAGTAGAGAAAAAAAACCACATGGCCCTTTATTGGTTTTATTCATTATTTTGCACACTATTTAAATTTAAATGAGTAAATAATGTCCTGTTTTGAAGAAAATATTTTTAATTCAGTATAATCACTTTCTGTCTCAGGGTGCCATAGTCTAGAATAGAGACGATGAATAGGTACCAAATTAACTTGCTGGGGCATGACCTTTACAGATCTTGTAATCAGTTCTTATGAGTATTAATATAAAAAAATGAACCATCTATAAAAATCACCACAGAAAACAATAAATATTTCTTGTTAGGCAATATCTCAGTGGGTCATAAGAAGGTTAAAACTGTGCAAATGCTTGTGCCACAGCTAACCTGCCTATATAGCAAATTTAAATAGTCAGTAACAAGTGATTTAGGAAAACATAACCATTGAAGAATTACTGTGCAATTATTCTTGTTTCCCATCAAAACTCTGCAGATCCTGTACAAAATCATGAACTATATGTAATTAAATAATATATCAGTGTCTAGAGAAAGATCTATGCAATGACTGTCTCTTCTCTTCCTGATGGAAATGCAAATGTAACCATTAATAGTTTCTAAATGAATCTTAGCAGGAAGTGGGATAATGTACATCTTGCTTTAAGCTAAATAAAAGAAGAATTGTTCCATAAAATTCAATGACATTAAATCCCAAATAATTTTTTATTTTGGAAATAGACCTTTAAATATTAATCTCTCTCTGGGCTTTCTCTAAAAAAAAAAGAGCATTTCTTTATAACCTACTATGATGATAACTGAAAAAAACCAAAACAAAAAGTTAGAGAAATTGGTGTTTCGCTTTTTTCTATCCCTTCAGAATCCAAGTCAAGCAGTGAAATGAAAATTCACATATCACAGCCTAAGCTTTTATCTCAGAAACAAAATGCAACTTAAAAAGGATATTGAATATTACTGCAATGCAGAACTGCATATTTAGATTCAATGCAGGACAAATATTTCTGCTGCAAGACCATGTGATGGAAAAAAATTAAATGCTTGTCTTTCCCATAGCCTACAAAATGAATAAAAACCCCAGAGTCTGCAGTTTGCTTAGTGTATTAACCTATGGACCTCAATATTGTAAACTGAAAATATGGATCAACTCTGACACTTCATTTTCATAGGACAAATAGGGTTTGGATTAAATATTTCTGACGAATCTGTGGGAAATCAATAGTGTTTACAGAAGTAGTAAAGCTTAGTTTGGATGCTGAATCTTAAACCTTTTGTTTATAAGTTCTTATCAGTAAAGCCTTCAAGGTAAGCTTTGTACCTGGAATTTTGATCTTGTCTATGTGACTTCAATTTTGAATGTAACAAGACTTAAGAAAAAAAAAAGTGGTACTGAAACTGGCTTAATGTGTTTTACTGATTTTCTGACACCAAATTATTATTACTGGTCCCCTGCTGACACTACTGCACAAATATGTTTTAAATGCAACTTCAAACAATTTGATTGAGATTTTTCTATAGCAAAGTTAAACCTCCAGGTATTTATCAATAATCTCCCTGGAGTTTTGAGAGACTCTAAGAGACACAAAACCACAAACATTTAATAATCTGAACTGAAAATAGATCTCTGAACTGAGATAGTCAAACAGAACCCTGCAAACATTTACATGTACAGGCGGATTCATATGAAATAATGATTCAATATTTAAGAGAGATGGGTAATACATAAATATAAGGGACAGTCTTAAAATTAAATTTTAGAGAGGAATTAGTGATTGATAGTGTGGCATAAATAACAGAATTAAGCATGTCTACTCTACATAGTGCTAGGTGATTATTTTGAAATTTCTTCCTCTGAACCACTCATTTGGAAGGAAAAATGAGAACTGAAATGAGAAATGACTTCATTTGCATGCTTGCAGAGCTGCTTCTCTGTATTGTGATAGTGCTGTACACAGTAATCAACAGCAAAATCAGAGCCTGAAAAACAGCTTTAAGAGTCATGCAAATTCTCAAAAATTGCAACACTATTCCCATCTCTGAAAATGTGGTAGATCACTTGATACTGAACAATGAGTTAGAATAGCAGCAGATGTGAGGTATTCTTAAACTAATAAAAACCTTATTAACTAATTATATGAGAAACTGGTCTTGAGATAGGGACTTCAACTAGTTTTCCATTTAAATTGATACACCTTTAGGACTGGGTTGTAGATTATAACTCAGTTTTTCAAACTAATACCTCACATAGGTGGGTGAACCTTATATATGTGACGGTGCTTTTATTCCAGAAGAAAGATTTTGTTGTCTGTAAATATGTCATACAGATATATTCTCCTTTTGAACTTTGTGCTACTGCATTACTTCATTTCCTACAATACCCTGATCACAATCCCCTCATACCTCTGAACAGAATTAGCTATTCTGTAAACACCTTTGTTTCTTTTCCTTGTTGTTAAAAGGAGCCTGAAACAAGCAGGGTACCAAGGTACCTACACTAGGTACCTAGTTAGGAAATCACAGTTACAGAAGGAGAAATTGTTCATGTATGAACAGAATTTAACCCTCCACCCAATCATGTTCCAACTAATTTTCTTCAGGATACTCTTTGTATTTTTGTACTTTTTGTAAAACATCTTTAGCTCTCATTCAGTTTGTACACACATATATATATGTGTGCGTGTGCGTGCATGTATGTATGTATATATATATATATATATATATATATATATATATATATACACACATCTCCTGTGTGCATCTGCATTGGCATTCCCAAACTGGAGTCAAAACAGAGCCCTTCTCCCCTGTTACTTTTTGTCATCTTTTCTTTTGTGCTCTCTATGAACAAAGAAAAGGAAAGGCTTAACTCATTTTGTTCATGTTATTTTACAATGATGTGAGGATAAAAAAGACAGCACAATGGCTAAGACATGGATGGGAAGTTAGCTGAATTTTTCCCAGAAAAAGGTAGGGCAGCAAGACAGCAGCTGAGAAAGGGTGGTTCAGTTCCATCAAGACCTCTGCTAGCACAAAAGAGAAACTCTGTAGGAGGAGTGAAGGGTAGATGAAGGCAGTAAAAAATATGCTGTTCTGTTAGGGTAGCCAAAAAATGCTATACAATAATTTCAAAAAACTCCTCAGTGACATCCTGCCAGTATCAGCTGACAGAAAACCTGATAAATGAGATGGTCATCTATGCTGCCACCTCTTCCCCAGCTTCTAAAGCAATTGATTTACTAAGAAATTTCTATCTGTTTTGGAGATGCTGTCCTGAAAGTAGAAGACAGTTATCCAGTCTTGGGAACTGTCTAGATGCCTATTACCTGACCATTTTTAGGGAAGAGTTTACAAGTCTAAGGTTTCAAAAAGCAAATTTTAACTTCCATTAACATACAGGAGAAAACAGTCAAGGAAGAAAAAATACCAGCTATAAGTAAATTTAAGACAAATAACAGAGAGATGTACTCAAAGAATACTTATGAGACATGTAAACCTATGTCTAAATCTCTTCCTTTTTTTTTTTTTTGGCCTTCACAGCTGGGGTTCATATAATCTACTTTTAGATATCCTGTAATTTTAGAAAGCTAAAATGTGCACATCATTCAAATTAGTCACCTTGGGCTTCCTTTATAGTTAGAAAAGAGAAGTTTAAAATGTTTGTTAGGACAGTTGTGGTTTATTCAGTTCATGCATATTATGAATAAATCACCCTTTAGAAGTACAAGTCTCTCTCCACTGGTAACAGTTCATGACATTTGGGTAGATCATATTATTCCATGCTATAAAGAATGTATGTGTTACTTGTTATGTCTTTTGAAGAAAATGACTTGTAGTAAGATACCATTATATTGTCTTAGTAGTTCAGCTAATCCTCTCTTATATCATTTACTACAGTGAAGGAAGATTTCTGTCTATAAATTCATTTCACTTCTCAAATAGCTACATTCCACAAAAAAAAAATGGAGAGAAAACCTATTTTTTTTCATCCTAACTCCAGCTAGATCTATCTAGCTATGTGATCTTCTGATCTTAATTTTTTGTTGCTGGCTGTACTCCAAAGACAGATACTTTTAGATGGGGAGTTTGTGAAGGATACGTGGCAGATATGAAATTATTTAGTTCATAGCTGTAACCTGTGGAGTATGTGACACTTTACTGATTTAGAATTTTCCCATGGCAGGCTCTACCAACCAATTGAAGCTAACAGCTTGTCAACAGAGAAAACTTAAAGGAGATGAATATCACTTTTTGGCTTTTTTTCCCTGTCACTACCAAAAATCAAAGAAATCATCTGAGGCACAGCCATAGAAATACACTGGCTTAATTTATAAGAATTCATTCTGTGGAATAATTAAAATGGACTTTTGCAGTCAGAGGGGAAAACAAGGGAGAAGTGATTAATAATTCTTTAATAAGAAAAATATCCTGGTTTACTAATAGGTTTTGTGTGGTTAGTTAAAGCTCTGGTTCACAAAAAACAGTAACCTTTTTGAAAGTGGATTCCACTTTGTAGAATGAAAGCAGGATTGGGAAACAGTGAAGTAATCATGTCCTCCCAGATAGGAATAGGTACTAGAGATTGTACAGACTGTAAAAATCATTGCTCCTATGATGTGGTACCTTAGTAGCTCTACACAAGATTTCAAAACTTTTTAGTCAGTCAAAAAGGGAAATACGTACAGACATAATCAAGAAAAATATCAGACTTCTCCTAGAGAAGTTTTCAACAACAGGCTCTGGATAGCAGACATAAAGAGGAGGAGTTCTGGGCCACAGTATCCAGAACATTACAAACCAAATTTTTTTTCCTTTTTTTCCTTCTCAAAATAATAATCCATTTTACAAAGTGTTTTCTCTATATATATGAACTATAGAATTACTTAAATCACTCATATGGGCATTTGTTTTTACCTGGCCAGTTCCCCAAAACTCTGTTTATGGCCAACTGATAGTGCTTTGTGAGCAACTTACATAAATAGCAAAGGACTATAATAATTTAAGTGCTTTTCTGGATACCATCATTTAACCATATCTGTACACTTTATCTTGGCTGCAGTTTCTGTTACACTGAGGCCAACAATACCATTTTAATCCAGGCCTAAGAGAGTTCCAGTGGTGTAAGTGCCAACTTCCAAACAGCTGAGCCAAGAGAAGAGCAGTTGTGATAAAATAGATGGTAGAAGAATACACAAATGTGGAGGCCATGGGAAAAGAAAACAGAGGAGACAAAACACTACAGTTCCCAAATAATAAAGCAAATCAGAAAAACATATTAGCAATTGAAAATAAATTATCAATATGTATATATCTGTATCTATGCATCTCTATATATCAAGATGCACACAGAGATAAATCACATAGCAGTGTATATATATGTCATACATATGGATATCTCTAATACACATAATCTATATTGATTGTGCACATATGTAAACTCTCCCTGTGTCTCTGTGTGTGTAGATATGTATGTATAGGCATATGTATAGAGAAAGAGAGAGAGAGAAAATGGGATTCTTCACCAAGCAAGCTCACACTGATTTACATAATGGAGCTAAGCAGGATTCACAGTTCTAGAAGTTTGAAACTTCAAAGCTATTATATAACCACCACTCCAGATTCATGTATGACAACCTATTCTTCTGTCAAATAGTACCTAGGGCATACAGACATTCAGCTCTCCCTGCTTTTGGAAGAGACCTTTCTCTGCAGTGGAGTCATGTGCTGCTGTTTTTGTTCCTACAGAAGCCTTAATCCATCCAACAAGGACAGGAGAAGAAGAAACTCTTTGTGCATCAAAGGAAACTGTTTTAAACATATTCTACTCTCTTGCTGCATAGTCACAGTGTGGATTAGGAAATAATAGGCTGTAGGCAGCCAGAAGTCAGAGCTGAGTAAATGTTTGAAATCTTTAAAAGGAAAGAAGAAAGCTTAGAAGCTGTGCATAATTTATACCCAACTATCATTTTCCATCTCTTGATAACCCGGAATTGTGAACCCAGAAACTAGTGACTGCTTAGGAACATCATTGCAGATCTATGTCTGACAGCTGTTATTGATTTAAACAATTTCAGTTTGTTTTGTTCTAATCTCACATATAAAACAATGGTACCTAAAAGGCTTTTGTATAACTTTTCAATGAAATAAACACTTTTCACAATTTCTAAATGCAACATTAATCTTGTTCCAGGATATTCCTATTGCTGACAACTTTTCATTACTATTCTTATCACAGAGTATACAGTGAACTAAGCTTTAAATTAACTACAGGCAGTCCTGAGTCACAGGAATGAAGTCAGAAATTTGCTAATATTCTTACTGCCTGGATACAGGGATTTTGTTCTTATTCTTTAATGAAATAAGAAGGAGTAGAAATAAATAATTATTTATATGGAAAAAAAAGAATACAGAATCATGTTTTATTTTAATTCCCTTATGTTTAAAATCTTTGCACTGTTTCTTATAGTTAATTTTTCTTCTTATCTGTGAAGCTAGCATGGACTAAACAAAACTGTGAATAGAACAAATAATATTAGGCATAATTTTAATTTCCCACTTAGTTTATTTTATCGCGTTACACTTAGTTTACAAAAGTCAGTGATTTAATTGTTAATAAAATTTTAGGTGCATATTAAAAGTAAATTCAATCACATAAAATAAAAAAGTTGAAGGTCCATGATAAGTGAGATTGCCAAATTCTGTCATATGATAAAGGAAGTTTTCTTAATGACAATAAACAGGAAACCCAGGAACCACATTACTTTTTATGTTGCTCCTTGAAAAAAGTTTATTTTTCACAAAAATTGCTTTTATCATTTCAGAATATGTATTTGTGTCTATGGAAGGTTCACATTCAATGTTTATTTTGAAATTACATTTTTGAAAAAAAAAAAAAGAAAAAATCAGCATCATAAGGCAAAACTTCCCTTTCCAAATTGCCATTTGAAACCAGTCTTATTTGTAGGTAAGTTTACATAGTCTTAGAAATTGACTTTTGTTAGGCTAAATTTCTAAGAAAGACTTTATCAAAGGCCATGTACGGATGCACAGATAAGGAATCTGGAGGAAATGCCCACATGCAGAGGACAGTTTAGAGGTGACAGTATGATCTTATGTCATGGAGATAGAATTTAGTTTTCAACAGTCCACTTAATAAAAAGCTAGCTAGCTTTTACCACAGAAGCTTTCTCTGTTACTATGCATCATAGAATATTGAAAAACTTTTCTCTGAATCATAATTACCAATAAAAAAATACTCTTTTTTACTTAAAATTATACCTATGTACTTCATAGATTATACCTTTCAGGCATTTCAAGGAAATATTTTTATTTTTAAGCTATACATCTATCTCAGATAAAGAGAAAAAAAAAGATAATTAAAAAATAGAATTTTTTTTATTAATACAATAACTAAGAAATAGTAAAAAAATAAACAAAAACAAGTGCAATCTTAACAGTATTAGCATCACTCAACCTCTTTGCCAAAGATGGCACTCACCAAAGAGATTGTTCATAAAAGCTGTTTAGGACTGACATTATTATACCACTCATGATACCAGCTTTTGTCTCTGTTGCATTAAGGGTATAACACTTAGACATTTCCTCTCTGTAGTTCCATTTACATGAAAATTTTGAATTATTTTTGGAGGACTGGATTCAAAATGTACTCATTCTATTGCACCAGATCACCAAAAACATTACCACACAAAATTGCCTGGGAACTGACAAGTTTGGACAGTGTTTCCTATTGTGACAGACACTTACTAATTGCGTCTTGCTGGTTTGTGTGCTATAGAGTTCCTACTGCTAACAAGTTCAACTACTGAGCAGTTCAGCTGAAATCCATTTGACAGCAAAGTCTTCCAAAGGAGCAATTTTAGAACAATGAGTTGCCAAATGACAGCAGGCAAAAGAAAAAAAAAAGATAGAAAAAAATGCATTGTTATTAAATACATATCAATTGAAAGACAAGTCTAAGAGAAGCAAATAGAAAATAGATCCAAGAGAAACATATTGCTCAGGTGACTAGAAAATGTTTTAACCACTGTATATAACCTAATGTCTTTTATAAAATGATAGCAACTATAGAATCAGCATGTTGATTCACAAAGACGACCCAGAAGCTTCAGAACTAAGCCAGTTCTCTTCTTTTTTTCCTTTAGTTTGACAATCTGACTTTTAGTTTTCTGTTCTATCTTTGGATCCTGATTAAGCTTCAACTTGGTACCTTTACTATTCCACACTGGTAGTTGAAGTGATGCAATTCTGCTAATTAGTTGTAATGATTGCCTGCCTCTTGTGGTGCCAGCATGGTCTCTGCTGATGCCTCTGCTGTATTCTGGGATGTAACCTCTGTTGACACAAAAACTGTTTGCTCTCCATGCAGATAATGAGTCTGGAAATGTGCTCTCAGGTGAGAGTCTGCCTGAATCTGCCTGCCAGAATGCATGGGATCCTGCCTGCCAAAGCTCATCTTTGGCTACTCTGTGTTAGCACATCAGTTCTGGCCCACAGCCCTGCAGAGAGTAAACAAGACAACTGCACAGAAACTAAAAGGTACAGATTATTCTTGTCTATGCTCAGAATTGGTCTTTAAAAGACTGAGTTTTCATACTCAAACTCATATGTCCAGAAGTAGTTATGTTCCTAAATGGTGCAAGAGTGGAAATTCTCTCGTCCCCAAACACAGGGGATTCATGACTACTCAGTGAAAAATACTAGACAAAAGCTAAAAACTAATGACTGATTTTGATAAACCTAGACAATTTGTGTGCATTTCTTTTTTGGGGGCAATACCCTGTGAAGAGATTGAATCTCCTTATACCTTGCCCAAGAGCCCTGAAACACAGACAGTAACAGCACTGAGTGGCAAAAATGTCATGTTAATCTGGGGAATATGTGAAAAGAAGTAATGGAGACTTTCAAGTTGGCAGATGTGGGAAAGAAAAAAAAAATCCAGTTTAATGGCATTAATGCTTTACCAGGATTAGAGGCCAATCTGGCTGCAGTCTCAGAGTTCACATTCACATCATAGCTCATCTGGGCCCTATAAGGGAGCATAAAGTTTTTGTACAAGTAATTCCTGTACTCCCCATAGTATCCCTTTTGCTAAGTTTCAGCCATCTGTTTTGTACCCAAGGAGACTAGACTTTATGAAAAACTACATATGATGACTGTTAAAGAGCAAACACACAGCCCTCCTATTTACCAAAAAGGACATTTTGGAATTTGTTTTGTCCTCTGCCAGTCATACAACACAGGTCACATTCAAAATCAGCAGAAAAATCAGGAAAGGTTAGTTCCAGTGACTAATGAGATTCAGTATAATAATTATCAGCCAACATTAATATTTATTTCTGTGTTACTTGCTAAAATTTCAGGACAGAACTCTAACTAGTATTTCTACATTTTTAATGTTTCTTTTAGTGAGGAAAAGAAGATGAAGACAAAACCAATCTGAAAATTTTGCATTAATTACTTCAGAAGCAATGGACAATTCTATGATGATAGCAGGACTACACATGCTTTTGAGTGATCTTTAACCATCTCTTCATAGCCCCAGGCATTGCTCTGCTGGGCTTGTTGAATAAAAAACCATGGGAAAACAGTGATCCCACAGAAGGTTCTAATTTTTCTGCTGTATATTAAATATTTGGACAGTGTCTTAATTCTAGAAATGACAGTGAAGTCACCTTTTAATCTGTGACTTTTACTCAGAAATAGTTAATTTATGCAGTTTATTAAGACATGGCTAAAATTGGTGTTGACCTTTGTAAAACATGACTTTGTGTCATAGCAAAAATAGGCCCCTAATTCTGTAAATTGTTATTATAAGCAAGCTATAAATAAGGAGCAAGATGAAAATTGTGATATTTTTGGGATGTGCTAATTTACAGTGTCTGAAGTTCAAGCCACCAAAATATAATAAACAAATACATGTAATTTCAAGTTCCATAGGAACATCAACATTTCACACTACAGAAATAAGCATGCTAACAGGTTTCTGTTAAACTATAATTTTAGAACAGCATAAGGAATGAATGAGCTTTTACAAACCAGAGCCAAACTTTAATGGAGGTGTTTTTATGTTAGCATGAAAAGTGTTCATCTTTTCTAAGCATAGTTTATTCCTGGAAGAAGAGTTGACTACTCATATCAGAATACTTTCATTCTAAAAGTACCATCCCTTAACTAGAATTGTTGGTAGCTTTAAAAGTTGGCCAAAAAATTCTGTTTACAGTAGGAAAGAAATGAAGAAATGACACTTATATGCTGATAAAATGAATCTGCTTTCCTTTCCTAAACTGACTGTTAAATTTTCTATTCATGGACTTGATAAACCCCAATGCTGTGTTCTTTTTTGCTATAGAAATCATGAAACCTAAATTTGGACATTAAAACATTATAAGGGAAGCTAACACTTAAAGGTACTCCCAAAAATCTTATGAAATAAGCAGTTCACTGAATTATCTATTTTTTTAAATTACATTTCCCAGTAGTGAAAAGTTTATGACATTCTGTGTAGGAGTGAAGCCATATAAATTTAAAGAAAGAGCAAAGCTGTTTATACAGCCCATCCACAAGGAAATATGAAGGTGACAGTTTACCTCCATCCATCAGTACAAAATAAAGCAGTTGCACAGAAGCATAAAGCACAATAAGCACTCTAAATCTCAACATTAGATTTCACACACATATTGTGTTGATTAGAGGTTCAGAATTATTTGCTGACAATATTTAATCATTCATAGCCTATGACTATTAACTTTTTAACTTAATATCTTTGAAACTCAAGTGAGCATATCTGTAATTCTGATGTTAAAATATGATACGAAATTAATATTTCAAACTCCTGGTATTAACGTGAGCTTTTAAACCTTTTGAATATTCCTAGGACATGGATTATAAGGAAAGTGAGCTTAAAGTTAACAGTGAAAAGATTCAGCATGCTAAGTGACTGCTAAGTGCCTTCACTGCAGTTCACTCAATCTCCTGATTTAATAAAGAAAGGTTGCCCCAGATGAAATGCACTGTAGAAAGGCAGTGTCAGAATGATGGAGGCATGAGTGGCAGTAGCCAGATCTGAATTTAGAAGAAATAAACTCTCATTTCTCTGCAGGCAAAGAAAGCTCAATGAGGCAGTAGCTTTTACTCATGTTTCCAACAGCAAACAGAAGTCCAGTTTTGTTAGCTCTCTTAATCAGTGATAAAAACAGACCTTCAGACAGGGAGCCTGCTATTTTATCTTGCAGATTTCACTCTGTGATGTTGCTTTGACTCTAATGTCGGGTCCCATCTCCCCATTGTTTAGAAACCAAGTGATGAAGCTGCAGTTCCACTGGCAACAGCGCTGCAGTCATGACCTACCTCAGGTGCTGAGGCTCAACACCCCCCTCATATCCATCTCACCCTACATGCAGTAGTCACACCTTGGGAAGGACAGACAGGCTTGTGACCCCTTACACTAACACCAGTCAAGGTAAAAAAAAAAAACCTATTCAAGTCCTGACCTTGCTCCACAGAGGAAGACAAGAGTCTTGTAAGCACTCTGTAGTCACAAAGGCCAGTTTGCCAATGAGCCACTGTGCCTTCCTTGTCACCTGTTTCCCAGAAAGATGATGAGTCTCATGGTGCCACAGGGATTTCCCCTGTGGTGAAACCACCACATTAATTTTTCCATCAGGGCATAAGTTTATTCATATGAGTGCCTTCTCTAGGAAGACATAATTTAAAAATTACGCTTTGAAAGTAGCTGTGCTGGTTCATCTTTTTAAGAGTAAACACATGTCTGAAGCTTATTTTGTTCGTGTACCACTGAGATTGTAGAAAGAGGAGAGAAGGTAAAAATAGTGAGGGCATCAAATTGCTGTGGCAGGAGTGATATACCTTGTAGTTGAATACAACAGAACATAGACCACAGATAACCAGGTGAATCATACAGAACACTGAGTATCATACTAACAATTCTGTTCTACAATGATATGTAGATCTGGATTTTTCCAGATTTTTCTTATTTTTAATACATATTTCTCCACGGCATGCATTGCACTGCCATATGCAGATTTTCTTCTGGGAAAGAGCATAAGAACTGATCCTAATTGCTTTCTTCAATAGCTGTTTATTCCTGCTTTCACTGATTACAGCCACTTTGCAGTGTCTCAACCTGAAATAAGAGATGCATTTTTGTAGTACCACTTTTTCTGACATTTTGCTATCCTTCAGAAGGATTTTTGACACTCCTGGGAATTACCAGAAGTGCAAAGAGAAGCAGTTACAAACTATGAGGGATGAAGATATATTTCAGGTGTGTCAGATCCTTCAATTTTTACACTTTGGAAATGAATCATCTGCACTTGAAAAAAATAAATAAAATTGCTGAGATAAGCACAAATATGATTCTCCATAACCAATAAAATCATTGCAGAAAAATGCCAGGAGAGTAAGAGTACAAGAGTAAAAGTCTGTTTTGTGAACACTCATGTTTTGCAACATTTTCACCAAAGCATGAAAATCAAATGAAGTTAATTCCATGCCATTATTTCAGATTTATAGTCCAAATCTCAAAAAAGTGAATCCAGAATCCATTTGTGCTTTCCCATTTTTGCATAAAGTTATCAACATGTACATGCATCAGGAACTTTGCATATCTGTTTTGGAAAACCTCAGGTATCTAGTTTTATACTGGCTTGGACTCAAATTTTTAACTCTGAAAGCCAGTGCTTGATCTTCTGGGTGTGTCAGCATGTCTGTGTGACACACATCAAAACTTTTTCTGCTGTAAATGTTCTGCATTACCAGTGGAAGTGTTCATTAGCACTAGAAGTGTACATTACTATTAGAGGCAATTAAAATGTTTTGCTATTAACTGTGAATCTGTCATTACGTGTACTGATGTATCTAGTGATAATATGACATATCTAGAAATAATGTGACAGCACTTGAAATACTGATGAAATAATCTCTGCAGCTGGTCTCATGGACTTGTAGAATAGATAAAAATATGGGGTAAATCTCTTCACAATGACTAAGGAAGTTTAGTGTATGCTTTTCTGCCTATATATTATTTAGGTGACCCTTTGTATCTATTTGCTCATAACTGTGACACTGCACTACCAGAACCACTGTACCATGATTTCTTCCTTGTCTTACATTCATTAGCTAGGATTTACTTGATTTTCTTTTACCACAAATTGTTGTTCACTTTTCCTGCTTCTGATCTTCCCCCTCACCTTTTCCCCCCATTCACTTGCTCTTTTCTTGGGTCTTTCTGATCTTCTGCCTTTTGAGCTTTTCACATTGCTATTTTTTCCATGTCTCTTCCTATGTTTAGAGACATTTTTCATTCCTTGCTCATGAAAGCCTTGTCTCCTTCTTCTAAAAACCAATTTCCTTTATCAAGACTACAATATTTTTTATATTAAATGACATTTTTAGTATCAGATGATAAAATTTATTAATTTATACAAACTAAATCCATAAAGAATGTATTTTACTTATTTTTCTGGAGAAGTATGTGTCATAAGGCTTTGATGCACCTAAAAAAAAAGGTTAATGTACAAAAATTTCATAGGAAGATGGTGATTTATCTCAGTTCTTCCCAGCACACACTGGAGAAAAATGAAGACATATTTTAAATGGACAGGAAAGGGTGCAGAGACATACAAGTCTCTTATTCACTTGGAATAAAGTTGATTATCAGCTTAATTCTGCAACATTATTTTAAAGCCAATCAAGATAACTTTATACTCAGAATTGCATCAAAATTATTTTTATTTCATAGACATTTACTAGTTATAGTATCTATTGCTCATAAGTTACAAAAGGATAAAATTCATATTTTTAGAGGAAGCACCAGAAGAAGTAAATTAAATCTGGATGTGTAAGGACTGAAAAAAGAGTCAGTTAAGCAAACAGACTGATATAGGAATTCTGTCAATATAAGCATTACAGATTATTTCAGTATGACTGTATGGGAGCCCTACAAAAGAAAAACAGCATTGAGAAGAAAAGACTGAAAAATATAGGAAAAAACATTCAAGAAAGCCTGAAAAAATCGGGAAGATATAAGTAATATCACAGTGAGAAAAAAATTCCAGGAAATTCTTGGAAGACAAGTTTTAAATGATCCTTGTAACCAAGTTGCTTTGACTTTCAGTTTAAAAACTGTGTGGCTGATCAATCCATATGAATGTAGGTTGGTAAGAAACACAGGGAAAATATCATGGTTTCAAGGTATTGCTCTGTATTCATAAAGGGAGATTAACTAGAGAATATTACAGATTTTTCCTGCAAGAAGATTTTACTTTTGAAAGAGACACTTACTTTTAGTGACTATCCAAATCCCTGTATCTATGACTTGATTTTTTATTTCTTGAAGTGATAAATCTTGTATTTTACTATTATCCATATTCCTAATTTGTCACTACTAGTAGCAATTCTAGTAAAGGGCTGCAGAACTGATGTCTGAGGTCAAAGCTGTCTAGGCTTCTAAAGAATGTTTATAAGATATAAACTTTCTTATTTATACATAAATCAGAAACTCAGTTGCTACTATTTTACTTCATGCTCATTACAGCTGCATTTTTTTTCTCATCTTAAGTATATGAGGTTCTATCAATATGTGACTCTACAGAATACTTCTGAAGGATTATGTTGCTGATATGTTGAAATCATAGCCGATGAAATTGAATAATGTTAAGACCTCTGAGGCCTGTATTCTGGTTTTCCATGTTTAGTGCAAAACTAGTAAAGTCTTAATAATATTTTTCTCTTTTTCTTTAGTCTTTGTTCACCACCATGATTTAAGTGCAAAAATACTACTAAGGATGAGAAATTAAAAAAGAAGGTATGTATATATGAATGCTATACATAGTCTAACTTTTTTTAAATTAGAAACCATGTTTATGTGAAACATGAAGGAAACAATAAACTAGAAGGAAAAAAACAGACAAATTAGAAGTTTTGATTTCAAACACCACCTACTTATAGATTGCAAAAATAATATTCATGCCTTCTTGGTGCTTCTACAGCAACCTTCTTCTACCAGAAAAATAAATCAGAAATATAAGAATATAATATTTTTATTTAGATTTTTCTTTGTCAAGTTTCAGTCTGGGAGATGAGTAAAAATTCCATAGAAAATTGTAGAACCCAATAACCACATGAAAATATTTGCATATGTATTTTTTTTGGAATGTGACTACTC
The DNA here is from genome assembly GCA_003676055.1 of Chloebia gouldiae. Lineage (NCBI taxonomy): Eukaryota > Metazoa > Chordata > Aves > Passeriformes > Passeridae > Chloebia > Chloebia gouldiae. Next base: position 26,425,514 of record QUSF01000001.1, on the reverse strand, counting down.
TACAGTTAGTATTTCCAATGTATTGTCCTAAACAGTAGTCCAAAACCATATATAACTTGCAGTCTAGCCACTATATCTACTACTTCAAAGAGAACAGCATTTGACACTTTAAAATTTTATCATTAAATTGATCATAAGAACAATGCAGTTCCTGACTGACAAGGACAATTCTTGTAAAATAAAATACCTTAACAAAATTTCCTAATACACTGTTCAAAGTCCTTTTATGGCTTTCATTTAATATTCAGTCCTTCAATCATCTATATGTGGATAGCTGAGCTAGAATTCATCTGAGTTTGCTGCATTGATATAAAAACTAAGAACTATGAGACACTTAACCGTGTTGATTCTGACATAATTGACAAAATGGCAGATGTATCTCTAGAGAAAAATTTATTATACCCACTGTGGAACTGGATCAGTCATTCTCCAGACATGTTTATTTCTTTATATTGACTACTAAGAGGTTCTAAGCTAGTTTATGTGGTTAGAATTAGGAGAAATGGTAAAATCCATTGTATAAATACACAACATCTCAGAGTAACATGTTCCAGCACTTAGTCACCCTAACAGTAAGCGAATGGCAACTGATTTTCTGATGGAACATTCAGTTCAGCAGTTTGTCTATTGCCTCCTGTCCTGTCACTAAACCCCAGTGAAAAAAGTCTGGCTGTGTCTTTGCACTCTCCCTTCTGAAATAGATATACAAGGTCTCTCTTGAGCTTTCTCTTCTCTAGACTTAATAGTCCCAGTAGTCCCTACCTTTCTTCATGGGTAAGATGGTCCAAAATCAACTTAGAGGACCTTCACTGGCCCCTTTCCATGTCTGTCTTGTGCAGAGGAGCTCAGCAATGGCCACAAAATTCCAGATGTAGCCTCAGCAGTGCTAATAGAGGGGAGGGTTGGCATCCCTCAACCTGGCTATACTTTGTGTAATCCAGCCCAGGATACTACTCACTTTCTTTGCCAAAAGGGCACACTGCTAGCTCATGTTCAAACTGTTCACCAGGACCTTTTCTGAAAGCTGTTTTCTAGTTGTGCCACTGCCATCATATGTTGTTGCATGGGGCTGTTCCTCCCCAGGTGCACGACTTCCCCTTGTGGAAATTTTTGAGGGATGTGCAAATATTTGGGCCTGAGGTGGCTCTAGCAGATTCTAAGGAGCATGAGTTGATGTTCTGCTCCCAGGTATTTATAGTATTTGTTGGAGATGCACCCTGATTAGGGAGAGTCAACACTCTTTTAAGCCAGTGCTAAGGAGAGACCTCTGTAAGAGCCAGGATTAGAGAAGAGCTTCCTGAGTTTGCCATAGTGCCATGGCTTCTAAATTGTTCTTTGGGAATTTCTGGGCCTTCTTGGAAAGAGGCCTTCCTGGTAAAGAGGCCCAGGATATCCAAGAAAGTCTGGTAATGCTCTGAGAAAACAATAAACAGAAATGTTTGGTGATTTTGTCCCTCATTTCTTTAGGCTTGTGTTAATTTTAATGCAAAACACAGGAATAATGTCCCAGTTGTTCTGTCATCATATTTATTTTCTTTTCAAATTTTCCTAAGTTAAGACTTTCTATGACTTTTAAAATAGTTCCGTCTCTCCATGCTGTGACTGGTCTGCCCCACTGTTGTATACAAGTCATCAGACCTCTCTGGGACTTTCCAGAATCACTGTTTTAAACTTCCCTAAATCCACAATTTCAAACTTCCCCAGCACAATAATTTCATCCTCATTCTTGTCTCTGAAAGATTCTCTTTCCTTCCATGTCCATTGGACAGCATTCTCAGACAGTAAGTGGGTTGAAATGCTTATTCCTGTTGTGTACACATAGCACTAACCACAGCCTGAAATGGCCATTTTCAGTTCTACATTAGTATTCATTATGTGAACACTGAGTATTTTCCTGATGCTCTAAACTGAATTCTTTTTTTCAGACAATATTCCTCTTTAGTGCAAGTAAGCCATTAAAAGCCATTTCCTTTGTTGAACTGATAAAGACTTAGTTAATATAGAAAAAAAGCAATGACCATTTTACATCAATGATATGGCTTAATTTTGAGGCTTTTCTTATAGCTCAGATTTCACATTTTCATAGTGCCAGAAATTTTTGAAAAAAAAATTCTATTGTTGTTTGAAAACAATGATAGTGCCTGAGATCTTCCAGTCATTCACAGTGTTAAATTATAGTAATTTGATGAGTATTGGATCCATTTGGAACATGGGAAAACTGAAATATGAAGTACTGATATTTTCAATCAGAAGTAACATAGTAATCGAACCATGTAGAGGTAGCTCTCCCTATGATTAATCTAGTTGTCATATACTCCTAGAGTCATAGAATCAGCTGAGTTGAAAGAGACCCAGCAGATGGACCAGCGAATCCATCTCTTGGCCTTTAGCAGGACACCCCAACAATCACATCATATACTCAAGAGCATTGTCCAAATGCTTCTTGAACTCTGTCAGGCTTTGTGCTGTGGCCACTTCCCTGGACAGATTGTTTCAATGCTCAGCAATTCTCTGGGTGAAAAAAAACTTTTCATGATATCCAAACTGAACCTTTCCTAGTTCACCTTCATGCTTTTTGCTTGAATCCTGTTACTGGTTACAAGGATGAAAATATTGGTACCTACCCCTCCGTTTCTCTTCATAAGGAAGATGTAATTGCAATGAGGTCTCCCCTCAGTCTCTTCTTCTCCAGGCTGAACAGATCAAGTGATCCCAGACATTCCTCATAAGGCTTCCCCTCCAGATTTTTCACCATCCTCCTGGCCCTCCTGACTGAGGCTGGAATCTACATTTCTAGATCCCGCTAGGACTATAGTTGTACTAAATGTGCTAACAACCACTCTCTGGCACTTGAGAGAAAACAAGCACAGGAGACTCGTCTCTTTAATGCTGACTTTTCCTATTCTCCAGATTAGAAGTTTATATTCAGTCTAACTTTGGAACAGGGTCTGGTTTGTGCTAAATCCCAAAGTAAAATAATTAATTAGAAGAATGCTGACTGGTCCAGAAAAAACCATGCCAAAGATCATCCAGTAAAATTAACCACATAGATGCACTGTATATTCAGTGCATTGCACTGAATTCACAGAATTCGCAGAATGACTGGGTTGGAAGAGACCTTAAAGATCATCGAGTCCAACCCATGCCCTAACACCTCAACTAAACCATAGCATCAAGTGCTATATCCTGTCTTAAACTCATCCAGAGATGGTGACTCCACCCCCTCCCCAGTCAGACCATTCCAGAATTTTGTCACCCTTTCTGTAAAAAACCATTTTCCTATTATCCAACCTATATTTCCCTTGATGCAGCTTGAGACTGTGTCCTCTGGTCCAGTTCCCCTGGTGGAAGAGAACAACCCCCACCCGACTACAACCACCTTTCAGGAAGTTATAGAGAGTGATAAGGTCACCTCTGAGTCTCCTTTTCTCCAGGCTAAACAACCCCAGCTCCCTCAGTCATTCATCACGGGGCTTGTGTTCCAAGCCTATCACCAGCCTCATTGCCCTCAACTTAAATTTTAATACAGATACATCATATTAGATACTCTAAGAGAGCTGAAACTTTATTACAGTATTGCCACTTCAAGGTTTTGCAAATTATGTGTCTAGTGAATTAAATAATGTCACATGAATTTGCAAAATGAAAACTTCTTTTGAAGATTGATTTAACAGACTAACCTGCAATAGTGCCCTGAGGAACTCTATGTAAGATGCCAAAATTTCCCACACTTCTCAATGAAAAATGAGCTAAAGCAGTTTAACATGAAGATTTAATGTGTTTTTTTTCCTGAAAACTATTTAAATCCTAAAGCATCAGGGAATACCAGGGAGTGATTAATGAAGCCATTGATTATTTGAAAGGTAAGCTATTCAGATCTCATTCAGTCAAACAGAATACGCAAACAAAAGAAGCTCTAGAAGATGGAAATTGCAAGGGATTGAATGGAAACTTTCCTTCAATTTGTCTCGACTGAACAGATTTTTTCAGACGTACTTTTCAAAAGACAAAAAAAGACCACTGAAAACTATATTGACCATTCAGTGAACAAATGAAAACCACAGGTTACTTCCTTCCAATTTTCTTATTTTGATTATATTAATTCATTGCTTGTAAACTGCACCACACAGAACCACAGGAAAAAAATTTTTATGATTGCCATTTAAGTAGAGAAATTGTCTTAAAGAGTAAGAAACTGGAAATAAATTTCCAGTTTCAGTCTGGCATGCATTTGAATAGCTCATATGTGAAAGACTGTCTGCATAATCTACAAAATTTTCTAATTTATAAAACATTACATTTTGTAACAGTTCAGTTTGCTATCTCAGCTCTGTTTGCTATCTCTGTGTCACACACACACACACACACACACAGACCTCCAAGACTAAAGGTGTAAGTTAACGTTTTCAAAGGATCCTGGTACAATTACTCATGCTATGTTGAAGGTACCTCTCAAAAATAAATTATTTCAGTATGTGAAAGAAAAAGCTATGAAAATGCTTGCATCGATTCAGATTACTTACAAAGCATCCTGACTTATTTTTAACGATAAAATAACTTTTTTCTTGCTTTTATATAATATATTATAATAATAGATTTTGAGTAGAAAACAATAATAAATATAAATTGAGAGAGAACCACCAGACCAGACCAGAACTTCTTTCCATGTTTTTCAGTCTGATATTTTAGGCAAATAAAGCAAATACCATTTGAAGGCTTTCAATGAGAAAAAGCTAAAGATTATAAAATCTATAATGTTTAATATAAGCATACAATATTGACTCTTACCAGTGATCAGAATCCTACAAATCATTAGAATTTTAACCTTTTGAGTAGCATTTTGAAGTGGGAATGAATATGTCATACTGTTTGATATTTTTCCTAGTAGTAACTAAGCTCAAATAACATGTGCTAAGCCACTCAGATTTGCATATCATAGGAAAATATGGAATTTTTCATAGGAATCCATTAAAGTGCTATATTTCAAATAATTTATGTTGGAAAAGACCCTTAAGGTCTAAAAGTCCAGTCATTGACCCAACACAACCAAGCCCACCACTAAACGGTGTCCCTAAGTGCCTCATCTACGCGTCTTTTAATTACCTCCAGGGATGGTGACTTCCCTGGGCAGCCTGTTCCTATGCTTAACTCTGTTAGTGAAGACATTTTTCTTCATATTCAACCAAAATCTCCCCTAGAAAAATTTGAGGCCATTTTCTCTTCTGCTGTCACTTGTTGCTGCACAGAAGAGAGCGACACCCATCTGGCTACAGCCTCCTTTCAGGCAGTTGTAGAGAATGATACTGTCACCCCTGAGCCTCCTTTTCTCCAGACTAACATCCCCAACACCTTCTGCTGCACCTCATCAGACCTGTGCTCCAGACCCTTCTGCTGAGGTTCTTCAACCCTTTATTGCTCTTCTTTAGACACACTCCAGCACCTCAATGTCTCACTTGTAATGAGGGACCCGAAACTGAGCACAAGACTCAAAGTGCAACCACACCAGTTCTGAGTACAAGGTGACTTCCTTAATTCAGTGGTCCATACTATTTTTGATATTTCAATTGCATCATATGTTTTTAATTGGAAGGATCTAAATATCCAGCGTTTCTCCCTAGCGTTTTACGATACCTTTAAATGCCTCAAATCATGTGCTATTTCACTCCTACTAGATATAACATACAAAACACTTCTTCTTCCCCAATAATATAAAAATCAATAAAATAGCAGTATTTAGTTGTTATCACTTCCTGTTATCAGGGCAATGTTCAAGTGAACTGCTAAGAAAAACAAGAATAGACAGGTACTAGTCTAATACTGTAGGTACAGGATTCATTAAAGCTATGGAAGTAAAATGGTTGTTATTATAACTAAAATGTATGGAAATTCAACTTGGAAATTCAGGACCAAAATATATAGAAATAATTGGCAATTGTGAGTTCCTCAATGCTATGATTCACAAAAAACTTGTTAAACTTGTTAAACTAACAAAGTAAATTTGAAAAATACAATTACCATTTTCAAGATGTTTGCTTTACCAACAAACAGATCCTGAATGTTGTGTAGATTTCTTTCTGTCCCTTGTTTAATGATGTTCCAGCTCTAGAATGGCATGCAGATGCCATGAATGCTCAATATTAACCTCATGTAGAGTAGCAAACTGTAGTCAGTGCTGCTGACTTTTTCGTTTAGGACATCATGTAACTACCTTCTCTCTCTGCCTCTTTGGAGGCAAACGAAGACCATGAGTTCATATGGGACTGTCTTGAAAACTGTGTTACCAGTCTTTATAGTTTGCATGAATTGAAGCCATTTGGAGCCCATTATGTTGTATTTGGGTTCACTTTCTGAGGGATATTTAATGGCAGACCACAAAAATGAGATCAATACCCAGCAACATGCCTCCTCCCCAAGGATCCTACCTACCTATGGCTTCTCTTCTCCTTATTCCCATTCATGCCACAGTGCCCAAATGACATTCTGGCTTTGTTATTACTTAACCAGCAAGTAATGAAAAAAAAAAAACAATCCATTTAGTGACAATTTAATTGTCTCATAAGTCAAATTCTTGTCTGTCAGACCAAAACTGATTTTCTCCATTCATTCATACACTTAAGAAAAATCTTTCTTCTATAGAAATACCTGTGAGAAGTAAGAGTAAAAATATTAAAAGGTCTCAAAACATTCATGAATAATTATTGTCACTAGATACTGCAGGCTACACACGTACTCTTTCTAATCATATTTTTTTATATATTCTTTCTAAATAATATGTAAATAATATTTCTAACCCCTATGAATATTTTATACTCTCTACTGCAAAGCACAATCTTCAAACACTGGTACATATTCAGCCTGTGATTTAGGTATAGATAGCATGATTGCGTTATTATCAACTAGGAATATAGGCAGGAGGATAAAATTTCTTAGGGGTAAATTCTTCAGCAGTGATACAGGATGTACACATATGCAGAAATCTTGTTAAATAAAAATAATATGTATAGCATCTGGGGTAATGGTGGGGATGTCTACTTTGATAATATATTGTAATCTGTGGTTGCATTTTTTTTATTTAAAAACATTCTAATGTTCCCAGGCAGAAAACAAAATTTATTCTTTTCTTATGGAGATCTTAGATCTGAGCTATTCTTTGTCTTAGAGATAACAGTTTTGTAAGGTTTGCATTCCTATTTTAGATTCAGTTTTCTGAGAGGTACGTTAAATTCCTAACCATCAATTGCATATTTGATGCTGATGGCTCTATGATGATTATCAATCTGTTTGCATCAGATTAACCTGGCTCATAGTGGTCATTGCATCTGTCACAGTAAAGTGAAACAGAGAGAGCTTTCTTTGAAGGAAGGGGCAGTATTTTTTTAGTGTGCACAGTGGATTATTTTGTGCATACATGTTTTCATGTTTTTCTGGTTTTAAAATGGTTTAGTGCTGGCCCTTCAAACTGTGTAGCTTGATGTTTCATATAATAGTCTTACATACCTATTTTTGCAACAGGGACTGTTAGAAAATTACCATATTTAAATGCCATTAACCTTGCAGACCATGTTTACTTTAACCTTATTGCTAGAAATTATTTTATTATCTCTTCAATTTTTTTTCCCCTGCTCCAAGGTACTGTATCATAACCAAAATTAGTCTGTGTTAACAAGGTCTACTTGAAATATTCACGTGTGAGCTGAAAATATAAAAGGAGGATACAATCTGGAGAAAAAAATCTGAAGAGATCAAACTCTTTTCAGTTATGCAAAGGCTAGGGCTATATTTGAAAAACCCATACAAATTTATTAAGCCTTTTGAAAGCTCTTCTATAAGAAAATGCTATTCTAACTTGGATAGGACTAAACACACCAGTAAAATGGAAATATTTTTCTTCCTAGATATATAATCACATAATAAAATATGTAAGTCATATGAAGAGTGGCTGAAGGAGCTGGAGGTGTTTAGCTTCAAGAAAATGGGTCTCAGAGGAGACCTTATCTCTCTGTACAACTACCTGAAAGGAGGGCATAGCCAGGTGGGGATTGGCCTCTGCTCCCAGGAAACCAGTGACAGGATGAGAGGACACAGCATCAAACTATGCCAGAGGAGGTTCAGGTTGGACATCAGGCAAAATTTCTTCACTGAAAGAGTGGTCAGGCATTGGAATGGACTGCCCAGGGAAGTGGCGCAGGCACTGTCCCTGGAGGAGTTCAACAAAAAACCTGGACATTTAATTTAGTCTTGGGTTAGTTGTCAAGGTGTTGTTTAGTCAAAGGTTGGACTTGATCTCAGAGGCCTTCTCCAACCTTAATGATTCTCTGATTCTATATACTGATAGCAGAATATTTTATAAATAAAGATACCTTTGAATCCTCAGTTCCCAAATTTATAAAAATAGAGAAAATTATGTTTGAATAAAACACCTCAAGTTAAATTACATTTGCCTACATTTAGATGCAAAAATTGGGCTAAACCCATGTAAAGAGGATGTATATGTACTCTCAGTAATCTGTAGAGATTCCACAAGCATCTCGAGAGATAGCAAACATAGACTAGTCTTAACTAGCCTAAGCAGCTTGGCCTACATCTAAATGTCTTCAGTTAGGTGACTGGAATTGTCTCCTATATTTCATTCCTCATATTTGCCAATGAGGATGTGAGGTTGTTCTGAAGTCACAGAGAAAAAGCAACTGAAATAAAGACTCTTGAGTCAGAAAAGTGTTGTACTTTCTGATATGGCTCACTGCAGCCATCCAGGGTGATTTTATGCCCAATGAACACTGGCTGTGGATACTGTGTGTCTCTTCCTATGTCAAACAGAAAAGTTATTTGCCTTTTGCTTTTGGATGTGACCCAACATGCCTTATTGCTAGTTTAAAATTATTCCAATGTGCTGATAGTAAGTGTTGGAGAATATTAAGCAGAAAGTGAACAAAAAGAAAATTTCTATAAAAAACTCTTGACATCTTAATCGAGTGCTTATTTTATTATAAAGAAAGAGTGAGAGAAGTCAGACTGAAGTTGGTAAGATATACAATCATCGTGTCTCATGAATAAGCTACCATTTTTTATGGCATTTGCTATGATACATTTGACTCATATATATTGGCTTTGCTACACTGAGAAAAGGTGATTTATTGCAGTGGTTAACTTCTAGTATTTGTTGAGAAAAGGGAAAAAACCTCTCTCTACTGGCTTGAGAATATTATTATACTCTACTAGTATTGTAAAATACCAGTTATTGAAGTCATACTTATTCCACTAAATTCCTATAGGATTTCACTCAACAGAGGGAAACAATATTTCAAAAAGAAATGAACAGAAATGACAAAAACAGCAAACTCCCTGAAAAACAAATGGATATGTATATATGGATTTTATTAAATTTGTGATTATAGTATAGCAGGTTTCTGGTTGTCACATTCTCAGCTGTAGTTTCTTTTTTGTTCTAGTACTGTTATAGTATCCATTCAAATTATGTGAAAATTGGGTTAAATACAGTTTTTTTTTTATCAATGTTCCAAAGTAGGGGAATGCATTTATGTGTTGTACAGACGTAAAATTCAAACCTCTGTCTTTGGATTCTACATACATGTCTTTGAAAACACTTAAAAAGAAGATCTGTTATGACAAAGTCATATTAGAAGTCTATTATGACAAAACTAGTTGCATGACATTAGAAAGTTTTACACAGCACTCCTCTAAATTTTGTACACCAAAGTGATGAGATCTAAACAACTTTCAAGAGGAAGCTCCATAGCTTAGTAATTCTCTTTGAGCCAAGAGAGCCAAGAGAGGCAAGGTTCCAGACCATTGGCTTGGACTTCTTCATTGCTTCCTACATTGCATATATTTGTGTGATGCTAACCAGTGCTTTTTGATGGTTTTAAACAGTCGTTGCACCATTCTTTAACCTCTTCAGACAAACAATCCAGGTGAAAGTTTTATTAATTATTTCCTGCAGTTGTTCCCTCCTGATTATATGTGGGAAAATATAAGAAAAAGAATACTTTAGAAGCTTTTAAGTAACATATCAGAGAAGGTTTTTAAAAAATGTTTCGCAAAGTAGGCACTATGTTAGCATATAGCTTACTGTCCATCTTAATCTCAGAGCTTCTCTTACTACTTCTGATTTCAGAGTACTATTTCATAGTTGATTTCAGAATACTAACAGTTTATTTATCAGATTATTTTTGCAGATGTTCTCTTTTTCTAATAATTTTTTAATCATCTTTAGTTTGTTTACAAGCCAATTTGATTTTATTTTTCTAATTAAGTATTTACATAATAATAAAACCTTTATTAAAACTGTTTCTAAATTACTACAATTCCCTATCTTATTTATATTCTTTAAATTTGAGTACATTTTTTCTACCCTGATTGCTCATTAAATACATGATTTCAATGAACATCAAAATCAAATTACTGAGCACTAAAAAAAATCTGTTAAAATGAATAAAACTGATGTGTCTATATCACGTCTGTTTCAATCTCATGAGCATTGGTTTATCAGTTGCCTGATTTTATACAATAACCAAAAGCAAAAGGTAGTCAGGCCATGCAGAAGTGACATAGAAGCTTTCCTTAACTTAGTTTTTTCATCCCCTAGGCTTCAAAACTAAACAGACCTTTTATTATTTCCCCCCAGTATTCTGCCTTTATAAATTAGTTGATGTGATTTAGTCTTTCTGAGCCTGTTTGCATCTGTCTGTTCGCCTGTTTTTTGGGGGGAGGTGGAATAATAGAGTATAATTTTGTGCTATGCTGCCTTAAGAACAGTTTGATAGTTCTGTGCAGACACACAAATTGACTCTAAAAAATAAAAATAATGCTACCATGATTTTCTTTTGGCAAAATGATTTCTTTTTATGCCAACAACATGCAGCACTTAGAACAATGTTTAAAACACTGGTATGAGAGAATGTAGTTCACATTTTCAAATATCTGTGCACAATGATACTATGTGTGCATTGTGGATCACTGATCTAATTTCCTAAAGAACAAGAAAGTTGCACAGCAGAAGTGCATTTTATATAAATTTTATGCTTTTTTAATAGCTTGGAAATTGTTTAATTTCCCTCTATAGCTGATGGAGAGAACCAGGACACTTCAGAAGGCAATTCTTCCCATCTGAAAAGGTTTTCTGAAGTAAATAGATGGGTATTATTGGGAATGTCCAGTAAGGTGCTGCATTCACTACAGAGAAAGCCTAGATAAACAGAACAGGTCAAAACAGACAACTTTTAACAACCAAAACTGGGGAATATAGATTTTAGCTCTGGAATTTCTTTCTTTCACAATGAATTCTGTTATGTTTGCTCACATAACAGCAGATTTTGTTTGCTTTTGGGCAGGGGGAACCTGGTTTGTTTGTGTTGATTTTTGTTTTTTGGTTGTTTTTTTTTTTTTGGTGATATATAGTTATGACCAAGAAAAACAACAAACACAGCTGAAAATATTCAGAAACACTAGCCCATATACTATAAATGTCAGATCCAATCAGACTAACTTTAAAAAATTTTAAATACATATTATTTATATATGACCATCTGAGGTCAGCTGACCTCTAACTTCTAAATAAATAGCATATATTTATCACTATTATTTAATATATATTCACAATGACTATATATTAAATAATAGTAATAAATATATGCTAGTCAACTGTAGGAGTAACCTGTTAACTTTCATATGTTTCTTTGGAAGGACCCCCTGCCAGCATTTGAAGCAGAGTCATCTCCTAGATCTTCAAGTTTTATCAGATTAATGAGAAATGGGAATATTTCTCACTCTTTATAGGTTTGGTGTGGTGAAATCCTGTAAATAAACAGCTTCTTCGGGCAAAATGGTTTGGAATAGAAAGAAAATTTTGAATTATTTATTTGAACCTATTTTCTAGATTTTTAGAACTAAGGTTCTTTCCTACAAATAAATCCCCAGAAAGTTTGGAAAAGACAGACCTCTTGTATTTCCTATTAAAATCCACTGCAATTACATCTATTCCATAACTCCTGGGATATTTTGGAAGATTACATTCAGCACAAGATGTGTAAATCACAAAGCTAAATAATAAATCTACTTCTGAGTTCCTAGATATTTTTAAGCTTCCTCTATACAACTATATGTGAAACTACACTGGGTAAAAATGTAATAATAAACTTTCATATATTCAACGAAATAGGCAAAACTAACATCTCTTCAAAACATGTATACCAAAAGCTACAATTTAGAGATGGAGATCTATAAACAGTCACTTCCAGGTAAAAACAATAGGAAAGATTCAAGTATTGAATACAAATTGTTATTAAAATATGAATTTAAACAGTGTTATATCTGAAGTATGTCAATGTCAGTTTTTGAGGTAAGACTAGATGATGCTTTGGGGTTTTGAGAAAGGAGTCACTAATATCATCAATAACAGAGAAAAAAAAACCTAAAAAAACAACTAAAGAAAACCCTAACCCCCCTCCAGACACCACCCCCTCGCTCAATGAGGAACATTCTTCTCTAAAAAGAAAAGAGTAGTAAGAGTTTGATCATACTGTTCAGGTGATGGTCTCTGTATTTTCCACATACCTGCTTGTGTTATTTATGCTTGAAAATTATTGCTGTTATAATAATTGCTTTTTTCTAACACTAGACAGTACCTCCTACAACCTCACTTTTATTTTAAAACTTCAAAGGCAATTTGAACTTTTAGGTGTTGGCCAAATTTGAACTTTTAGGTGTTGGCCACTGATTTTAAAAAATATGTCTAAAAATATCTGTGTCTGTGTACCTCATCAAAGAGATTGTGCTTCATTCCCAAATGGAAAAAAGCAGATTTGAAAGTTATATTGCCATATTTTATATAATGGAAATTTTCTCATAGTCAATAATGAAAATTATAAAATTTAATGTAACATTCTTTGTGTTAAGATCTTTATGGGACAGAAAATAAAGCTACTTTCCTATTTGACTGCTTTATTTGCTAATCATTCCTTCGTCTACCTTATAGCTACATGAAGGTATCTATGCTTAGGCAGCAGGACTTGAAAGGTTTCCATTAGATATAAAGATATTTTTTTGACAGGTTGCAGCTCCATAAACTGCAAATCTTTATTGATTATTGGCTAGGAAGATCTAAGTAACTATTGAGCACCTTTTATTTAGTCCTTCCTCAGAAGGCTAGGACAGTTTCCTTCTATTGCAGTCATCGAATATAAATAAAACTCCTACAACTAAACAGTCAAACAGGATTATTAGAGGTTTAATTTCTGTCTTTTTTCTTTCCTCACATCCAGTTTCCTTCTGTACATTAGCAATTTTAAAGTAGACACAGTACTGAAAGTTTGGGATTTCATGTTGATAACAAAGGTGTCAGTTTTTGCCTACAGCCTTCCTTTCTCTCTAGAGACTTCTTTAAGGTAGATCTTCCTGGTCTCAGCTACCCAAAACAGTCTGGCCTTGTTCATTCCACACTGATTATGCTTTGCCTGCCAGACATGCTCAGGGACTTGCAGCCCTCAGATTTCTCCACTCCAGAATGTAAAGGAGGCTTCTTTTGGATAAGACTGTATAGGCTTGGTCAGGTCCTAAGGGAAACAAGTGGTTCTTTTGCAAACTTTGCAGATTATCCTGCAGATATGGAGTAACTGAAATCAGATTTTCATGCCTTAGAGTTGCTTACTATCTCTTACACAGGATACATAAATATTACATGCACAGTGACTAACAGAAGCAATCAGATTGAATCTGGAACAGTGTTGCATTAATACAGGATTCTGTTATCCTTAAGTATCTCAAATACTATTCCAGCATCAATAGCATCCTCTAAGATAAAAGCCACTTCTCAAAGTGAATAGCAAGTGGCAGCAGAATCTGTCACATACTGCCTATATAGCCTATGAACTTGAAGTACATTGACATTGCTTTTGATCTAGAGGTTCATTAAAGGAAGAGAACAAATCAGGAATGCTTTATCACTTCAGTCTTTCTTTTATAATGTTTTATAAATAAATGGACTCTCTCATCACATTATCCTAAGCTAACCTGCCAGTTGATGCATCTTGTAGTTCTGATGCTCCTGAAGGAGGTGACAGCATGTGTTACTGTCTGAACCTCTGCACTGGCAAACTTACAGAAATTAAAACCTGCAGTGCAAACTGAGACAGTGTCTGCACATCGCTTCAGTCTAAAGCTGAGAAGAAGCACCAAGAAAGTTCTATGGTCATTATGGAGCTTGCTTCCTTCATGGTCCAAATGAGACCATGCCATGGCAGAGATAGTGACTTTTTACTTATTCCTGCTTATGGCTTGTGTCAAAATGTAGTGCCTCTGTTGTTTAATATCTATGTCCTAGTCACAGTATTTCACTTATATTAAGACTTCAAATACTCTAGAGAATATCCTGAATTTCATCTCCTAGTGAATTTATCTATGATTTGCAATGGTAGCACATTCTGAAACCTCCCTCTCTGTTCAAATCAATTAAGAAAGCAAAGAAAAAACAAAACAAAACTAATGCCTCTGTAGCAAGCTCTTTGTGATAAAAATTCTCATAGCATGAGATTGTAAAGAGAATAGGCTATAATTAATTATAAATGTTGTACATAAAGTTGCTTTAATATTTTTTGGCTTTGTGCCTTTTGAATTCTAAATTAAGGGCATAGGCTAGAAAAAGCTTAACTTAGCACAAAGTGTAAATAGACAAGCAGAATGGACAAGGTGTTGGTAGGGGAAAAAATCTAGCATAAGACAAAAAAAGAGAAACAAGACTTCTCTTAAATTTGAGACAAAGTTTTCCAAATTTTAAAAGCTAAGTGAATATGCTTTACAATCTCACCTATTCCAGGGGCTCTTGGAAATGGGTCAGATAGTATTCCTTAGCCTTGCAGCAATTAAGCGTTCAAGACCCTTGTCTCAAGGAAACTAAACCAGCTTCAAAACTTCTGTATTGAACAAGATCTTTTTTCCCCCTAGAAAAAGGTAAAGTCATATGTCAAAAGCAGAGGTCCCAGTGGAGTAAATTGTTTCCCAAATCAATTGTACCTTTCCTATATAGTGCAGGAATGATCTCACACATGATTTAGGTGCTAACCTCCACTGAAATGAATGAGTCTGAGAGACCCAATTAGTTTTGTCTATTTTATTTAATAATTTAATCAGTATTGTTTATTCTCTTGATGCTAGCATAAATGGAAGAGAAAAGTATGCATATTCTTTTCTTGCTTGGTGATTGTATTAGCCACAGAAGAAGCCATATGACTTCATTTACATAGCGTGGAGATTGCTAATCATATCAACTGTAACATAATTCATGACATTTCTGGACCTATATTATTTCATTGATTTAAACAGTCTTATTAATTATTTCACAACAAATGAGGGCTAAGGCTTAGTCATATAGATATACCATAAGAGTAATTTTTAAAAGGTCAATTATATTTAGCAATCTCAGCACTCTAGGAGGCTATTCTAGTTAAATCTAAAGATAAGCCAACACATAGTAACAAACATTGGGCTGAAACCAACATATTGATAGCAGAATTTGAAGTCAGATTTTCTTCTAGAAAGGAAAAAATCCACATGAAAATGATTTTATAATTGAAAGTGAAAGAAACTGTGTATGCAATCATTAACCTCTAGAAATGAAATCTTGAATTTTGAAAGAATGGCAGCTGAAAAATTTCTGTTTCAAATAAGCCATTAAAGAATTATCTTTTAATTGCTTTCATACAAATTCTTTTTCACACCATGTGATCATGTTCGATTCTGTGTATGTTACTGAAAAACCAAAAAAGAAGATGTATTTTACAAGAGGGCTTAAAAACTGCAAAAGAAATTTTAAGAAATCAATATTTTTCTCAGAAGAAAAAATAATCAACATTGAAAATCAAATAAAGTAGACAAATACTCAACTTCATGTTCCTGTTTCAAACATCAAGAATGTACTTTAGAATTCAGGTAAGTTATTTTACTGAATGTCTTTTGAACTACTGTAGTAACATAGCTCAAGTAGAAAATCAGAAAAAGTTCCTGCCTCAAAATTCGCTGAAGACATCTTTCACTATAAGGTAGACATTGTCATTACAGATTAATAGAAACAGATTTTTCTTTAAAACTTCAGCACACAGAACTGTAGAGTACAAATCTTCCAACCACTGGTACAAAAATGTCTTGTTAATGCAGTATTTATTCTTTCTTTGCTCTGTAGATTTTCCTCCCTGTCTATAGAAAACTTCCTCCCCCCCTGTATAAATGATACTAAGTGACACTATAAAGACATTTTTTTTCTTACCCTGATAAAGCTGTTTTTAAAAATCTTCCCCTTAGCAACAGCAGTAGTAGAAGATTTTTTTATGATTTGTTATATTTATTGCCTGCATCTTTATTCTATAAAGGTATAATAGACATTAATTATATTGTCATAAGATCTTATGATCTTATTTTTATTGTCCAGTAAATGTTTTTGCACTTACATGACTTCTGAGGTATGATGCCTGTTCTGCTGAATAACCTGAGTGTTAAATGATGACACAGTATTAATCAGTATCAAGAAGTAAAACTGAAAATTCATCTTTCATACAGCTCCTACTTAAGAAAATGCTTTATGTTATTTTAATTTCCATGTTTAAAGTTAAGTTCAACAGATACATCATCTTCCTGGTAAAGCATGCTAAACTTAAAATTCATAAATTCACAGGAGAAGACTGTTTTCAGGACAATTTACCATTCAGACCTCATATTCACACTGTGAATGATTGTAATTACCTGCTGTGACAATAACACATTCATAATACAGTACAGAAATGAACTCGTATTTTTAGTTCATTATTTAGGGCAGCAATTCACAACCAGACTTAGAAATAGGACAATACATAGGAAGCAATTTTACCATTCACTGCAAGATAACAGAGGAAAAAAGCAATTCCATAAAGTTTCTGACCCTCATTCTTGGAAAAACTGCTAGTTTTGTTGAAAGTATTTTTAATAATCATTGCAATTTTTAATCGCCCTATTAATATTATTGAGGTTTGAAGACTACTTGTAGTCTACTACCATTCCAGAGTAATCTTCCAACAGCATAGGATTATAGACAGGGATGTAAAAAATATGTGCCTCCTTTAATCTTGGCAAGTTTGTAAAATTTTTCATTTTTCTTAATAGGATACATCTCCTGTTTATTAGAATTTATTGCATAAATCCAGATTAATAAGCACAGACTCTTGTTTTGTGTTGGTGTATATGAAACATATTTGGAATTGATGTAAAATACAGAGAAATAACTTCTGGGATTTTAGGTGATGATCATCTAATAAAGGTTATTATTCTAAACAGTGTAATGAGTAATTACAGCTGCTATATTTTGTTTCTAAGGCTGAATGCTCTGTCAAGTTTTCCTGATGAACAGAAAAAAAATCCTTATATAGAGTGCTCTCTAGCAGCATAGCTAACTTGATTTGTAAGACAGGATAATTTATGTTAAAATGCTATATATAAAATTCAAATTATTTAATGACAGATTATGGAATGCAGCAATGTGTAAGATGATCAATTAAACCAAATATTGCAGTCTTGATAATTTCACAGTAATGAAGCCTGAGAATTGGGGATTAAGGTCCAAGAAAAGCTACAGGACTACAGCAGAAACTCTGTATTAAGTGAGAAAAGAAAAATTGGGAGTATATATGAGTAGATGGACTACCAAGTGACCATATGTGTGTGCCATATTTATACATTAGAGATGTCATAACCAGACAATATGAAGGGAATGAAGGGCATGATCTCTACTGACACACTTCAGAGGTGTCCCAAACCTAACAAATGCTACTAAGGCTTACAGAAGGTGGGCAGAACCAGAATTCCACAGTTTTGGGGTTCATTTTAATAAATTAGAGCATACATTTGGGAAATGTGCCAAGATCTTAGTGTGGCATGCTGACTAATCAGAAGGACTGCAGTCTGAAGTAGTAAGAGTGAGTATGCTTTGGGATTGTTCTCTTACAGTGGAGAAACTACGTCCTACTGTAAGGAACGTAGCGGGAAAGGAGAATAATTACGTCTGCAGATGCAGACAATTTACCTCCAGCAAATTTCCTTCCCACCTCAAACTTGTAAATACATTTTTTTCTGGACATACTGTGTGGATACCATAATAGAGATTAGTTCTTCATGCCAGCTGGCAGTGTCCCTGGTAATTTTGTCATACTTTGGGAGATAAGGTATTAAAATAATTTATCCTTTCCCATAGGTTTTTTCCCTCAGGTCCCAAATTTTGGAGTCTGAAGAATCACAGCCTAGTTGTTGGCCATTTCAGACCTATTGACTTTAATTTCTGTGAATGTTCTCAAGGATGTTTAATTTGCCAACATAAGCAGAAGCTAAAATAATGAACAAATACTCTCACTAAAATAATGCACACATACTCGAACTGGAGTGCCAAAACCAGGAAATGGCAATAAGATGATGCATTAATCAAAAGTCTAAATATTCGTGCAAGTCCTACTGAAATTTTTCAGTTGAACACAGACTGTTAAATTATCTTTCTGAAGTCAATCTGTTTTTCACTGTTCATGTTCCCTTGTTTTTACATTTTGTAAACCAGGGACATTACTCTTGCATTTATTTTTTATTGATCTCAGCAAACTTTTGGTGCTTCATAATAAATAATTACATTTTCATGGGATAGAACCTGCATGCTTGTTGCTTCTGTGATCAATTTGCACTCCTGAGCAGAGACCCTTCAACTTAGTAGAAAGAATTGAGATTCCTTGTGCTAGGTTTACGGTATGCCTCCTATAATATTTATGAAATGGTTATGAAACGGTTATGAAACAGGACAGACATTGCCTAAGTAAAGCCATATTCATCCTTAACATAGTTCTCAGCAGACACTCCAAAACTTTCATATATGGCATTCTAGTTCTTACCAGCTTTGTAGAACTAAAGTGTAGCCCATTATAATATCTTATCTTTACCTACTACTCAGTTATTCTGATTTGTATAACAAATGAATTCCTGAGTGTCGGTAGGAGACTTCTATAGCAGGAACTTTTTGTGCCTGCCTCTGCTAGGCTGTTGAGCCTTGTTTCCAGGTGGTTTATATTTAGATTAATTTCAAGAAGGTCATTGTGATACAATTATTTAGATTTCATGAATCAAGGTTGCTCTGCGGAAAGCCAGCTGGCTGCCCAGATTTGGTTTCTCTTATCCAGATGAAAAGCTGAATTAAATACTTCTAAATCTTCCTATCCATATAAAATTGCTCCCTTTACTCCAGCCATGAATGTTGAAAGGCTGTGAATTTGTGGACTATGTGATTTGTTGCATCAATAAGGCTATGTATCTGTTCAGATGTGTTCTTTCTCAAAAAAATGAGGATTGTATTAAGGGAAAAAGTTATAAGCTTGTGTTAATGATTGGGGAAAACAATTCAGAGGCAAAGCATGAGGATGAACACTAGAATCCATTTGAATAACATGGAGAATAATAGATAGCCCTGGAGTAAACACAAGGCTGTATTTCACTCAAGAACTCTGCTGCAGTCATAAACTGTGAGAATTTTATGAATGGCATCAGAGCCTCAGGAATTAATTCAGCTTTATATTCACAGTGGTGCCATATGTTGTTATTTATAATATCCACTTTATAATTACTACTCTTAAACAATTTAATATTTGTAGCTATAATATTTCAAAGATTAAATCATTAATTTGAAATACTGAACTTTCCTTGCGGTAACATCTTTAAACCATACTCAGTTTCTTTATCAAATGAGATTTTTAAGGGCTTAACTATATTTAATGCAAACTGATGCCTGCTGAATAACTTTTAACACCACAAGAAACTATTCTCTTTGATAAGGCAGTAGAGTGCAGTGGGACTCAACATAAGAGCTATGGTTTCATTTTTTACTTAAGAAGTTTCAGGTTTATATTGAGTCCATTAGATAGTTAGGTATAAGATGGCCATGAAGAAAAAAAATCCATTTGCTCTGTTATGTCTTCTGTGAAATTAAAAGTCTTAAGTACCTACCTATTGTCTGCATGTGAAATGGAGACAATCAAAATACTCCAAATAAGTGATTCAAATGAAAAATTTATTTATTTGAAGAATCTGTTTCTGATTTTTACACACTGTCTTAAATAAACATTGAAGATTGTACTATTCTTGGAAGTTAACTGTAATTTTTCTTGCCATGATAATATACTTCATGACACTTATTCTTGGCCTCTTCCCATATATGTAACATTTTGGCAGTACAGCCATCACAAGATATGAAACATGACTACGGGAAAAGCATTCCTGCTCTCTGAAGCAGCTTGCAGGTAGGCTATTTGAGTGTGACTGAAAAACAACTGTATGGAATCAGAACAATCTCACAAAATCTTTCGCCCCATCTCTACCATTTCCCCCCTATTTTTTTTTCTTTTCTTTTCTTTTTTGCTTGTTTGTTTTTATTTGCCTTCCTTTTTTCATTTTTTCTTCTGTGTGCCTTCTACTTATATAAAAATAGATGCAAACAAAAAGAGGGCTTCAATCAATAGATGCTGTTTCAATCAATAGATGCTGTTTGTAAAAGGGCTTCTTGTCACTTTAAATTCAAAGTCTCTATTACTGGACTGCATACAAAAAATCTTCTTATGGAAGACTCTGCATATCTTGCCTGAGTTGTGTCCTTGTATCTCACAAGTTCCACTGTACTGGAAAAAACTTTATGCTATAAGGTATTAGATATTCTTGCTATGCTTTGACCCTTGACAGTATGACATATTGGGAATAAGAGCTAGATTGAAGCAAGGTAAGGATGACATTAATGCAATTTAATCCAGTTCAGACCTGGGACCACCTAAACCATGATCTGAATATACCTTAGTAGAGTCCTTTCAAGCACCTTTATGGACAGATTTTTCAAGATTCTGTTGTCCAGGGTCGCCAGGTCCTGCTCCAGCTTTTACAAGTTTTTACAAAATATAACTGTCTTCCTCTGCATACTTACTGAGGTCAAAAAGATTAAATTTTTCATCATGGTCATGGAAAAAAACCACTGTCAATTCTTGATTGCACTAATACTTTGATGAGAACTGCTAAGTGACTTATTGGTATTTGTTCTTTTAGAGCACCAGTTTTACTCTTGTATTTATTGTGTCTACTTTAAGTGACACTTTCAAATTAAGAGAATTACTTGGTCAAAAACACTGCAGCAAAACTGTCAAAATTTTCTCCTGATTTTCAGAACTTTTATTATTGTCATTTAATGGGAATGTATGTGGGGTTTAATAATAAATAGAGTAAAATTTTGTTATCTACAAGCAGAAACAAAGTGGAGCTCCTAATTCCTATGCGTTAGCATGCTCATCTGCAGAACACTGAAGATCAGATAAGCTGTATTAGTTATGCATACAGCTCCTACATTAGAAAATGCTTTATTTTATTTTAGTTTCCATGTTCAAAGTTAAGTTCAACACATACATCATCCTCCTGGTAAAGCATGCTAACCTTATGAAGACAAATATTTCTTGGACCACTTACAGAACCTCACTGTGGTTCTTATCTCCCCTCATACATCTACTGTTAATTAATGCTACCTTCATATTTTATAACTTCATATTAAAGGGAAATGTACCTGAAGAAGCCATAAAAATGAACCTTGATTAAGATCTGACAGAATAATCAGCTAAGTTTTTGACAGCCATATTTACAGGAACAAATATCCAAAACTCTTTTCTAGGTATACAGCAAAAATTATGTGCTTCCTTTTAATTTAATATTTAGCCTATCTTTATAAGAAGGCAAAAAATGTAATCCACAATTGGAATAACTTATACCATAAATTTGACTTTAACCACTGAAGTTATGTACATGAAATGAAGTGACTGGAAAATGAAAATTGGAGCTTAGTCTTAACTGAGCAGTGTACATCAATTAGCTGGAAAATAGAAGTGCAAATATAAAATACTCCAACTATTTATGAAGATCCTTAAGGGGTCTTCTGGCCCTAGAGGGCAGAAGCAATGCATTTGAATAAAGGAAACATTTTACTAGCTTTTCAAACTTTCTGCTGTTGGAGAACGCTGTCCTCTAGGCCTGTTTTTAAGAGCAGGGAAGTCTCACGAGAGTAGCGCCTTAGACAGAGATGGAGTAAAAATAATGCCCACTCTTTATTCTTCAAAGGAAGAGATTGATGGCTTTTCATAAGTCACTGATCTGTAAAGGATTCAATTTCTAAACTACTATTTTTTAATGTATCACAGAATCACAGAATGTTTGAGAGACCCTGGAGGTCATCTGGGTATCCTCAGCAAGGATAGCTGAGATCACTCTTAACCAAGGTAACTTGGATACCCAGAGTCAAGTGCAGCAATGTCAATTCATAGATCAAGTGTGACATGGGCTCTTGTGTGAATTCTGGTGACTAAGCTGATTTTTTTTTTAAAAAAAGCTTTCATTTTGCAAAAGATTTTCCAATATCTTTAGTCTATTAGTCATGCATTCGAGAGTTTATCATCAGGTTTAGAAAAATGTGATGATTTCTGGACCTAGATTTACAGCATAGTCTGGGTAAATACTGGTGGAGAGAGGAATCCTAATGGGGTTTAGTTCCACTGGGAACTAAACCCCCTTATCAGCCAGTCAGCAGGGCTGTGCTGTGCCTTTACACACTGACCAGACCTTGGGGCTCAGTGGCCATAGGGGGTTTCATGGGGCTGCATGACCTCCTGTGCCAGGTGGCCTGAGGGGGCTGCATGCAGGCAATTCCCACAGGAACAGGACCAGGAGCGGAGGGGGGCCACTCCACAGAACATGGCAGGGTCATATCTATTGGCTCTGCTGGCCCCATGAGCAACAGGGAGATGGAAGCCAGGGATCTGGGTCAGCCAAAGAGATGAAAGCAATGACACAGTGATGTGGGTCATCTGGAGATATCTCTGGGGCATGGACTGATGGTGCTGGGCTCAGCTGAAATTAGATTCCTGGCTATTTGGAAAGGGAAAGGGTGTGGGAGGTATCTGGGAGACTGGGCAGGGTCACAAGGGCCTGTTGGTACCCTCGGGCTCCTGAGTCAATTTTAGTTCCTCCTCATTTTAATTTAATTGAGTCAACTCTTATGCTCTGAGACATAGAAAAGAGTAATTTTCAGTCACACCACTGTCCTTTAGACACTTGAAGTACTTCAGACACTTTGATCATATCCTCTCTTATTTCCAAGGTAAATAGTCCTAATCTCAATCTCTTTTAATCTCTTTTAATCTCTGAAAGGCCCTTGATTATTCATCACTCCAGTCTCTGCCTCTGCCTTAACAATATGTTTCCTAAGACAAGGTGACCAGTACTGTAGCCAGGATAAGACTACAGCACCCCATGATTTATAGAAAGACAATATAATGTTATTTTTATATGCAGCCTCTTATTCCTTCTCTAATGTAGTGCCTCGTTAGTGTTTCTGAATAGCTGCTGAGTGGCTCTGGCAGTGGCACTGTGAGCTCTGCTGCTCCTCTGAGGTCCTTCTGTTGTGTTGCTATAGGTGTTAGATACTGTGCTGTCAGCGTTACATGTTGGTCCATAGATGCTGGGATTTCTGTGCTGCTACAGATACCGTAAGATGTAGGAATTCTTTAGTTGAAGTGCGCATTTTTTGTGTGTGTTTGCCTTGAAATGCATTTGCTATGATTTTGCCCTTTCAGGGTCACTGCACAAATGTGTTGTCACAGAGTATGTGAACGTGTGTGCCAAGTTAGCTGATGTTGGTGTCAGCAACAGAGGCCCTCTGTCCTTCTGAGAGTTCACCTGTGCCCTCTTTTCTCCTGAACAAAGGCATCTGCCTAGTGAAGAAGTCATGATGCCTCCAGCCACTTGGGATACAGAACAGCAGTTATGTGGAAATCACAAAAGTATCACTGGATTAGTGGATGAAGTAGGACTCACTGTTTTTAGAACACAAGGGCACTCTAGCACACATACTAGACAATTGCACCAGTTTATCTCACTGTTTTCAGATTGGAGCAAGCTGACCTCCTTTCCTTTTCTAGCCACAAACATGTGCCAAGGCAGAGATGGAAAAAATATAAACAAGAAAAAAAAAAACAACAAAAAAAATCACAAAAACAGCAGCAAAAAACAACCAAACCAAAAAACACAGACCAGCCCACCCCACCCCCCAAAACCCCCAAACCAGTTAGGTATATCAGAAGAATCAGAAGATAGGGCAACGGTCAAGAATCTCAGATATTTGCTCAGGAGATTCATCTGAATTGCCAATTTTCAGGCAAATCCTTTTTGTATGTGTAAATTCAGTTAGTATATGTTAGTAACATTTTAAATGAAATTGATCTTTGAAATAGCCTGACTTTACTACTGAATAACTGATGTGCTCTGGATGAACAAAGGGTTTTGGCAATGCCCTAACTCTGAATTTTTGGATCTGAGGGAAGTTGGGTAGGACCTGACATCTGCATACATGAAAATATGATGAAATTCTAATAAGTTTTAAATTTTTTTGTTTTCCTAACTGTAGTGGTTTTTTTATGGATTCTGAAAATGTCATGACTTATAGAAAGTTACTCTCATATACGGGCAGCAATTTCTCATTGGTACATCTGTTACAACTGGCCCCTGAGGGCAAGAACTGAGGTTTTTATAAATAGATCCTTTGGGGCAGTTTAGAGTGAAATGACAGTGTGAATATATAAATATATATATGTAGGGTTCATTTTAGAACAATTTGGTTGCAATGGAAAGATGGCATGGAGCCAATTTGATTTTCATCTTTAGAAATATAGCAATATAAAAGCATAAAAAAATGTTTGAGAAAATGTATAAAGAAAATAAAGCAAGAGAAAGAAAGGATAAGAGTAGGAAGACATTACCATGAGTAAATATACTCATGGATCCAGTGATGAGACCAGGCTTGATTTGCTGAGGGCTGGGGAAACCCATGAAACGTTAAGTGCTCAACAGGTTTGGTTCAGGTTTGGGTGGAATGTCCAGGTACATCCCCTGGAGGGGGCAGTTTTAGAGTGACTGCTGCAACAGTGTAGATCATGGACAGTTCCCTGGTGTAAGGAAATTAGGAACTTTAGGGGTCTTTAATGGTTTATTTTATTGTAAAATGTGACAACTACCTCTGATGAAAGTGTATCTGAGCTAGTTATGCCCCATCCAAAGGAAAGAATACCTTTAGGCCTACCAGAGGGGAGAGGGGAGTTTTAAAATGAAGCCAGTTGTTTAAGGGGAGAGGGGATATTGGCATGATAAAAAGCACACCCTCTGGGTGAAGAACCTTCTTATAATACCCAATCTAGACCTCTCCTGACATGACTTTCTTTCTGCCTGTTGCAAACATTTTGCACAGTTATCACATCCTCCAGTTTCATATCATTCACTGAAAAAGAGCCTGAATTAATCATTCTGAATATGTTTGTGACTGTCTGAATTGAAACATTCCATTATAATTGGAGCAAATTGTATTTTTCCCACAAATTCTTTTTTTCATCCATTGCATTTATTTAATAAGGTAATGAGAAGATTTGGATTTTGTGTACTCATCTTGAAAAAGTTCTGTGCTCTTAATTTTTTGCATCAAAAATGTTGCATATGAGAAAATCAAATCTTGAGTTTAAAAACAGATTGTTTTCATTACAAATCTGGCATTAGGGCTTAATGAGCTTGCATACTCATGGCTACATATCAGACCATAGCTGTAAACATCATAAACCACAAAATAATTAGGTGACCTTTCCCCAGACTATCTTCAGTGGCAGCACTATGACCTTCTTGGATTGTGTTCTGAACTTCTGTCTCACTATTGATTGCAAAATCAGTGAATGTAATGAAAGCAAGTCTTAGGATGCCATAAACTGTTTCACAAGGCAGAGATGGCAGCATTTGAAATGTGTTGAAAGCTCTAATGTAAATTATTTATACTGCTTGCATGATGCAAACCTCTCTGCTTGAAGAGACTAATCAATTCGTCTATTTGATAGGAATTTTAATTAGATAGAACAGCTAGGGGTGCAAATATTGTTCAGCTGCCTAATTCATTGGCCATTTAATTGAGGCTAGCCTAATGTTTTCATTGTTGCTATATATATTAGAGCAAAAAGACATTAAGATGATTTAATTGTGGATCTTGCAACAGGAAAACCTTAAACCTTAAGCAGCATGCTGAAAATATAACATGTATGTAGCAGAGATAATTATATAGTCTTGAAAGTGTATGGCATGAGGTAAGCTCCTATCCATCACTAGTGGTGGAACATAACTTCCAATAGTATAAACAATAAAAAAGGCACTTCAAATTGAAGCAAATGTCTGCATAAGTTATACTTAATTGATTTGTCAATTGTCTGATTCTTTTTAGTTTCTTAAGCCTTTATATTTAGCAAATATAAGTGTAAATATGTCTTTATTTGGTTCATTTTAGGTTGTGGAAAACATATTTTCTCTCATAAAAAGACTATAAAGGCCAAGTGCTTAAAAACCTATCTATACAAATATACAGCAAGCTGTGTTAAACACACATCAAGGTACAATTTCTGTTGAAATATATGCACAAACATTTTTGCAAACAGAGTGCTAGAAATAAAGCTTTAAGATAAATTAGGAAAATGTTTCAGTGTCTTTGAAAAGGTACATGTTTTGAGGTTAATGCATTTAGGAAAATAAAGTGAAGAGAAATTGTTTGGAAAGTAAGACATAGAGTCTTGAGTAAAGGTCACATTTGCCTCGTATGAAATATATTTTCATGTCACAGAAGCTGAAGACCTGTCCTTCCTTACAGCCCAAGAAATTGGGAGTCGTGATTATTCTAACCTAGCTATTATCTCTAGAAATAATGTTTTTGCAGAAGCTAACTTAATGAGGTAAGGGCTGGTGATCTGCTAATTAAATATCTAAAAATAGTACTAGTGATAAATGGGGTGTCAAAACATTCTAGCTAAGGAAGAATCTTTAAGTTAGCATTGATCAATGCACAGCTCTGATTCATGACACTGCATATTCATTTAATGAACCTCCTCTTTTATCTGTTAATTACTACAACACCCTCTGGATTAAGACTACAGCACATTCTTCAGAGAATCTGTGCATTGTCTAGTTCAAGTTTATTTATGAATATTTATTAGTTTTCTAGCATACCAGAATCTTCTTAGTAGCTAACACATTACCTCACACTAATAAGGGCTTTTGTTTGACATGGAAAGCAATTGCTTTACATTGGCAAAGCTGTTAAAGCTTAGTGTATGTCTTTCAGAAATGCAAAGAAAATTGAGAAGCTAAATATACAGACTGGGATTTGCAAACAGACCCATCTGAATTATATAACCCATTTGCATCGTACTACATTGAGAGTAGCACACAAATCCAACTTAATTCCTAATAGAAGCATCTGGTCAGTAGTTCCACAGTAAATGGTAAATCATATTTCCAGTTCATCTGTAAAAACAGCATTTTTTTCCCAAATTCAGTGCAGTGAATTGTGAATTCAGATATCTTGAAGTTATTTCCAATTGAACAGACTTTTACTAGAGTGTGGTATGGCCTCTAATTAAACCTGAACACACTGTTTGACTTGCAAAAGTAAAAGATAATTTGTTGCAAACCAAGACTAGTCAGACTATACACACAGTATAAATAATAAGAATAGAGAGAAGTGGCATGCAGTATAAATAAAAAAAAAAGTACAAAACTATTAGTCTCTGGAAAGCTTTACTAATAACGACACTGAAACTTGTACCGTCAGCAGCAAGGATCCCTTAAACAAAGTCATCTGCTGTCTGTCCACACAAGGTGTCCCTACAAAAGTTAACAATGTTGATTTGAGCCCTATTTAAGTTATCCATTATTTATTTATTTATTTATTTATTTAAGTTATAAATTGTCAGAGCTCAAGAGACCTGTAAAAATATTGCTCCAGAATATAACAAAAGATATAGCTCTTACTTCTAAGCATGGCCAGACCCTTTTACAGAAGCACAAGTTCTCTTAATGCCTTTTTGAGACACAGTCAGGAGTAGCCACAATGCAGACACAGTTTCACAGTTTAAATATGTTATAAATGAAAATTTGTCCAGCCAAATTAAAAATGAAAAACATAAAATATTTATTTTACAATCAAATTCTATCTAGACAGCCACAAGGAAAGAACAGAGCTGAGCCCGGGGTGTGCGCTGGGTGTGCAACAATGAGGTCAGCCTCAGCAGAGGTTTTCCTCTATGCCCACACCTCCATCCTGGCACAAGCGGTTTTTATAGGGAAAATTCCGCCTGAGGCCAAGATTTCGGCAGTCAGTCTTTTCTTCCATTCAGAGTCAATAGGTTAATAGGATTTTCCTTCTTGGTGATGAGAAAGAACAATTCAGTGTCCGGAGTTGTTGAATCCCTTGGTGACATTTACGGGAAGGCTGCATTCACATGTATCTGCCCGAGGATTTCCATGATATCCATCTCGGGTTGTTCACGCGGTGATCAGCCCCCGGGGTTCCCAGATCTCTCCAGACATGGCCCATCTCCTGGCTGGGTTCTAATTTACAACAGTGTCTCGCCTGCGAGGGTGGGGGAGGCTTCTAATACAAACGAGCATAATCTAACAAGTATCCAATATTACATATTTCATACAAGGAATGGCATGAATTATGTTTACTACACATAACAAATATAACATGTTATAGATGTTAAAGTGTCAGAATCCTTGTTCCCTGATTATTTCAAATAGGAATGGGATTCAAGTCCTTATGATACTTGGGTATTGTCCCAGTTCTGTGTCCCTCACTTAATGAAAGACATTTGAAGCGCTGGAGTGTGTCCAGAGAAGGATGAAGTTGGTGAAGGATGTAGATACTGAGTGCCCTAAAGAGGGGTTGTTTAGCCTGGAGAAAAGGGAGCTCAGGGGAGATCTTATTGCTCTCTACACCTGCCTGGAAGGAGGCTGTAGCAAGGTGGGTGTTGGCTTCTTTTCCTAAGAAACTTGCTACAGGACAAGAAGATGTGGCCTCAAGCTGTCCCAGAAGAGGTTCAGGGTAGACATCAGGAAAATTTTTTTCACTGAAGGGGTGGTTCAGCATTGGAATGGACTGCCCAGGGAAGTGGTGGAGTCACCATCCCTGGAGGTATTTAAGAAGTGACTGGACCAATCACTTAATGCTATGGTTTACAAGATGGTTGGTCAAAGATTGGACTTGATCATGGAGCTATTTTCCAATATAAATGAATCTGTGATTCTGTGAGTGCTCATTTCTTATGAGAGGAAAACCTTGGATGTCAGCTGGGGATAAGGAGAACCTGGTTCATGTCAAAACTCCTACATCAGCCTTTGAGCATTCCCATGTCCTTGCATCAGCTGCTTCAGATATAACCACAAATCTTTAGACAAAACAGACATATAGACAACTCAATCTGCTGTACAACAGAACTACTGTTGCACCAATCCCAATAATTTGCATTTGACTGTGGTTTCTTTGGTGATGTACTAAAGCATACTAATTGATGCATAATGCAGTAGTGGAAAGAAGCCAGATCTTATAGCAAGATTATGAAGATTATGTAGAATACACAGAGACAGTAAAGCACACTGAAATACTGTGAAGGAAAAAGCCATAGCTCAGTCTGGATATATCAGTATGGAGGGAGAAACTGAGTGTTAGAAAAATTACAAGAATTGGTCCCTGTGAATGAAAGAAATTATTTATAGGCAAAAATTCAAAATATAGAAGTATAGGGAAACAACTTCCCTGTTAACAGATTTGCCCCAAACATTTTTAATCCAAATAAGCAGTTATTTAATACATTGTTCTTAATGCTTGTCAGGATTTTACTAACAACTGTGTAATTTTCTGCTCTCTGAATCATCTTGGCTGCAGTATGCTTGTCTTTCTAATTGTAGCTCTTCTTTGATTTGACCTGAGTGAGATGATTTACCACCTGTACTCTTAACTTAAACTGTGCCAGCCTAATTGGCTCTGTATTTAATCAAGCATTCACAATGTCAGTGTTTCATTTTCACCTTTGCTTATTTTATGTGAAATGACATTGATCACTAGTCAAGTGATGAGTTGAGATTGTGTGGCTTTGTCTGTGTTGTTACAGATATTATCTGACTTTTGTTTTATTTATCAGTGGTTACTCCATTACACAACTACTGTCATGAGATATTTGGATTCAGAACTTATGTATTTTTACTGGTGTTCTGGGACCATAAAGAAATGTAGTCTCTCTTTTATATTCACATCCAACCTTAATGCATCTGCCATCTGTCGAAGGTGTGGGTATGTTGCTGGCATGCTTTGTGGGTTATTCATACCTCTGACATTTCCTTTCTGAGCTTTGAGTTATCCCCTCATCACATTATACTCCTCTCCACTGACTGTACAGGAACACAGATTTTTAACTATCATCTCCAAACATGTACCAAAATTGTTTTCTGGAGAAGGTTGTGCAAATAATCACATTCTATGTATTTCACAGGCTGATTGGAAAAAAAAAAATCTGTTTTCTTCTGCTGTAGTACAGTGATATTTTTTCAGTAGTCATAAAAATTGCATTATGAAAAAACCCTGAAATTTTTACAGCAACTGTAATTATGCTCTTGGGAACTCTGATTTTTGTTAAGACTGTAGGTAATTTTTGGTGGCATATGCCTGAATGAAATTAATTTCCTGTTACATCTACTCTCTGGAGTGTACATACACATATAGACACATAAAATATAAAAATGAATATACTATGTATAGTATACAGATACTACCCATCCAACAGATATGAGTGATTTTTTGTAAAGTGGAGGGGTATTAATCCTGGACTGGGATTATTATTATTATTAGTGGGACTGGGATTTTACCAGTGGGGCTAAAATTTTACCTTTGTTTGGAAGACAGCTTTTCCAGACTCTGGGCATTAAAACAGAAATGATGTCCCACAAGAACTTGCATGTTAGTTACAAGAGCTCATTGATTTCTTTCATAAGTGATTAATCTTTTAATTCAGTGACAGAAATCAAGAAAAAAAACTTAATAAAAATCATCCAGCTAGATAAATCTGAAATTAAAATGTGTAACTCTCACCCAAAAAACCACTAAATTCTGTTCATGCGAGATTTTCAAAAATTAATTTGTGGCATGTGCAATATAAAGTGAACAAGCAAAAGAATGCTGAAGATGATGCTGCTGCTTTTTTTTTTTTCCTTAATGAGTAGACAAATACTTAAAATGAGAATATTTGAACTCTCAATCTTTGACAAGTAGCTTAGCCATCAATCTAACCGGTAAAGTTGCTAATAGGTAAAATTCTAAAGAAGTTGTTCTATCATATACCAATTTTAACTAAGATAATCCCTCTTGTATCAGGGCTTAAAAACTGGACCATAAGAATCCTTTATTTCTCCCTGGGAAAATTAATATTTAATTGGGACACACACAAGAAAATCAGCACAGGAAAAAGTAAGGTTTTAGCAACAGCTGATCCACTGTAACTGCCTGGGTGAACTGGATTGTCTAAAGTAAGTGCAAGGTAATTTCAATTAGTTTAGTTTTCACTACACTCTGGTAGTGAAAACTCAGACTAACACTGATTACCATGTGTTTGCTACATAGGTAAAACATGCACACATACATAAATACACACATAGATACACACATACATATATATATATATATATATATATACTCCAGGGATAGGTTCAGATGCACCAGGTTCAAAATTCTGTTTTGCAGTACTGCATCTTTCTCCTCTTTCCTCCTTTATTTTATCTGAGTACTTGGCCCTGATGCTCAAACATGGTGTTGAGAGAGAATTTTTTTCCGTCAAACTTGACCAGCTTTTGTGATCCCAAATGTGCAAAGCTGCATTCAAATTTGAATCTGTATTCTTTTAGTGTCAGAAGCTGCAAACTAAAAGTGTGGTATATTGAATGGAAATGACTTTTGGAATACTCAGTTCAGAATGCTATAGATACTAAAATTAGGACCCAAAATACAAGTTTTCTAATTTCAATTTAACAGCTATGGAGTTCAGCAGGTGTCTTGAATTCCATTATCTCAACCCATTTTCTAAAAAGATAAGAACTGTATTAAATTCTTAACACACAATAATGGATATTAAGTATCAAAAAATATCAATAGTTACTATAGGTAGTTTACAATATGGTAAAGACTGTCTTTTCGTTAATGGGTACATTAATTTTCCAAAAGTCCAAAAACCCCAATGGAATACTTTTTGAAAAAAACCCTTGTGTTTGTTTTGTATTATTTATTTATATAATTTATTCCAGATGTATCTCTATCTTCTTTACGCTCCATACTTTTCCGGTTGCAATAGAAAAAAATAGCAAGAGATTAGTAAAAGGAAGTGTTCTTAACTGCTTACTATGTTATGAGAGAAATTGAGTGATTCATGATTTTCTGCTAACTCAACTCCACAGGGGAAAAATATGTGAAAGGTGCATAATCTTGGCCTTCTGGAATATTTATTCATATTAATGCAGTGCACAATTAGAAATGCCTTTATGCATGTCTATTTCAAACCAGTCACAACAAAAAGGAATGAAGAAGGTAATTATAAATAATTTAATGAAGCTCTGTCAATCGAAATAAGAAATTTTGTATGCATGTAAAGGTGTTCAACTTTGCCAGGAGGGCTTCCCATATACACAAAGGAACTGTGTAAACAAATATTCTGCATATGCTTGTGAATAATTAAATGAATTTAAACAAGAAAGCACTGTTCTAATATATGTACCCATAATAATAATTTACTATAGCTATAGAAACAGTAGTTTACTGCAGCAACTGTGTGTGTACAGCATTGGGATTAGGGTTTGTATCATTCTCCAAAGTCACATATGTGGTCTTTTAAGATAAAGAAAACTTGAAGAAGAAAAAGGTGATTGGGATAATTAATGAGTTCTTTTCAGGTGATTATAATCCTCTGTTCATTATATTGGAAAGTAGTGCTAGTAAGAAGCTGTGTGTCCACAGCTTCTGAATACACTAATACTGAAGTGCTTATCTAACTCCTTACCATTTTTACAAAGAGTTTGAAGATAAAATACAAGAAAAATTATTACGTCAATGATTTCTGTGCCAGCAGAAAGCTGGACACAATTATCTACAGGGTATAAACTGTACCAAGTCTCTCAAAATAATGCTACTGGAAAGACCCATTGGTTAGGGTCATTCCCAACAGTAATTCAAGGACAATTCATTTGTAGAAAAAATGGAAACTATGACAGGCTCAGTCACATCCACCATGGTAAAAACTGCTTTTTTGCTTCCACTTAAGGGATCAACTATGGAAAGGAAGAGCAAAAATTGCAAAGTATTGGCTGTCTTTGGAACAAATGTATAAACAGGATCAAAAAGAGTGAAGCTAAAAGATTCCTGTAGCAGAGTGCATAGAACAGCTTGCCTAAGTGTGGCAGTAACACAAAATATTCATAAAATGTCAAACTTGGTCTAGTTGCTTAAACTGCAGAACTTCTACTACAAATGACAATTAACATTACTCACTTGCTTTCCAGTTCCATTTAAAACTACAAGTTTACCAAGCTTCACTTTCAAGGAAAATGAGATGGGAATGGTATACTGTACTGATGGCAAATAGACATCCAAAGTTTTAATGCACCATAAAATACTTGTACAAAAAATTCAGAGAAACTTTCAGGAAAGATAGGGCAAGACTCTTTACAAGAGTGCATAGTGACAAGACATGGAAGAATGGGTTCAAATTGAAAGGTAATAAATAGGTTGGAATTAGATAGGAAAAAAAAGTCTTTACTGTGAGGGTTTTCAGTGGAGAAGTGGTGGATGCTCCATTCCTGGAGGCCTTCAAGGCCAGGCTGGGCAGACCTTTGAGCAGCCTGGTCTAGTGAAAGGTGTCCCTGCCCATGGAAAAAAATAATCTTAAAGGTTCTCTTCCAAAACAAACCAGTCTATGATTCTATTAAGTTGAATTTTGATAGGAGCTTTCTTTCACCATTATTATTTTAGTCTACTAAAAACATATGTACTTTACCTGTGAATGTGTGCTTCTTTTTCTATTGTGCCTTGCCTTAACATGGATTAAAGTTTTACAGAAATGCAACAGGCATTTTGTACCCCATAATTATTAAGGTTTTGCCTTCAATGGTGTTAATGAAAAATCGATGGCAATTCATGGATGGAATTTTATGGAGTAATAAAACTAAGAATTCACTAAGAATTGTAATATTTTCTTGTACTGATTCTTACGCACTGTGCAAAGCACTTTTTCTTGAATAACCAAACGATATTGCTCTGAAGTGAACTAACTAGTTCAACAAATATAAATAGATCAGATTTCCTAATGAAATTCCTTAAAGATTCACTAGGATACAGAAAAGCAACATGTCTTTCAACCTTTATTTACTCCTACAAGTTTTCCACTGTGTTTATCTGTATTTTAAGATTACTTTGCTGCATCAGTTTAACAATATTCTTCCAAAGTATTAAGATAGACATTGATTTAAAATATGTATTCCTAAATTTTTAACACACACTGAAAGGAAATCAGGCAGATAAGACTGTAGTGACTAACATTCCAAACTACTGTGTAATGAAGCAAATGTCATTTAGTTTTAATCAAGAATATCTTGTATCCCTAACATTTGGATATTTTGTCTATTAAAATAAATTTCATCAGTAATATTTTCTGTGTTAGAATCCCTGTTTTTAAATTATCATGGCAGATTTGAAAAATCTCTTCACATTTATATAGCTGTGGTGAGGTCTAAGGGGTCTGTAAACTTCACAAAACTACATGAAATGTTCAGACAAGCCTGTGATACCTAGGAACATCTAGAAACAGGGCACAGCCAGGTCAGTAGAAGAGATAAACACTAGAAATCCTCTTGTGGAAGTTGGTGATAGAATATTTTGGGTAAAAGGAAGAAGATCTACATAAATATTTCATTCAGCCTGGACAGAGGTACTTCTTGATTTACTTCTCTGAGAAAGATAGGACAAGAGAGAATGAAAAGCAGATGGAAGGGTTTTATTGAGAACTGTCAAAAACAAGCTTTTCTGACTAGTTTTTTGATAAGTCTCACTACCTTAGAGTTCTTCCTTGTTATACTTCTACCATTTCCCATTTCAGAGTAGTCCCTTTGGCATTACTTACCTCATGTTGGGGAGTATCTAACATTCAGTTAAATCTCCCTCAAGTCTACTCTTTCCCAGGCCTTGTACCATTCATTTTGAACAGAGTCCTACACCACTGAAGAACACAGCAAGGGCCTTGTATGTGGGCTTTCTCTCTGTTCCAGGCACTTAAAAGTAAAGGTTTGTTCTATCCCACTCAGAGTTGTTACTCTGAAGTTCATCTTTCCCCTTAAGAATCTACACCTGGACCTAATCACAGTTCCTATCTTTTGGTTCTTCTCATTTTCCTCAGTGACAGATCCTTTTTCAGCCCCTCCTGATTTATGTGAGTCTTTCTTCCTATCCTCTCTTAGGATGGTACTGAAAACACCACCATCCTAAACATCTTCATAATCTGCCTTAGATTCTTTTTAATCTCATTTCTTCATTGTGACCATGGCCTCTTCAGGTGTCACCAACAATGGTACATTAAAACTAATTTTTCATGCTTTTTTTCAGAGTTAACCTTGTCACAGAGCAACAGATGCTAATGGTGGGCTGCTACTCCATAGCAGCCAACAGATATCATGAATGTCATTAGCTTTTGGAAGGACTGTCTGTCTGGCAAGATGAAATAAAATAAAGGGTGCAAGAACATTAAGGGCTTATTAAGCTAACTGCATTTCATAATATTGCATATGGGATGGAAACCATGCCTACAAAGGATGCATCAAGTCACGCTTGAGTAAGAGTCAAGCTTTTAATGCCTTGGCACGTATATCAAATTTGAATGGAAAATAAAATAATTGTGTTCTAAAATAGCTCAGAACTGTAGTACTTTCCTGTTGGTACTGGGAAAAAAAAAGGAACAAGTCACTTCTGTTTTCATCTAGAACACTGCAGCTGCACACTGTCCATACTCAGACTTACTGTAATTAGGGAGCTAACCTTTCTGCTGCTTTAAATGTGTGCCCCCAGCAGGCTGAGAAATTTGGTATTGTGCTATTAGTGTCACAGCAGAGATAAGTGTCCTTCCATGGTTACACCTGCTCTTGTTAGTCTTGTCACAGAAACAGAGATGGAGTTGAGTTCAGTGGCCAAATTACATCAATAGGTTTACTTTGTGATGTTCTGCGTATATTCATAGTTAATTCAAATGGAATCCGCAATGCATTCTAAATACTTCACAACATTGGTTTGACCCCCAATTAGGTGATGTGTGTCCACAAGTAAATGTGAAATACAGCATGTTTTCAGTGTTTCATTATCTTCTCTTTTTTTCAGTGAGTGTCTCCACTACCTGCTCAACAGACAGATGAGTCTCTTATCAGAAGGAGCAGATGGCCGAGCCAGTCTGCTTGAATTTTCCACATGCACTTGTAGAACATTTCTGAAAATTTTGTTAAAGTGCATTATATTACAACACAATTGTGCATATAAGCAGGGGGATAGCACAACTTCTGTTCAGAAGCATATTTTTTAAACCTTGTCAAAGAGTTCTGCAATGCAAAGGCATTTTTTTAGCTCAAAGAAAGCAGACTGAATCTTAACTGACATTGTCTTCAGTCCTTCAGTTCCCCCCCCACCATTTCAGTGTCAAAAAGGAGGTTCAGAGGATGAACTAAGGACTTGCCTTTCCCGTGTGTGAACTGGGGGAAAACATACCCATGGATTTTACTGAGAACTAAATGCCACTTAAATGAATGACTATTGTATAATACTGAATACTGCAGAACTTTGAACTACTCATGGCTAAGAAATAGACCAAATGGTTAATCTATATAGTTAATAAAAATATGCAAGTATGCCTTAGTGATTTACATGCATACATACACACACACACATATATATGTTTACATTAGAGCTGTACTTTTATCTAGACTTTGGACAAAGTTGTGCAATTATTCTCTAGGTGCCTCATTTCATAGAAAAAGAGAGAAGAGAAGAGGAAGAGAAGAGGAAGAGAAGAGGAAGAGAAGAGAAGAGAAGAGAAGAGAAGAGAAGAGAAGAGAAGAGA
>QUSF01000001.1:26294974-26388035 GCA_003676055.1 Chloebia gouldiae | reverse complement strand
CTTTTACCTCCTGAAGTTGACAGATATGAAATTTAAGCATGCCTTACAGATGAGAGGTAGACTCTCAAAAAATATTCTTCTACTAAAGACTGCCAAACATTTTACAATGTTTCTTATTTCTTTCTGAACTTCAATACCTCTCCATATTGCAAGGGAAAACAAATGGGCTTGAAATGAGTTATCCCAGATGTTATTCACAGTTTCAAGGCAAATCATAAGCCTTTTTTTTTTTTAATTATAAGGATGTACCACATGTTTACACACACAATGAAAGATATAAAAGAAAATACCTCTACACAGAAGCTGTGAATTTATGCATTGTAAAATCCATAAATCTTTCAGAATAAAATTGAAGTTGATGCCCATAAATGTTCTGCATTATTGCTTTTATATTATTTCCATGTTCTCTCATACCAGTGAGATGGTATAGGTAAGCTTTATTTTAATATCTATTTATAAATGCTTTTGAATCATATTCTGAGGTCATATGCATTTTAAAGCTAAAACAGTTAAACTGAGGCCACCATGCTTGGCCTGAATCAGTATTCTAGACCCAGCTTCCCAAAACTTGGTGGCATTTGTGTTACTGCCCCTGTGAAGTCTTATAAGGTGAAGACTCAAATCTGAAAAAAACCCTCAATGTTTAGAATTTCGGAACATTCACTGTAATGGGAATGTTTTAAAAAATAATTTAAACTTTTAAACCAATGCACCTATTAAGATTTAAAATGCGGTGGGCAACGTGTACAGTGAGACAGCTTAATTGTTCATGATCTGACAGAGCCAGAAGTTCTACATACAAAAGAAGCAAATAGACAAAGACAGGAGAAGCTCAAGGACAGACAAGGGAGTAAAAATTTTTTTTTTTCCTGATTCTTGGTAAAGATTATGATCTGCATTTGTTCCCCATTTTCTGTATCCATGAAGATACCATCTAGATTCTGCCCTCTCAAGTCTGGAAACAGTGTAAAATATTTTGGTGTGCTTTTTCTCTCAGCTGGAGGAAAACTGAATGCATATTTCCAAACTATTATTGCCATTCTTACTGGGACAAATGTCACTTTTGTGAACTAATAAAACATTGCTTGTACAACCCTCAAGAAAGACAGCTGTAGTATGAACCTGGAAGTTAAGTAATGTGGGGAGGAAGGGTGAATGATAAGAAGATACTGACAAATTCTGCCTCAGTATTTATATTCTATTTAAATAGAATATTAATATATTTAAATAGAATATTAATTTAATTTTTAAATTCAGCTAACAGGACATAACAGTAAAGGAAATTATAGAACACAAATGCTTATTTGTTTCCTTAGCTTCTACTAATAGCAGTTGCAGCTGTGTTATCTTAAGAATTGGTATATAGTAATTTTGAAAAAAAAGTCAAATGTTAAACCTAAAATAAGTGATTAACAATCAGCTATATACGTTACTAGAACATCTGGTCTTAAGACTTGATAATTTAATTTCATCTATTTGATTTATAATGGATTGTTTGTTAATGAGTTTATCAAATGATCAGATTTTCTTTTCACCAATAAATATGTACAGTGTGTCTCGCATAAGAGACACAGGTCTATGCAGTACACATTAGGAGGCCAGGTAGGGAATAAAGTCAGGCCCCTAAACTTTAGGAAAGAAAACTTCTACCTCTTCAGGGAAGTACTCAGAGGGCTTTCCTGGGAGACTGCTGTCAGGGACAAGGGAGAAAACAGAGCTGGCAGATCTTTGAGGAAGATGCCATGGAGTGCAAGAGTTAGCAATCCCCAGGAGCAAGAAATTGGGCAAGGATAGCAAGAGATAGCCATGGCTGAGTAGGAACCTGCTGGTCAAACTAAAGGGAAAGAAGAAAATGCATAGGCAGTAGAAGCAAGGACAGGTAACCTGGGAAGAGTATGGGATGAAGTTCACTTGTATAGGGATAGTGTGAGGAAGACCAAGATGAAGCTGGAAATAAACTTAGTAAAGAATGCAACAAATAACAAGAAAGGCTTTGACAAAAATAACTTGGACAGATATATTAACCAGAAGAGGAATGTTAAAGAAGGTGTAATGTCCTCCTCCCCCAGTAAATGAGGCTGGAAAACTGGTAGCAAAAAATGAGAGGAAGACTGAAGTACTCAACAATATTTTTTGTCTCAGTCTTCAAAGGTTTATTTCTGTCCTAACCAAGACAAATGTTTTGTATCAATTCTCATTTCAATGTAAATGTATGAAACTCTCCCATACTTCTTAAGTGCAGATAGATTGACAAAAAGCATACCTACATTTTTAAAAATTTTTCCTCAAATTTTCCAGCTTTCTGTCAGTTTCTATTTTTTTTATTTGAGCTAGAAATAGTTGTGAAACTTGAACCACATAGATAAAATTCACATTTTTTCTTATGTCTCATTTTATGATATGATAGACACATGACACAGACTATTACTAGCTCTATGATTTGCATGCTCACTTCAGAGAAACTATATTTTCATAAAATTTATACATTTGTATAGGAATATGTATATATTTATAAATATATTGCTTTTATACTATACATCTAGCATAGACCAGAAATTTTAAACATGTCTATCCTATATTTATTTTGTGCTCCATAGTCACTTGGCTATGGATGACAGCCCAGTCACTAGTCCATCCATATATCTTCACTCTTAAATATATTAGATATGTTACTATTTTTTTTACAGACCATTATCAAAGGGGATTGAGAATAAATTACACAGGAATTTAGAAAAATCCCCCAATTTAAAAGATCCTAGTATCATTTAACAAAGTCAAGAAATGGACATGAGTAAATATTAATAAATGTGTTATTCTAACTTAGCATTTTCTTATTTTAAAATCAAATTTTATTGTAAGATCATTTTTTTTAACATACTTATAAGGAGTTTGAGTCACAAGCACAAAATAATTACTATAAATCATGGAGCAATAATTAACTAAATGAAAATTAATAATTAAGCAAAAATATCAAATTTCTACATAGTTTTCTCCTGATGGCAAATTTTTGTCTCTGGAAGAAAAATAGAGGATTATTCAGAGGCTGTGAAATTTTGTTCCTATTTTTAGAACATAGCCATATTTACTGTCTTCGTAATGGGGGGATGAGTTGAGCACAATGAGAGTTATCATCTGAAAATAAACAGACATTTAATTATTCCTACACTTTACTAAGAAGACAGTTTTAGTCAATGAGACATAGATATGTTATCAGACACAAAAATAAAAATGAAGTGGTTTCAAAGCTTTCTGAACAAGGGGATGTGGGTTTTTATATGATAACTTCCTGAAAGTCAAGAAAGACTGATTTGAAGTGGAAAGATATCAGTGAAATAGATTACAAAGGTAAAAAGCCACAACAGAATATTTTTGTTCATGATAGTATTTAGAAAAAATAATTCCCTGATACATTGTTGATGGAAATTAATTTAGAATAACCAATATAGGTTTTAAAAAACAAATATTAATATATAAACTTCACATTGCATAATTGCTCTAGTACCTACAGGACTCAGTCTATGGTCAACTTGAAATACAGAAGAATCAAAAGTGGCCTGATCTCAAGAGATATATACACATGCAGACACTGAGGTATTTTTGAGACATATATGTTTAAATTAATATTTCTTTTACAATGGAGAGAGATAGTAATAAAAACAGGATCACTCATATTTGTATGGACTGTTTTGACATAAACATTGCAAAAAAAACCCCAAATAAACCAAAATACAATATTGGTAAAATGGATATTATAGCTGTGGCATCAGACCAAGTCAAATCAGTAGTAAATTAACACTGTCTCACTATGGAGTGTTTGGAGGTTTTAGCTACAATTCCTATAGTGACTCTATACAAACTATAAATTTGTGCTCTAATCAAACATTTTGTTAGATCAGAAACTAGCACATTATGCTGGAAGACAGAAAATTTTTAGCTTCTTTTGATCTACTCAGTCTCCTGTGTGGAAAAGTTTTTAGAAATAATTTAGGCTATGAATACTCCTGACTTTCTTCATCTTCACTCAGAGAAGGATAAGGTACTTTGTCAGAAGTTTGCTGAAAATTCAAATCTGAGATGGGAAAATTTCCCAAGCATAAATGGGAAAAAATCTCTACCTAAAAGGTAAAAATAAAATAAAATATAAACCTGCTGAAATGAGGGTCTTGATCAGATATCAACAAAGTATGGTTGAGCATTTAAGGCTTCAAAAATTGCTCAAATGCTGTAATAAAATGAGGCTTTCTAAGTGTCCCGTGGGGTGTCTACATAACATATGCAAAAAGGTGAGGCTGCAAAGCCCATAAATGTCTGATTTGACCCATATGGTTTTAACAGTGGAATGTTGTTTTTTTAAAAAGAAGCTCCAAATTGAAGAGACTAAAGGAGACAGTCTTAACCTGTGGTGTGTCTGTCCATATTCATAAAGTGAGCTTGGCAGTGCTATTTTCACAGTCTTATTACATATGAACAGGCTTTTTTTTTTTTTAATCAGCTTTTTATGGCCCTTCCAAAATGTATCTAAATCCCACTAAAATTACTTTCTTTTCTTATCAACACAGGAAAAATATTGAGCAAAGCGTTATCTGCGTGTATGTGTTTTTAAGCTATGTGTTTCAGTGCTGATAAGAAGAGATGTGTTGACTATGATAAAAGAAGAAATACTGGAAAAGATGTTGCTTGCTTAAACATTTCTGAAAAAAATCCCAGCTTTCAGGGTAAGATCTTAAATGATAATATTTCATAGTAATTGAAGAAATTGAAATTATATATTTCTTAGAAACATGTGCAGTCAGTTACATCAGGTTGAATAAATTCACTGTGCCCATAGATGACATCAGTAGCTAAAGTGAGACATAATTTATACAAGTTAGGTTTACCTAATTTGTTAGCAGTTACATATATGCTAACACAGCAGGTATTTATTATTGCAGGCAAGACAAGATTGGCTAAGTTGTAAGTATTATTGTCACACTAAGAAATAGAAAATCACACAATTTCTGAGCTTAGTTAGGCTATGAAAATGAATACTTTGGAAGCCCTCTGTAACAGCATCTAAATATCATACATTCTAAAGTCTGCTGTGAGATATTATCCCCTTAAAGCAGATGTTATTAAAATTTGTATCTAGGGTTGCTATTATTATATTTTAAATATTTGAAAAGCTACTCCTGTATCCAGTGACTTATCAGGTTCTTCCAAAGCTACCTAAATAAGCACTTTGCTAAAATAAGATGTAGGAAATTTGTGTCCTGTAATTATTGATCAGAGAACTGAATTTGTGGGCTCTCCTTGCTGCAGTGCATACAATGGGAAAAGTTTAAATGACTACTTAGTTATTTCAGAAAGACCACAAGTCCTGTTGAACATGAAAAATTAGGCTTCTGAAAGTTATCAGAATATTCAACACAGTTGATAATGCATGAGAATTCTGTTATGCAAGCCTGATCAAAAATTAACAGTGAGAAAATTCAGGTAAAAAAATATTATGGGGAAAATATAGCTTGGTGATATTGAGGCCATCAACACAGATACAGATAAAGCTGTTGAAATGTCAGGGGAAGTAGCATACTTCATTCTACCATTTGACATACAGATTAAATATGCTAGTCTTTAGTCAAAATTTCAATTTCAAGTGAATGAGAGTTCTGCTGGAACAAAGTGAGTGAAATGTGACTGAAACAGGCAAGCTCCTGGCATGTGCTTCTATGTGTCTGAAGACTGGCTTATTTAGTCTACTCTTTTTCAGCTGCACACTGGGTAAAAAATAAAAGTCTACAAAAGAGGCTTTAAATAAACTTTTTATTAACAGGAGAAAATAACATGGCCCTGTGCAAACAAAAGCCCAATTTCAACCCATAGTTTACTACATTTTGGCGAATTTCATTGCAAGTCTAAGTGTAAGATCAAAATCTCTCCTAGTTTGAAAAATGAAAAGGCACTCCTACAGGTATTGAATAGATTTACTACTCTGTAATGATGATTTGTGTCACAGCATATGATGGGAAAGTTTGCTTTGACCAGTATTACAATTGCTTTACCTGTTACCAAAGGATGCAGTGGGAATTGCAGAAATGCTAACATGTGAAAGATGATCATAGTTTCACTTTGGGATGGTTCTACTTCATTAATTCAGAAGATGTGCATCAATGCAAGGAGTTGTTAGCTACTGCAGTTCCCAATATTTAGATGCATTAATTTTGCTGACCAGTTTGTTTTAGCTATTTCAGGGGCTGGGTTGCTGTAGGATTTTATCTCTAAAATAGTAGCTCAAATTCATCATTACAAAAGTTGTCTATTACCTTCTTTCTTAATTTTAATACTAAATATTTGTTTTAGAAAAATATTACTAGTTTAAGGTCATTTCCTACTTTTTGAACTCCCGAATTCAAGAATTCTGAGCAAAGCTGAAGAAAACTATTGCTGATTTTTAGTTATCAGTATTTAGTTTCCCCAGTTAACTAGGTCATTTAATAACACAATTGAAGAAAGCTTTTTCTGAGTACCAAACATAGAAAAGTAATTGGAATATTGGGGACTTCTAAAGAACTCTGAATGCAAAGGCTTATTTTTAGCTGCAAACTTTGGCTTCTCTGAAGTCAGCTTTTACCTCCAACATCTGAGTGCTTTTTCTCTGTAAGTGAGGCTGGTGACACACAGATAGAACTCATTACCTGCAGTGCCACATGCTGCTGAAGAGAAAGTTTAACAAGGGTGAGAAAAGTGGCTCTGACTTTTATCCATTGTCTTCCATCACTGATCATCACGACAGCTTCAGGAAGGGTGACAGCTAATGATGCTTCTGCAAGAGGATTTGCATGAAGGGTTGCACTACATATTTGCCCAAAAAGAGCAAGCTATCAAAGTATCAAAGCAAGTTTGCCTGTTGCATGTATTAGATAGTCAGACATTCCAACAGAATTGGCAATTTCCCTAAAATATAAGACTATTGATCATCTTAAGAGTATCTGTTAATAAGAATTGAAAGTATTATTTAAACATGTCCACCTGAATATAAATTATGCATTCACATAAAAATTCTAAACCCCTGTATTTAAAGGTAACAGAACAATATTTATAAAAGTTACAAATTAGATGCAAAAAAAAAAAATCTATTTTCCATTGCATGAGCTTTTAAAATAATGATCATATATACTTCAGAAAAAACCAAATTTTTCTTTAAACAGAGGGAAGATTTGCAGTAGTTGGAGACTATAACGTGCTGACCTGCTCCAGGTAAATTACCTGGAGCATTCCTTAATATATCCATGTTTTGAACTTGTAGCAGTATTGTTTATTCTCTCATAACTGACAGCAATGGCCTGGCAAGGCACCTTTTCACACTGCTGCTGAGTCATCCTTGTTCCAAACTTTGAAACTCTGGTTCAGCAAACCCAGCCAAACAGGGTTGGGTTTTCATAGGTGGGTTGTTCACAGGTGGTTTCTCTTTGATCCAACAACTTCTTTTTTCTTTTGTCTTTACATACAAAAAGGAATGCCGTCTTTTTATGCTAACTTCAGTTTGATTCTGTAAAAGTATTGGCCTTTGCTGAATCAGTTGGGTGGACCTTTTTTTATTTACAGCTGAGAACTAATGGAATTAGATGTCCACCATAAACCAGAAATCCAAGAATTTAAGCGTTCAGAGGTGGGTACCTGCCCAGAATGAGGTATTACTGCCTTTTTACCATTT
This sequence comes from Chloebia gouldiae, assembly GCA_003676055.1. Classification (NCBI taxonomy): domain Eukaryota; kingdom Metazoa; phylum Chordata; class Aves; order Passeriformes; family Passeridae; genus Chloebia; species Chloebia gouldiae. The sequence continues at coordinate 26,380,345 of QUSF01000001.1, read as the reverse complement.
CAGCAGAAGCTGTAAGGCAGGTAAGCTGGTCTTTCTTGGAGACAAGATGTTGCTGACCAGCATGAACAGGCAGCATCCTTTCATGTACACAAGAAGTCAGCTCCTCCAGCCTGTTGCAGGTTATGCAGTCAGTCTGACCATCAGTGGCTCTGCAATTACCTCTGCCTTGTACCTATAGAGCCCAAGGTCTTACCAGTAGAGCTCAGGTCCAGATTCCCAGATAGGATCAAGCTTTCCAGCTCTAATTAAATGAGTGTAATAGATCTCTGACTGCAAGGCTCGGAGAGGCAGCTCACAAGGTTTGAGGGTGGGATGTCTTTATAGATATCTTTGTAATCTGCCCTAAGTGTTGGGGTAACTACTGAACGGGAGAAAAATAAACTGCCTAATTAAAGAGCTGAAATAAACATAAGGAAACTAATAACAAGGTATTTGGTGGAAACTCAATTTGTACAGATGAGCTACTTCTTGTGTAATTTTAAATTGTTTATGAAACAATAATCTCTGCAAATTTGCAACATGTCCCACCAAAATCTCCTTAGAATGACTTGCATTAGGTATGTGGTAACTGTGTGCAAGTCCAGCTCCAGTGGCTGGTAAGACACCAACTTCCTAAAATTAAAAGTGAACTGGAAGAGAGTCCATTAAAAAAAATCTATTATTAAACCAGATTTGGGTTTTTCTTTTCAAATACAGTGTTTTTAATGTCATTCTCTTTCTGTTTGGGCTGCGTGGAGCTACATCTCTTTTTAAGTCTGAGGTCCTTGACATTGCACAAGGTTTGACCTCAGATTCTTTTGTTCAAATCTTTCCCTGATAGTTCTATTTTCTATCCTGCTGGCATACGGGAATCTGGACCATGTCAACATGCTGTCAAAGGAAAGACGTTTTATCTCTTCACTCTTTTCTTTTGGAATAGCAGTTCAATGTAGATTTTCCTAAATTTGTGTGCTCATTTAATGTGCTTCTGTGATCAAATTGGTATGTCACAGAATGCTCCAAGGAGTAGAAGAACAACATGTTTGCTAAGACTCTTGTCATATTTTTTACTTGCTCTGATGAAGAGAAGATAGAAAACAAAAGGAATTGCTACCATTAGTGGCTGTGCTCAGCAGTGCAGGGTATACTTTGGAGGGAGCCTGTACAGACTTCCACCAAGAATATCACTCTAAAAGAAGAAGAAATAAAAAAGGGAGTAGAGGGGAAAGGGTGTAAAAGCAGGAGGTAGGTAGAGAATAAACAAAGAGCAGAGGGGCAGAGGAAGAAAATTATGGTCTTTCTGAATGTAGGATGGACAGGAAAGAGTTTCATGTACAGAAAATTCTTGGTTAAACAGTTGGTTATTTAGGACAAAGAGCCTGATTTTCAGAAATTTTCAGCATTCACAGGCATTCATTAGAAATGTAATTATCGACTCAGGCTTGGAAAAATATTCTTGTCTGTCTGTTCCTATTCAGTAGTTTTGTAGAAATTAGCCTAGGAAGTGTAGCAGGAGTGCTTTGTTCTTGTTTTTAAAATGTTTTGGAAAAGGAAAATTATTAGTGTGAGATAGCCTGAAATTCAGCTGCAAGATTCTCTGCCTTGTGACTCAGGACAGTCTGATGGGGCATCATCATCTGTACTATGCAGATCTGAGCTGAGAAATGGAAATAATTTTTCACAATAAAATAAAAAAAAAAAGTGGAATTCTGAGCACTTTACATCCTTAATTGCCTTGCAATTAGGTCCCACAGGATCTACTGAACTCAGTGAAACTTTCAGTATTATACACTGTAGTTCTTTTATTTGAATGTTAAGATCTTTTTCCTTTCCATCTCCCGGTCCATCAGGAAAAATGAAATAAAAAATAACAAAGACTACATATTGTCATCTTACACTGCCCACAAGCTTAGTTGCACACATTCAGCAAACATTCAATGAGAGCTTCTGTTTAAGTGAATTGGACAGGAGGTTCTCCAGCTTTTCTATATTCAGACTGCTTTCATGGTCCTTTGCTCTGCATATGTACCCTATTTCTAAATGCATTTTTGTTTTGATTGATACAGCTTTAGAGAGTGCCTTGGAGAGAAACACTGAATTATTAAGCCTTGAATATTGCTGGCTTTCATCCACTGCAGTACCTTTGTCACTGCTCCATACTTCAAAGCTAATATTTGATAACAAGCTTTTTCTTTCTTTCTGTCTATTCTTATTGCAATTTCCGCTGTTAAAATTATAGCCCACATGTCTTTAAGAAATTATTTTCCAAATCCCCACATTTATGCTTTTTTGATTTCCACATCTACTGAGAACTTTTTTGTCTCTTTCTTTTTTCATTTTTTTAACATTTACTGACGTGCTTTACATCCCACCCTTTATTTTTTTTCCAAGGCGCCAGCTGTACTATTTCCTATTTTTAATTTGTCTATTTTAATTAAGTAATCCTGTTCCAATATGATTTTGAAAGTGACATCCTGTCTTTGAATATCATTTTTATCATTTTGGGAACTGGTTTAAAAAGCTTCTTTCTAAGTCACTACCATGAAAGAATTAAGCTGATTTTTTTCTTTTGCTAACATGAAGGTAAAGCTTCAAGCTTCTTCTGGAACTTTATGTGACCTTTTATGCTTTTGATGTTTTTTATATTCTTAAGGTTAGCAGGGTTTATATCTCTGTTTCCTTAGGGTGCATGGATCTTTGAAAATTAGTGGGGGATTAAAGAGGTTTATTGCTCTCTTTGGTTCTTTTGGAAACACTGATTATCTTTTCACCACAACTGTTTTCTGTGTTATATTCCAGATTTCTTAGTACACTTCTTGTTTTTCAGGAATGTCCTTTGTTTCACTTTTATTTGAACATGAGGCTGATCCATTCTTCTCATTGTTCATACCTTCTCCTCATTTGTTGCCTGTTTAGGATAAAGCTGTTCACAATTTGGGTTTTTCTGTTGAGCATCATTTATTGCAGCAGTTGCATAGAGTGTGATCCTCTCTTCTCATTTGACTATTCAAACCTAAATCCACCACAATTTCCTGAATGCTTTAAAGCCTCTGTCAGTTAGTCTCAGCCAAACTCTACATTTTTTAACAGTGTCTTTTACATGGAAAATGTCTGAAATATCTGCAAATTTTGTAAAAAGCTATAAATCTGGGTCACACTCTGGTTTTCACTGGGTGAGTAAAGCCTGACGAGCTCAGAAGGTATGGAAGGTTATGCAGAAAATAAAAGATTTTGCTGTTTCTGCCTATATTTCTACTGACTGTTGATTCTTTCTTTTTACAAATTATATTTAAAATGTATATTTTGAGTCAGTTTCTGTAAGTTTTTTAGGACTTACGTGGGAAGAGGTCCATCAGAAGGTAAGCTGGCATCACAACTGCTTCGGGGGCAGATGCATGATGCATCTCTCCTTGCTGTATTGGGCTGGGTTTTTTTGTATGTTTGTATTTTTTTTTATTATTTTTAAAAATTTTTTAAATGTGAAAAAAACAGGGAGAAAAACCAGATTATTCTTTTGTCCAGACTGAAAGTCTCTGTGCTGTGTGTGTCAACATGACTTCCACTAACTTTCACAATTGATTCTGGGTTATGTGGGTAAGATCCAACCAGTTGACTTACCTTAGAGAGACTATCTTAGAGTAAAAAGTGTGTTTAAGTATGGAAAATCTACTCTTTCTGTTGCAACAGAAAGAACAGCTGGGTTGAGCAAGTCTGATTTGATACACAGAAGAAAGTGAGCTTGCTGATTTTGATCAACGATACTGGCAATAGGGGTTGGCACTCAGTTGTCAACAAGCAGCAATTGCTGAAGCAAGATGATGGTACAATGAAAGTCTGTGGTGTACTGTGATGTGCATGAAATTGTGGAGGAGACTTTAATGGGAAAAATGCTTTTGCAACCCTCAGTAGATGTCCACAATACACACAGGAGTCCCATTTGTTTAATTAAAACAATGGACAATAGCAAGATTGATGTAGGTCTGTGTTTTAATGTCCCAGTTTTCCTTTGCTGTAAGGGTAGCAACACAAATTTTTTTGTTAAATGCCCCAGTGAGCATCTTCCAGGTGAAAAATTAAATAAAATATTAAAACAGGAAGAATTACTATGACTCTGAGATAAGGAACTACAGTTGTTACTATTTTAAAACTGAGAACAGTATGGTACAGATGTGATGTACCCAAAAATGCAAACACAGCATATGGCAAAACAGAACTGAAATGATTATCACTTGAGACCCAGGATTTTAAGCAGAGTTAAAAAATAAGCATACTCTACTGATACAATAGTAGTGGCATGGCTGTAAGATTTTTGTATTTCCTAAGTTTTGAATGGCAACTCTTTGAAAAACTACTCTGGAATGTCTGCTTTGTGTTTGTTATTTTATAGTTAATTGATAGTAAAATAATAATTCTAGTAAATAATTAAATTATAACAGAGCAATGCTCTTTCCTTTTTCTTACTGCTTTATATTTTTATCCCTGTAGTATTAGGGGGAGCAAAGGAAAAAATAAATCCTTACTGGCTGAATTTGAAATACGATTTTGCTGGTAAAATAAACCTCCAGAAAACAACTGTTAGTCTGGGAAATACAAAATAATTTAATTGAACTAATTGTTATCAGTGTTGTCTTGTTTTAGTTATGAAAAATATAATCAGTTAAGTCTCCATGTTCTACACTGCTTCAAAGTTTGGTTGCAAATTAATCTTCTCCTCTCTGAGTCAGTAGTCCAAATCTGGCTGAAATCAACAAACACTAAACTCATTAGTGTAGTTGTTAGATCCTCTATAAAATTAATATTGTAAGTCTACTTGACTGATTGCACATTTCTATATTGTGAGAGCTACTACTTAGATAAGTGTTTGTTTGGATTACAAAAAAAGAAAGAGAAAAAAAAAAGTTTATAGGCTGAATCTCTTCTTCCACCCACATTATTTCCCACATCTCAGGGATGCAATTATAGGGAAGTTTATACTTCTAGTCCTCGCACTACATTTGTTTCTTGAGTATAGAGGTTGTGCCAGTTTTGAGTACAATCAATTTGACAAATGTTCCTTATATGCCTACAGTCTTGATTACTTTCTTGCTTTCAGCAGCCACACAGGTCCCTGAAAATTTTCAGCTGCACTATATTCCTTCCAGAGGTCCTCAACCTCTTGAAAAACAAATTATTCCTGACCTTGTGTGCTTATCCAGATGTATTTACATAATGTTGAAATTCTGTTCATAGTTATGACTGTGTGCTTCTATGACATGACATGACATGACAGCTCTGTGTTATTTACATGGATCTTAACTAGGTTGGTTTTGTTTATATTCTTCCTTTACTCCATTATGGACTAAAACCCAAAAAGAATGGTAGCAAATATATCAGAATAGAGAGAAATAATTCTTTAACAGCTAAAGTAATTTTCTAGCCAAACACAGTTGCTCCAGGCAAAAGCCAAGCTGATCATGTACAAAATCCCAGACTGAAGGCTGTTGGTGTTTTGCTGATTTAGGTCTGCAATAGTTATATATGTGTCACGAGACTGTAAGTATAGCTTCACATATGAATATGACATATAACCTAGTGTCATGTTCTCTCTCTCCCCTTAAAAATTCCACTTTTGACCTCATGCTTTCTCTCATAACTTTTTCTCTCTATTGCTCTCTATTACTAAGTCCTTCAGAAACAACATGGTTTCCACAGACTGATACTGAGTATTCAGAGTTGGAAGTGACCCACAAGAAACCTCAAGTCCAACTCCTGGCCCTGCATACACCATCCCCAAGTGTCCCACCATGTGGATAAGAGGACTGTCCAAACGTTTTTTGAACTCTGTCAGGCTGGTGCCGTGACCACTTCCCTGGGGAGCTTGCTCCGGAGCCCAACATCATAAACTCACAATCTCTTCATCCTTTCCAATATACAAATGCTTCACTATAGCTCAGATTTTCCCTCACTGTTAGCCTATTAGTATGTTTTCCAGTAGGATTTCAGGCATTCTCTAAATCCTATCTTCATCCTATTGTTACTTACTCTAAGGGTTCTATTTTTTTTTTGCATGCTCTAAGGGCTCTAAGGGCTCTATTTTTTTTGCATACTACATGCCATATGTATTTTTTAAGTCTTATCTTTCTCTGAATTGTATTTTCTGATTCTATTCCTGCATCTTTCATGGTTCCTCTCACTAGATAAGTGCCTCCTTTCTTCTTTAGCTACCTAACAGAAGGGGTCCATACTTTGCTTCTAATTTATATCTTCCAGGTGATCAGCACCTGGTATCTCTTCTGTACTAACAGTACACAAAGTTCTTTCCTCTCTTGACCTTTCTTTGTTTCTTTCACATTTGCATTTTAACATATGTTTTCCATATCCTCTGGGACAACCTTTTTCATATAGAAATGAACACATTTCTAGGTGCAGGATAAGGCCATTTTAAGGGATTGCTGCTGAAGAACTGCGTTCAGAGCAGTTGGAAATCTGGGAAACATCTAATGCCAGAAGGAAAATGGAGGTGTCTAACTGTCATGTAATTTTTCTTTTCCCTTTACTCAAAATGCTCTCCTAACCAAAATAAAAATCTTCTCTTTCAGGGAATATGCAACAAAATACCCTTTCTTGGAAATGGTTGCCTAAAGGGACATTTAGTCCTTCTAGTGAATCTAGTCCTTTGTGTATATTATTTTTGCCTCTTTAATTGAATGTAGAGGACTTCAGTATAAAAGCCCCGTATCAGCAACATTTTCCATTTTTGCTCTTCATTATGCTGTATACTACAGCTGAAGAAGTTTGAGCCCATTATTAGAGCTTCATTTCATAATTTGGGGCATATTTTTTAATTGTTCCCTAAGGGATTGTTCCTAAAGTGCTTATTTACCAAAGCACCAACAAGATAGTGACAAATCATAAAATTTTCTTGCTTGTTTTCATTGCTGACAGAACCTGTACCTCATAATTTCTTTTATTTATAATCTCTGGTTGCTGTCTTACTATGAACAGTTATTTTTAGACTTTCAGATTACAAATTTAAAACTGCTGTAATGCACTTTTTAGTGGAAGACGTTAGGATTCTTGACAAAACTTTGTACTCTATTTGGGGAAAGGTTATACAAATGAAAAGCCCTGTGCTAGTTTACAGCTCCCATTCAGTGAGAGTATATCGCAGAGAATTAATAAGAAGAGAACAGAGAAACGCACTGGAATGTAAAGGTTTATGAGTCAGAAGACTGAAGTTGTAATCCATCCTCTGCTATCTAACCTGGATGTTGAGATGTCATCCAATCTTTAGAGGATATTTTGCTTATCTGCGCTTCAGATACTTCCATCTGTGTAAAGAGAATATGCTATTCTTCCTTTCTGAGATTATCAAATGACAAGTTTCTACAGAACCTTTGAATGTGGTAGAAGAGTCATAACAGGAGGGCTAATGTGTTTTTACCATGAAGATAAATATGATTACATTTTGACACAAATGCTTAATTCCAATCTGTTCAGTATCCATATTTTATTATATTTCTTTTGTGTACTTCCCTCCAGACAAACACTCTGGGATGCAAGTGCAAGCATCCTGTTGTCTAAGCCTTTGGTTGGCATTTGCATCATGCTGTCTGCTGCTACTCCGGAAAACTTGCTCAGGGAATAAAGTGGGACTTAAAGCTGCAAAGTTTTTCATTTGGCATAACCTAATGCTATTTAGCACTGGACTCTGATGGTGATGCTGTTCTGTCCCTTTGTGGTCCCCAGAGAACTGATGCGATGAGAGGGTACCTGGATCGGAGGCTAGACAGTGTTAAAGGAATAAAGTAGGTATTTATTAAAAGGATAAATGAAATCCTTTGAAGGATACACCTTGGGCAGTACAAGAGCCTGGCTGTGGCTCCACTCAGGATGGACCCAAAAAGGATGACAGGTCATGAGTTTTCACACTTGTATAAGTTTTGGTCCATTTACAGATTGGGGTCAATTGTCCAATTACAGCTTCAGTTTAAGAAGTCCCATCCTCCCAGTTTCTCTCTTCAATTCACTGTTGTTTGTACTTTTGGGCCTGAACATGCAATGGTGTCCTTGGTTCTCATGCTGGAAAAGGAATTTTTGTTTAACTAAACTGTGAAGAGAACTTGCTAAGACTTTATATGAAGTTCAGAGTTACACACTAAGGCAATACAGAATCTGAAAAACATGAAAGCTAAAACTTAAGGCATCAGTGGGGTTTTGTTAGGTCAGACTTAGAGTTATGGCTTCCTGTTGGTCCCTATTGGTTTATATTCCTGAACACTCCCCTGCATCCTTTTGTCCTTGGAGTTTTGATGATAAACACAGAAAAAGTATTTCAGAGCACTGAATATTTACCCTGGAATGAAAAACAGCTACCATGATAGGAGTAAAATTTTAAATGGGACAAGCAAGCAACTACCTTGGGTATTCCAAAAGTTATTCACCTAAGTGCAAGAACCTAAATTTTCTGGACACATTTCTGAAACTGAGAGCAGGACATAGCAAAACCTGATTTCCAGTCTAACCCAGACAAAACTGCTGCAGTGTTCAGAGCCCTGAATGTTATTTACAAGGTCAGGAGGCCAAGAACAGCCTCTCAATAGTGCATCCCATTTTACTGTTTTCTGCTAATTTCAGAGTAGTATAATATAGCTAAATGAGCAAATCTGGGTTTAGCTCTTAACTCTTAATTATTGTCCCTGCAATTCCCATTGGTGCCTTCAGATTTTATGGCTATATACACTATTTCCTAAGACATTTTGACAAAATGCTCTTGAAACGTGTAATGGCACAATTTCCACATTCTCTTTTGCTCCAGTGCTTTAAGAAAACACACACTGTGTTAGGTTAGAACTATCAAGAAAAGGAAAAAAAATCCCAACCAAACCAAAAGAAATGCCACAAGAATCTGAATCTTCATTCCTTTGCATCCCCATGTCACCATAAAAAATAGAGAAAATATCTCCTTATTTCATTCCTTTATTCTCAGTAGTGTCCTGAGTCACACTCTCACACTCTGATGGAACTACTCTAAATTAATTTAGTATTAAGTTGAACATAATTCCACTCTAAAAATAACAAAATACAGACATGAACTGTGAGCAGAAACCTAACAACACGAGCACAATACCCACAGTTCACATTTTGTATATAAAACTGACTTCGGATTAGAGCAATTAGCTTTAGAAAATAACCACTTACATATCGATTTTTTATATTGCAGGAGTCTGACTACAGCACATTTTCTGAGTAACATAACCATTCAGCCTCACAATCTGTTGTGCCTGCTGCCTTTTGATATCACCTACTGAGTGCATGAGATTCCTCTATGTCCTGTAATTTTTTTTTAAGATTCCTAGAGTACTTTTATAATGAAATCAAATTCAAAACTTGGTTTAGCACTCCCCTAAGTGAGTAAGTTGGTTTTCAGCTGTTTGGAGATATTTAATTTATTTTTGTCTCCAAGGACTGCATGGTCTCCAGTCAGTTTCTAGCTGATCAAAGATTTAGATTACTGAAAGCATCCTTTCTGGTGCATGAAATGCAAAATTTAATCAAACACCTTTCCTTTCATTAAAAAATTGAGATGAGAGAGTTCCTTTATGCCTTGAAATATATCATTTAACTGTTTTGCTTTAAATAGTTTTCTTTAAAATATTTTTATCATGTACATTTTTTGTAGGAAATATTGGAAAGCCAAACATATTCAAGAAAGGCTAGCCAAAGTCATAAGCAGAATATTTTTTACTGCTTTAATTTTAATATGGACAGAATTCTTTGGATTTGAATGTTGGCCTGCCTCATTCATGATCAAAATTCTAGAGCACTCCACAAACACATGAAAAAGAGAATTGAAAATTAGTGTATGGCATTGAATATACTTTAAATATCTATATTTTCTGTATAGAGAGTGTATCTTTTTATTCACTTCTCAAAATAATTGAACTGCAAAAATGCTGTTCATTTTAAGTGACTTCAAGTACTTAAGTGTTAATAAGAAACAAAAGAGAAGGTACTCATTTGGAAACAATAACTTTGTTACTTTTGGTTTTGTTTTGTTTTCTTGTGTAGGTTTTTGGTTTTTTTCCCCCACAGTTTCAAACATTTTTGTTTATTTATTGTGGGGTGTTTTTTTTGGTGTTTTTTCAAAGGAAATTTGTTTTGGGGGAATTGTTTTTATTTTTTGGTGTACTTCTCTCAGACCCTCTGAAGTTAAAGTATGGAATGTATCCCTTGTATTAGTCTGAAAATTATTTATAAGATTAAGAAAGTCTTTCGATTCTTTGGCATTCAGATTATCACAAATCCATTAAAGTGATCTTGACTTTATGAAACATTTATCAGGAGGTCAGCCCTAGATATTAGTTATGTAGAAGGAATCCCTCACAATACAAGTGCAACTATACTCCTTATCCACCAGACAATGTGAAAAGGCTACAAAATATCATGGCAGAATATGAATTGGTAATTCTGTATATTTAATTTCAAGGAATTCTCATGCCAATGTGTTGACTCCAAGTCTTAGGTGTAATCACAATTGAGGACCACTCTGGTGTATCCAGAAGAAGAAAAAAATGTGAGATGGGATATTATAGTCTCAATAACTATTACTTCTCCATCATTTTCTTTTCACTGTTTTTTGTTTTTTGTTCATTGAACTAAAAGTAAAATTAGAAGTTTCATGCTAGGAAACACACTTGGTAGAAAGTATGTTTCTAATCACTTGTGACATAAATGGTCTTTGCTTCAATATTAACAATCAGACGAAAATCACCAAGATAGATTTGTTAGACTACAACAGTATTAACTCCTATAACCAGAGATACAGCATGAATATCAAAAATCCACGAGGGAGAGGGTGTGGAACACTTTGCAATAATTGGAAATTGCTGTAAAGTGACATTTGTTTTCAGTGCCTTGAGGATATCAATTTTTGATAAAATACAGTCAGTGTTGCTCATGGTGAAACTTTCTATTTTTACTAAGAGGATGGAAGAATATATAGTTTTTTCCTGTATAGCCCAGGAAAAGAATTTATATATATAGTAAGGAAGAATCTGCTAAAATCCATAACCATAGATGTCAGTGCAACCTAGGGCAATACAGATATCGGATTAAAAAAAATAATGGAGATTTCAGAACAATTTGGTGTAGGAGGAGCAGAAATTTGCGATTTGATCTCAGGTGCCTCATTCCATGCAATTGTTTCAGAAAGATGGTGGCACATGAGCTGCCTTGCTCTAGCAGCCAGTGTACCTGGGAACCAGAGCCTAGCACAGCATGGAGTTGTAGAGAGACAAAATCAAGCAAGAACACAGGTGGATTTACATCAGTGTTTCATTGGAAATGACTCTGCTATATCTGGTCTCTAAAAAGTCTGCCCAAACCACCATGAAGTAATAAGATTTTGCAGATTATGTTGCCTACAAAAATCTGGCCTTTTTTTACCTTTGTTTCCTAAAGCTGAGATTAAAGTTCAGTTTTAATGAAAAGTGAAATGGAGGATAATCTTATTTCATTTAGTTCCTATTCTTGAATTTGTTCACGTAAAAAATTCAAAATGCATGTTTAATCCTTTCTTAACTGGGAATTTGGAAAGTGGAACATGGTATATTTGCAAAAAAGGAACTCTCTTCATGTTTCTCAGTGGTTCTATATTATGAACATGTCTGTATGACTAGATTGACCTTTTCAGTCACCTCTTTCCTACTTAGGATATTTTCTACTGTACCATATTTCATATTATCCAACTTGAACTATAGCAATTAACCATTTTGGCACACTGGTAGCCACTGATTTGTCTTCTTAGTCATCACAAGACCACATGTAAAGAAACTGACATGTGAAAAGCAGAATCACATATGGTAGATGTTGGCTTGTGCAATTTCAATGTTGAGTGTAAGTGCGCATTTTAGGATGATAACTTCAGAAATTTCCTGACTTCATATTTTTTTTTCCATCATTCAGAACTTCATCCATCCCCCCAAAGAGTACACACACACACACACACACACACACACACACACACACACACACAAATATGCTGAAACATGTCTATGTTCCCCCTTTTGGTCAAAACCTGTATTATGAATTCCTGGCAGTAAGCATACCAAATCTAGTAGTGTGTTGTGTTTGTGCCAAGATATTGATCTGTATGTGCAAAAACTAATTATGCATAAAATAATTCTGATTGAAGACATGTTGAGAAACAGAAAAGCAATATGTAGGCATAAATATAAGTTCTTATAAAAGACCATTTAGTACAAATAACTAGTGTGTTATTGTTTCTATTCTAACTAAAAATGAAGCTACTTAGTTTCAAAAGAAAAATACATCAATTATTGATGGATGAATATTTTTTAAGCGGATTTTTCCTATTCATTAGCATTTATCCAAAAGTCATTAATTTTAATATGCATTTGGGTGATGGTATTTGAATTGTAAATAATTTTGCATTCTCCACAATTTAACCACATTTTACATATTCATGAGACAATTTAGTCATAAGATGTAGCAGGCCATGCATTGCTTTAGGATGTAGTCACATTAGGTAAATCTGTAGTACCCTGTAGCCCAAGGCTTCATCTAATTCATTTAGCACCCAATAATATGAAAGGTCCCATGCACCAGTGTCTCATGTAATTGAGATGAAGAGGCCCCAATGAAAGCACTTCATGAACATATTCCAGTTAGGGTTTCACATATGTAAATACAATGTGCAAAATCATCAATCATAGAGAATCATAACAAAACCAGGACTGAGTAAAAAAAAGAAGAACATCTTTGTTTCCTGATTTTTGATTTTTAAACTGAAGTAATAATTTCTATATGCTAGATGACATAGTTCATCATAGTAGAGATAATTAGTCTTTGAAAAGGGGAAGTAATGATCTCTGCACGCATCTGTGTGGTAGACTGTCATTAGCCCTCCAGGATATCACAGGTAATTAAAAGCTGCAATACACTAACCTATACTTGTACCACCTGCTTCAGATCTGAGTCTCTTAGAACATGTTTTAAAAGACAAGATGGACACAGAAGGGGCAGAGGAGACTCTTTTACATTAATTGATTGATCAGTGGTACTGTGCTGGCATGATGTGTCTTTCTCTTTGGTACATGCATATTGTGAATTTAAAATCTAAAATTATATCTGACAGTTGAAATGACATATTTCAAATCATACCCATGAAAAAATAGTTCCACACAAAAGGTGGACAAATTGTTTTGTGAAGTCTATCACTTGCTATAGCAGAACAATTCCACCATATCCAGAGGCATCAAAAGAAAAAGAATATGACAGCAACCATACTTGAAACATACTTCTCAAAAAAGAGAAAAGCAGGCTGTCTGAACAATGGATCCTACATAAGAAGGAAGTAAGTATATGGAAAATGGCGTTAATATTGCAAAAAAAAAATTAATTCCTAGTGAATATGTCAATCAAGTAAACCTTACAGGATTTGTAATAGTGTGTCTTGAAGGTTGTCTGATATAAGCAAAAAAGGTTGTGGATATCACCTACACTTTAGTGAGGACTTTGACAGTGGTTCCCACAAGATTCTTGTAGACAAAATGGCTACTAATAGTTTGGATGGGGTGTGCTCTTTTCTGAATGTCCACAGCCAAAAAATTATGGTAAATAGAATTCAGTCTGTGCACAAGTGCTGTGCCTTGGGGCTCAGTTGGGGCCCATGCTGGGTGGGAGTGTTGATCTTCTGGAGGGCAGTTTTATGAGATTCAACCAGGTAAAGTTCTGGGTCCTGCCCTTCTGTCACAATAAACCCCTACAGTGTTACAGGCTTGGGGCAGAGTGTCTGGAAAGCTGGCTGGTGAAAAAGGATCTGGAGATGCTGGTCAGCATCTGGCTGAACATGACCCAACAGCAAGCCCACATGGCCAAGAAGGCCAACAGCATCCCGACCTGTATCATTAATACCGTGGCCAGCAGAGTCAGGGAAATGATTATCCCTCTGTGCTTAGCATAGATGAGGCTGAGCCTTGAATCCTCTCTTCAGTTCTGGGCCCCTCACTACAAGGAACACATTGAGGTGCTGGAGCACATCCAGAGAAGGGCAACAAAGCTGGTGAAGGAATACAGGTCATAGGAGGAGCACCTGAGGAAGCTGAGAGTGTTTAGTCTGGAGAAATGGAGGTTTGGGGAAACCTTACTTTACAACTATCTGAAAGGAAGTTGTAGAGATGAGATGATTCTTGTTTGCCGGACAACAAATGATATGATAAGAGGAAACAACCTCAAGTTGTGCCAGAGGAAGTTTAGAATCGGTATCAGGAAAAAAAAAATATTCTTTGAAAGGTTTGTCAAGCATGAGAACAGGCTGCCCTGCCCAGGCAAGCAGTCAGGTAACCACCCTGGAGGTATTTCAGACATATAGATGTGGTGCCTTGGGACATGGTTTGGTGGTGGACTTGGTAACACTGGGTTCATGGTTGGACTTGATGATCTTAAGGTCTTTTCTAGCCTAAATGATTCTGTGTTTCAATGAAAGATAAGCCCCTGCATGAGAAATATTTCCAAGTACAGTCCATCACAGATTAGGGCTGTAAAGGTGGTCGTTACCAATACTTCCATGGCAAGCTCTAGTGACCAACTAAACTTTATGATTCAAAGCTTCAGTGAAAGGGAAGAAGAATGCCAGTTTTTTCAGGTTCTTTCTTGCTCTCTCGATATTATCTATAGAATGTATGAGTCTATGTTTATCAGTATTACATAATCTTGGCTAAATTTCCTAAAATAACCAGATGTCACTTAAAAGAATATACACAAATAGTCTCACTAACTGTGGTTCTTGAAAGTGTGCAAAGGCAGAAATAATTTAGAGATATTTTACCTACAGCATTATTTTTGTACATTTACTATCTGTAGGTTAGGTTACAGTGCTTGCTATACTTAATTTCTTATCATAAATTGGGAATGAGAAAGTAGTTGTGATGAAGAAAAAAACTGCAAGGACATCACAGATACAAATTTACAATTTTACGAAGTATAATTTTTTGACAGTTTGTGCAGTACTCAGAAACAAAAAGAAAAAAAAATTAGATTCAGGAATATTTTCTTAACTATTGATGGATTAGTCATTACTAACAATATGCAAATACAGTCTCTTTTTGATTATCAATTTATTCATGACCTAGTCTTGCTTGCATGAAAAATGTATCATCATTCAAAAATATTTTTTTGCATAATCCCTGACAGATATTTGATTGCTTATAAAATATTCACTTTAAGATAAAGATTCTTCATTTGAATTATTTCCTAGTGAAAATGTACTTTCTATTTAATCAAAATTTATTTAATGTAATGACCTTGTCCATTAAAATATCATTTGGCTCATGAAAACAACTTTGTGCAAAGAAAACTTCAAATGAAGCCTCTTTATTGCAGAACTGACCCCAATGAAATAAACTAAATAAGAACCAGGAAAAAAACCCAATAAACCTTTACTCCTACCTCCAAGAGATATTTCTACCCAAACCTCCCTTCACTGCCTTGCAAGGGGTATAATTTGGATATCCCTTGTCTCCTTAAGAATCAGGTATCCTTAAGGACTTGGAAACTCAGATGCAGCTAATATTTAGGCTTTTGTCGCCTCAGTTGTCTGAAGATAAGTACAGACCCATCCTGCTCTTAATGCTGCTCTGAAGAACATTTTCTAAGCTTTGATACCACCCACTCTTTTTGTTGCTTGTTCCTTTCCAACAAATCAAGCATAAGATCCTTTCCTCACTTTCAAAGTCTTTCACAGATATGTCCCTTCCTACTTATTGCCACCTTACACACATTACTGGCTCTCACTTCTGCTTATGCCTGCCTCTACTGCTCATGTGTTAAATTTCAAATTACACTCACTATTTCTCACATTTTGCAGACCACACCTTTAGAAGGAAAAGTATTGACCCCTGTTTAGGTGCGGTTTTTCATATTTCAAAAATTTTTCCTCCAATGCAAATTCTGATAAAAAGCCTGAAAATAATACTTCTGATGATATGTCATTGAAATTTCCTAGTAAGCTTTATGTTCTCTTTGTTCTCCCAGGTCTATGTGCATCCCTTCATCTTACATTTGGACAGTGTTGGCTTCAGGTTAGGTCTGTGTGCAGTTCTAAGTCAGTTTATCTGACAAAAGTTCTACTCCTTGACTGTGGCTCCCATGCCCTGTGATGATAGAAAGACCAAGAGGGAAAATAAATTATCCATTTCAAATGAGAAGTTTACCACAATTAATTACCCATTCAAAGATACCGTGAACTCCTGGAGATAGATATTTGCATAAATTACTTAACTGGTTCCTGAATAACTACAACAACAAATAATATGAACACTCAGCTCACAGTTGGAGGAATTAATTTTTTTAACTCCAAAATCAATGGTTACCATCAGACCCAGTTTTCCTCTTAATTGCTGGTGTGTGCTATAGCACATCAGTGAGGAAGCACAAAGATTCTAAACAGGACAAAACAAAACAGATGCACCATCACCTTTTGAGAGATTGGGATACAAAACCTGTGTTACTTTAAAAAGTGAGAATGTTTTCCTTTCTGTAATGCCATTAATGATGCTATTCTTACATGCAAATCAAGAAATAATTAAACTTCTGACATTTTAACAATAGAGATCTGGAAACAACCAGTAAAATACAAGCTAAATTAAAAGGAAAAAGCCTAATTAAGTGAAGCAACAGACTTAAGCTTGCAGATTTTGAGGTGTAATTAAGAATACAGTTGAGTAAATATTACTTGCAGGGAGGGATATTTATTCACATTATTAGTGAATTTTCCTTAAAGGTATATATATCCCTTTTGGTTTCTTTCTTTCTCTCTTCAGTTGCGTTGCAGCATCATAAACACCAAAAAATAGTTTAAGGGTAGTCTTTGCTCAACTAAGAAGCAGCAACAATATCAAATGGAGCCAAAGAAAACAGTAATGAAACTAAAGAATGCAGTAAAAAAACAATACTGATGGATCAGACAGGAGAAAATGTTTTGAAATAGTATCTGGGAAAAAATACTATCACTATAATTTGCTAAATTAGATAAATATTATGCAAGTACACCTAGAAGAATGCCATTAGCTATGTGGAACATTTTATACCGTATACTGCTTCCATAGCTGTTAAATGGCAGGTTTTTCCCACTCCCTAGAAACCTTCAGCAATTTCTTTTCTCAAACTCTGAAACCACATTTTCTGTTATTATATAAACAGATACTTCCTGCAAAAGAAAAGGAACTAGATTATCTTAGTTATTACAATAGGACACATTATTTCAAGAACAAATGGAAATTAAATTATATAAAAAACATTTCCAGCATCTTTCCAAATTAATGTAATCTATTAATTAACTAATCTTTTTTTCATCTGGCTGCTGGAATTGCATCTTTAAGATATGCTATAAAGTGTATCTTGTAATCAACAAAAACAGTCAAATTTTTTAACAGCCAGATGATTTCTGCATTGCATAAATGTCATAATTACATTTCATTTGTGGTAGGATAATTAGAAAAACTTTTAATGCGATCAGGATTTTCTTTTAATGGAAACATGGTTTATCTCTAGCTCTTGCATTATTTTCATTTACCCTCAGCAGTGGAGAATTCACAGAAACAAAGACCTTTTCAGATGCAAAAAATGTATAATGGTATGGAAACTGTTCTTTTCAAAATGCACATCCGTAATTCTCTAGGATAAGCATTTTTCTTCCCACTGCACTCTCATTCAGCTCCTAAGTTATTGGAAGCAAGCACTTCCATGTCCTGGAGAAATTATTCACCTCTAACCTTGTCATTCTATGCATTCAATGTGGTGCAGGTTTTCTATTCAATAAAAGTAAAATTGGATTTTTTATAAATATGTAAAAACCCATATGTTAATCCCAGATGACCATTACATTCTGCATGAGCTTCCATCCAAAATATTTAAAGATTGCCAATTAAAAGCATTAGTATAAACAGTAGTTTATATAAGACCTTGATGTGTTAGGGAATAATCAAATTCCTTTTCAATACAAAAATCCTCTTACACAGAAAGATTCCTATTACATGTACTGCTTACAGATACAATTTGCATCAAAGTATTTTACATCCTCCTATAACTCAGAGATGGTGGAATCTGACATAAGTACTTGTAGAAAACTTATCTTAAAAATAATCATTTCAAAGTAATAACTTGCTGAAGAATAAGAGCTTTGTGTTGCTGCATTTGGTATTCAGTAAGCAGTCATCCTGTCACAGCTGCCAATGCTGACTGATAAATGTTCAAAAGAGCCTAGAAGAATATTGACAAACCCTCAACTTGTGTGTAATATGGAGATAAGGACACCAAAATTATATTTACTTATGCTCCTAGTGTAGCAGGAAGCTTCACAAAATAGTGAAACTGCTTTTTTAATACCTTCGTGTGCAATTATTTATTATTTATTCACTACTGTAAGGTTTAACTCCTGTAGAGTGATTTAGTGCTGTATAGAATTACTAATCTCCATGGAAAGGGGAGAGAAAAAAATAACAACTTAAAACCAAGTCTCTTCACCCCCACCAAATCCAAGCCCCATACTCTCTTATTAGGAAAAAAAAAAAAAAAAGCAAAGGAAAATTATGTGTTACATTTTCTCATCAAAGTACTGTTCTACAGGAATTCCAAGGTGAACAAAGCCTCTGAACCTGTTTGCTTTTGTTGTACCTAAAATATTAGCATAGATTAAAAAATTTATTTTATTCTCTTGACATATATGGAAAAAAAATCAAGTAAATGGTTCACTTAATAAGTTATCAAAGATTTTCAGTTGAAGATAGTTTTGTAATAAATCACTCTGTGATTTGTTGGACTTGCAGTGTTAAAAACCATGAATATGAGGATGTTTTTTTTTCTCAGCAGATGCATATTCCAGGGGCAATCAGATTTCCATGTAATTTGAATGGAAATTACACAAAAACATCTTTATCTAATTTATTTCTGTGTTAATATTTTGCCTGCTGGATATAGTTAAAGACAAAATCCACAGCAGGAATTTACAAATACTTAAGTCACATGCTACAGACATTTATAACCAATATTTTCAAGTCCTTCTGTTGACTTCAACTAACTTTGCAGTTGTCTTTTGTCTTGTAAAGGATCAAGCAACCATTTTTATTTTTGCCATTTATCAGTTCAACAAATCAGATATGTTCAGATTCACAGAACATTATAACAAATCCTACATGGTTTCAAAGTCTCCTGTGAATTAATGCTGTGTTGTCCAAGGGTCTACTCCAGAACATGGGCTTCAAGAATGTGACTTTCTTGATGAGATCTGCTAGGGTTTTGGGTACTGGAGGTAAAAGTCTTTTCCTACAGAGATACAAAATATTTGTGTTTTATTCCAAGCTGGGGCAGAGAGAGGGATGGAAAATCCTCTCATTGAGGAATTTAATTTTCCTTTTCTATGCAGCTGAATTGAAGATTTTAGATCATATAGAAAGTGATGGTTTGGGTATCTTTAATAACACAGATTTCTGAAATGCTAACAAGTTCATAGAGCTAATTTGATCTTGTGATTCTTTTTATGGGTAAGGACAGTCTAGAAACATAGGCAGTGAAAAGCTTTTCTTTTTTCTCTTCATCTTTTTCATAATTTGGGATATAAATCTTCTCAGAGATGTATGATGTAACTTTTAAGGATGCACATTAAGAACCAGATTTTGCCTGGAAGCCATGCAATACTACCAGGTGTAATAAATCCTGCCTATAGGTGAAGGTGTAATAAATCCTGCCTATAGGTGAAGCTTAATAATTCAGCACTAGTGAAAAAGCACAATTTTCAGGGTAAATATCACCGTGGTGATTAACTTTCCTGCAGGAAGAGCAGGCTATTGTCTTGTAGCCAAACACGTAGATCATCTTTGTTACAGAAACAGATGGGAACAATTTCTATTAGCTTATGATTGACAGAGTAAGTTATCTCCAATGTCTTTGTCCCTCTACAGCATTTTCTCCACAAGCAGCTCTTGCCTACTCAAGGACACTCCTCCTTTCAGGAAGAGAAATAGGCTAAAGAGAGATATACTGGAGAGGACGTATTTGGTCTGTCTAGGTGCCTGTCTAACAAAAAGCACAAGAATTACTTCAACTAAATGATATTTAAACTAGACAGCATAAACAAAGCATTCAATCACCATTTTAAATTGTCAGGAATAAAAACCTACCATAATTACTGGAAAATTGCTTTCATTTAAAAGTGTGAAACTAAGTTATATTTTAATACATTATTCAGCTTCCCCTTTCTTATTTTTTTTTTTGTCTTATCTTCAACTGCTAGGCTGGGATGACAATTTTACTGGCGCTTTTCCTACTTCTAGACTAGGATTAAGTTATCCCTAATTAACATTATAATAGGTTGAAGTGACTCTGTAGCTTGAACTGATCCCCCAGGAGAGAAGCAGCCACAGACCAGCTGGGGTCCCTTAAGAGGGTCAGTGTGCCCTGGTTCTGCTACATAGAGACACAGAATCACAGAATCACAGAATTGCAGAATCAGAGAATCACAGAAGAGGGAGGGTTAGAAGGTAACAAAGTGGGCCTTGTCCAACCTACCTATTCAAGCAGGGTCATCCTAGAGCACATTGCACAGGATTGTGCCCAGGTGTTTCTTGAGCATTTCCAGTGAGAGAGACTCCACAACCTCTCTGGGCAATCTGTTCTAGTGCATGGTCACTCACACAGTAAAAAAGTTCCTCCTCATGTTCAGATGGAACTTCCTGTGCCTCTGTTTCTGCCTGTTGCCTCTTGTCCTATTTCCTGGCATCACAGAGAAGAGCCTGGCTCCAGCCTCTTGTCAACCTCCCTTCAGATAATTATGTCCAAGGATGAGATCCCCTCTCAGCCATCTCTTCTCAAGGCTGAACAGGCCTGGCTCCCCCAGCCCGTCCTCATAAGAGAGATGCTCCAGCCCCTTAATCATCTTTGTTGCACTCCACTGGACTCAGTCCAGGAGCTCCATGTCCCTCTTGTACTGAGGAGCCCAGAACTGGACACAGCACTCCAGATGTGGCCTCATCAAGGCTGAGTAGACAACAAAGGGAAAAATCTCAGGCAAGGCTTTAGTCAAATATATATATATATATAAATTAAGGCAGTCAAACTGAAATAAGCATACTTCACCATCACTTTGATTTTTAATCATCACACTTAGTGATTTTAATTTCCACACTTAGTGATCTATATAGAGGTGTTTTATTTTCAGCAATGTTTAATAAAAACTTGGTGATTGGACATGCTCCATTCTGCTGGGGCAACATACTTTGCCAACAGTAATGCTATCCAATCCCAAATCAACATGTTTTGTGATTTGAAACATGTATCATTTCATATCATGAAACACACCCGTAAGGTTTGCAAATAGAAGGGGACAAAGAGCAAGGAGGAATGAGAAGCATGTGAATCAAAGTGGATAGAATCACTTTTCCAAGACATATGATATAGATAGATAACTGAAACATCCAAAATCCACGCTCGTCATAAGTCACTAATAGGGACCGGGTATCCCACATTCAGATTTTGATCCTAAAAAATGTTAGGACTATGTGCATATGTTAGGACCCTTCTCACTCCAGCTAAATAATCTGCCCTCTGGTTCTGCTTGCTTTGTTTTCAGAGTGATAAAAGAACAAGTAAGGACCAATTAAAATGTATGTTTACAGCACTGCAATGTGGCACTCGTATGTTCTGCAATTTGATGGAGTAACATATCAGCCCCGATTTCCAATATCCATATATACTCACTTGCAATTGCACCAGTATAGTTTCCACTGATTGTCAGAAATTGGATTAATGAGCCTTCAAATCAATGGAGATATTTTTCTAATACAACAATTCTAATGAAACTGTTTGTTGCAGCATATATGGTGCTCATGTTTTTGGGGTACCCTGAGCATAATTAATATCAAACTCGTAACTTCCTTTTACTCTCCTTAGTGGATGGAGATTTTTAAACTTTAAAGTTTTTATAATTAAACCTCTTAAACTTACGTTTTCAAAGATCTTTTAATGAATCTGGATGAGCATTTATGGTTCTCTGTCACCCTCCTTTATGTAAGAATTTCTTAAGCTATTAGTCATTTCCTTACCATTGAGTCTAAATAAATCTTGTAGCAGCTCAGTGTATTAGAATTGCAGTAGTCTCCAAGACTGCTGCAATACCAATAAATTCCCATCTCAAATTGTCAGCTAGTGTATATTTTTAGACAATCTTAAAGTACTATAATTTTTATAACAAATGCAGTTCACATTGACCTGTCAAAGCTTAGCCTCCATGCATAGACACTGGAATAGCTTTATACTTATAAAAAGTTACATTTTTTTCATAGGTTAATAATCTCTGTGTACTTAAATGTACTTTATGCTTTCAAAATTATTGTGGATGAAGTCTATTTGCAGATGGAAAGCTTTCCTTCACAGGATAGTTGCTGTGGAAGATTCTGATCTATGGTATTTTGTGGATATGTGCTTGTCAGAAACTGTCTTGTGACAGATATGCTCTGATTAAAATTTAGGGTCCTGGGCCACCTGCATTAAGCTTTAGGATCTATTTCACCCACTGGTGTGGTTTTGGACATTAAATTGCCATAAAATTTACTGTCCTTCAACCAGAAAATGGCATTCTTGCTTCTTTTTACACCAGGTCTATCCCCATCCCCAGGGAGCAGCCCAATGACTAGGTCTGGACTGCCCCTGGTGCAAGGCAGTGCTGTGGCCTCTTCTGTGACCATGGGGGTTTCCTCACTTCTCCTAGCCCTCAGGAAGCCCCTGGCCCCTGCTACTCTATTTTTGGAAATTACTTTAGGAAAAACAAAAAGTCACAAAAGTGTACCATTATCATATGGTTCTACTGTTTTATGAAAATGAAAATAAATACAAAATATAGAAGGAATTTCCTACTGCAAAGATGTGTTTTCTAGGTACTTTGTTTTACATATGATTTTTTTTTCTAAAATCCTTTTCAAAATATTACAGAGGAGTAGTCTACATAGCTTCAGAATGACATAGCCTGGGAATGTGTTGACTAATGCATTTAATACTTTCAAGTAGGGAAGTTATTTTGCTAGAACTTTAATGTCAGTGTAAATAGTTAAACTGATTGTGCTGATGCCTCAGTGGATAGATGTTCTTCAGTGTGTGCTGCAGTTATTTCAAGTATTGTCCCAGATTTCTCAACAGAATGAAGGAATGTGAACAGGAGACTTCATTCCACTGCTACTAGAGAGCAGAAGGCTTGTGTTCCTACAAGAGCGCAAAATTACTAAAGACAGGCTCTTGTTCTTAAGATCTAATACTTTTATATATTTTTTTGCAAACAGTTTTCAAGTTTAAAAAATTATGTTACCAATGTTAGTTGAAATGATAAAAACTTCAAAAATTACAGTTTTCATCTGTTACCCCAAGAGGTATAATGCCACAGATGGAGTAAGCACACTGATTTGACAAAATGCACATAATTCAAAATGGTAACACCTACAGCTTTTTGACTAGCTTTTTTTGGTAAGACTCATGGTGCTGTTTATAAGTGAATCTAAGAAGCAATTAGATTGAATCATCTGTTTCCATTTTTTTCTTTAAAATTTATAGAATTTCAATTTCTTATTGAAAGTTTGCTTTTGTAGGCATATTTCTTTGAGGTCCTCACTCACATCACTCAGATATTGCTAAAACCTTATAAATATTGCAATAAACTATAACCACATGAAGAGCTTAACTTAGTTAATGAAAGATAAGCACATGCTTAATAGTTTAGGATGCTCTTGAAATTAAATATGAATTTAAAGACATGATATAATCAATATGTTAGCTGAGAAAACAGTTGCCTATCACTTTATCCAGAAATTAAACCCTCTGCTGTACAAAATATAGATGCATCTACTACAAAATTACCTATTTGTGGAGCTAACCAGGACCATGAGGATGATGATAGAGATGTTATTCTAGAAAACAAAAATTATACATAACTTTTTCACTGATTTTTTGGTATTTATGCATACAAACCAAACAAATAAACCAGCTAAATTGCACCCCCCCAGAAAAACCAAAAAACCCCCTTATTCTTGTACTCTGATACTAGGGACTCTGAAGTCTATTGCAGTTCCCACATAAATCAGAACATCACCATCAGCTCTTCCAATTTATCTCAGCAGTTCTTCCTATTCATAACCTCTAGACTGCAGAATGCCTTAATCAGTCTCCTGCCAATATGGATCTCTCGTCTTTACCAGAATATTATTGAGAAGCCCTTGAAGAATTTTAGAACCCTTATAGGGGAACAAAAAAAAGACAATACACCATTGGGGGGCAAAAAAAGTCCATCATGTCTGTTTGCTCACCATTATCAGGCAGTTTTTCTGTGTTTGTTGCATTTGCTCTGTAAACAAGTGAAATATTACCTTATTACATTAATTAAGATCAAGAATTATGCATTAAAACCATCATAACCAGCAAATGTTGTTCAGTAACTCTGCCAAATGCTCAAGACACATGTGTATACAAATATGTGCTCTCCCTCGCCTAATTGCTCTCATAATGAACAATAATAATGCATTTATATTGATTCCAATATAAGAACAATAATGCATCAAGACCACAAGTATTAACACTAACTTTTAAATACACAGCTTAATATTAACCAGCTCCTATCATATTTATTTTTTGATGTACTATCTTTTGTACACAGCTTTTATCAGCCATGAGTATTTCCTAAATAGACAAAATGGGTGACAGTAGGAGAAAAAAAATAATTTCAGAAACCAGTAAATCATTATGGTTACTCAAGAAAGTAAATCTTGACAATAAAAAGACTTATTCACTAGAACAATCCCACAGGGGTGTAAGTGCCACATTAAAGGCACATATTTTTCTTATAAATCCACCAAGGTCCTGTAGGTTTATAATAATTAATTAAATTGCTTAAACATCAGAGAAGAATTTTGACTAGAGTCTGTGCTCTGTGCACCTCTAAAGGTTCAGAAGCTGCTTGTGATAAAATTAAGCATTGAAAAGAACTAATACTTATTATAATATTACGTGAATTATGAAAATCTTTTGAAAGAGCCTGCATTCATTCTGCCTATCCAACAATCCTGTGTTGCGCATTTGTCAACATAAATACATTCCCTAAATTAAGCACTTGGCATCTTTATGCATGCATAACTGCAATGCTTCCTATATATATATATATATATATAAATGTATATTTATATATATATTTATATATATATTTATATATTCTTTTTTATATATATTAATTTTTTAGCTAAAGAATCTGAAAACAAAATATATTAAAAAGCAAAACCAAAATACTTTGAGAAGATTGGAAATTTATCAAAAAATATGTTTGAAACATGATGGGTAGAAATGGAAACTGAGAAAGAGTAGAAAGCATTTTGTATAAATCTGACGATCTACTTTTCTTAGAATCATATTTTACATTTCATATTTTGTCCTACTGCAACGTATTTGCACAAAATTAATTTTAGATGTGATTTAAATATTTACAGAATTTAAAAATTACATTTCAGTCCAAATGAAATAGCAACAAATTATTACCTGTTCTTCTCGTTGATACATCTCTGTGATTGCAAAGCCTGAAAGATATTTACCTAGAGCACCTGAGCAAATCAAAACCAACATCCATATTTCCATCTCCCGTGGAAGGGATCCCATGGTGGAGCAGGTAAGAGTGTGAGTCCTCCTCCTGAGGAAGAAGGAATTCCAGATATGTGATTAGCTGACCCCTGCCCCTATGCCCTGTCCTGCTGCATCTCTAGTGGGGAAGAAATAGAGAAAGCTGTGAGAAAAGCCTGGGAAGAACAGAAGGAGGATGGTAAGGTACTTCTAAGGTTTGCGTTTATTTCTTATTTTTTTTTGGTTTCCATGAGTTCTCTAACTCTGAGGAAAAGGTATGGGGAAGAAGGCTGACCAAGGGCACACAACTACCTTCTTTGCTTGCCCATAAGAATCATAACTAGTAAACTCAGATAAACTCTGCTGTAACTTATTGCCTTTCAAGTTATATCAAACCTGAAACTTAAATAATAATTGTTGAAAAAGATAATATTGTATGTGAAAGATTTAAACTGAGTTAAAAAAACCCCAACCGAATCAAACATTCCCCTCTGCCACACACATATCAGCACAGTACTCTTATATAACACATATTTCATAAATATTGAAAGATAAAAAGTTTTGATCCAAAGAAAGTGGAGAAGAAGGTCTCTTAGGACAGCATAACTTTTGAGAGAGCTATCATAGGAAGAAGAATAATATTTTCATCTTATGTATAGGTTTTGTGCTGAACTGATAAATGAATCTCACTTTAACTATATACATTTGGATAGGCAGAGCTGCATTTGCTCTGTGATTGCAAAGCCTGAAAGATATTTACCTAGAGCACCTCAGCAAATCAAGACCAACATCCATATTTCCATCTCCCATGGAAGGGATCCCGTGCTGGAACAGGGTAAGAGTGTGAGTCCTCCTGAGGAGAAAGGATCTGACACAGTGCATACAAACACACTCAATAATTGTACTCTTCTAACTTAAGAGAGAAGAGACAGTTTACAAGGATTAATTATTTAATGTTTCTATCCAGCTTGAAAACATAAAGTGTTGCTCCTTTATCACTGTTAGCTATTATAGATGCTTGGATTTCCTTCAGAAAAAGTGGGTATGGGGAGAAAAGCAACAAAATGAAATAAATAATTCAGCAAATACTATTGTGATATAACTATATTTATTTTTTAACACTTCAGTATGCATTTTTATGTTTTTGGTTTTTTGTCTAATTAAAAAGTAAGTATGGTTACAGTTTTAAGAATTATTGAACTGTGACCCCATTTAGTTAAAAATGTAGCACAAATGACTGTTCATGCACAAATTTATCCCACCACCTACTTGCACCCTTTAGCCCCTATACAGAAAGAAGGAATATGGTGAAAGAGAAGGAGTAGAACATAGTCTGTGTCTGAAACACCTTGCAAAAATTATATTTTTAAATGTTTCAGAAAAGACTGTTTCTTAATTTTTCCTCCACAAGGTGAGCAGAGGTTTTCTTTGTTTATTACTGAACTGAACCTTGAAATAACCATGTCTTTATATTCATGGGTGCAATTTATATATTTTTCCATCTTTAAACTGGCATTCACTTATCTGTGTCTTGGCTATAGGCAGTCTAGTCTTGAAAATAATACAAGTTTATATTTTGTGTTAGAATGAAAATTTCTATGTAAATATGTTATCACATTATAGATGGTTTAATTGGGGCATGTTATGTCACTATAACTGCTCTATTGAACTGCCTCTTGGGGAACTGATTTAGCTTTCTGATAGTGAATGGTAATATGGTAATAACCACTGCTCAATCAGGACAGTAATTAGCATCAATTCTGTTTAATTGAACTAAATTTAACTGGAGTAACGAAGTAAAGTACTGATTAACCTCCAAACTATTGATCAGTGCTCACTAATTCTCCAAAGACATGAAATGATTATATCAATAAAGGACAGAAATGTTTAACTTTACAAATAAAACAGTATATGGAAATACAGTCAGCATAAATACTATTCCTACATGGGCAAAAGCAGTCTGAATACATTATCTCTGTAGTCATGATTCCTTTACAAATTTAAATTGTTTGACTAAAATTTACATAGTTGATGTAAATGACTAACTGCAGTGTTTTTTTAGTACCTGTACCTAAAGAATCACTCAATTCCACAACTTTGAGAGAGTGATGAGACATAGATTTTATAATGTCTGAGAGCAATTATACACCAGGGCAGGAAACTGCATGACACTTGGTCTCTTACTATTCTCATCTCTGTACCTGTACAAATATCCCAGAGACAATGGGTTTC
Source organism: Chloebia gouldiae (assembly GCA_003676055.1). Taxonomy (NCBI): domain Eukaryota; kingdom Metazoa; phylum Chordata; class Aves; order Passeriformes; family Passeridae; genus Chloebia; species Chloebia gouldiae. Next base: position 26,352,493 of record QUSF01000001.1, on the reverse strand, counting down.
TTTTCTTCTGCACCAGAAGACAAGAATATGGTGACATATGCATGTCACAAATGTTGCAGATTTTTCCCAAGAGCAACAGTTGAGAGCTACATCTCTCACAACAATTAGCATCTCTGGTGATTTTTTCACAAAGTACTGCATTCAAAGAGCTCAGCATAATTCATCAAATCTTTGCACTGCGTTGCAAGGATTTTAAGAGGATTTCTCTTTTTCTTTGTACTTTCACGTATATTTAGAATTAATTATTATATTTTTGCTGTTCTTTTGCTGAAATTTTTATGCAATGCCCACCAAGGGAAATATCACCTATCAATACATGATGACTGCTCTTTGAAAGTAATAACAATAGTGGTATTTTTTTTTGTTGGTTGGTTTTTTGTTTGCTTGTTTTTTGCGGAGGTTATTTTGTTTAATTTTTTTTTTCCCTTGGCTTTTTTTAACAGCTAATGAGGGTCCGTGGAATTTACAACCTTGTTTTTTACATAACCTCAAGTTTAACTAATTACTTTTCTCATGTTTTTTCATGAGAATTTCCACAGAGATTTTGTATCATTTTTTTTAGATACTTTCACCAACTCCACCTAGCTGCAGTTTTCTAAAAAATACCAGCATGATATCAAATGTGTAAGTAAAACCCAAGAAAAAGAAATTTCTTTCCTTTGTACTTCAGTGGTTTCATACAAAGGTATAGATCTAGCAATATTATTCCTTTCCTGTCTATACTGAATTTCTGCAGCAATTTTCAGAGGTGATTATTTCTTCAATAATTTCCAAAAGAAGGCAGGTCTCTCTGTTACAAATATGGACAACAAGGGACTGCATCCAGCTGTTCAGGATTTTTCTGCACAGCTAGGGTGATTGTATATAGTGTGCATGTGTCCTGCTTTAATCACAACCATCAACTAAACCCCACACAGCTACCTGCTCACTCCCACCATGTGATAGGAAGAGAATCAGAAGGGTGAAAGAAAGAAAATAACTCATGGACCAAGATAAAATTATTTTAAACACTTCCTGTTGGCTGGCAGGTGTTCAACCATCTCCAAGGAAGTCTGACTGCATCACATACAATAATGGCTGAGGAGGAAAAATGCCATCACTCCAAAAGTCCCTCCTTCCCCCTTCTTCCCCTGGCTTTCTGTGTTGAGCTACATGAAGTGGAACATCCCTTTGGTGATCTGGGGATCAGCTGTGTCCCCACCCATCTCCTTGAGAACCCAGAGCCTGCTCATTGGTGAGATGATGTGAGAGGCAGAAAAGGCCTTGATGCTGTGCAACCCCTGCTCAGTAATAACCAAACATCCCTGGGTTATCAACACTGTTTCCAGTACAAATCCAAAACATGGCTCCTTATTACCTACTATGGAGAAAATTAACTTCATCTCTGTCAAAATCAGAACAGCATGGAAAACCAACACTGTCACATTTTTTCACTAATTCTGCTTATGTTTTTTATTAGTCACATCAGGAACTTGGTCTCCATTGCACAACTTACGGTCTTTTTCTTCAGCTACTGGAAGTTCTTTTCAGCAAATGTAGCTCCTCATATACAGTATGTAGCTTCTCATATCCTTCGTTTCCAGCAGAGAATTAATTTATCTGGTGTTTTGTAACTCTCAGAAGCACTTTCTGCAGAGCACTGATGATCCCTTTTTTATATGCCTATTAAAACAACCTTCCAAAAATTCTGACAAAAGCTTTAAGAAGCAGCTGGTTACCTGACAATGCTTTCTAAGAATATCCAAAACCCCCAAATCAATTGTATATTGATACTCTCCCGCCTAGAATGTATTTACTCTGTCTTTTGTCACACTGTGTGAAAATAGCTCCTTCTTATATGCTCCTCCATATTCCCTTGGCCTCTTAGATTTCTCTGTCAGTCACAAAATTCAATCAGCTTGTCTGTAGTCCACTCTTTCTTGCCTTGAATGTACTGGCTGGAAGATTATCTGTCATCTTTGTGAAGAGGGAAATATTTTTTCTTCAAATTATGCTGCAAATATGAATGACAGAATTCCAGTGCATTCTCCTGTTCTCTTCCTGAATGCATTCTGTTTGTTGCTTTCTTTGCAGATTAATCTTTAACTTGGTTATTACTGCATGGGATGCTGCAACTGTTACATGAACCATCTTTTCATCATCCTGGTAAAGGATTTTTTGTTTGAGTTTGTTTTTTGTTTTGTTTTGTTTCCCCTGTAAAATCCTGTGTAATTGATTAGATTTTAAATCTATCCAAGTGTTCCACTTTGATGTGTGCAAAAGTATGGAATTCCATCACAACATTTTATTTTTGTATTTTTTTTTCCTATACATAAGCTTCCCAAAACTAGGTGGAATTGTTCAAGTCATGTTTTACAATGTATTTTTAATATACTTCCGAATGACATAACCTTTGTGTAATAACCTGATTTTGCATGGTTCTAGACAACATAATAATAATACTGATAACCAAAGGACAGAAGAATTGAATTGTATCTGACCTGGATAACCAGCTGCCTTTACAGGTAGTGATTTCCAATTTCTTTTAAAGGAAATCTTCCTTGAGGAAAAATTGGCCATATTCTCACTCATTTAGGGTCACTCTTCTCCTTAACACTGCCTATTTTTGTGAGAACCACCACTGCCCTACCAACACTAAGCCCAGGCTTGTTAGGTTGGCCAGGTCTGCTTATAAACACTCACACATCTCTCCTCATCATCCTCCTGTTTGCAGGACAAAAATATAATCCTCATTTCTCTTTAGTGAGCAGCAACAGTGCTGGCAAACTTATTTAGAGCTTTATTCTGTATTTGACTTCCACAGAATGAATAAAACAATTACCTCCTTGAATACAGGAGGGTATTAGAGTTGCCTTTTAGTCAATAGCCTAAAAAAATATTTATTGCTGTCATTCTAACTCTAGCTTTTTGCGTTCCTGTTTTTTTTGGGTAACCATCATTCTGCTCTCACACATAGAGCAGCAGAGTTTTTCTGCTTTTCCACACTTCCCATACTATTTCTGAACATCTTTGCATCAATAGAGGACAGTGTGGGCCTAGTAGAATTGAGCTAAAATCTCATAAATCATACCAAAAATTAATGGTTCAAGCTATCTCTTACAAAAAAGACTTTCCTGAAGTAATACTCTATTAAACTGAATATGTGTTGAAAAATCAGAGTTTTGCTTTTAATGAATATGGCCAAAATGCTTGAAAAAGGATTTTAAATTTCTAATTATTTTTTTACTCTGTTGAATTATTTCTGTTATAACTCTTATAGATTTTCCAGTTGGAGAAATTGATTTTTGAATCAATTTATGTTGCTATATGTTACAAAGTAAAAACTACAGAGAAATATAATGTTGGACTTTATTCTTGATACCCCTGGACTGTGGCTGTATGTGCAGACAAAAAGAAGACTTGAGAAAATCTGCAAAAAAGATTCTAGCTCAGAGGTATATAAAGCCAAAGCCAAATACATGGCTTTTGGCCATTTAAAAAAACATCCTACGTGCAGTCTATCCTGTCATATTTTTATATTTTATTTTTCAGGTTATCTCCTGAATTTGTTCCACACATATTGTTTTTTCTCATATCCTTATGTCCATTCTTAATTTTTCATTTTGTTTTCCAGTTTGTTTTTTGTTCACTCTACCAAGGAAATGCACTATTAATCCAAGGGATATTTGTCATTCGTTTTTATATATCCAACCCTTCCTTTTATCATTATATATCCTACTTGTTTGTATGTTTCATTCCTACAAGTTTTCCCAGTAAGGAATCTTCCAAAAATCATCTCAGAAACTTCCTCAATAAGCATGAATACAAACCTATCTCAGCAGAGGAGAAAAATATGTTTAAACGTATTGCTCCTAAAGCCTTATTCTGGTGTTAATTGAACCATTTAGCTTGAAATTAACTTTTAAAATGTCTCTTAAGTGTGGAATTTGTTATATGTACTCTAGAATATGACATTTCTATTTAAAAAATCACTGTTACTGATTTTGAGTGATATTTCTTAATATATTTCACTACCTATGAGCCTTTCAGATATGGATATTGGCTATATAGCAGTCTTAAATTTAGCAACTTCTGCAAAGAAAAAATAAAGATTATTTTTCTTCTCCTCAGCAGTCAGAATACCAGCTGACTTTGAAAAATGTAGTTTTAAAAATGGTACATATCTGTATTTACTGAGGTTTTTTTAATAAATTTATTTTAATATTTAAAACTAATTTCAGGGTGAAGTATTCACATTGTGTCAAGGATGAAAGAATTTGTCTTCATCATTGTCTGGAGGCAGTTACAAAGGTAATCTCAAGAGCAAGCAAACAAACAAATTAATTACATATACAATTCCCTTTGGTTTTGGTAAACTGGGTATAAACTGCCCAAAACCATTGAAAAAAACTGTCATGGGATTCATTTGTGTGCCTTCCCAATGGAAACTATATGTCAAATATAAATTTCCAAAAGTAAATATTTAATCATCTCTTTTACTTTGGCCATACAGTATAAAAATCCATTACTATCAGCAGAGACTTCTGCAAAAGGAAAATTTCCTTTCCAACAGGAATGAATTAATATCTTTTATGTGATTTAAATTCCTCAGATAAGAAGTAAAGGACAAAATGTGTTTGCATGCAGGTGAATTTGAAGAATGAGTATTTCAAGGAAGCAGAAACAGTTTCTAATTTGGTCCTGACTACATTGTTAACTACAGTGTTACTTCAGAATTATTAGAGGATTTTAAATTAAAAAAATATATGACAGAACATTGGTCCTGTGAAAAAATTTTATCCATTGCCAGAAAGCAAATATATATGGTATGTATCATCAGACAGTCAAATAAAATACTTCTAATTAAAAAATAATTCTACATATGAAAGAAAAGATGGTGTTAATTCCAGGATAAGATAGTACTGTCCCATCATTAGGTTTAAAGGCATTCTCAAGTGCTATAGCTCAATGTTTCTTAACTGTTGAATGGATACTACATTTCTTCTCCCAGTTAAATTCAGATTTGCCTTTCATGTTCAAGTAAAATGTGAATAAACAGTCAGGCTTTTTCTATCTTCTCTGTGTGAACACTTTAGAGAGTGACCTTTGAAAACAGTACCTCAGAATAGAAATAGATGCTGACTTTCAAAGCTTTTGACAAAGTTAGCACACTGAGAATATGCCTCTATGAAATTAGCAGTTCTGCCAGATGGTTTGTACCTGCAAGCTCTGCCATAATTACAATAACCTCATCATATTCTTGGTCTTTCATCACCTTGAATATTTTTATTGCAGTTGTGCAGACATCTTTAAACATTTCACCTCAAAGAGTGGAGCTTTCATTTGAGTGAGAAATTGCATCATAAAACTGTAAATTAAGAAAATTAATAATCTCATATTATTTATAATCTCATATTATTGAGTTCCTCACTGCCAGTTATTCTTCACAAGGGAGATTGCTAACATATTTAATGGCTCACGAGAAATTTTGAGATGCCCTGAACACAGAACTTTCATTGTGTATGCCTTATGTTAGGACTTCTGGAAGATATTCAGTCCTTGCAGCTAGCACCAAAATCCCATTCTAATGGAAAAATAACCATGCTTTTCCTCTTTTTGACTGTCACAGACAGAATGAAAGCCTCAGGCAAAGTTTATCAGGGCAGCGGTCCCACTGGGTCATGAAGTTCTACCTCCTTGCTCTCTTTCTGAAGTCCTTCTCAATGAGGAGTCCAATCCAAGTCCCAAACTTGGTCAATATTTTATGTTTAAAGGTCTGTATAGGAACAATTGAGCCTTTATGTGAATTTATCTTTTATGCTTATTAACACAGACATATGAATGTTATGTTTGTTTTATATAAATATAGATATGTTGATAAAAATATAATTTAAAATGATTATAATAATTAGACTAAAAAGACATTAATCAGAATTAACACAGTATAGATAGTTATAAAGAATAGTATAATGCCATATTTGTTAAATCAATCATTTCAAAGCTAGCTTAATAATTAATAAGTAGAAATTTATGTTACCTACCCATGTCAATGGCTGTCACCAAATCTCTCACTTGGCCTCAGGGGGTAACTTTGAGGAAGCCCTGCTCAAGGCAGGAATCTCCACATACACCTCCAGAAGAAATGTGTTGCGTTAGTCCTGTAATACAGTGGGACTGAAATTTTATAATAAGTGTTTGACTGTCGATCAAATGTTTCTAGGTTACATCTGCCATCTCATCAGCCTTTAGACCAGCAGCTGTAGATAAGATATCAGTCCTAGCACTTCTTGGTTCCTTCATCAGGAACATCATATCCTCTACCAGTGTTAGTTTCTGTCAGGAAGCACTATTTTTCACATCCTTAGAATTTTTAACTTCAGAATTGCAGTCAGGCTGGTCTCAGCATTCTTCAAGACCATAAGCAATGTAAGCCCAATGATGGTTTACCCCCACTTAGGCAGAGCATCCTGCTACAATAATGTATTTCATTATCCTAAAGCAGTGGAAAGACAAAGGAGATCACTCATTGTCATTCTCCATCAGAACCATTTAGATTAGAAGAACCATTATAATTCTCACACTTCTATCCCGTATGCGTTTATAATCAAGTTTGTTAAAAGAGTTCTCATTGGGAATCTATTTTAATTTGGACTATGCAGTGAATATCCACGTAAGAGTCACACTACCTAGACCTATAGATAAGTGTTCATTTAATTTGTGAATCTTACAAAAAAGTTCATGCCTAAAAGAGGTTTTTTCCTAATCAAGTGATTCAGTGTCATAGAGGTTAATCTTCAGTCAAAGGCATTATGTCAGATGCTGATGACTGGTATCTGTCTGAGGTATATTTCGGGGGGGGGGGGGGGCATTAGACTAGCTCTATCTGTCCTGTGAGGTGCTGTGAGGAGTGCTGAAGACAACTTTTGGAGCATATCTTCCAGACAGCTCAGTTCAGATGTGTCCATAATGTGACTTAAAGCATATAGGGTAGGGCAGGATAAATCTCCTCTGAAGCAGGTTCCTGGTTTGGACTCAAAGGGGGCTAGGGAGACGCTCGCAGCTGATGGCTCTGTGCAACTACAGAACTGCACAGCAGAAGTAAACACAAGTGACATTGCACTTACCACATCATTAGCGAGGCTTTGCAGCACTATGTTTCTCTGAATGGGATGATTCTGTTCCTGAGACTGTCACAAAACGTGGGTCAGTGTCTCAGATGACATCTAGTAATTTTCCATGTACTGTGTTAACTTGTCACAGTAAAAGAAGATACTCATCTGGTGAGGAGAGGAGCTCATTGGGCATCAAAGAGTATATGTGCTCTAAAGCAAGGGAAGAGCAAAATTGTGACTTCTACCGCCCTCTATAATGCTAGTGAAACATACACTCCAGGTATGTACACATCTTTGGAACAAGAAGGTTTGATTCAAGTTTTTCTATTCTCTAACACTGGGAAAGTGACTTATTTTCTTTGTGCTACATTTCTTTACTTATAAAATGAGTAAAATACCCTCTGTGCACTGTAGTTGTAAGGATAAATAAAGACCGTAAAGTACATTTATACCACTCCATTGGTCTTGTACAACACCTATAGACTTGAAGCAGTGAATGAAAATACAATAGTGAACTTAATGTGTAGTAAATACTGTATGGAAAGAAAACCAAAAGAAACTCTGCAATGATTCTTAACATTGGTCTGCTTGATGATTTTTAATGATTTTTATGAGTAGCACTTTCTTATTTCTAACTTATTACTATGTTAGACAACTAGAAAAACAACTTGTGGTAGTGAAAAAGGATACTTGGTCTCTTTTCTAGATGAACAAAACTTAGTCCTTCAGCTAGAAATTACAGGCTGAATAGTGAAATTCACTGTTTTCAGAATGCTGTCAAGCTAAATAAAGGGAAAGAATGCAGAAAGCACTTTGTTTTTATTCCTTCCATTGCCATAACTCCTTGCTCTTGACTGTGACAAGACTAGGTAGAAAAGTGCGAGGGAAAAGTGTGATTATCTGGATTGTAAGTGGGTTATATCCTTTTAAATATCAATACATCATATGTGCTCACCCACTGAACAAGGCCTGCCAGCCAGCTGCCAAGCTGTTTAAAGTCTTGCTAACAACCCATCAATTAACAAGTGGAATTGCTGCCTTCTGGTATATAATATTTTGTCTCACTCCCACCTGAATTCACTCTACATCAAATAATTTCAGCCTAGATGTAACAGTAGATGGCAAAGTAATATCCAGCGTATTGATTTAATTTAATGCATCAGTTTCAATAAGTCATATGGGTTAAGTTCAAGTCAACCCGTGCTGTCATATTTGAGGATCCAGAGCTCTCTCTTTCTTACATAAACCTATGGAAGTTTTTTTTTGTTTTTATTAAATCATCTTAGAAAAGCCATTCTCTTTTCTGCTCAAGCAGCTTGTAGGGGTGGCCAGAGGGGAGACACAAAATAATACAAAGACACAATATTAGAGATAATGAGTTATAAGAGAGAAGGAACTTTTCAGAGGTTTCTGGTTGCATTTATATTATCTGTAGCACTTATGCTCCATGATGCAGTCAAACCTTTCATTGTCAGTAAAGGTGAACAAGAAAGGCTTAATGTTTGCCATGGCACTGGATAAAAATCACTTGAGAGGAATCACAAGGCCAGCTGAATCTCTTCAGTCTATTAATGCTGGGAATATCACTGTGAATGGACCTGGTGCTCTGTTGGGTGCAGAGCTCATGAAAAGGTGGTTTTGACCTTCCTTTCCACCAGCATTATAGGACTCTGTGCATATGGCAGTATAATCTCTCATCACATCTTTCAAAGAAAACTAGTGCGAGCATATGCTTGACTTTCAGCTTGAAGGAGTGAATAGAACAGAGACTGCCTCTCTTTCTCCCCATTTTGTAAAGGCCTTTATGAGAACTGTGATAAAGTGTTCTACAGGAAGAGAGGCAGAATAAAAAGCAAATGTTTCACAGAAGTAGCAATAGTTGCACTCATGCAGATAGCTGGGAGAAAATGACATGCCGTGTGCAGATAGAGAAAAGTAAAAGAACAAGCACACTGAAAGCCTAAAGCACTGAGATGCCAGTGCTCTCCTTCAGCCTGAAGTGTTCACAGCGAGGAGATGTGCTGAGCTGAGCAGAGAGAGGATTTGGTTGCAGGGTAAAGTGAAAAAGGAGAGTTCTGGGGTGAGACACAGGGGTAGTAACTCAGTAGGAAGAGGACTTCTGGAGCAAGTGGCAATGTCAGCAAGAGATGTCCTCCATCTGCAGAGTTTTGTAGAGAAAATGTTATCACTAGAAGTGCCTGTTTAGGGTTCATTCTGTGCAAGAGTTAAATTCTGATTTCATTTTTTTAAGTGGAAATCTACTGAATTTGATTCCCATATTTCGATATTATCATAGAGATATAATTTCTTGGATTTCTTGTCCATCCAGGACAAGATGTAATGGTTTTGATGTAATTTAGGACATTTAGTGGCTGTGCCTACCTTGAAATTCAAAATGTTTTTGCTGGACACAGGTGTCACTGACTATTATTACACTGTAAGTGTAAAGATTCAGATTTACAGTGCCAACATTTAGAACTTTAATTTAGAAACCCACATTCTGAAAGTAAACTCTCTCTGTAAACCCTATAAGCAGCAATATTGTGCCAAAATATTCTTAGGGAAAAAATAAAAAGACATACCCTAAGGAAGCATTTCCATTTTACAGAAATTATATACTAGAAAAATTTATTAACTCGAATAAGACTTATATTTTGAGGTTACCAAATATATAAATTGCCTTTCCAAATTTTTTCCTACAGAAGAAATCTAAAACCAGAGAATTGATCTCCCTATTAATGATTAGACTCAATCATTTTGCCTTTCTGATTGTAAATGCAAGTTGTAAAGCACCCTATTAATTATCAGTTTGTCAGACCAGTTGAGTGGCTTTTTCTACAAGAGCTGCTTAGATAGCTTCTAAGTCAAAACTAATGAGCTGTTCCTGTGAGATTTTTGCCCAGAACAGCTAACACTTCTGGGAATTTTGTGTAAGATTATACCATCTTTAAGATATGTCAACACCTTCAAAAGCAGCCACTAGTGCAGATTTTGTGGCTATATCCAAACTTGCTTTCAGCTGTCTAGCTTTGAAAGAGAGTAGATTGCACTGGTCTCAGATCAGTTTAGCTGCCTGAATATTGTCCCAGGATGCTGGGGAGATCAAGTGCCTGGTCTGACCTTTATGCTATACCAGCAACAACATTTGAATTCATTGTCTTAAACCTAGATGGTATATATCCTATAAGATGATTATTCCATTGAAGTGTAACCTTAGAATCAAAGTGCAGATGTACCAGAAGCAGCAAAAAAGGGAATGCATACAACGCAAGAAACAAGAGCAGATCTTGTTCTAGAGCATCTTCAAAAGATCCATTCAAATTTCACAAGATGTTTAGACGTCCAAAATTAGTTCAGCACTCAAATGCTTTATTTACAGTACAATTATATACTTATACTTATTTTATAAGACATTTAAGACAATATTTTAATGACTTTTCAGGAAAAGAATGGTATTTTCTTGAAAGTTAATGTTATCTATTCCTACTTGGTTTGTCAGTTGTGGAAAAACTTGATCCTTATTCCCCTCTCTCTCTATTATTAATGTGTACCTCTATTATTTCTGTGCAATAATCAGTTTCAAAAGATTATTAAATAGATAAAATAGTCTCATAATTTTCATTGGATATAATCTTATTCCTTCTAGTTGTGTAACATGATTGCTGATGTCTATCCACCTAGATTCTTATATGGTCCCGCTGGGTAATGTCACTTATATCTGTGTAAAAATAGAAACCATTAACAACTTTCACTTTCTGCTTTCTCACCCTGCAGCAATAATTATCTATGTTCTTTAGGGCTGGGTGAGAGACAGAGAGGTAAAGGAAAAAAAGTGAAACTTTTTATTTCATAAAGAGTTTTAAATTTTTTTAAACATGGCTTCGTTGTCATTTCAAATGAAGGACAGACATGTTTACAGTCTCCATGAAAGGCCCGAGCCCCAAGTTCTCATGGTTCCTTGTAGAGATGGCTGAATTCCCTGGGCATTTGCTGTTCTCCTAGGGAGCAACTCTGCTTCTGAAGAGCTCAGCAGTCCAGACTAACAAACAATCATGATAATAAGATTTTTTTTTTAGCTTTGTAGGAGAAGCTAAACTGAAGATACCAGATCAGAATATAAATCTGACACCTGTGGTCATTTTTCTTACTTCAGATATTTTAAGTCAGTCTTTATGAAAGTTCTCCCACCCTGTAAGTTTTCCCTACATTTTCTATAAAGAATACAATAGTTTCTAAAAAATAAAAATGTACTCAACCTTTAGTGAAGAGAGAGAGACCAATATTGAATTTTAGTAGGAGTCAATATCATTGAAAGTTCCCAGTAAAATGTAAAATAAGGGAATAATATTTTATATAATGCAAGAGTTGTTGTGAGCAAAATAGAAGAAGAAACAACACTGAGCACTGATCCAGCAGACCTGCATAACTTGTTTTGAGTCTGAGGTAAGGTCAAATTCTCTCTGAACATAAACTTCAGATATTGGTCAATCATCATGACTTGAAAATACCACTCTCAGGAAACAAAACATTTATATATATGTAAAATTATTTGCAATTAAATGAAGTGCAGAAAGTGTGAGAAAAAGCCTAGAAAATTTGGTTAGAAATGTGAACATATTAAAATATAGAATTACCTTTGCTTATATGACTTTCTGAAGACATTTTTTGGTAAATTTTAAGCATTTTTGTTGACAGAGTGAAGCTGCATATATTAATGTTTTTAAGAGACAGATGTTTCAGTGTAAAAGTATAATCTCTATTTATTGTTATGGGAAGACAATGGGCTGAGAGAGTTGGGCCTGTTTTCCTTGGGAAAAAACAATTGAGAGGGGATCTTATGAAAGCATGCAAATATCCTAAAGGCAGGTGTCAACAAGATGGAGCCAGCTCTTTTCAGTGGTACCCAGTGACCGTACAAGGGGCAATATGGGCACAAATTGAAACACAGGAAGTTGCACCAGAATATGATGAAAACCTTCTCTAGTGTGGGCATTCCAGAGCACTGGAACAGGCTGCCCAGAGAGGTTGTAGAATCTCCTTCTTTGGAGATATTCAAAACTTGCCTGGATGTGATCCTGGACATCCCAGTCTAGGTGAACCTGGTGAAGGGAGAGTAGGGGATTATGTAATCTACAGAGGTCTCTTCCAGCTCTAACCATTTTGTGATTCTGTGAGAGTATAGAGATGCAGAAAAAGAGAAGATCATTTCAAGGGTTTCTTGCACACTCTGATAAAAATATGATTAGCCTATGACAAGAGCAGTTTACCCCAGTATCTAAGAGCTTGTTTAGATGGACACTATTCAGTGACAGACCAATTGGTTCACTATGATATGTGGATTTATATCCTCCTTCAAATGTGCCTTTTTGTCCTTTGCTATTATTTATTTATGCCAGCAGTAACCGTATTTCATTTTTAATAAAATACCACTTCCCCAAAAGTGAGACTGATGAAATTATTTACTGTAAATTTTGTACCTTTGTAATCCTTGTTTTCTCTTTGTCAAATAATTTAAAAAATGATATTTATCAGGTGATTAACCTTTTGCAGATGCTGAGAGCAATCCAGAAGAATTATCTCACTGACTGTAATGCTGTTTCCCATGTCTGTGAGTGTTCATAAATGTGAACAGGCAATATACAAACTGACCTTGTGATTGTATTTATTTCTCAGTTTGCATAAATGTATTTTAGGAATATACTGTTGCAAAACTGTCCCTTTTACTATCTGCCATCTGTGATATGTTTCCATTATAATGACTGCATTTTAAACAGCAAATGCATTATAGGTTTTAAAATGTGTATGAACCTTTGTTCCTGTGAGATAGTAAGAGAAAACAAAATGAAATCTTTCTTGTAAGACATAAATTTTTCATGGAAAAGAGTTATTAACATTTTTCTACCTTCTTTTCGATGAGGTCTCTGAAGAACATGATAATATGGGTCATATCTTCCCTTTACTTATGTTATTACAAAACTGAAAAATCTTGGCCCAACCCAATGAAAAACTGAAACTGGAAATTTGTAATAAAATTTGGATATCCACACTCAATAGTGTAATTTTTTTCTTTTTCTCCAAGTTATCTTTAGAAGAATTGGGATTCTTAAGCTGAAAAAGAGAAGGCTTTGGCCTTCCAATACGTGAGAACAGCCTATAAGAATGATGGAGAGAGACTGCTTGCAAGGGCTGGTAGTGACAGGACAAAAGGAATGGATTCAAACTGGAAGAGAGTTTATGTAGGTTAGATATTAGGGGAAAATTCTTTCAGGATGATGAGGTACTGGAAAAGGTTGCCTGGAGAAGTTGTGTGTGCCTCATCCCTGGAGATGTTCAAGACCAAGCTGGATGGGGCTCTGACAAACCTCACCTTCAAGTGAAAGGTGACCCTGTCCATTGAAAGGGGGTTGAAACTACGTCTTTAAGGCCCCTGTTCAACCCAAGTCATTCTATGATTTTATGGTTCTATGATATAGATTAAAATTCATCTTAGTTTAAAACATGCATATGTTGCAAACATAACAATGTTGCATTTAGTTGAATCTTCCACTTCGATGCACCCTCCAGCAATTATCTCATCAGAATAATGACTAAAACAAAAGAGCTCTCAATCAGGATTACTGCAACTGAATGTTTTGGAATTAAGGTTAGTCTTCAAAGATCAAATTATTTTTGACCACTATTAAAGATGATAATTGTCACTTTTGAATATGCACTATTATAAGTTCTTTATTTATTCTAATGATTTCTATTCTGATACAGCATGAGAGTAGGATAATAACTTAAACAAGTATAAAGTAAAAAATGGACCTTCAGAATTTCAATGAAAATTTTGGGGTTTTTCCCCAATCTTGGCATGCATGGAAATCTTATCTCAAAGTTAGACAAGAGGACACAAAGTCCAAACTAAGATATAAGATAAAAATCTATGGCATGCGTTCTTACATTTTTTTAAACCCTCTCTCCACCCCTGGGACTTCTTCTAAACAGCTTGCCAGGTCACCCCAAATAATGAAATTTTATGGATTTTTTTTTTTTTTATCCTAAGGCAAATTATATTAAGTGCAAGAATGAGGTAGAATTAGTGGATTTGTCTCAAAGGATAAGCATAAAGCTCATATACAGTATGAGTTACAGTCTCCCAGAAAAACTAGAGTGAATCACAGAATAATACAATCACATAGACTATTTCAGAAATCAGCAGTACTACTTGTATCTGACGCTAATCATAACTTCTCTTCAGCCTCTTCAAATCTAACAGTTAAGTATGGTGAAAAATGTGTCTGGGATCTGAATGAGAACCTCTCTTTCTTTTGAATAAATTGTAAAATAAGTAGCAGATAGCATAATTACTGCAAATGATAGACATTTTTAATGTTTGGTTATTTTCTTACATCAAAACTCTTATGCAGAATGGATGCCTCTTTGTCCGTTATTTTCTGTTCCCCTAAACAAGACAAAAAGAAAAAGAAAGCTTAACATAATCTTTTAAAAAATTAATGCATTTGCTTAAGGAAAAGCATGTTTTTGGAAAGGTTTTCATTAAAGCATTATGTGGCACTGCATCAGTCAATCACATCCAAACAACGAGACGTGACAGTCTCTGTGATCCAGCAGGTCCTTCAGCTGTATCCCCTCAGGTACAGGGAGTGCAGCCAACTGCACATGGCCTTGAGTGTCTTCATGACTGTGATTAAAACCTGATCTAAATTGATGAGGTTGTTTTCTAATGGTAGAAAGAAAAGATACAGATGTCATGAAACTGGAGGACAGCTCTATTTCAAAGACCCCAAGACTGGGAAAAAAAAAAAAACATAGTTCCATCAAACTGTTCCTCTGAATTAGCATTTTTCTGTGATCAACTAATAACAATTGCAACATACGTAAGTACAAGGATGATTCACTTGGATGAATGGCTGCTGCATGGCCAAGTTCTCTGCAGGTTAATGGAGTGGGAGAGCAACTCGGCTGTGACTGCTGGATGCATTTACCATTATTTGTAGGTTAGGGAAGTATAAATAAAAGGCACAAAAAGGATGGAATTGACAGAAAAGAAGATACAGTGAAATCAGATTTTTTTTTTAAGTCTTGTACAAGAGAGGAAAGATGTTAAGCAATTTACATAGATAAGCACAGTAACATATTCTTAGATCTCCTTATTATGTTTCATTTTTTATGTAAAACATTTTTACATTAATTCAAAGTACTCAGTGTGGGCTTTATCTGTTAGGAAAAGTTGGAAGTATTTATCCATTTTGTTTAAATAGTTTTTTATCTTTAAAAAGTTCTGTTAGATATCTCTTTGTAGCTTGATTTTTAATGTATCTTTGATGGAGCCTGAAGCAGGGAGAAATCTAATTATCCTTCTCTCTTCCTTTCTTTCCTAATTTCTAATAATAAAATAAACTTAGTGATTAAGGCCACAGAAAGTTTGCTGAAATTCACACTCAACACCATCCTATCTAAATTGGAGAAAACATGCTCTATGCAATCCTCATCAAAGCAATGCTTGAACAGTGCTGCATTTCTGGCTACACTGAAAATCTGGTATAGCTGGGAAACAACAGGGGAAGATGACAGAATGCAGAGAATCTACAGCACACATCACATCATCAGATGGAAGCTGGGCATGCTGGTGGTGCTCCTGAAGAGCCTCTACTTTGAGCAGAATCTGCACCCAAGGGCTGGATGTCTGAGCTCATCACATAACACCAGCATCACTCTGTAGTTTAACAGAGTAAGAAGGCTACTGATTGCCTCAGGAAGACATGCAAAAATTTTCTTTGTTATCTCAGCTTCTCCAGAGCTCTGAACAGTAATTCTGCATTGATAAGAGACATATTTTCCCACAGCTCTGTAATCCTCAGGTGATTCTTGATTGATTTTTCCTTTACATGAGAATAGAGGGAATTTGTTTATATTAATATATGGCTAGCAAAACAGGTCAGGAGGATAGCACTGTTGCTTTTCCTGTTGGATCTTTGCCACTTAGTTCACAGATGTTTACAGAATTTTTGACCAAGAAGAGGATATGGAGAAAGAAACATAAATTTGAAGGTAATGACACAGGCATTCAGTTAAAATCCAAATTCCAATTTCTATTCTAAAATATTCAGAGAACTAAAATGTATGTAGCAGCACATAAATTTATTTGAGAGAACTAGATTGTGAATGCCTTTGTGAGTTTGCAGTTGTTTCCAACCACATCCCAAGCGCATGAGTGACACAAATTCCATGTTTGATAGATGTATATGAACTACTACAACAATGGAATATATACAGGAAGAGTAAAACAGTATCATTAAGAAAGAGATTCTTGTATCATAATACAAACCTACCTTAGCTCAGCTGAGCCATGAACTTTTGAAGATGAACAGCAATGTACTGTTTCTCTCCTGGATAGACAACCATAATTTACACTATCAGTTTTGAGTCTATAATCGATCTTTGTGTTTCTGAACATATATCAGGGATTGCTACAGCTATTGTATGTAGTCACAGGAAGATAAGAAAGAACATTCTTAGTTTCCTAAGCATCCTCTATTTTCTTCCTACAAAATATCAGGAAAATAGAGCCTTAAAGAAATTATATTAAAGCTGTCAAAAAAAACCCCAAAACACACCTTTACATTTTCTTTATATTTCCTACTGCTATTGTTTCTTAAACCCTCCCTAGTGACTGCTATATTAGCATGGATTTACTATTAATATGAAATATATCATATAATACTAGCTCCAAACTTTGTAACAAAATCTCTTTATTTGTGGTATTCTTAATCTCAGATGTCCTTGCCTCCAGCAATATATTCAGAAGGCTTTCTTAACCCAGTCCATGAAGGACTTTAAATATTGAACCAACAGAATTTAGGAAAAAATTGCCTCTCAAGATATTCTTCCTATATAAAACTGAGCTGGTTGAATTAATGATAATGAAAAGTAGATATTTTCTACTATAAAATATTTTTTTTTAATTTGAAAAACAAAAAAGACCCAATTATATCATCTATTGAGTAGTTTTAAATTTCATATCACATCATTGTCTAGGCAAGGTGTACCAAATAACGCAAGACTTTGGCAAGATTTCCACACACCTATCATCTAAGAATCAGATTTATGAGGCAGTTTCTTTGATGTATCATCATAAAAGATCTTCAGCCTGAAGCACTCTTCCTTGCTGTATCCTAATGATAGTTTTGCTTTACAAACAACAGACTTAAAAGATTCAGTATATTACAGTGCAGGTTTTATTAGTGTCACATTTACTCTGGATTTCACATAAACACCTTTTTAACAGCAAAGTTAATGTTAGCTGGTAATGTCAGTATTAGGTAGGAATATTTTTAATAAACTCAGGTTTATATACACAGGCATGTTAACAAAGGATGTTTCAACCTCTTGAACCTGCAATGCAATCCAGAATCAAAACAGGTTGTGTATAAAACCTGTAGTGAAGCTCTGAACTCTGAGTTTGAGGATTTTGAGGTTTGGTTTTGGTTTCCAGTTTTTTGTTTTGTTTTTTTTTTTCCTCTGGCACAACTGACACTATGTATTAAACTGCAACGTCAAAGAGCAATTATTTTACATAAAAGTGATTGAAAACAACTGTTCTTAGGTGTCAAGAAGTCTTTGTCTAATCAAATTTATTTCAGACAGACAGGAGCCAGAAAGAAAACTTATCTTTTAATAAATGCTGCAGATCAGCTAATTAAAAAGAACAACAAGAATGCTTTTAGTGATTTATAATCAATTCGTGTCTCCAAAAGCCTTTTTCTGGAACAGATAATTACTGCAAGGGTTGATGAAGGCCAGAAGACTTAGTACAGTTCATGGCATCATTTTAAATTTTCTTAAAAGTAATTATGTCACGTAGTGTACAAGGGAATTTGATTGTCCTATGAATTACTTGGGCTTTGAGAAGCCTCTGAGCTTGAGAAAATAAAACTTTACTATTTTAAATTAAATTCTAAGCCTTCAAGGCTTGGTGGGAACAAAGACACACATTCTGAATGTCTTTTAACAAGCTTGGAAAGAAGCTTCTAGCTATTCAAATGAAGTTTTTAATAACTTTAAAAGAAGTTCTTTTTTGTTATATAAACTTCTAGGTGCATTTTTAAGACCCCTGCTCTAAATCTTCTAGTCTAATAGTTTTGCTCTTTTCAAAAGGACAAATAGGACAAATGTCAGCAAAGTTTTTGTGCTGGAAATCACAAAAGTTGCATCTTGTTCTAACTATGCAAATAATGATGGATAAGCTTTTTTCTTTTCATTATTTCAATTTTTTCATTATTTTTTTAATAATCAGATTTTTTTGCCACAGAGCAATCCAAACTGTCCTTAAAAAAATGTATTAATTTTATATGAAAGGATGTCTGCCATCCTCACATAAAAACTTTTAAATAAGACTACTTCTTCCAAGGATTCTCTTATTATTCTTCTTCAATTAAAATACTTTTTCGGTGGCCTTCATGTTAATGTAAAATTGCAATTTTTACAACTTATTTTCCATATTTCTGAGCACCCCTGTAAACTGAAGTGTTGCATACAGCAGTCAAGGGCCTCATGAGGCAACGTTGTACATAGGAGCACACACCATAATATCAACCTCGGTCCCTGGAGTTTAGGCTTCAACTTTGTGAGCATGCAGATGTATTTATTCTCAGAGGTTCAGCATCACAGGATGTGGGAATTGTAAATCCATCATGTCCTTTGCCCTCTGATCACACATCACATTGTGTCATCAGGATGTAGTGCACCGAGCAACGGGGTCTAGTGAAAGGTGCCCTGCCCATGGCAAAGGGGCTGGATCCAGGTGGTCTTTGAGGTTCCTTCCAACCCAAGCCATTCTATGACTCCATGACTGTTGTCTCATATCTGGTTAATGCAGGTGCAGTGAGATGCTTGCAAAGCCACTCTTTGTAAAGAATAATAATTTTGCATTGCAACACTTCAGAACTGTGCTGTAAAAACTGACTTTTAGGAATACAGACAATGTTGCAAAGCCCTGTTTAAGGTTTACTACTGGGATACAAACTCTGTAGCATTTTCAGTCTCCCATAGCAGTGAATCATACCCAATTCAAGGACTCATTATTTATTTTCTCCTTTGCCAATTGCAGCTGACAGTTTTAACTGCTCTGTGAAAGCAGCAGCACAGTGAGTGAATTTTGATCCCTGAAACAAAAAGTTTCTCCCCATTATAACTCTGAAGTGGTGTCATACAAATTAGAACAGGAAATCAAGGTCAGTCCATCATCAATAGTCAAATATATCACACATTTATTAAAATTTTAAGGCACAGGTTTTACGTCCTCTTTCTGTGTTTATGTTGAGTCACAATTTCAGAGACATTTCTCAGAGGGCTCTAAAAGGAAATAACATCTCTTTTCACTGTCTCTTTCTTGTGTAAAGTACTCAACTGCCATACTTTTAGATAATATCTAGAAATATGGAGTGTAGAGTTTTGGAGTTTTGTACTCTGTCTCTGTCCCAGAAAGCCTCTCCAAGATAGAGCACAAATTTTTATGGGAATGGAACTCTTTGCATAAAATTTAATAATTAAAACTTTTAGGCCCTATGCTTAATTTGAACTTTTTTTTTTCTTTTGAGAACAAAAGAAAACATTCTTCATGGTACACTCATAATAAATTACTTTTTTATTTAATCTTTGTAATCTGTAAATATTTTTCAGCATTATTCATTTCATAGAGCTGTGAAATCAAAAGAATTCTTTGTTTATGACCCTATACTATTTATATTTGCCAGTTCTTAAAGGAAAACCTGTCAAAAATCACCTTTATGTGCTACAATCTGCAGACTCAGGTGAATTTTTCTGGAAGGTGAGTATGCTCAAAAAAAGAAGAAAACAATCCATGTACTTCAAAATCAGAATCTAGGTATGTATGCTTAAATCCTTAATACACTTCTGTGAAAATCAGTGTTTTTCTCTTTCTCTTTCATTTTCAAAAGGTTCTCTTCACCATTCTCCAGAACTAAATTATGCACTAAGAATTTCAGCCTAATCAAAAGGATTCTGAAGAGCAAAAAAGAACCCCCTTCTGAACTGTTATTGTTATCCACAATGGGGCACTCAGACTGCAAGAGTTAGATTGCAGCACTTTAATACGATCACCTGCTCTTTTCCAAGAGTACACCAGAGAAGAAACGATGGGACTAGCAAATCTGAAGGCATATTATGAATAACCCAAAGTGTGGTAGGGTTTATAAGTAAAGTTAAGGCTCAAACTTACAGAAAATGCAACTGGTTGCAAAGTTGACATCTGACTTCAGAGCACTAAGCCTGTCAGAGTTCAAGAAGTATTTGGACGCCACTCTCAGGCACACATTGTGAGTCTTGGGGTGTCCTGAACAGGCCCAGAAACTGCACATGATAACCATAATGGATTCCTTCCAATTCAGCATATTCTATGATTTTACAATTTTAGGTGGCAATTTACAGGGACATTTAGATCCTTCCAAAGCTTAATCTTGGTGTCAGGCTAATAATATTTCAATAATATATACTGTTGTATGGACACTAATATAAAGAGAAACACTCTTAAAGAATACATTAAAAAATTTCAAAACTGCCCAACCCGCAACTAATATAAATTAAATACCTATTTGAAAGTTGTTAAGTAAAATCTCAAGTATAATGGCAAATAATTAGAGTACTTTAAAATTATTGCTAGTGTCTGTCTATATTCACATAATATTTGCATCCATGTTACTGCGGTTCAAAGATTTGTTTGATGCTAGAAATTTTCATGTGCTACACAGTTCCATTTAATGGAGGGTAAAACCTAAGACATCTGATGCCTGTATATATGCAACTATTTTTAGGGAATAATGACATATTTTGTTTCTGTTTATCCTGAATGCATTCAGGCAGCTAGACGTCCATGAGTTCTATCTTCATTCCCTTTTGGGCACTTTCAGATAAGGAATTCTGTACAAAAAAACAAAGGGGAAAAAAAAGAGAATGATTAGTAAAACTCTTTTTTTGAAGAATATACTTTTAATATATGATTAAATTTTTATTGTCAGAAATGAATAATTTTTACCTAGAGAAGAAAGCAAAATATGCAAAATATTAAACAAAATAAACAAAATATTATGTGACCGGAGCTTATTTTGAGTATAAAGTGAGTTATGTAAGCTAACTAACATTCTCTCCATATTCCAGATTTTATTTTTGCCTTTTTAATCCCAAATTTCATATACCATCACAAGCAAGAGACTTTCTTTGCATTATCACACATGCTTTCCAAAATGCATGATTTCCAGAGGCAAAAGATGTTAAGATACTTGAAAAAATAAAATAGAAAAAATCCTGTGTTCTGATAGCCTAATTCAGGAAGGGTTAGATTTTTAGGCTACAGCATCATACGACTTCAAACTCATCGTGTTAATATCACTGATTTCTCCTATTTTGAGCTAAAGTTTTTTTTTCCAAGCATTTCAGAGACCATGGGATCTCTGATTAGCTTTAGAGCATCCTTTTACAATCTATACATCCAATAAAACTGAAAGCTGCCATAGATTTTCAGTGTCTTTTTATTTAGGTGGAAATTCTGGGCAAATTATAGTTCCAATTTAATATTTTCGCTCTTTATCTATTTGAAAGTGGACAGTGAATATATGTGGTGCTAAACTTGTACAGGGAAATTGAGATTGTGCTAAGGGAAAATGTGAATTTCTGAATTTGTGATATTGAGCTGGTCAATATAATGAAAAATAGACATTTCTTGTCTCTTTTGCCAGGTAAAATGTGATGAAAGTAAATGCCCTCAAGTTGCAATGGGATATTTAGGTTGGATATTAAAAAAATATTTCTTCCCTGAAAGTGTTGTCAAGCACTGGAACAGGTGCTCAGGGCAATGGTTGGATCACCATTCCTGGAGGTATTTAAAAGATGTGTAGATGTGTAGGTACTTGGGGACACAAGTGGTGGACTTGACAGTGCTGTGTTAATGGATGGACTCAATAATCTTGGGGGCCTTTTGCAACCCAAACAATTCTATGATTCTATGAGTCCATGACTTACTTAACAATAAACCAGAAGTGTATAAGAAGGTTGTTTCTTGAGGGTGATGAATCTGATATGTGTTTTTAAAGGCAAAAGTCTTAACTTCAGAGCTATTAAGTGGGGGCTCTCCCTCCTTGTTTTTTTTATTTTGGTTATTGGTTGGCTGCTTTTTAACAATGGAATACTACTGTAAACTCAGTGCAGTTAATACTGGAAATAAAACTGGTTCTGTTTAGAACTGATGCTATCTAATATGTTTCTCTGGGACTAAGAAAAGTATTAAGGAAAATAAACATGACACCAGAGTCTATTACAACCCAACTGCAAATGATTTGTTCATAGAATTATGAAAGATGAATCAACCAGTCTGAAATAAAAACACTTCAGTTTTTATCTGTGGACTGATGCTACCATTGTGAGTAGCTTCTGGAAGATTTTTAACTGCAACATAGCAATTTTATGAAACCAACTGCAGAACAATTTATACATGATATATAGCTCAATTTTTGCAAAACATTTGTCAGATGACATGTCAATCACAGCATGCTAGTCAATGTTCAGGAGGAGGAACTCAATCTTCATATCTCAAAATAACACAAAGGAAGATCAAAGGAAGATGGATAGGGGAAAATAAAAGGATAGGAATGAAATTTCACAATGAATTATTTTTCTTTTCTTCATTCTGTGTCTCCTTTGTTTGAGTCTTTTTTTGTGTCTTTTTTCATGTACCTTTCTTTGTCCCTTGATTTTTCCTTCATCTTGCTGTTGTATTTTTTATTAATAGCATACTATTATTGTGCCTGGATCTTTCCAAGTTCTTTCTAGAGGCTGTTTCTCATAGCAAATAAAAGATAAAAGCTAGCTGTATTGCACATTTCTTCTCTGATTTCTTTCATGTTTGGACTTCCTTTCAAAAATATTAATAATTATAAAGCTCTACTACCATCTCTATCTTGTCTATTCTTTGTCTAATTATCATCTTTTTTCTCTGACTTCAGAGATCCAGAAGTCTAAACTGATGTCTTGGCTTTTTAAAACCTATATTTAATTCCCTGGCCATGAATCAGTTTTAAATTAAAACACTGAGTTTTATAATACTGCTTTCAACTGCAATTTTTTTTAAAGACTTGAAGACTTTGTGTAACAAAACATGACCCCATGGAGCACAGGTCCTCATCTATTGCATGTTAAACAGAATTCTTTGGAAATACAGCATAGTACCAAATAATTTTCACAAAACTGTTGGTAATACTGAGACTAGTTAGAAAAAATTGACAGTCTGAAATGTCTGTATCAGTAAGTGAGTTAGATAGAAAACCACAGACACAAAAAGGATTTTCAATGAAGTAGTAAATTTAAAGAAAGCTCTATAGCCCAGTAGCTGTGACCAAAGCTAGATAAAGTGACTAGTGTAGTTTTTTACAAGTGAAAAAAACTCAGTGACAGTGGAGGTAATGCACTTTGACATAATATATTAATTTCTTATTAATATAGATCTTCATGATGCATGTGAACTTGCAGAATATATCAAGTGCTAAATTCAGAAGTCTTGGACTACCTGTTTTGTCCTGTGCTCAATTTCCATTGAGATTCTCAGTGTAGACAGTCAAGTTTTAAGGCACAGTTCTGCTTTAGTATCACCTCTCAATAGTTAACCCTCTTATGATTTGAGAAGACAAAATTCTTTTGAACGCATATAGAGTACAGATTATGAGAATATGTTCTGATGTGGGTTGCATATACATTTATATCAGTTCATTTGACATGAGGGACTCTCAGTTTCCTTGCAATCTTTTATCTGCATTGGTGCAATAGCAAAATGCTATGCACTAGGATGACCTGTCCATATGGACCAAGGTCCTGTCATAGAAAGTTTGTCACCTGGTATCAAGAACAAATGAGTTTTTAATTCTCTAAATATACAGTAATCTATGCTTTCTTGATTACTTAGGCCTATATTCACAGATCTGTTTGCTTCAGGAGGTACATCTGTTTTTCTCTTTTGTGTTTTTATTTCCCAGTTTCTGTTCTGCACCTCTGTCACTCCCACCTATGTTATCAGAAAGCATTTCTGACATTTTTTAGATATGTCATCACTAAATATGTCAGATTCAGCACATTCTTTATCATTCCTGATGTCTTTTAATTTTTTTCATAAAAAGCTCAGTATTCCCTGAAATATTTTCTCATATGTATTAATTTATTGTTGATGGCTTCCTTTTCTGTCTTCCTATTGTAAATGCTTCAGAGTGAGTACATGTAGCTACTTCAGATCATCACAGTACCTTACAAGGTACATAATTAAGAGCTTCTAATCTAGAATTATGTACCAGAACACAGTTTTGAGTTTTACTATATTACTACCAGATGCAGCCATGATAATTTTCCCATTTCTAGTAAGTCAGAACTTTGTAACTTTGTAACACCCACTACTGAATCATATCAGTTGTTTTAATGATGCGTGGAGGTTGCTATTGCAGAACTCTGTTGTGAATGCTCTTTCCCAGCACTTTTCTTTTTTTGTCTGTTGTGTGCCAGCTTCTGAGATCCCAAACCCACTCATTTACTGTAGCCTACTGCAACAGATGCTCCTAGTATTTCTCCTTTACAAGCTCTGAAAGCTCTATGGCAGTAACCAAAACACTTAGTCATTGCTGCTGCTTTGCTTCCTTCACCCTAGGCTCTGCTGTAGTCCCTCTTCTTGCAGCTTCCTTTCCCCTGGCAGCATTTCATGTTTTCCACCATGGTGCCTCCATGTGTTTGCACTATTGTCCTCAGTTAAAAACAGCAAACCCTCATCCTGCTTCAAGTCTGGGTGTTTTTATTGTTCCTTCACCAACATGCATTAAATGAGCTGCTTGGTGTTGCCTGAGGCCTCTGTAAATGACAGCTGGATATTTCTTTGCAGCAGGTGACAAATAACCAGCTTCCTAGAAATCTCCTTAAAAACTCTGGTAACTCAATGTAAGATTCAGAGTCCCTGCACAGGTTAAGAAAACTGATCCATAAAACTAAAGTCTCGGTTTTCTGTATTATAAATGGAGGTAGATTCCTCCTAATTGAGATGCTCTGAGGTGCCCTTTGGAGATGAGTACTTTTATTCTTTGGATATATAATGAGCCTAGGCAATTAACTGTCTCCCAAATTAGGTGTCTAATGTAGACACTGTGAAAAAAATCCTCTTCCCCTTGTTACAGCAGAACATTATGCATTGCAATCTGTAGGTCTAATGAAAGTCTTTGGGAGAGGCCCCAGCTGGAAAGAAAAATAACATTTTTTAACAGGTCCAGTTTTATATTCACATAATTTTTTTTAAAAAAAGATACAGTCAGTGAATTTCCAGCTAATTTGGAATTCTGCATAGTTGACTACCTATGAATCACTATAATATACCTATTTTATACCTTTTATGTCTCTACAGAAATTCCTCTTTTTGAAGGTTAGCTTTTCTTCTCTAATGTTCTAAATGTTTCATATTTCCATTTAAAAGGGTCCTTATATTTGCATCTGGGGGCTAAATTATGTCTAACATGCTTATTCTATTTTGACCTAGATTTAAACCAAAAAAACCAACAACCGAATCTTTTTCCATTAACAATGCCAATTATGGAACAATCCTATTATAATGCAATATGAGGCACTATAGCTTTTTCTGTGTGATCCCTGTAATTCATGCATCTTCCAAGTTAAATGCATGGACAAGGAATAGACTGCTACAATTCAGGAGTTTTGCCAGGCTGCGATGTGGAGGAGACTGTAGGTCAATGATCCACTGGTGCAAAGGGCAGTCATTTAATACACTCACTGCTTCTGCCATCATCTAACTACACATCTCACATGCATAAACACAGCTTCTCTCTGGGCCATATCACCATATCTAAAAGGCTGTAAATAGCTTTCTCCTAGCTTTTTTTTTTTTAATCATGAATGAGATGGAGTGACAGATATTTTAGAAATGAGAAATAAATAATAAAAAATAGGCAAATAAGACATCTGAATTAAGCTAATTTTCATTCCATAAAAAATTCTATATTGATTAGTAGCAAATGTTAATGAGCTCTAAAAAAGCAAAATTGACCTGTAAACGTATTTTGTTCTTGAGATGTATATATACACTTGTTAAAACTTTGCAATATTATATTACCATAACCAGCTTTCCACACAGTCAATATTTAAGTCCTATAAGACATCTGCTTTGTTAATGAATTAATAATATTAAAAATTTGTTTTGGCCTTTTAAGCTACCACTTAAACTGAGAAGAAGAATATGGGATTCTATTGTTTTGGTTTTCTACAGTGTTTTGCCTGTCATAGTAAGTAAATTTAATCTGCATTATTAGTAACTGTCAGAAGCATACTCTGAACAGAAGGCAAATACAGCAGGTGGTATAAAAAAAGAGATGGCTGAAAGCAGAAAAGCAAAACAAATGATTGCTAGAAACTGCTAATCTACTTATGAATAAATTTAAGACAAATTAAAATGCATGCAAAGCTTTCATTGAAGGTGAATACTTGACAGAAAAGGAGATAAATTCACAAGTTCTTGCTATAAGACCATTTGTCAGAAAGCTCAAGTGCTAAAAACCCTTGAAAAAACTTAACTTGTCAGATTTTTGAACTTCCTAAGTGATGGCTCATCAAACAACAAATAGAACAGATAACTGTTTTTTTGTTTACTAACACGTAAAATAGGTGATCCTTTCAATTTAATATACTTTTCAGTGGTCAGTTTTATTTTTTTGTTTGCATATAGTTAGCATTACATGATATTTCTTGTGACAATTAAAGGTAATAGAGAAAACACTATCAAAAGACATACAAAGAGTGAAAAAAATCAGGCTCTCTGACTATTTTATATTTTGTAATAATCTATTTTTCAGTGATATATCAAAAAAGGAGGTAAGCAGACAGTTAGGACTTTGCCAAAGGAGCAAAGTCTGTCAGTTTCTTTTTTTTTTTTTCTTCCATTTTGGATGATGTGTGCAGATTGAGAGAAAGGTGCCAAGCCCTTGGGCAGTTCCCCAGAGCCTGGAGGGCAGTGTGCCTGGAGTCTGGTGCAGAATTTCACTTCTCCCAAATCTCACTTGTGCCTCATGCTGGATATTCAATTTTTGGCGCTCAACAGAAACAACTTCAAAATAATTGGCTATAAAGGTGATTGAAGGCAGCTTGACCTTGAGCTATTAGGTGGCTGCTGCTAAGCAATTCTTAAAATTCGTCTAATCCCAATGGAATAATTATCTCACTCTCTGTAAAACTCTGAAATTACTTGGCCCAACTTTGTTAAAAATATCAAACAACAACAACAAAAAATCTTCTTGGTTTGAAATTCTAAAGGATGTTAAGAGAAGCTGAAGAAACAAGAATTTCTTTGTTCCTGAGTTTTCTCAGATGTGTATGTTATCTGCCTAGCAGGCAAATAAATGTACCTTCAAAGCTCAGTGATGCTTCGATTGTCTACAGCGTCATTTCTCTGTCCTACCCACATGATAAGTATCCTCCTGGGACAAATATCCTGTATACTCACTTATTTCTTTATTGAATTCTTCATAATTGCAATACATGAAAATGAGAGAGAAAAAGGGATTTAGACAAGCACACAGGCTGCACACAGATAAAATGCCTCCTGAGAGGAAACTCCACCTTCAGAGAGTTGTAGTACTACACTGAGGCTGTAGCACCACTTACCCAACCTGCCACTGCGGCCAGTGGGTGCTGGAGCAGCCTTTAGCGACATAGTGGAGGCAATGCCAGGATCTTTTAGAGCTGCTAAACATCTAAGGAATGGAGTTACAGGAGAGCTCCACAGGAGCCCTGCAACACGCAGGGAAGTCAGTGTTCAGATGCAGCAGCGTAATTAAGGCAATTGGGGCACAATATTTCAGGTTGTTTAGAACAAATTCCTTGATAAAGTCAGTCTTACACTTTGCATAGAAATTGTTCTTCCTTTTTGACAGTTGTATAGGAGAGATGGTCTCAGAGCTCTTTCGCCACTATGCAGAACTCTGTAGAGAGATAGAGAGATCTCTATTTTTTTCCCCCGGTTTTGATATCTAAATTAGGTACATTTTTTAATTTCCACAGTTACAATTAATAATTATACTTAAGTAAGTTAAGTCACTTTATTTGAGAACTGAAAATGAAAAGCTTTCATCCTGCTAGACTTCTGAAATCAGTTGAGAGCTTACCTTTAAGATTTTTAATTAAATTGAAGAGACTGTTATCTTTCTGCTCTTTTAACACCTTGTTTTTTAAATGAGAACTGTATAGGCCATTCACTTAAGACTTGGACTCGATGACCCTTGTGGGTCCCTTTCAGCTCAGAATATTCAGTTAAATCTGTGAAATATGTCTCCATTCCCGGCTGCATCTGAAGCATGAATAGGAATATCCTACTCTTTTTAATATGTTCCTCCATCTTTTAAAGTCTAATTATTTTGATTCTGTCCAACTGGAAAAAAAAAAAAGACTTAGTCAATGACCTTCCTAGTACTATCAGTTCTGTTATGGCTGTTTTGCCTTGCAGCATAAATTTTATGAGATAGTATAAATCTCTTGTATTACAGAAAAACAAAAAGGAACACTCCTTTCCTGCAATTTAAAGCTAGAGAACTTGAAAGAAGAATAAAGCAAAACAAACTGCTCTTTTTTCTTTTGTTTTCATTAATAAAAAATTACTTCTGTTTATTGACCTAGATATGTATGTATTTCCTTATGCAGTCTGCTGCTAAATTCTAAGACTCATAATCATAAGTGGACAATAAAGGAAAAAAAACAAACTTGATTTTTTAACAGAATTAGAAGTTTTATGACTATTAGCTTCTGCCTTAGCAAAATATACCCCTGATAAGACAGAATCTAACCTTACAGTTTAAAGTGTAAATTCTCCTTGTTGCCGTAGAGAATAGATTCTATGCAAACAGGTCTGATAACAATTACACATGATCATGTGGAATAGAATGGGAAGGATTTATCTTTCTTTAAAGCAGCAGGTATGTCTCCTTTCTCTCATAATGTCAAACTTAGATGGAGATAGTGATCAAACATGGTGTGACAATTTCCGCAATGTCTCCCTGTGGGAGCTATTAAAATTCAACTTATGCACAAAAAAATTCTTGAGTGTCTAGCCTGGTAAAATATGTATGTTGTCATCTAGGAGATGAGGTATTCTATCTTGCCAAAAAATAGAAAACATATTTCATAGACAGTTTTGCAAATTCTTCCTCACTGAAATATTTTCTTTTTGTCAACAGGCTTTCTCTTAGCTAGTTGAAAGTGATGGGTAAATCAGCTCTCCACGGTCTCAGTGTGGAGCTTCTTCTTTGTTCCAGCATCATATAGGCATGTTCACTTCTAAAACCATCAAGGCCCATTTGTTTGCAGAAAGCACAAGACAAAGTTAAATGCTGAGAGAGTACTAAAAGAAGAAAGATGACATTGCACAGGACTAAGTCCCATGACCAATTTTCTAGATCAATAAAAATTATTGCAACTCATATTCAAGGTTTGCAGTTGTCAGCTGGAGTCTTTATTACAGGTTTCATGAACCTGCTTTGAGTCCGTGTAATAAGTGAGTATTCTTCATGAAAATTGTTTAATAAACTATAGTTATTAGGACTTTACTCATGAAAGGCCTTTTCCTAATTCTTAGTAATGAGGGAAGAGCCACATTGTATTCTAAAAGGAACATTTCATTAGAATACCATTGTTTTCTAATACAATACATTAAAGCCATCAAGGGTTACTTGCATCAAACAACAAGAGGAGCTACACAGGAAACACAGTATTTGAGAATTTCAGCAGCAGGTTTATCCATGATATTATTATGCACTGTCCCAGACTGAGTGATGGCTCAGCTCCTTACAGCTGGAGCACAGGTTCTCTCTATGTTTACAATCAGAGGAAGAGGGTTCAGGAAGAAGGAGAATAATTGAACTAGTGAATATTTGGCTGCATGGCTGGTCCTATACTCAATGGTTTTAACCTCTTCTTGAAAAGCAGAGAAGTCTCTAAGTAGTCTGGGAATCTCCTCGACTCTGTTGGGATAAGGGCTTAATCTGAGAGACAAAAACCTGACCAGAGGAGAAACATTGCTGGACCTTCTGCTTTCAACACAGATGAAATAATTAGAGGGGTCAGGATTGGTGGTTGCCTGGGCTGCAACTCTCATGACCTAGTGGGATTTGTGATCTCACAGAATATAGGCCAGGCATTGAGTAAAGTCAAGACCTTGAATTTTAGCAGCAAACTTTCAGTTACTTAAGGAATTAGTGGATGAGACTCCCTGGGAAACTCAGGGATAAAGGATCAGGACAGAGTTGGCAGTTCTTTAAGGACTTGTTTCTAAAAGCACTTTTTTCAAGACCAGCATGTGGAAGTAAGGACCTCCTGGCCAAATTAAGTGCAAGAAGGAAATTTAGAGGCGGTGGAACCGTGGGCATTTATCCCAAGAGGAACATAGATATGTTGCCTGGAAACTAGCTGTGTCCTGGGTGAGATGAGGCGATTCTGCCCCTCTGCCTGCTCTTGTGAGACTTCACTTTGAGTACTGCATCCAGTTCTGGCGTTTTTAGCACAGGAAAGACATAGTTCTGTTGGAGTGAGTCCAGATCCAGACCTCAAAGAAAACCAAAGGGCTGAAACATCTCTGTTATGAAGAAAGTCTGATAGAGCTGGGGCTGTTTAGACTGGAGAAGAAAAGGCAGAGCTTACTGAAGCCTTCCAGTACATAAAGAGAGCTTATAAGAAAGATGGAGAAAAGCTTTTTAAATGGCCTGAAACAGGTCAAGGACCAGCAATTTTAAACTGCGAGAGGGTAGATTTTGATCAGATATATGGAGGAGATTACTGTGAGGGTGGTAAGGCACTGGGACATGTTGCCTAGAGAAGTTGTGCATACCTCATCCCTAGAAGTATTCAACACCAGGTTGGATGAAGCTTTGAGCATCCTGGTCTAGTAAAAGATGACCTTGTCCATGGGAAAGGTTTGGACTAGACGGCATTTAAGGTTCCTACCAATTTAAATCACTCAATCATTCTATGACTCATTGTAATTCATTATGTTAAAGATGAATGTGCTGGTAGTATTTACATATTTTATCATTGTATTGGAACATGAAACATTTTCAAAGCTGCATCATTTAAATGTGTGCATTTTATTTTTTAATTTAATATGATTAAGGAAAGTAAATACTAAGAATCGTGGCATCAGCATGGTTTACTAAAATGACAGCTGAGTATGAACAGCATGGCACTTTTTAGTGAGAAATAGTTTTAAGACCGTCATAGATTTGCTAGAAGATAAATAAAGCTATTCATTTTGAATGTTTACTTGTTAGCTTAGAGGAATACATACATAAACATTAAAATGCAAAACTGTACTTGAAACTTTGATCCAGAACATGGCATGCTCCTGCAGTGAAATAAGTCTTCCTCAACATCACATTCAACAGTGAGTGTTCTTCAAGATTATTCCTTAATTAGCAGGCTTTTCTGCATGAAGGATACTAGTGGTACTCCCAGTTATTGCAAAAATCTTGGAATTCCTGTTTTATACTCCTGACGAGTTTATAAAAACTGAAGGCTTCTGGTATTTTGCTGGTACTTTCAAAATGGAGGATAACATAGATTTATGCGTATAAAATATATTGGTCACTATAAAGGAATTATTTGTCATGGGCATGCTCTATTAATTGTGGCTAGTTTAGCGAGACAATTTAAAGTACCTCCATTAAAAATACTCTCTGAAGTTATTTGCCATGATCTTTCCATTTTTCTCTAACTCTTTTTAAAACTGGAAAATGATAAAAAGTTTTTAAGTTTTAAAATATTTTTTTTAATTTTTAAAATAATTTAAATTGTATATTTGATATAATGATTATTGCTATCTTCAAATTTTTTTACGCCTAAGTCATATAAGCAAAAAACTTGTAAACCCAACACTCACACTATTTATACATGAAGATGAATAAATAAATAATTTTACATCCCACTGTACAAGATACCTTTTTTGTCTTCTCTTTTTTTGACCACACATGACTTTTTCAACAGATTAGCTTCTCTCATCTTTCTTCCTGTTAGTGAAATAAGGCATTTACCCAAATCACACCTCCAGGACTAATAAGAACTTTCTGTATTTTAACAAGAATTCTCAAACAATTCAAGGACTGAGAAGTCTGTTTTGCATAAATGCATATAATCAATTTATCATTAACATATGCTACGAGACTCTGACTTCTAGAAGCTACTGTAATGCTACTGTAGCTCATGCCTAAAACATTTACAAACAAGTGAGTTTATGTATGAGTAAAATTTCATTTACCAAATATGGTTTTCCAGTAAACCTAGGTCAATTAACTCATAAAAAAGCAGCATATCACAAGACAACTAATAGCAAGAAAAATTTTATTAGACATAGAAGATTTTTATTCTGATTTTAAAAATGGTGGTAATTTAGAATTTATTAAAGTTTATTCCATCCCTGAGTATAAATGCACTATCTCCAGATCTTAACAATACTCATGGGAGGCTAGGTGGCATACCGGAGGTTTAACAACAGTTCTGAAACTGAAATTTCAAATATCATATTTAGCCCTATTTTTAAAAACTTTTGTAATTCATTCACCATGCTTTTTAATTACAGCTTAGCTATCAAAAAAAAATCTCATTTATCTAAAGGAACAATTGCCATAAATATTTGCCAACATAAATCAGATTGGGCAGCCAGGTACTTTGGAACAAATGTTGCATGTATAAAATGTGCATCGTGACCAGGGTTCTCTAAAGTGCTCTAAATATTGCTGTAGCCATTTCTCCAGTAATGCCACAATTCAAATCAAAAGAGGCACCTAGCTTCATTTAATTTCTGTGAATTTGTCTGTAGCTTGAGATGATTCTGGAACATGACAAATTTGCAGGCTTTGGATAACTTCTGACTCAAATATCACAAGGGTGATATATGTCTAGGGATACTCCAATATTAATTGAAATTGAACTTATTTTTGGGTAAAATCTCATGTTAGTTTCTTAATGTCACTTCTGTATATTCAAGTAATGTTTATATCTATTTGGCATTTCTAATATAAAATAGCTTTTTGTACCTTTTAACTAGCCACAAATTTAACTCACCTCAAAAAAATCTTACTTCTTTCTCACTGCTGTAAGTCAAACTTGAATGAGATTTTAAAGTTTTTTTGTCTCTTGCATCAAAGAACTTTTTGGAAATTTTGCATGAATTAAAGAACTAAGCTAATTTCACTGGACATTAAATCCTTTAAAGAGTAGATAAACTAATGTACACATAAGGTGACTTTCCTAAAATCTATTCAGGAGATCACTAACAAAATAGAGACTAAAGCCAATAGCTTTTTATTTTATATTGTATAACTTAATCATAGATTATCCTCACAAACAGCTTTAGCTAGATAACTTTTAATAAAACTAATCACTTTATTCAGAATATTAATAAGCACTTGGCTCTGAAAACTTATTAGGGATTAGAAGCTGTTGGTTCATTTTCTTGGCTCATCATTTGCCTTTACCCACCTTTACTTTAAATTGCAAGGGCCATTAATTTTCATCACACAATTTGATTATTTCCTAACTCATGATTAAATTAATAAAATTTCCCAACATTTTGGGAGAGGAACACTTTAGAGGCAAGTACAATACTTCATTCACTAGGAGTTTTAGCTGAGTGAAAAATTAACTGCATTATTATTCTATATCAATTTCTGGGAAGGAATACACATAAAGGTAAGCCAGTTTTGCATTTAAAAAACTACAAAGAAGACCATCCTTTCTGTATAAGAAAGAAGAACTCCAAATGGAAATCTTTATGGAATCCAATCTTTATAACATATTACTATTTGAATAAGCAACAATAAAACTATGGAAAAAAAAGTTTTATACACATAGATTTAAAGAGGATATGAATGTCCATTGTAAATACCTACTAGAATTAATCTGTAGTTTTTGGTTTTTTTTGCAGATATCAGGTAAAAATGTACTGGATTAGAAAATATACGTAATTATGGCTACAATCAATAATCAAAGTATCAAAGAATTATCACTGGATATGGTTTACTAATCAATGGAAATGGACGAAGGCAGGAAACACAAACCTAAATCTTTCACTCTTTTTTTTTCAGATGAATAATGCAAAGTGTTCTCAGTTTAGTTCATCGTCTTTTTCTCTCACTGTCCACTAAAACACGCCACTAAACTGCCTTTTTTGGGAGTCATCTAGAGACTGCCCAAAGTAATAAAGAAGTTTGGAGAGAAGGTCAGAGCATCTACCCATACACATGAAGGAGGACAGGCTCTTCTTTGCCATAATCCTAACTAGAGCATTTCTGACTTTATATGATGGGACAGGTATGAATGAGGGGAATATGATAGAATTTCCTTGGTGTTTGCTTCTATTTGGTGCTGACACAGATTTTGAAAGTAATAGAAAAAATAAGAATATAGATCAGTGATCATTTACTATTGTTCAGACTTTCCAACACTGATCATTATTAAGACACAAGAAAATAGATTTTGAGTGGTATCACTTTCACAGAAGATTATTCCCAAGGTCTAGGGGAAGAAACCCTAAACCCAAACCCAACTGATTAACTAAATCCCAAAACCAACCAACCAACCAAACCCCCAAAACACCACAGCTTCTGATCCCTGCCCCATTTCAAAACCACCCAAAAAATTAAAAAAATAAACACAAAAATCCCACCCCAAAAGAAAAAACCCTCTGAACTTAATTGTTTACTGATGATTTGAAAAATGAGATTTTCATTATAACTTTTCAATATTTATTTCTAGTCCCACTACTCAAGGCAAAGTTCCTTTATTCAGATGACATACAGTGGTCACTGATTCCACAAACTGATGTATATAAAATGAAAAGATATTTGCTAGTGCCTGTTTTAAATTTGTAAAAATCAATTGCAATTTCTATTCTCTTTTTAAACTGAAACATCTAAAATAAGAAAAAGTAAATATAGAGATCAGGTTTTATTTATATTATGTCTTTCCATAGAATGTCACTTTTCACACTGATGTCCTCCACTTTCAGGGTGTGTTTATGAATGCATATTTTCAAATTGCTAATGTCTGTCATCTGTAAGAAAGGTGCAAGGTGTGTCTCACCTTTTCAGGTCTTTCTCCATCTTCTACTGTGCTGGAATTTGTTTTTATTTCAAGGCAAAGTGAAGAACTGTTATTTTTCTGTGCATGGAAATAAAACTATTTTCATTAAATGGCAGATATGATTTAGATAAACAAACAATTTGTACTGTAGAAATATTCAACATAATATAGATAACCAAATATATTAATACAACTGATGCTGGTAAAATTCAAAAGCCAAGCAAACAAGGTTAAACTGACACTAATCTGATGTGAAAATACTGGATATATTTTTAGAGGAATATCTCAACAAGTATTTTTTGGAGATATTTTGGAGATTGAAATCTCCTCTTGAAACAAAGATGTCTACACAGCTGTTTTTTTGTTCAATGTAACATATTTTCAACCATTATCTAGAAAGTTCTTCCCCTTGCTGTTCTAGTGGATATATCCTTCCCATGATACCTGGGAATGCTGTTCCAGCTCCCTACAAGAACAGATTCCATGCCTAGAAAATAAGGTCTTAATTCTTTTTAAAGACATATTATTCAGTCTAGAAATCTGAGACTTCTTTTAATGCATATATCTTTTTTCACTGCCTATTAGAAGCCTGTTAGTGGAACAAAATGGTGACAAAGATGTTTTATGCAGACACATGTATATTCATAGTAAGGAAAGATCATCCACAAAAACAAACAAACAAACAAAAAACAAAAACAAACAAAAAAACCAGGCATTGCTTAGATTAAAGAACATCCCTATAGGTAAAATCTCGTTGCATGGAGTATGCAATGTACCAGGACTTAATTGTATTCTTTCAGCCTTCAGAATAGCAATAGAATTTGTTTTATAAAGGAACAATGATTATATTTATAACCCAACCAGTATCACTTTTTAAACCCTCTTTTTAAAACTAGTATCACTTTTTAAAACCCTTAAAAAGATAACATTTCAGATAAAGGTGACATAGCCAGTCCCACTTTTTCTGCTAAACTGGGGTGCACCTTTGAGAATTTGTTCCTCTCTAGGACAAAACAATTATTTCTTGCTGACATAAATTCCTAACAAGGCCTTGCCTTCCTGTCCTCGACTATATGCAACAGGGCTGTGCTTATGCTAATTTGATGTTGTAGGATCATAACCCCCCACTGATGGAATGAATTTTAAAACATTAACAAAATTACTTGTAGGCATTGCAGAAAACATAAAATAAAAGGTTGTTGTATTCCAAATATGCCATTCTTGAAGGTATGCTGTGGAATTCTTGATGTGTGCATTCATCTGTTAGCAACTTACTTTCAAGATAATTATGCAATTTAATAAAAGAAACTCTGCAGGAATATAAAAATTACCCTTCCTCCTATTAAATGGAAACAGTTAGAAGGTGCTTTTGTTTTCTTAACTGAGATCTACTGAGCTTTTCCTATTTAAACTTTGCAAAGCTTGTGTTCAACCCTAAGGGGATTTACAGCCAGCTTAATGCTCACATTGTAAGAAAATGAAGATACTTCAGGGACAAGATAATAAAATAAAGCTAATCTTTCCACTGCTGCCAATACTTTCTTCCCCATAAGTCACTGAAACACATCCAAATCAGATTATAACATTTTGGACTTTTTAAAATTACAAACATCACACTTGTCTTGATTTAAATTGAAATAATATACTAAATAATTGTAATTATTTTCCCCCTTTGCCCTTACAATGAAATTTATATCGTTTTATAAAAGTAAAATATTGTCTGCTCTAAATTGAAGGATGGTCAACTCAAGCTCTATCTCGTTCAGAAATGGGTTATCATTATGTAAAAAGAGGCAATGAAAAGCATATGAACTTTGATGAAGATAGTTTTTTTCTTTTCTTAAAAATTGCATTGTGTCTAAGCAAACACAGAGAAACAATTTTACATGACAAGTATGGTGTTTCATTTTCTCCAGCAAACTGAACGTGTTTTATTTTGCTATATGCTCTTAGGTAAGAAGTAAAAGATAAACGGAGGTGCAATCCAAAGGGAATTGTGGGAGAATAAATTTTATTTTGTCGGCAGAATTCTGTTAGCTTCATGTTGTCTATTATTTCCTTGATATTGTTTATTACTTTCATTCTCCTGGTTCTTTTCTTCTAAGAGTAATCAAGACCTCTTCATAATGTCTTTAGAAGCTTATTAGCATTATAGATCAACAAAAGGGATTTATATACATGGGGCTTCACAAAGGCAACTTTTCATGTTTCTCTATCAAAAATTAAAGTAATTTTGTTATTTAATTATGAAATATGTAACCTCATTTTAGCCTTCTGTAGCATAAAACTATTGAAAATGACACTTCATTTGCATTTACCCTCAAGTTGATGCATTCTGGGAGTCAGGCATGGGCTACTATCAAAGTATGGGCATCTTCCCAGTTCTTTATACCTAATTACTAGAGGTAAGAAGTTTCCTCCAGAGAGGGACCACTTTTATTCCGTATTTGACAGGTAGAAATTAGCTGCCTATTAGCATGGAATAGTTCTGCAAATTGAAAGAAATTAAGTGAGCTTTTTTAATTTGGTATCCTTTTAAATTGGATTTTAATTTGAATTCAAATATGAGGTTGGTGTCACAAGGCAGTTTATTTTGGATGCCTTCCAATAACTTTATAATGCCCACTGCTGATGTATAATGTCTTAGAGCCAATATTGAAAAACACTCTAACTTTGGTCTACAAACCAAATAAATAAATGATCAGGAAATTTCCATTTGCACAAAAACTCAGAATTGTCGTTTAACCACTGTAATGATATCATTCAACTAGCTGCATATTACATCGTGGACTAGATGCTGAAGCATAACTAGTTTTATTATTTTAATTTCAAAGAATTGGAAAAAGAAGCCATCCTTTTTTTTTTATAATTATTATTTTCTCTCTTATGTACTCTATTTTTCTTTTCTTTCTGATGATTTTCCCATTTATCTCTCATGATAAAAAAAAAGTTTCTGAATTTATTTCAGTACTTTTTTAAAAAATATGTACGCTTTGGATAGAAAAACATTTAAGAGAAAGAAAAAAACTTGAATGTTACCTAAAAAGTTTCCTTATTTCACTTCTTTTGGAGTTTCATTCTCATATCTGCAGGAAGAGCTGACAGGAACAATATTTTAAAGTAGTCAGTTCTGTCATAATCCTCTATTCAGTGCTGACTACAGTGGCATGTCATTTGTGCTTTCCTGTCCTATTATGGCCTATTCCAG
This sequence comes from Chloebia gouldiae, assembly GCA_003676055.1. Classification (NCBI taxonomy): domain Eukaryota; kingdom Metazoa; phylum Chordata; class Aves; order Passeriformes; family Passeridae; genus Chloebia; species Chloebia gouldiae. Next base: position 26,314,027 of record QUSF01000001.1, on the reverse strand, counting down.
GGAGCTTTTCTCCCTCATGAATCTCTTCTGACCTCATCAATATATTTGAAGAAACCTTTCTTACCTGTGAGATATGTAGTTGAAAGGAGAGAATATTACACTCAGCATGGCAGAAGAACTTCTTCCAGTGACATTTTGTCACACAGACTTAGTGAAGGTGCTCAGCAACATATCTAACCAACTCATTGGCAATATTTAGGGAATTAAAAGGTCTGGATTGTTCCTTAAACAACTATTTAACTTGGTTAGGAAAAAATTCACTTCTTGCTGCGTGTAAACCAGCAGAAACTGATAAAGACTGTAAAACACTTGAATTTCTGCTAATGTATTTTCTGATGGTCAGAATCCAGAGGAAAATAATCACCATTATTAAAAGCATCTGAGCAATACTGCCTTTTTCTTGGGAGTTTCTAAGTCATGTCATATAGCTGTCTATTTAAAAAAATTCAGGGTTAAAAATATTCTTATTCTTGGTTGCTTTGTTTTTATAAGCACTATAGACCAAAGGAATTAAATGAGCAGGACATTTTCATTTACACAAAAACTCAGAATTATTATTTAATCTCTGTAATGATATCAGATACCCAAGGAAACTGTTGGAAGATGCATATATCACTATCTGTGCATTGCAGTTTATACCTATATATTTTTTGACCCTGAGTTCAGAATGGGAAAAGTCAGAAGAAGATTTTGCAGACTATTCCAAGATTTTAACCATTAAATGTGGCACTTCCTGGACAGTAATAATTTCAAGAAATTTCTTTTGTGAAATACTCTGCTAAATAAGCACAAAATGTAGGAATATATTCCCCTATGTTACTCTGGCAATGCAAGAGTCTCCTGAGAGAAGAAAGTCAAAAATAAAAAAGGAAAGAAAACAGAATAAAAAATTAGATCTTGTGAGATACATTCAGACACAGATTGTACCATGACTGATAGACTGCATGTCCTTGAGATAGGGAAGAAAGAATTATTTTGTTTTCCAAACATAACAAAGCAAAAAGATAGTGTTCTCCAGAAACCCTAATGAGAAATACTTAACTAGCTAAAGTGCTGAAAGAAAATGAACTATGCAACAATTATTTTACAAAAAGCAAATAAATGTTAACTGGGGCAGTTTCTGATGGCAGAGAAAGGATAAGAACATCCTCTGTGAAAGAAAAAGTACAGCTTCATAATTTAAGTAAGCAGAACTAGAGGAGGAGGGTGTGAAAAAAAATCTTTGACTGAAGTAATAAGGCTAAAACACTTGGGGAAAGCAAAGAAAGGAAATAACATACCCTAAGGATATTTGCACTTAGTGGAAGAAAAACAATCATGAATTGAGAAAATGAGGACAGGCAATAGGATAGAAGATCTTATTGTTAGTGATTTAAGGCTCACTGACATGAGGGAATAGATATGGGAGGGACATTGTCAGGAGAGGGTGGCTTTTTTAAAACACAACTGAAGTGACAGGAAATACTCTAACTTCTCCAAACAGCTCAGAAAACTCTTAATAACTTATTGGCAATATATAATCTTCTGTGCTAACTGGGGATAGCCTCAAACAGAGGAAAACAAGTATATCATCTGTCACCCACCCCAGTCATCACCTAGCCCTTCAACTTTTCTTCAGACTGAGAAATATCCAACAGCTCTTAGAAAAGCAAGCTAAGAATAGTGATTTTGCCGGAGGGAAGACAAGAGATTGACTTCAGAGTGATAATGTGTAAAGAGATTTAACCCATTAATCTTAACTTACCTAGCACTTTTTTGAAATTTACTTTCAAGGAATTCAATTTATGCAACCTTACATTATAAAGGAGTCTATAATTTATTTCATGTTAACCTATGTACAAAGGCTATGTTTAAAATATGTGTTTGTTTTTCCAAAAAGCTAGCCTCAAATGACAACTTTTCAAGGTGTACTTAGAATTAAAGGTATTTCAATATAGCACTTGGAGTAATCAAAAGGAAAGACAGCCTTGTTGCTTCAGACCTTCTGCTCCTTCTGCTGGGAAAGCACAGCACAACTTGCCACAGAAATTAAGACATCAAAGTATTCCAGAGTAACTGAAATTCTTGTGAAAAAAGGAAGTGTTTTGGATGTGATATCTCTTGTATATTTTTTTTTCTCAGAAGGACATTGTCAATAAACCACCATAGCAAGACAGAATTGTACAGTCTGAAATAAAGAAATCTTTATCTCCTTTCAATTTTCACATTTATTCTACAGATTTTGAAGTTTACATACTGAGGGGAGAAACACAAAATGTGCCTAACTACTATATAGTTAGGCACAAAAAGTGCCTATACTATATATCCTCTCTGCGATGCAGAGTCCTTCAGGTATATTCAAGCTCTGCCCAAAGCAGTGATATCCTCTATGACACAAAGTGTGGTGTCCCACCCTTTTGGGGTAGGGAACACTCAAGATTCATGAATGGACATGGTTGAAAGGAGCGACAAAATCAAGAGGCTTTTTTTTCCTCCAAAAAATCTTACAAAGTATTATTAAAATGTTACACTCTTGACATGAAAATTGGTTAGTCCCAGGCCTACTGGTACAAGCATATGGCAGTGGATTTTGGATAAAGGGTAAATAGGAATAAAGAGAGATTACTTCAAGAGAGGGAGACAGAAAGGAAAGAATAAAAAAAAAATCAGTCTGGCTGGGGCTGGGTTACCCAGGGTCCTGGAGACTAAACTCAGAGCAAGCGTGTACTTGCACAGTGTTGAGTTGTGCTTATTCCCAGAAACTAAAACAAGCACATTTATCCCAGAAAAATGATGCCCTGTCTCTGCAAGTCCTGCTCCTCCAGCCACATCCTGTTCTCTCACAGTGTGTGATCACCAACAATCCTTGGCTGTGATCACCAACTGCCCTTGGCTGACTCCATGGTTACCCAGCTATCAGTGGGCAACCACTCACATGGGGTTTAATTTCAGCCATTTGGGCAGTGCCTAGGAAAGTGTGGGATGCTTTCTTTTAGCACTTTTCCCTCAATTCTCTTGCAGAATTTTCAATTTAAAAAATGACCACAGGAAACGGATATGAATTCTACTTTAATGGATTGATGGATACAATATCTTTGGACCCCAAATAGTTCTGGAAAAGAAGCCCAGCAAGGTTCCATTTCCATTCTTGTTCAGCCCTGTGTAGCTGCTGAGACAGGTCAGCATCTCCCTGTGGCTGGGTTTTTCCGGGGCAATGATAAAGGTGAACTAGTGAAAAATACTATTTCTATTTTTTTTTAATTTCTTTATAACTGTCAGATATCTTACAAGACCTGAGTACTACTACAGCTATTTCTCTTCAAGTCTCTTCAATTTCCCTTGAATTTTTTTACATTTTCAAAAGGAGACTTTCTAAAGAAAAAACACTGCTACTTTTAACATGATATCAAAATTAATATGTTTAATTAACATGATACCAAAATATAGCTCAAATAATATTATATCATGAAAGCATACATTATTTTTCTCGTTGTTTCTTTTTTTCCTCCTTAAACAAGAAACTAGAGATGATCTAATGATAATTAGATTATAAATTATAGCATATAAATATTTAGCTTATGTCCTATATACTAAGTGTTTAATATTTCAAAATATATAATTTCTGCTTCTGTCTTTTTAGAAAAAAAATATTTCTTCAAAAACTTACTGAGTTAATGATGAAAATAAATGTACAAATATATATATTTACAGATACTTTATAAATTCATAAAGGCAAAATTTAAAAATTCCAATATTGTGTTTCTCATATGGTTTTCTTTTTGCATATTTTAACATATCCATTTATTTTATCTTTTTTATTTGGAGAAGGTAAAGAGAAATTTGCCTTCTTAGGCATTCTGGACTAGAAACAATATTTCTACTGCAATGGAAATGAAAAAGGAAAGAATAATTTTCTTGGAGATAGACAATAGCAGTTTTTGTGAGGCTGTTTTATCTTTGGGATATTTGCTAATTAAGGAAAATTTTCATTTTATCAAATCACATTGAGCAACATGTGGTTGGATAAAATGAAAATTTTTCATACTAGTTGATGGTTCTCTTATAGCACTAGAATAATTAAGAATAAAGGCTTTGATATAGTATTTCTGAATTTATTTTGATGCTACAATATTTTGTTAAAATATAACAAGACCACTGTAAACCTAAAGAAAAGAAATTGACATGTATCTGAAAATTAAAAGTACTAAAAGGCATGGTAAAGATAAGGTTCTGTGAAGCATCCCCAGGTGATGTCTGCAGTTCATAATTTTCTGTTGAGCAAGAGCATTATGACCTGTACAGGTAAGTAGCTACTAGCAATAATTGAAATTTTTACCTTTTGTTTTTTCTTTTGAATGCTATAAGAACTTTGACTTTGTCCTATAAGCAAGCTAAGCAAAGGCTTCTAATAAATATCATAGAATGGCTGATCACTGGGGTTCCCAGTACAAAGCAGATGTGGACCTGCTAGAGCAGGTGCAGAGGCGAGCCCCAAGAAAGAGCAGTGTTTGTACACTGTTCCTGTGAAGAAAGATTGAGTGAGTTGGGATTGTTCTGTCTGGAGAAGAGAAGGCTCCAGAGACAGCTTAGTGCAGCATTCCAATCCATTAAGGGACATCTGCAACACAGATGGAGAGAAGCTTTTTTCCTGTGCCTGTAGTAACAGGTCAATGAGCAGTGGTTTTAAATCTAAAGATTTAGGTGGCGAGCAGTGGAACAGGTTGCCTAGAGAATTTGTGGATGCCTCATCCCTGAAATTGTTCAAGGTCTGTCTGGATGTGGCTTTGATCAACCTGGTTTAATGGAAGGTCTTTGAAGGTGCTTCCTAACTGAAAATATTTTATGATTCTATGTTCAGTTGTACCCCACCAAGAAAATTTGTTTTACCAGATGTGCTTAGTATCAATCTGATCCAGCAGCCAGCTGCAGTACAATTTATATGCCTAAAACATTGTAGAAAAGAGCTGTGCCTAAAGTCACATATTTTAAGTTCTCAAATAATGCATGACAAGTTTTAAATATTATTTTTTAACATCTACTGAATATTACTACTATTATTATCTGGTACTAATATTGGCATGTTATTATCTGGTACTAATAACATTATATTCCCAAAACCTCAAAGCTTTTGGATCAATTGTATCTCAATGATATTTTGTATTGTGTCATACAAGTTCAGATTTTTCCCAGAGGGCTTAAAAAAATGACTGTATGCTGTTTAATCCCCTTCTCTCTATAGTTATATTTAGAAATAGTTGCTTTGCCTTCTCTTGTTTTCATCTATGCATTAATGAATGATATACTACTCTTCCCTTGTAGCCCTGCTAGATGCAAAACAATGTTGAGTTCTAATGTCTTTGAAACAGTCAGGCTTCAGCCTTTTCACAATGTGAAATCATGGAGATGCTCATCCCGTTGAATACTCATATCCTGCAGGTTGTGGTGGTCTCTGGAGAGGTACTCCATTGCTAGAAATTGTGAGGTGTCATCACAAATTTGCCTTAAGGAGAAATTACATCTTTTTTCCAGGCTGTACCAGAGCACTATCAAGTAATGAGATATACATGTTAAAAAAAAAGAAAAATCCCACAAACCATAATCCCTTACTGGATGGCAAAAATACTTCTAAGTTCTTCTGAAGCGGGCAAGTTTCTTGTCTCTGCTACTGCTAGTATGAGGAATATTAAGCTGTATAATGTGAGAAAGACAAAGGATTGTGTCTAAAATCCAACGTTTTCTAAAGAGTTTGTCTCTGTATTCAAAGTATTTTGATTATTTTGAAGAATTTCATTACACCTGGTTGAAGAGCTTTAGACATATGACATAAAATATCTCTCCCTTTTATTTTAGTTGGTCTTCAGTACTTTCTTCATCCTGTGGAGTCAGAAACACTGGATGTCCTCCTGGTAAGAACTGTGCATGGAAAATGAAGGAGTACAAATAAAGCTGCAGAAATCATAGTCTTAGCAGAGTGCCAATAGATTAAAACGTGTTAAAAGAAAGTATTAGTGTGGGATGTTCTGTTGGCAGATTCTGCATCAGGACTAGATGTTTAACAATCAGCATCTTAAGGAAGAGGCTGTCCTGAGCTGGGTATTTCTAGAGTTTTTAGTGGAAACTAAGAAAAAGTGAATAAATAGAAAATATTCTCCCTTCACATTTTTTCATGTTTACCAATGATATTAAATTTCTTGTCATAATCAAAACAAATATTTAGGATTAATTTGACCTTATAAAAGAATTATCCATGTAATCTTCAGTCTACTAATTACAATTGTTGTAAGATTTAAAAATTCATAATACAGGCTCTTAAAATAATTTTCTTTAGAAATATATATGTACTTTTAGGTATATATGCAGTCCTGATCCACTTTAAATTTCTGAGGAGCTGGTTTAGAGCATTTCTCTTGCAATCATGGTCTCTTCTTAAGGGAAGAAGCTACTTTCTTAAGAAGGAAGCATCTGTGGTTTTTTTATAAACATTCATATGTAGTCCTTAAAAAGAAAGGAAAACAAATTTTTGAGGGACTGAGCTTCAGCTGATTTTTTCATTGAAATTTTAAACCCTAGAATTGCATAGAACATTTTTTTAAATTAACCTTTAGTCTGACTAGAAAAATAGCCTTTAAAAATAAGGTATTTAGTAATTATTTTTGTTAAAAATCTTACATTCTTAAATAATATATTTAACTTCCAAGGATAAAATGGAATCTTGACTCACAGATAATATTATTATTAACTTAAAATCTATCAATTTTGTTATTAAGCTTGCATGATAGAAAATACAGATTTAGGTTTAGATTTTCATCTAGATTTCAGGCTTGATTATACTAAGAAAACTTGATCAAGGCTGGGCATTTCACAGTTTATCATCTACATTCATCCTTATTCCAAATAAAAAGTAACTTTATTGAAAAGGAAAAAGGATTGTTAAATTTAAAAACATATCAAATCAGACTAAAACTGGAATAGAATGTTCACATGGAAAAATTAACTGAACTATTTCAGCACTTTTCAAGCTATTTCAAGCTACTTCAAGCTATTATTAGCATGGGCTTAACTAATAAGATAAAGTTCAAAGAAACTAGGCAAAAGTCACCTTGTGAATCAATTTGCGTTTCTAAATTTTTGTCTAAATGTTTTAGGTGAATAGAAAATTTACAAATACTTTCAAAAGTTTTTTTCAGTATTTTATTTTGTGAGAATTAAACTCTTATTTCTAGTTCTTGTTTGCTTGAGAGTGCTTGAGATAAAGCATACTATATTTTTATTTTAAATCACATTAATTTACTTAACCAATACATACATTTGGTAGTGAAACTAAAGCATCTTCACCAACAGGTGCAAAAATAATCAGTTTTAACAGATAATATTTTTTTAAAAAAATAGGATGAAAGAAAGAAACATCTTTGATTACAGATTGTGTATCAAAATACCCAGCAAAGTATTCTAGGACATCACCTTGATATTATCTCTGAAAGAAAAACCAAGATTTTTCAGAAAGTGTAAAAACGAATTTTATAAAATGTATTTTTGATGTTTGGACATTAGTCAAGCTTCTGCCAGAAGCAAAATTTCATTGCTGTGTTAAACATCTGAAAATAGAGGGGTTTCTCAATGACAGTGTTATCTGAGATTCAGTTCAGTCCTGCAAACAGTCTTATGTATTCATTTAATGGATTTTAAGTGAAACGTGTACTGTTCTACATGGAATTATGTCACCAGACTCCTGGTAATGGAACTATATTAAAAATAACTAGATCATGGAAAATCAGAATTCTGTGTCATGCAGTAAATCTTGCTTTCACAATCCCTTTCCACTCTAAGAAAAACACAAGCATGCTTTTCTTCTCACATACAGTACACATGATTTATATCAAAATTCAATCATGCTCATTTAACACTCAAACATTTCCAATAATTATGCTGAAGGCAACACCGGCACACACAAAGTGCTAAGGGAATCAGAGACTAAGCTATGCATAAATTCACTAATAAGAGAAAAGGTCACGGGCTGATATTACTGAAATTTGATTAGATTTCAGATCCACATTAGAAATCAATTTTTTTTCTGGCCTGGGTACTGCTGCTCTGGAGTCAGCCATTCTCCAGATCCCTGTGTCTAATCAGAGGCTGTAGCAGTGTTAGATCCTCTCCTGGGCACAAAGACAGCAAGAAATGAGAGAGGCTTTGCAGGTCAGAACAGACAGGCTGTGCCATTCCTGTGCTGAGTGGTTTGGGAAAGGGAAAAGGAAAAGCTGTAGCTACAGCTGTGAAGTGAAACAACTGTCATGTTGGTCAATGCCCATAGGAAAGGTAAAACCAGTGCTGGGATTTTATGGCTCTTTGATAGCTTCCAGTAGCAATCTAGTCAAACCAGGATGAGTCCACAAAGGGCTCTTCACATAAACACTTCTGCTGAGTGGCTACAAATATGGGAGCTACAACCCGAATTTAATCCCACAACTAAAAAAAGGCCTCAAAACAGGCTTTAGATATATGCTGTTCCTATAATGTGAAAACTGACAGATTACAGGAAATAATGAAAGCTTCTCAACTCTGTTGACGATCCGTATGTTCCATATGTTGTTCTGGGCATGAGTGAAGTCTGTCGACTCCCACTGCCCCACTTGTGTTGCCTCTGCATGTTCAACTGAACAATTAAACAGATTGTCAGATGTATGGCCACGAAGTAACAGCTTTTCATGGAAGAAGAAAGCAAATGATCAGATGAAAAAAATGTAAATATGAAAAAAAATTATTTTCCAATTGGAATTACTTCTGACTTGCACCATCAAAAGAATGTGTTATATCAGTGCAGAAAAAATGAGGCAGAAGAGAGGATTAAACCTATGATGCTTGGGAAAAAGTCACCAGTTAGGGAACAAAAATGAAAAAGGAACATTTTCCTTGCAATCAAAGCCTCACCTGCTTTGCCAAGACTGCCTTACATTGCTGAATAATCAGAGTAGGCTAATCTGGGTGTAAACTCTGTGACAAGGAGGTCTGGAGGTAAGTGATGAATTGAAGTTCTCCTTTTGGGAGATGGAGATAGAAGCTAGACAGACAGGACACAATAAATAAAATAATATATTAATTATTGTGAAGAGAAAATAAAGAAAACTGTAAAATGCAGTCTAAAAAAGCAGTATTTTTCTCTGGTTAGAATTCAAATATGGAACAGGATTTGGTCAGATAATTTCTTCTCCCTGGAGTTGAGTTTCTCACAGGATCATCTGGTTTCTGTTCAGATATATCAGAAGTGGTTAAACATTCAAATTAACTAACATAGACTTTAAAACTTAATCAATTAAACCAAGAGGCTGCATAGCAAAAATAAGTAATTGTGGTGTTTGTTCAACTAGAACACATGTGATAAAATGAAGTCTGCTGACAAACACTGCCTTTGCTTTTATTTGATTTATGAAGTAGATGATAGGACAAAGCATATGTGTAAAAATTTTCTTGGATTCGCTACTGAAGCACTAGTAGGTTGGACTCCAGTCAAGCTTCTTGAAGATATGCTTCAGATAAAGACATTCATGTGTATTATGATGGCTGAACCATACAAGGAATATCTTAGACATTCTACAAGATTGTGTAGACCAAAATTCTGCTTTCATTATCTACTCCTAGCATCAAGCTAGTGGTGCCACCTGGGCCTCAAGTTTTAACAAAGCACTTCTAAAATTTTACTCACCTTAAATTAGTAACATGATATTATAAAGAAAAAGATAGAGCGGAAATAAGGTTTATACTTAAAGAACAAAACACTAACATCATTTGGAAAATTTAAAAAATCAAAGTGTCAGATACATTAATGTTAAAAACTTCAGTGTAGGCCTTCAGCTCCTGCTGCAAAAGCTTTAAAGGCTCACTGCAGCTCTTTATTCCTCCATAATGTACAGAATAAACTACTGGAACCCAGACATCTAATAAATGATTTCTGGTTTTTTATTCCTGACTACAGTCAGCTCCTTACAGAGACAGACTTATAGTTCCTAAGTCAATATCTGTAAACAAATATTTTAATCTTTTAAAAGCCATTATCCTTAGATTTACCTTTTGCGTGTGTGTGTGTGGACTGCTTCATTACATTCTTTGTATTAAGGACTTTTTTATCAGACACTTACCTGAGGAGAGATTAACTAATGCAGTAAAGCTGGTAAGATTTTAGAAGAGAGAGATTTTTTTGCTTTGTTTTGGTGATGGACAAGAGGGCAAACCCATTACTTTTTTTTTGCTGGGTCATTGCTGCCAGCTTGCTTAAATTTCTGACATTACAAATGAGAGAGATGTATTATGTCCATTAGGAAACATCATGGAGCCATGCCTTCTGTTTCATTTGTAAACCTCTGACATCAAAGAGCACAGAGAATAAATGATCCATCAACAAAACTCTGATAGTTGTTGCTTGTGTCTACCTGATATATTGGCCAGCCAGATACATATTTACTATTTCCTTTTTTACATATCCACAATACATATCTCTTCAATGGAGTTATGAAGTATTGCAGTGATTCTCAGCTTTTTGGGAAAATGTTTTTCTGGAAGGTCAGAATCCAGACTTGAAGCAGCATCCCCATTCTTTTACTCAAGTGCACCTCGAACACAACAGAAAAATCTCTTAATTCTTTGATTGTGACTTGGTATGTGTTCTGTTACCAAAACTGAAGCAAAAAATTTTAAATCAGGGACACCTCAGAGGAATTAGAGCAGCAGGCTGCTGAATTTTCTGTCAGGTTTGAAGAGCTGTGGAAAGGTTTATTTCCTACAAGGTCGTTCACTGTAACCTAAGTATTTGTCCTAGAAAATAATAAGACATTTTAATTTAAAACACAGGTATTTCCCCATATCTATTTTAAATAACATAATCAAAGGTCAAAGAGCTTGACATTAGAGGAGCAACCAATTTCTTCTTCATTATTTGCATACTATTTTGAATTTATTTATTAATTTTATTATTTACTTTTAATTTATTTATTCAAACCCTAGGCAGCTGTTGGGGATTTTTAAAAAAGATACATTGTTAAATATGTATATATAAAAGAAAAAAAAAATCAAAGAAGAGGAAAAAAAGATAATGTTCCTCCAGTTTCTGACTGATTAGTAGGAGAGTTCACAGATGTCTACAGATATTCATCAGAAACCCAAAAGTTAGAAGATGATGTCAGAGTAGATGTAATAGTCCACGTTGGGCCTTGTGTCAGGAAAACCTGCACTGAGTCTTCTGAAGGTTTTTATCAGATGAATCCACCATAGTAGAAGTCCAAAAGAAAATGCTCTTCATTTCAGGATGACACTTGTGACAAAAAATCCTGCTGATTCAGACATGCAACCTGCTAGATTTCAGCTAAAATGAGCAGAAGGATACCCAGTATAAAGCTTTATACCCAGTAGAAAGCCTGCTTCAAACTACATTTTTTCTATTTAGTTTTAATATCTGAGGATGGGGAGTCCATGTCGGGTCCTCACCTTTAAGCAAAGCGTGACCTGTGCAAACAGCATTTCCTGGCAGGCAGTTCTGTTACAACTTATGCTTGTGTTTTGTCCTCCTGTGTCTGCCTGCCCAGGTGCCAGCTGAGACTCTTAAAGCTGAAAATGCTTCCAGGTTTGTTATCCAAATCTCTTCAGAAGTTATTCCAGGTTCCTAAGCTGATGGTAATTTAGATGTAGTGTATTTCAAGGTAAACTTCACAGAGCTTGTTAAAGCTTGTTATGTAGCTCCTTTTGGCCGCTAGAAAAGTATAATCAGGGTGAACATAAGAATCTGAACACTGGCAACTTTATTCTTTTCAAATACTATTAACATCAAAGCTATTAGCAAACACTTGCTGTAATAATTTCCTTCATGTTTGCTTCCTGATAGCTTTCATGTGCTTCTAACTTCCATTACTGTTTCCTTTATCAATCACTAGATGGTTTTTAAAATATCACTTACTGCTTAAAGCACAGAGATGAAAAACAGCAAAATCATGTTGCCATGCTATTTTAAGACCAAACTAAATTTGAGATTTCTTTTCCAAACTGAGACTGATCCTTCTCACTCACATACACTCATGTCATATATGTCATTCATTTCATCGTGTGTACTGTCCCTGGATAAAATGCATAAAAGAGTGGCATAAGGAACATTATAAATCAGGATTAACTGTAACCATTTTCAGCACTGAAAAAGCTGTTTTTATGGATCACTTGGGGATTCTACACAGAGGATATTACCTGAAGTCAGACAGCATTCAAATCTGTCTTAAGTACTATAGAATCACAGAAACATTACAGTTGGAAAAAATGTCCAAGATCACCAAGCCCAACCTTTGACTAAACCTTTGAGCCACCATTATCAACTAAACTACAGCACTGAGTGTCATGTCCAGGCATTTCTTGAACACTTCTGGGGATGCTAACTCCACCATTTCCCTGGCCAGTCCATTCCAGGGCTGAGCCACCCTTTCAGTGAAGAAATTCTTTCAATCTGAACCTCTCTTAGTGCAGTTTGAGGCTATGTCCTCTTGTCCTGTTGCTAGTGTGCTGCAAGAAGATGCAGACCTCCTCCTACACCCTCCTTTCTGGTGGTTGTAGAGAGTGACAAGACCTCCCCTGAGCCTCCTTTTCTCCAAGCTCTCAGACACTCCCCATAAGACCTGGGCTCTAAGCCCTTCACAAGCTCTGTTGCCTTTCTCTGCATGCACCCCAGTACCTCAATATCTTTCTTAGAATGAGAAGCCCAGAACTGAACACAGGATTTGAGCTGCAGCCTCACCAGTGCTGAGTACAGTAGAATCACTGCCCTGGTTCTGCTGGCCACACTACTCTGATCCCGCCCAGAATGCCACTGGCCTTGTTGGCCACCTGGGCACACACTGGTTTGTGTTCAACCACTGTTAACCAGCACTCCATGGTCTTTTTCCACTGGGCAGCCACTCTGCTCTATCCTAAGGATTGCTGGAAGCCTTCATCAGTGCAAAGGCATGCAATGTATGCACATAAAATTACCTTTTTTTAAAAAAATTAAAATATATTCTGGAGAAAAGGGCAAAAAAATATTATGCTATTCACCCCTTATGGCCACAATATAAATAATGGTATTAAACCAGGTAATTTTGCTCAATTTCTTTTCATCCACACTATTTATTTAGCATTAGACTTTGATGATATTTGCATGATTTTTTTCTAATTATGTAGTCTAATGCAAGATCTTAGAATACCATAGTCTACATAATTCAGCATCATTCTAAAGTAACATGTATTACAGTTTTAGGTGAGGCAATTAAAATAAGTAGAATGAATGTTTTCCATGCATGGCTTTCTGAGACACCTGTCATGTACTTGGCCTTATACAAAAATCAGTTTTAAGAACAATGAACAAGACAGAGACATGTTTTTGTTGATGCAGACAAGCAGCTATTACAAAGGTTGGGAGTAAAGGTTTAGAGCACAGTCAGCATGATGCTCTAAGTTCAGTTTTAAATACAGTCTTTAAATTACAATATGCTTTGGATTTATTGAACTTGTCCTTTTGCTCTATTTACTTCATCTGTCCTCTTTCTCCTCCTGTTTTCCTATCTGACACTCCCTAGGACACTGTGCTGGTGCTGTGGAATCACAACATGGCACAGTAACAGATGGTGATGCTACTTTAGTTTAATCTCAACATATAAATATGGAGCTCTTAAGGAAGAATGCCTTGCAATTTAAAATCCAGCACTTTTCATGTACCAGGGGTAACAACATTTAACCCTTTGATCTTCTGTATGATCTATTAAAGGCAGAGATTCTCTCTGCAGAAAGCAGATGGCTATGCAAATAAAACATTCAAGACTGCTAAGTAAATTTGAGGGATCTTGTTGAATGTTAGTCTTACTTTTTTTTGTTTGTTGTTTTTTTGGTGGTTTGTTTTTTTTTTTATTTAAGTTTCAGTGTTGGCTCTCCTAGGTATTCATAAAACTTATCCTGTTCTTTGAAGTCAGTATCTACTTCCATGACTTCCAAACACAACTTGGAACTGTGACATCCAGGCTATGCAAGCCCCCTTAATATAGTTAATCTATCTTTAGGAGGTGATGCGGGTTTCCATGAACTCAGACAGACATATTGTTGTTTACCACAACTAAACATTACTTCTCACAGGACAAAACATTACCCACAAACCACAAGATTGTCAATTACAGCAATTACAACAACAGGAATTAGAACAACCTGCCTCCAGTGCATTCCTAAATAAGGATCTAAATGTCAGCTGTTATTTCTATAATTTCTATCTATTTAGTTTGGGAACATTGGTAGGATATTTCATTTAAATTGTAACTTCATCTACTCTGCAAAAGATTCTTGCTTGAGGTAATTTGGCTCACCTCAGCTGAAGATAATATTTCTCCGATGATTTACTGGAGGTTCTATTCCAAAGTCACATTAATTTAAGCTGTGGAGAAAATTACTGTATTATCCCAGAGGAAACCAGGAGACAGGTCTCAGCTCTGAAATTTATTCCAAAATAAAATTTAAAGCAATTTAATAGCAGCATAAACTCTTTATCATTTCCTTCCAACAGTATTTTAAAAAACTCTAAAATACCTTTTTGTTAGTTGATTTCCACATAGAGGCTTCCAGTGTGCAGACATAGGATGCTAAGAACTGAGATGTTGATGGATAATGGAGTATGTACCTGAATCTACCTTACCCATGTGAACAAGGCACCCACTACAGACAAGGCCTTCTGCTCGTGAGACTCATTAAAATCTCAAATTCACAGCTGTTTAAATTCTCCACAGTTGTTTTATATGATCTTTAATCACATACTACAATTATATGTATTTAAAATAGTGATAGACACATTCAGTACAATGCTGCACCCTGTTATGCCCATTGTTTTACATTTCCATACAAAAGGACTATTTCATTCAGTTAAGTTCCTCGATATTTTTTTACTTTTGTGTAGACTCCATATGGGAAAAAACATACACATATGCATATGCAATAAGGTATATATTCCTATATATTCAAGTGGAGTTTTCTTTTTTAATAATTGTTACATAAAAACATAATATGTTTCTATAACTTCTACTTTTTAATATCTTCATTCACCACTCTACAGATACTGCTAAATTGCTACGAATGAAGAAAATCAGGATACTTCTGCAGGTACTTTAAGCAAACAACAGTGAGGAAAAAAATATTTGTAAGTTTTCTTAACACTGCAAATAAATCAAAGTCTAGATTTCTATTCATATTTCCCTCTAGTCCTTAAACTTTATTTCCAAAGAACAAAACATTTTTATGCCACATATGCAGTTTGAAACATTCATTTTTTGGTTATTTTCATTATCTCCATATGTCTTGATGAATGACCAAGTATTTTGAGGTTTTGGGTTTTTTTTAAATTCTTTTTAACAAAGAAATTCCAATGATATCTTTCAATAAGAAACTCAAATGTATTTGATAAATTGTTCAAAGTTTCAGTAACTGGATATTAAAAACCCACAATAAATATCCTCTGATATTAGAAAATAATACCAATAAATAAGTTAGAAACCAACAAGATGAGAAACTACAATAGTGTTTCAATTTCAATGAAAACATAAGACTGGGAAATTTGGCTGAGTTTCACTCCTTCATAGCCAATACTCACTACTCTTCTAAGGCAAAGAGCTTCAATTGGGACATATACTCTGATATTCTCCTGTGGTAACAGACGAGGTCTAGTTCTCTTTATTTTCTCCCTTTTAGAAACAAATATTTATTTGTTCACAAATAAATATTTATTCATTCAAGAAATGACTTGGGAAAGAGACGGAACAAGAAAATTGGACTTGAAATTGCTTCATTCTGTGCCACACATACGATCTGCTTTTTCTGTTCATCCTTTCCCCTTCCCTGTTCCCCCAAAAGGGTCTATCCTGGATCTGATAGCTTCTCCTTGAAATAAAATCTGTTTCTAGAAAAAGTGATCATTGCAGTAAAGTAGTCACATGAGAAAAGAAAATTATCTCTAGTGTTAACTGAACCATAATGAATTATTGCAGAGTGGCTCACTAAATTAAGTGATGTATTATGCTGAAAAACTGTTTGAACAGCTTGACTCATAAACCTAAGATTTAAGGTAGGCATTATTTTTTTTCAATTACCTGTACATCTACCATGCTAAATGCACATTCCGTATTAAACACCTGAATCCAAAAATGTATCTATTTGTGACTTCAAAGCTAGGTAACTTGTTCTAAAATATCTTTTCTGAGCAGAACTTGAATCTATTATTAAAACAATCTTTTACTCTCAAAGAGAACAGCTCCTCTGAGGATATCTTTCCTACACAAGCAAACATCCCTTCATAGTTCAAAGTCAGTTTTGAGCTAAGACAGAGAAGTGCTTCCGCTATGAAACTGCATAAGGGCACTTTTCACCCTGGGTCACTGCAATTCACAAAGTGCTTGCTTGCACAAACTCGGTGTAATGCTCACCATGGGCTTGCAGCCACTTGAGAAGGAACCTGTGGAAGGGCAGAGCACTGAGCCTTGGCCCCATTTCCATGAATGCCGGATCATCAGCCTCCTCTGCCACCACTCCGCAGATGCTCCTTGATATCGAGATATTCCACAATTATTTCTCCTTTTTTACTTTTATTTTTTTAACATAAAAATAATCTCCCATGGGGAAAAATGCCTTTTTCAAAAACAGTTCCTTGAAAAGAAACTGATTTCATTATTTTTTTATTTTCTGGTAGGGGAATAATATTATGTTGATTTGTTTCAGTATTTTCTGTGGCAAAAACTTTTTTTTAATCTAGCTCTTTTTCATGCCAAAGTTGATCATAAAATTCTTATGCCCTTTGAAATATTCACAGTACTGCTGTGCATTAAGCACTTCCTTTTTTTTGTAACAAAATAAGTCCTTAAAGCACATTTTGCCTGTGCTAAGTTTTCTTGTACCTCAGTCCTTTCTTTCTTGTTTATAATTGAACTATGCCATAGATCTTTGTGTGAAGAGATAAGGAATATGAATAAACATCAAGCACTAGGAAAGCTAGTGAACAATCCCAAATCTCTTTAAAAAAATCCAAACAAACCAAGGAGGAAAAAAAAAACACCACAAGAAAACAAAACCCTCAAATCTGGCAGGTTTTTTTTTTATTTTCAGCTGTTTTCTGAGCAATTTTTATACAGCTGTTTTCTCTAAGCAGAAGAGGAATTCAGTGTTTTCTGAATTGAAAGATGATTAAATTCTGATGCCTTTAAAGAGAAACACAGCAATTCTGTTTGAATCCTACTTTTTTCCTGTTTAGGAGATGGTGACTAAAATACCTAAAAGAGACAACCCTATTCATTATGGTTTTAAAAAACCCAAAGAACAAACAAACAAACAAAAACCTAAAAATTTGCAGCATCACCTAGAAAATTTCATTGGAAGGGTTGAGAATGTTCAGAAGTTACTTACCTGGATGCCTACCCAGAAAGTAGTAACCTAAAAGCTTTCAAATCACAAATTTTCCATACTGTTAAATTCTTTCAAGACAATGAGCAGGGAGAAGGAAAATAATAAATCTTTTGGTTCTTTTGCATTCTCGTTTAGTAAGCTCTAATTATTTTAGCACTAGAGTTAAATCTCTGATAATACATATATGCCCTAATGAATCAGCTAAGCTCTTAGGAACTGCCTTTTAGGGAAGCACAACACTGTAAATCTCTGACATGTACCATATGTACAATAAAAATAAACCATAAAAAGCTTCTGTTTAGTGCTACTAGCAGCAGCAGCTCTAAAAGGGGTGCAGATGAAATGGGGTCACAGTCTCCTCTCAGTAATCATCAGAAGCTGCTGGCTGTGGGAGGAAGGAGCAATTAGGGAAGGGAGCAGCAGGCAGTGCTCCATAGCTGTACAGAGGATTGTGCTTACCGGAGGCAGAATGCCTCCCAGAGTGCCTGCTGGAGGAATGTGAATCCACACCTTCCCCAGCATGGTCCAGAACCTTAAAGGCTCAGTTAAGCCCTTGCTGATTTCTGGAGGCACAGAACTGAAAATAGATTTAAAAAAAAATATTGTTCCAAACTTTTCTTTTGGTGTTGACTTGCTTAAAAATGAAGTTTTTTTTTTTAAAAAAAAAACACCCACAGAGAGGCAGGCTTCAAAGCCAGACAAGATACTTTCCAAAAAAGTGTGATGAACAAAAACACAGCTTCTTTGACAAGCTCTCTTTGTGTGCACTAGAAAAGCTGCAGACCTGTTAAATGACAAAATTTGGTCAACTCAAGTCTTAGATGATAAGAAATAAACTATGGTAGTGCCAATCTCCAGGAGAAAGAAATTAAAAAAAAAATATTTAAATAAAAGGAATAGAAAAAGAAAAAAAGGAGAAGGAAAAAAAAAGTCTTTTTTGTGAACCGAAGACAACACAAAGTATTTTCACAAGTAAAGATTCAAAAGGACTTGAAGCAAGCAGGTGGAGCTTTCTCTTTATAGAAAAAGAGTTGGCAGAAGTTGATAAGCAAAATATGAGCTTACAGTGAGGATAGAATTTCTTCCCTAAAACCAGGGTTCTATTTCTAAAGTAAATAACTTGTATTTAGTCATTGCTTTTTGGTCCAGTTGGGAACACAAAGCTTGCATCTTCATTGAATATTTTGAGTAATTAAGCATAATCTATTTCTACCTATTAAAAAAAAAGACCACTGGTCCTATAATTTTTTTTTAATATATGTCACACATCAGCTATTCAATAGATGCTGCAGCTATCTTTTACTAGCTCTTATGAATAAATTTACTGTGTTTAGAAGTTCAAGTTGGGTTCTTTATAACCAGAAATCAAACACTCAATACATTAATTCAAAATCTTTGAAAAACATAACCCAAAATTCCATTTTGAAAATCTCCCCTCTCCTTTTAAAAATTACTTAACTAGAATATTAAATATGCTTTGGCAGACACAAAAAAAATATTTTTTTCACAATAAGAAATATGGTTTAGTAAAATCATGTACTGAACACCACAGGTATCACTACTAAAGAAAACACAGTTATTGAATAAATATTTCTATGGGAAGGGAAGGGAAGGGAAGGGAAGGGAAGGGAAGGGAAGGGAAGG
>QUSF01000001.1:26278094-26294964 GCA_003676055.1 Chloebia gouldiae | reverse complement strand
AAGGGAAGGGAAGGGAAGGGAAGGGAAGGGAAGGGAAGGGAAGGGAAAATTTACCATCCCTTCTTTATCAATGCCAACCTGAGAAGTGATAATGTCAGACTTACTGTGAGCTACCAGCTTTGGCTAACTTTTGCCTTTAGTATCTAGTTTCCTTTGCAGAAGGAATGAGCAATGTGTGTGCCAGCCTGCCCAGCTCTCTGTTAAATCTGGTTTTGCTCCTACCTCACTACTGGGCCAGTGCAACTCCCAGGGCCAACTCGGTACACCTGAGCAAGTGGAGGATGGATAGCTGAGCTCAGCCTGAACTTGGTCCTTCCATGCTGAAAAAAAGGATTTTTCATTGGGGGCAAAAGGAATATGGAGACTATATTATGTTCATCTGCTTGTGCAATATATTTGCTTACACATTTGGGAGTCAAAGCTGTGTTTGGCAAGCATTGTAAAAAAAGTTATTTAATCTTAATAAAAGATTGACACTGACTGTTATGTTTTGGATTAGGGTTTCTCTGAAGGGGAACCACTATTTGGCAGCTCACTATCTCACACTGAGAGTCTGGAGACTTTGAAGAAAGAAGATATGTTTACAGAGCTGCGATGACTTCTAACCATTTTAATACTCAGGTTTTCACAAATCAAAAACTCAGAACACAGCAAGAGATTCCCTTTTGAGAACTATTTTCCTGTTATATATTCAAATGTCAACAGTTTTCAAAATCAAGTGCTGCTTTCTCAATCTTAAAAAAAATAATTCAGGAGCACTCCATTCATGGATGTGAGACAGTATCTTTCAATAGCATCTCATCAAGTGATCAACAAGAGATTGCTTCCATTTTCCTCATCCTTCGTAAACCTAAGGACTAAGTTAAATTCTCTGTGTAGTTCATCCTGACAGTTTTAAATTGGTTTTACCAGCCATTCAGTGCTTTCCATGCATTTCATAATCACTTCTCTTGCCTCCAAATCTCTCTATGCAAAGCAAATGGTACTGATCTTTTAAATCTATCTTCATAAACAGAGTATCTTCTGTTCATTTAATATTAAAATACCCATAAGATTTGCCATATGGAACAGAATCTCCTAATAAAGGAGTAAAAAATATGATAAACTGGTATTCAGGGGAAAATATGTTCTTCATTATAATTTAAGAGGTGATATGATCCAGTCACCATTTCTATTTGATTGGAATGAACTTCCACTGAAGAACAATAGTCTGGAAAATAAAACCAACTACCAGGTGCCAGGACAGGAGAAGTTTAAGATTATTCAGTCATCTCAAATCTAGACTGTACATTCGACACTATTTCGGAATTGTGCCAAATTAGCAGTATATTTATGACTTCTTCCATCATTTCAGTAGTTTTAGAAAGTTTAAAATTATATTTCAGAAACTAATCAGTACCTATTCTTAATGCTCAGCCCACAAATATTGAATTGTCAAATGTGTGTCTCCAGCTTAAAATTATTTTAGAAGTCAGAGCCATACAATTTATTACTTTTATATAATTTTTATCAGTGGAAGAGTTAAATAGAAACAACGCATATTGGAATAGTATTGAAAATTAAATTTTCTTTGGGTTTCAGCTTCTATCCATATGTATATCTTTACAATACTGAAGTTATGCTAACCATTTTATTTCAGCTGTTTCTGAGTGAGTGTTGGTAATCAGCTCAAACAGATAGATCCTCTTTCTAATTCTGTGAAGAGATTTCAAAATATTGATCTAAAACTGTCAAGGTGGGTCTGAGGTAATAACAAATCTGATCATCATAACACAGTTTTTCTAGTGAAGTGTTTAACCTGTTTCATGCATTTTCATGTATTTCCTGTCATAAATTTTGTTTAACTTAACTCAAAGGTAACAGATCAACTGAATAAATAAATAAACATTTCTGGGACTCCTCACATAAGGACTCCTGCTGGAGTGGGTCCAGAGGAGGTCCAGGAAAAGGATCAGGAGGCTGAACAGATGTCCTGTAAAGACAGGCTGAGAGAGTTGGGGTTGTTCAGCCTGGAGGGGGAAAGACTTTGAGGACCTTAAAACACCTTCCAGCACCTAAAGGGAGCCTCAAGACAGCTGGATAGGGTAGGGCAAGAGCAGGTATTGATCAGAGAAGGAAAAATGGCTTCCAGCTGAAAGGAGGTAGATTTAAGGAGGATATTTTTTGAAGCACAGGGACAGGTTGCACAAAGAAGTTGTGGATGCCCTGCCCTTGGAAATGTTCAAGGCAAGACTATGTTGTGGCTTTGAGCAATCTGGTCTAGTGGAAAATGTGCCTGCCTATGGCAGGATGGTTGGACTAGATGATCTTTAAGGGAATAATTATATTAAGCCATAGCTTCACTGGATATCCATCAACAAGTGAAAATCTCTTACTATTGTTTATTCCAACAAGTCCAGCTTCAATGTAAAAATTTCTGTAGAATGACTATTTCAAGCAAATATTTTCACAAAGCAGCTGCTCCCCTGTGAAAATGATGGGTTTTGAACAAAGCAACAAATTTACTTTTACAGGAGTATCCCTTCTGTATTGCAGCATAATATGACAATAAAGAAGCAACACAATATTGCTTGGAAGTTTCCCTGTGGATTAATAGTTTAATTTCAGGAAGGGATTTTGAAACATAGATGGTGAGCCCTTCATCACAGAGCTGTCAGCAGCAGTGCCTATAGAATACAGAAATAGCAGGCTTCACACTGAAATGGGAATAATCCTGCTCAGTTCCAAACAGGAAGCAGCTCTCTGTCAGCAGCTCCTACATGGCCACTTGTAGGATGCATGCTGCTTTAAGAGTAAAACCACACACTAAAAATATGGTGTCATATCTGACATAGATTGGGTAAAATTTTAAATAGCTATTTAATAGTTTTTATATGGGATAATTTCATATTTGTTTAAAGCAGTGTTTCTAAATCTGAAAGACAAAATAGTCAAAAGAGATTCAGAACATTATCTGTGGCTCACAGAATTGACTGTTTTATCTATGTGAATTCAGTAATAGAAGAAGATTTTTTTTTTGTGTTCACAACTGGGTAGCTTTTGAGACCATAAGCAAGTAATGAGCAAGAACCACTCCTGCGGAACCATTATGGAAAAAAATGTGTAGTCATGGTATAAAAATAAATGCCAGTGATTTAGGGATTCAATTTACTTTTAGTTTGTATCTGTATATAGGTACATCTGTTCCATTGGGTTTTAGAGGTGTCCACTGTCCTCTCTGTAGATGAAAACAAAGTGAAGTTTTTAAAGAGAAAAAAAAATCTAATTTCTCTGTGTTTTCTGCTACAAATCATTGTCCAGTCAACTCCTCCACTTTTTTTTATTCTCTACTTTTTCCTTCACTTGCTGCTTTAACATTGAGGTACAAACAATTCTCAGGGGTTAAGCTAGAGCAGATGAACAGGATTTTCCCATACAGAAAGTTCAGAGATCGGCCTTAAGCATGTTGCAAATAATTAGTGACTAGATGATATGATATTATAATAAACATTTTGATTAATGTTTCTTTTTTGCAGAGTGTCATTCACAAAGCTTAATGAGAATAACAATTTCAATGCATGGCAAAGTAGAAGAAATGCTTCATTAAAAAATGTTTGCAGTGGATGCTGTAGAATTTAATAGACTGATCTTCTAAAAATATTGATCAGATCTTTATCATACCATCACATGCACAACAAAACGATTCAGAATCATCAAACACTGTTTTTCCCTTTTGATCAAAATATAATTACCCAAGTTGGTGGTATTGCAATGATCTGAAAACTGTAGCCCTTTCAATCTCCATTTACAAAAGAGGTAGTGCTGAGCACCATACAGCAAAACACTAGAATTAAATGCGATCTTCTCAATATTTCATTAAAATGAAGTATATATTCAGAAGATTTCTTGGCAGAAGGGGAGGGAGTGAGAGGTTAAATCAGACATGGCAGGGATCACCACCTGCATACTTGTGTGCTGAGAAAAGGTCATATCAAGAGTAAGCATTCTGAATCTCCAAAAACTCCTGTAAATTGTATTCTCAACATTAACGCTGTTTTCAAAATACTACTAGTATTTTAAGTGATAAACAAGCGAAACAAGTCAAACAGGAAATTACTCCATGTGCCTTTCATCTGTGCCAGAGAGCGCTACCTCACAACAGACAAAAGGCCTCGATCCTCCCGTGCTGAATCTCTGCAAGCCACCTGGAACAGGCCATCAGGGAAGGTAACACGAACACCTTGCAAACCTTTGGTGCCTCCTTCACAAAATGTTTGTCGGACCTACATCCACCCGTGTTTTAGGAGCTGTGGAGGTAAATGTGGCATAATGTGCTGTGTGGCTCTAACAGCTGGCTGAAGGCAGCGTGGGCTTGCCCAAGGCAATAGAGGTGGCCATGTAGGGGAAAGGTGGTAACGCCAGGAGTTGCTTGAAAAAAAACTGCTGCAAGGCACTGAAAGGTGAAAAGTACTCACCAAATTTGTTGCTCGCTGTTGGAATATACAACCTGGTTTAGCAAAGGATATGGACAGATAAAGTTAAAAAGGCAGGATTTTAATCCAATTGCTGTTGCATGTCCTGACTAATACAAAATAGCTGTTTGCCTTGTTCTCTGTTGCCTGCAGAACAAAAGCCATTTTATACCCTGATGCAATGTGCAATTTTGTTTCTCTGCTGTGATATTATGACTGAGCAGCCCTCATTCGAAACAGCCACAGCAGTTGCCTTTAATATACTTTTTGAATTTAAAAGAACATTCAGGGGATGATGTTCTCATCCACACCACAAATCATGCATGTGTACTGAATGTCATGCAGCAGCACAATTCTCTTATCTTCCTCCACATTGTGAGCTGATTCATAATAGCCTGCATCTGACATCATTTTTTAGTATGCATAGATCTTTTGAGTAGCACAACTCTGAAAAATATTAAATGTCTTAAAATGAATAAATACTACTGTTGCCTCCAGTGGATGCTCATGTAAGAAGAGACACAGTATATAAAAATATCTAAAGAACGAGAGCTCAAATAGCAAGTTATAACACTTTGTGGAGCAATGTTAAAAAAACCCCAATTCTTTTCTGTGTTCTATTGACTACTACCATGTACCTTGTTATTTCAAAGTAGAACTTGCCTCTTATTCAGTACAGATAGAAAAGAGCTTAATCTCTGTGCTTACTGTAAATCAAGGCAAAAATATTTTCTAATTAGTATTTGTTTCAGTGAGACATATTTTTTGATAAGATCTACTCTTGGGAGTGGATAAATTTTGATATTATTGTATTTTGACTGAGTTGTTATAAAAGCTTTAAAAACTGTCTTGAAAATAAATTCCTCACAATAAACATATGCGTTAAATGCATTAAATATTTTCACTTTTAACAATACATTAATTATTAAAGAACTCTGGAATTTCTATGGCAACCGTATACTTAATAGGTTCACATTATTCATCACTGCAAGTAGTATTATCAGTTGCTGTTACTGTCTCACACAATAACCAGTAAGATCTGGCCACCTGAGTCAGAATTTCCAGTGTTCTAAGACAGACAGTGGAACAAAACACATAGCCTCCTGATATTCCTTTTTCTGACTTAGACTCTCTGAAGACTGAGAAGCTAAGCAACCACATATTCAGACAAAAGTATCCCTTTTACTGGATACTCCATTTCAATTGCTATTAGCATAGACGTCTCAAGGGAATAACCAATCAGAAGAAAGACATGAGGTTTTTATAACCTCTGTTATATATATGCAACCTCTGTGTTGCAAAGAAAGTTTTATTGTATAATGAACAATTTAAAACATTAACAAAACAAGTGTCATCGCAAATTTGAGAGAGGAAGGATTGTTGTTTTTCAGACGATCTGCTACAAAAGAAAAAAAACCAAATCAAAAAAACCTGAAAGTCACTGAAAATCAGAAACTGGGAAGTAAGGTAGCAGTAACTAAAATTATCCATTCCCTTGATGCACATTCCTTAAAGAAACTGACTTCTAAAGGAAGAAAGACTAAAATATAGACTCTTGGATTTTCACGAAACCATTTCCTTGAGTTATATACCTTTGTTACCGTATCACAATTAATTGAGGCAATATTCCCAGCTAGAGACACAAAATGTTGTATTGCTCACACTTTCCTGGGCTTTGGAACATTTCAAACTTTTTATTAGAGTAATCTCAGTACAAGATCAGGCTTGTTTCACATGGTTTGGCCTTCTCATGGTGGCCTTCTCTCTTATGCTGTCCTGCACAACTATATTGAACTCAAAGTAACATTTACTTTGTTCTGTATTGTGTAGTGAAAATTAAAGAAGGAAAAAGAAAATCACTCAATATGAAAACCTGTTTCTCTGTCTTTAAATACACCGGAACAAACTCAAACCACAAAACATCTAACATTAAAATTATTAAAAATATTTTAAAATAGGTGGTAGTAAGAAAGCACATATTCACATTAAATTTTTGCTTGCAGGAAAAAGAAGAAAATAAGTTACTTCATGTTCATTGAGGAATCCCAGAAGCATTTGGGTTTTTAAATAATAAAGAGAGGGGATGTCAAAATCATTACTGTAAAGCCACTTCTAAATACACCCAAAGAGCATCAAAGCCAATAAAAAGAACCACCCTTTAATTTACTGCACTTGATCTGGAGGATATAAATGAGCACAGGAAGTTAAGTGTATTATTAGAGACACAAACAAGGGCAAAATTTCTGATTTCATTCAAATAATCTGAGTGCTAATATCATCACTTTAAATGAGATTTCTGAGATTACAGTTTAAATGGTAGTCACCCTTCAAAAAGGTACTACTAGCTTAAGAGGCAGTAAAAACCCCTTGATATCCTAAAAAGGAGTTTTCTGCTGTGATAAGAAAATCCCAACAAACAAATCCATTTTTCCTGTAATTCATATATAGAATTCTCAATAAAAGAACAGGGAGATATCAGTTCAAAGACAGACTAGCCATTAAAAATAATAAAATAAACTAAATTTAATCCAAATGGAATGCCTGGAGAAAAGCCCTTCTTGGTCGTGCTGGAGTTAATGTGCCAAGACCATCCTCACAAGGTTTACAGCTAAGATTCTTTATTTTACCCAAATCAAACTCTGGGTTTAAAATCCAGCAAATCCCTACCATCAGAATTACACAAGAACAGAAGATAAATAGAGTAAGGTAGAGAGTAGAGTGGAGGGTGTTCTTCTAATGAGCCAATAGTTCCTGTTTTAACCAATCCATTTTCTAGTGAAACAAACAAGACAACAAACAAAAAAACCTGCACATCAAAAAAAAAAAAAAAGAAAGATTAAAAATTTGATCAGCACCACTTGACAAAAACATAATCACCCACCCCTACCCCCCAAGAATCTGTGGTATTCTTCAAATCTCTTACTAGTTTATAGTAATTTCTTTTGGAGTTCCATGATAAAATGTGGCTTGAATTTTCCCTGAGCTTTATCTCATATAATGATCTACAGCATATGTTCTTTTGCACTTTAAAGTGAGGGGAAAGTAGGAGCCTATCTTTTTGCAGCAGCTAAAATAGAAATAACTTGTTTCTACAATTAATAATGTTTTTCTCAGAAAGTTCGTGATTTTTGACTTGTTCTGGCCTGCCACATTAGCATATTTTGTTCAATTGCTGGCTATGTTCTCTGTGCTGGGAAGAAATAAGTTCACATAAATGTAGAACCAGTCTGAAGTCCTGACTGTAGATAGTGCTCATAATTAGCCATTCCCAGGAGGCTGATGTGTGAAGAGACACCAGTTTAACACTGTTAAAATGATTTTCAAAGAGTACCCAGCATCTTTACTGAAAGAATCAATCAAAAATGTCTTAGGAAGAAAATGTAATTGCTTTCAAGGATTAAAATTTTAATCAGGAATATTCAATTAGAAGTTAATGTTGAGATCCACAGTTTAGATTTTTATGCAAATGTGCCATTCTTATATTCACTCTTGAAGATAAAGGCGATTCATGGCAAATACAGTTCTGTCTCTCAGCTCATCAAGTTAGTGATAATTTACTTTGAAGAATATTTTACACTTGCTACGTTTGGAGTATGTAAATCAGTTCACTTTTGCCCCTTCTACAGTAATTAATCTTTGCATTAGTTATGTGAGATGGCTCACAGCATTTTCACTCATGTGAATCCCCTGATTTCAAAAAGATTTGACCAATATAAGATAAAGAATACGTATCAGCTGTTAAGATAGAACTGAGGTTTGCAAGAGCTTGATTACATTTACTCTTTACGAATAACAATTCTGGAATGGAAGATCTTTAATTGAAAACTGCAGTTACAAAGAATCAGATCTCAAGAATTACTGATAAAATTCCTCTTCCCCTAAACCATTTCATGTTCTGAGAGCAGAGGTCAGTGCAACTTGCATATAAGTAGATGTAGAGATATAGAAAAGTCCAGAATTATGACATTTTCTTGATCAAAATCCATCTTCAGTTGAAGTAGAATTTTGAATTTATGATTAGAGATAAATTTCATTATAATTAATTTTAAAATTAGAAAATAACACATTCATATTTACTTGTTTGAGATTTGACAATATATCAAAAATCTGTTAATTAAAAACCCCCCATAAGGCATGGAAATGTATGAGACTATTTCCTAGCTTATATAAAGCTCTTTGATTTTCTGATATATATCTTATTTATCTATTTAAGCTATTTTATCCTTGCAATTTAGTCAGTACATACTAGAAACTCAGAAAAATAGTTAAATAATTTAATTTCTCCTCAGAAACTGCAGGTAGTGACTTTTATAAATGACATAATCTATTCTTATGTGGCATCCCAGACAAATAGATTTTTTGAATAGCCTGAACAAGTGAGAAGAATTCTGTTGGAATTGAAAAGCTTTACAACTGACCATTCTTACATTCTTACATTCTGTCTAAATTATATTTTATCGTTATTTATGTCTTAATATTCCCATTTTTACTTGGAAATCTAACATGAATATATGACCAAAGAAATCAAAATACACAAGTCAGCTTGAGCTGACAAGATTTTGGTCTTATAAACCTAATTGTCTGTAAAGCTAGAACAGATATGCTGAGTTGGAACGGACACGGAAGGATCATTGAGCTCAGATTCCTGTCCCTGCACAGAACAGCTCCATGGCTGCTCCTGTGCCTCATCTGCTTGACTTCTGACATTTTGGAATTGCCTGCTCCTGTTCTCTTAGGATGTGGTGTTCAAAAAGTGACGAGCACTTAAGGACCCCAGCACCTTCAGAAACATTTCCCCAGGAGACTTTACACACCTAGATCCCTGAAGGTTTGCTTGCACATTTTTGTCCAGTCAGACTTGATTTAAACTCAGTTGTTCTGTGGTCACTGTGGCCAAGGTGGCCACCAATCACCACTTCATTCCTGAGACACCCTCTTTCAATAAGCAACAAATCAAGAAGGGCATCTTTCCTAGAACCCCTAGTACCTATACCATGAAGTTACCATCCAAATGTTTTAGGATTCTCCTGGACCTGTTTGTGCCAGCTGTATGGTGTTCCCAATTATCATCCAGCAAGTGGAAGTTCCCCAAAAGTCGGTTGAAACAAGTTAAAATAAACAAGCAAACAAGACATTTCCATAACCATTACTCAGATCAAATATCTAATTAAATATACATCAAGAAGTTTGCAGAATGATCTGCATTTTGATCACTGCCTTTTTGCTAAGGAGGTAAGTGCTTATAAGCACTGAGTAAGGCTGATCGGGGTGAGGCTGCTCTGTGCCTGGGTTACTTCTGTTTTATGTAAACTGGACCTAAGAACAATCAAGGTTTGTCACTACCTTAACTAGATATTTAAAATATCTATGGGCAAACCCCATGAAAGACTGATCTAAGGAAACACAGTTAACCACTATATAGTCATGTACTTTTTTATAATCATAGATTTCCATAAGACCAATGTTTGAAGAATACAAGGCAAAGCTATATGAACTCCAGTCCTGATGGAGTCATGAAAATATTTTCAGAAACAATTACAAGAATAAAGGAACACATTTAACTTGCAAAAATTATTTCCACTGTATAGATTTACATACACTATCATAAAGATATACTATTTTGCTTAGTAACAAGTAACCCAGTAAAAAAAAAGGAATGCCTTATAATTAAGATAGATGTGGGTACATATATATATATAGTTTACATATATGCATACATCTTATGAGAATATTCTGCTATAAAAAATGAATTTACATTTTTCTATAAATATTTTCCATGTATGGAGCAATTATTTTGTTTTCGAATTCAGTAATATTGAAATATATTTATATGTGTCAGATACAATTTCAGAGGAGTAAGAGTTGTTTAATGTAGATGTATAATAAAATTCTGTATTTAAAGTTGGGAATAGTATATTTGAATTCTCATTAACAACTCATTAAAAAGTTATAATGCCCCCATTCTTGCTTTGTAGATGATTTTTAGGAGAAAAAAAAGTATTTTATATTTCTTTTTAGAGGTACTCTTCATTTATATTCTACATATAAGACAGCACTGGCCTAAATGATCACTTAGTGGAATATTTTTATAAATCTTACACTAAAGGAACATTTTGCTATTCATTTTAATTTTGTTCTTTATACAGAAAAGAGAAATAAGGAAAGTAAAATTGAGATTTAAGATAAACAAGGGAATTCAGGAAAATAGAGTTTAAAATCTTTAATGACTGTGTCCCCTAGCAGTGTCACTTATTGAAGATGAACTGTAGTAAAACATGATACAGTGACAGATTTGACCACAGTATTAACATTGCCACAGCACTTGAAACTTTCTCATCATAAAATTACCAGGACAATAAAGATGATCTTCACTACTGATTTCCAGCAATGTAAGTATGTATTTATGACCTGTTAATGATAAAAGGCATTTGAGTAAGGGGATAGAGGTTTGGTTTGGACAGGGCCAGGTTTCTCTGATCCTCTTATACTGACCAGACAAGAGGCTCTGTTAAATATGCACCCCAGGGTTTCTATTCCCCAGTTTCCATCATTCACTGTCTGGTATTTAACAGTCCCATACAGTGTTCAATCTTTCTGGGCCTGGTGGGAGACAGGGTGATACACTCAATGCTGCATTTCCTGGCCCAGGCATCTCAAGGGTTATTTCAAAGATGAGTCCATCATAATTCTTTCCGGGGTGTCAGGTTGCCACTGGACTTAGACGGAATGATGTTTTGGGCACTGGCATGGATTGCCTGGTTTGGTTTCAGCCACTTGGCATTTTTCTCCACCACAGTACACACACAGTGAATTGGCAGATTGTGGCAGTGATCCAGGGAAATTGATCCACCAGACCTACTCATACTGATTCCATTCACCATTCAGATATACTTTTTTTGCTGAATTATGGTGCATGCCTAATAGATAACCTGCATAAATGGTCAAGTCCCCCTATCGATCAGGAGCCAAATTTTTGTGTCACACATCCAGATGACCACATATAGATCCAAGAGGTACAATGGTGAGGTTGGGGCTTGCAGTCAGTGCATACCACCTTTCCATTGTTGATTCTTCATTCTGACACTTTTTCTCTCCTTGAGTAAGAGTTCTCCATGGGCCATAATCCTTCAGTTAAAGTCTGCTCCATTGTAGGTCTCCATTATACTACTGTGAACATCTATTCTGCCATCTTCCTCCTCCTTCTCTGTCCTTGGAGTTCATTCTGTTGTTTTCCATTTTTTTTTTTCCTTGTCCTCCTCTTCCTGAGATTTTTTTGCTGAGCATGGTGTATTATGGAATATTCCTGTAGTCAATTTGGGTCAACTATCCTAGCTGTGCTATCTTCAAGCCTCTTGTGTCAGCCCACTCATTTGGGAGGAGGAGAATATGGCAGAATGTGAAAGAGTGAAAGTGGTGACACTGTGCAAGCATTGTTTGACAATAGCCATAACACTTCTGGTTTATCAGCATTGTTTTAGCCACAGACATGAAACACAGCACCATAAGGACTGTTGTGAGGAAAGTTAACTCCAATATGGCCAGACTAAGACTGTCTCCATCCCAAGTTCCATGGAATTTTTCTTATGGTCAGGTCCCACATTAAATGATATATTTATGTATGTTCTGATGTCTTATTAATATAGTTTCATTTTTATACTCAAATCTTCCAATATATTAATATAGTTTCATTTCTGTACTCAAATCTTCCAAAATATTTACCAAAACCATGCTGCATTTCAACATCATATCCATCTAGACCTTTCATTTTTCTTTCCATCCGTCTAGCTCTCATTCCCAAAATTCCTTCTTACCATTTCTTAAAATAGTATCTGTGCCTAGACATTTTCATGAACCACCTTCCACTGATCCTGGACATGCACACAAATACAATTATTCACTCTGTGCCACATTTCCAAATGTCCACAAGGACAGCCAATGGGTTTGGCTCATTTAAAAAATTAACATAGTTACCTGAACAGACTGGAATGGAGTCAGACAGACACAGGCATGTTCCAAGCAGCATCTTATCCAGCAGCATATTCTGACAGCATGAGAGATGGTATTAATACACAGCATTGACACGTGCAAATCAAAGCAAGAAACATGTACTGAAGTATTTCAGAAACTAAACACTCAGTAGATCCAAGGAAAATGTGAAGAAATTTACTAGTTAAAAATTACTATTGCATTAATATAGATTTTTTAGTGTGGTTTTTTTTTGTTTTGTTTTTGTTTTTGTTTCTCTTTGGGGTATTTGTTGTTGTTGTTATGGTGGTGGTTTTTGTTTGGGTTTTGTGGAGGTTTTTTGGCTGTTGTTGTTGTCAACATTTTAACCATCAAATTTTCTAGGCCATTATCTGAAGTCTTTACTGACTTAAGAGGCGAAGTTAATTGCTGGCTATTGCTATTTACTGATATTGGCCATGGTTCAGTAATCCAATAGATAGCTCATATTCTGTGTAGCAAGCTCATATAGGCTCACTCACTGAAGTAAACCAGTTCAGCTACAGAGAGAAGAAGTTAGATTTCCTGAATGGATTGTTTAAATGGGGTTTGAATGGAGAGTAGAACTGGAAATTATAGATAGTAATAATTTACCTGCCTTCTCTTTCTCAGTCTATCTGCTGTGCAGGTTTTTCTAGTCTTCTACACATGGCATCCCTAGAAAGGGAGATGCTTTGCTCTTGGTTACCTAAGTAATTTTATAGAGAAAAATTGTATTGATTTATTTAGTTTTGCAAATATGAATAATATCTATCTTGAAGAATTCTAACTCACAAATACTTGCTGGAAAACATTGACAAATATTTGAATTTATTTTTCTGGATTGTTTCTGGACAATGGTTGTTTTTTGAACAGTGGCTCCTATATATGCAATTTTCATAGCTTCACAGCAGCAGTTTCTTCTAATCTATCGAAGGAATACAGGCAAAGGTTTCAGTTGCTTAAGAAATGCTGATCAGTGTCTTCTACTTAACTTGGTGGATCTAAGGTAAGATAAATTTTAATTTGTTCCAGTGCATTAAAAAAGGTCAAAACCAGGATTAACATGAAGATATCATTTTCAATGTTTAACTTGATGTATAGATGATTCTATATTGCCCAAGAAAAGGTCCATGGTCAAAATTTTATTCCAGCTTAAACTGAAGCCATAATTTGACATGCTTGTGCATGATACACATATATGAATTCTATTTCACAAGGCATAAATATATTCAGATATTCAGATCAAGTTTTCATCTAACATTTACTTAATAAATCAATATGTTTATTTCCTTAGAAAACACAAACAAATAAATGAGACACTTCAAATACAGTTTTCACCTGTGAAGGTCCTCTTAGTTCTGCACAACATACCTTTGTCCCTCTCCCTGCCCTCCTTAGAGCACCAGCACAGAATCCATGCAGCAAGGGGTTAGACTAGATATGAATTCCAGCGAGTGTTAGCTCAACCTCTCTGTCCCTCAAAGCTTCAAACTACTATCTAGTTTCATTGTCAAGCAAACGATAAGCAGATCCTAATCAACAATAACCAGGGAACAATGATGCTGGGAGAAATACTAACATTTGAGATTAAAGCTTTAGAGTATTCCTGGCTGTAGCAGTGTTTTTTTTAGAAATCTCTGAACAATGCAAATAACCTGTACTTCTCAGAGAGGCCATAAGTAGCAGACTACTCATTGTTTCGGACTCTTTGTTTAATAAAAGTAATCTTAATACTAATCTCATGATTTTACATCGCTTATGGAAGGAGGATTTTTTCCTACAGATTAGATTAACTAATATGGCTAAAATTACTAGAGAATCACAGAATATTGTTAGTTGAAAGGGACCCAAAAGAATAATCAAGTTCAACTCTTTGAATGGCTCATACGCTATCTTATTTGATACAGAAGACTTGAGGTTTGAAAAGTTTTATTAGCTAAACACATTACTAGAAGTTTTATTAGCTAAACACATTACACATTAGAAATAAATAAAAAATGAAATGAAAACTGGAGGGTGGCAAATGAAAGAAAATTTAAATAAGAAGGAAAGAGAAAGAGAAAGAGAAGAGAAAGAGAAAGAGAAAGAGAAAGAGAAAGAGAAAGAGAAAGAGAAAGAGAAAGAGAAAGAGAAAGAGAAAGAGAGAGAAAGAAGAAAAAGTGTAGTGAGGGACCTTGGTCTTGGCTCCTATTGCTCTTCATGTTTCTTGTAATTGTCAGAAGCAAAATGGTTACCTTTTTCAGGTCATTATGTATGGATGACATTCCTTTTGATTGAGCTCTTGACAGCTAATTCCTTAAACTCTGCAAATAATCTATAAGCTATTTAGACATACATGGCACATCTCTGCATGGTGCAATGGATTCTGCAGTTCCATAGACAAAAAAAAGTTTAGTGGCAAAGGAATTTCAGAATCTGATATGAAAAATAAATATTAATTGTAATATTGTCTTATATACATTCACCTCTCACTAGACCAGGCTGTTTGACAACACATCTAACCTGGGCTTGAATACTGCCAGGGAAGGGATATACACAGCTTCTCTGGGTAAACTCTTCCACCTTGACAATAAGTAATTTCTTCTGTCTATCTGACCTAAATTTTCTCTCTTTAAGTTTGAAATCCTTCTACTTAAGCTGAGGAGTTCAGTGGTTAGGGTAGATTGCTCTAGAAGAATTTTTTTTCCCCTGTAAAGTTAAGTAATTAAAAAGAAATATGATGTTAAACAGTTTTGGAAAGACCAATATTTTGTAGGTGTCAACTCCCATTTATTTTTGATTTTTTACATCTCAAAACTACATTGTTAGATAAAACTTATAAAATACAGAAGTACTATAAGGGCTTCAAATTGAAATCATGGCCAGTGCTCAATTATGAGTTAGCTAATAGGACTAATATGTTTTAAGATTAATAAGTACAGAAGCTTCTCACTGCATTTGACCAAGATATCCGCAAGGTGTCAATATGGATTCATAATAATTTCTATGGCTATAAACAAATAATCATCTTGTTAAAAATAGAAATTTCGAAATTACAATTTACAGGTGCTGGGGGCATCTCTTCTGTTCCAAGTTTTGAAGGAGACATATTTTCTCAATCTTTTTTTCATGAACAATTTTATAACGGTAGAACTTTCATATTTCTTCTTTTGAAGGCACTAAAGGGTATTTTAGTAATGTGTTTATCTACAGCTAACAACCATAATTAGCTTAAGTTATGGAATGCCCCAAATAAATGAAGAGCAGTTTATAGTTGTTCAGAAACACAGTTTGTTCTGCTGGTGTTTTGTTAAATATTTGCAGAAAACATGATTTGCATCATTTGCAAGTTACATAAACCTTTATAATTATGGCCTAAGGTATTATACAAAAGTTGTTTAAGTAATTCCCAAAGACTGCTGCTCAGTGCACCAAGAATTAATCATCTGTTGTGTCTATTATAAATGCAGAAGCAATTAAGTAGATCTGTGATGAGAACAGGTTATTGCCAGGTTTATACAAAATTTTTAAATGGCATCATTACTAATGAAGTGAGTGGTTTCTTTCTTATTAGTTTGTCCAAAATTCTTTGGGTTTTTTTAAAATTAAGTGTGTAACAACAGAAGTATGATAAATCCTAAATAGATTTAAAATGCATATAATGGAAAAAAAAATCCCCTCTTTCCCTGCAAGAAGAAGCAAAAAATAATTTTGATATTAGAAAATTAATATATAATAATGTCCTAAAATTGAACAGGAATTGTTCCAAAAGCATGCATAAGAATCAGCCTCACCTGCAATTACTTTGCAATTTTGAGGTCTAACACTTGAATGCAAAATCTGTCCTTGCCCTGTGAATTCACTGAAGGCAATGAAAGTTTTGCTTGAATAAAATATAATAAAAGACATACTATCAGGCATGTAAAAAGATATTAAATGAGGAAACGACTAGAATGGAGCAGAAACTCTGTGGCAAGTTAACATGCTTGCATGCATATTTTAACAGCCTACTGCCACTCTACCATTAGAGTTTTTCTTTGCTGATCCTGAGTAACTGATAATAATCTGGTCCTGCTCTGTGAAATATTGTTTAACAGCCATATGAGTGTTCTGCCACCTTGGAATAAGCTTAAATTATTTTTACTTCTAAAAGCATATAGATTTCCTTGAAACATTAAAATGGCTGGTGTTGCAAGAGCTGAGAACCACCCCTGAATATATCATACAACATACTCAAGACTGGGCTAATCCTGAGATTAAGTCAGTTTGGAGCTTTCATGAAATAGTCTAGACCTTGAGCATGCTCTGATTTACAGCTCCAATTACCTGAGGAAAAAAAGCCCCCTTATAATTGTAGCTGTGGGACTGCCTCCTTTAGGTGCTTAAGACCATCTCAAAAACCTGCATTCCTAAATCTGTCAAATAATCCAAGATTATTTTTCTGCATTTTAAGT
>QUSF01000001.1:26230769-26278084 GCA_003676055.1 Chloebia gouldiae | reverse complement strand
TCCTAAATCTGTCAAATAATCCAAGATTATTTTTCTGCATTTTAAGTTTGGATGCAATGTGTAATTACATTTGAATTGTATAATGAGCTAGCCAGTTCCCAAGTGTTTCATTTATTATGTTTTGTGATACCAAAACTGGCATTGTTTCATTGCAGCCTTTGTAATAACTGAAAAGCACACCAGCTCCTTCTCTGGCTGGCTACATCTGGCACTCAACAGAAAGGAATTTAGTTGGGTCTTTTCTTCTTTACTTTGCTATTTATTCTTTCTTGGTAATACACAGTTCTGTAATGAGCACAACTATTTAGTATACTTACTCTTGTCCAAAATGTTCATGTATTTGGCACATCTTCACTCATTAGCATTTTGCAGTCTAATCTTTTGCAATGTCCTCTGAAAGTCTGCCCAAATGTTCAATAGGAAAAAAAACCCAAACCCTTAGTATAGCAAGAAAATAGAAGCTCTCTAGATATAAACTTGATGAAAGTAATACTATCTACATTCATTTTACTAGTCAATATGTGTAATAAGGATCTCATCTTATTAATTACTCTAAGGAATTAAGAGGCTCTAGGATACATGATGTTTAAAGATAACATGACAGAGACCTTTATGTCACTACTGGCTCCAGGAAGCCATCTGTTTAGTTGAATATAGTAAATTTTCCATTAGCTGTTAATTTCTTAGTCAAGGTACAATGTTTTAGTCATAGACAACTTCCTAACATTCTTAATGCTATATGCAGCAAGCACATTAGCCCATGAAAAATCAAGGCAGTTTTCAGTTAAACATATTGGAGGAATCTCTCTCCAAGTGCTTTTTAAACATGGGACTGTTTTGGGACATGGGACACCTAAATTTGTATCACAGTTACCATTACAGAAATAATTACTTCCACTTTCCCCTTTTAAGTTGTTTCACAGGACTTCATTAGAAGAAATATCCTACAAAAGAAATTGTGAAAGAAGTTGCTCTTTTAAAGTAAACTCTTGTGAGCAGCTTTGCTTTTTGGGAATTTGCTGTGCTTTTCACACTAGACACTCAAATTTAATACAATTTTAAATGCTTATTTTTCATAAAGGGATAAATTTGTAAGGACAACCTGTTTCTTGTAATCCAAGTGAATGGGAGAATTTGCAAGGACCTTAATTTCCATTTGGGATCTTCAGGTTAGAAATTAGTGAAAACCTGTGGAAGTTAGGAGCCGTGTTAGAAGTCTATGTGCATTCTGTCACCAGGAGGTATTTAGGAACAAGATAAATCTTAGAGTAACTCCTTGCAGTAGGAGATGCAACTGTGAAGCAGGGGAGTGCAGTAGGTGACCCCAAGGTCCCTTCCAGCTCTCTGACTTTATGTATTGGCAGAAGTAAGTTTATTTAAAGGGTCAGATTGACTGTTTCTCTGTACTGCAGTGCTTCACCTCCATGCATTGCTCTTCTCTTTCAGGACTACAAGTAAAAAAAGCTAAGAGTAAACAGAGGCTGTTTACATCAATTACTGTTTTCTTTTGCCCAGCAAACACAAGGAGCAGATTACATATCTTTACCTCGAGTCTCCACACACAGAATTTACAATGCAACCTCAGAGGAGTGGACTGGGATCTTGAAGTGGTAATATTATGTTACACAGAAGGAAAAGGAAAGAATCCTTCTTGTAATAGCATGGATTCAGTGAATAGACACCCATATCTCCTAAACGGAAAACTATAATGAAATAAAGAAAATAAAGGGTGTTCCAAAGATCCATGGCTCAGACTTTCAGATATGATCAGGGATCTTGGAATATATTCATCTTGAGTTCTGTAGCAATGTTCAGATTTTGAAAAAAATAGCATTCACTTATAAGTTTTTCATTTAAAGTCTTTACTAGAGAAAACTAATGATGTTTCCTATTCCTGTAACAAGCAATTCCATATCAAGTGAAGTCAAAGATTGGTATCCTGTCACCAATGGCAACTTGACAGCATCCCTCCCTACTTTTCCGTTGTGCAACAATGAATTGCAGTGAAATTTATTTGGAAAAAAAGGAAATAAGCCCACTTCCCCACCCAAAAAAAGCAAATTACAAAACAAAACAAAACAAAAAAAAAAACCATACAGACCCTAAGATGAAGATGATGAATGTCCCAAAAACTAAGTACCTCTGGTATGAGAAAATGAGAAAAGACAAAATTAAAAATGGAGAATAAAAGGAAGTTTTCAACAACAACAACAAAAAGTGGAAAATGCAGTTTATAGTTTAATTTTGTTTTTAGCTAGTAGGAAAAAAATCTCTGCCTGCCTTTTCAGAGGTGTAAAGCAGGCAAATGCAGGATGCACAGGCAAGGAAGTATTAATGTCTCTACTGAGACTAGGAGCTCCCAGTTGACAAGTAAGCAACCTGTAGGGTTTCCCAGTATATTGGGAAGGTAATGCTGAAGTGCCAAATTAGGGCACTGTTTCATACTAGATTACAGTGCCTTTCACAGTATTACCTGAGTTTAGTCCTGGCCACCAACTCTATTACAATAGTTCTGATTTCTTATATGAACTATAGTAACTATATAGCTTACTATTTTGATAGTCTCACAGATATGTTCAGATTTTTTTCTTGAATAAGCATCACCTAACTGAACTCACATCACAATTTAATGTTATTTAAATTACTCAGATTTCCCAGAAGATAATTTGTGTCCTTGAAAATAGCCACTGACATTCACAGGCTGAAAGAATTCACTTTTACAGTGTGAGTGCTGCAATTTGTGCTTTGTCAGTAAAAATAATTTGCAGCAATGTTTCATGGTTCTTGCCATAATAGAACAGACTAATGCATCTCAGCATCAGAAAATTTAGCAGGCATCCTGACCCTGCAGTTAAAAAGACTGTTCTAAGTTTATAAGCAGATATAAATATCCAAACAACAGGATTCAAATATCATACCTGCCTCTCATTATGATCAAAGTAGCAGCAAAACTCAGTATTTCATTAAAAGAGGAAGGGGAAACTTTCAAGTGCAGCTGATATCTAAACAACTACAAGCATCTCCCTCAACTCCTATTTCTTTTGGTAGTGTTTGATGTCTCAAAAGAATTTTTGGAATTAAAGGTATTATATTTAAATAAATTTATAAAACTTTTTTTTTTGCATTTGACCTCGATTCTCCCCACACTTATAGCAGCAAAATATTATAAAAATGTCTTTTTTTTTTTCTGGGCAAACATAAAATTTAAGACACTCAAGTCATGACTGCTAGAAAGAACAGTTTGTCTCCTCTACATAATGACAACTATGAAACTAAAAATAAATACATAAAATGTCAGCACCCCTACATACTGCAAGCAACACTACCCAAAGTACTTTGAACATTTTAGTGTTGTTTATTGTAGAACATAACCTTTGATCACTCAAAACATAGAAAGTACCAGGATCAAGACCCAATCATGATGCCTCTCTTTACGTTGCTGTTAAGGCACTGTACTTAATTGTATGAATATAGAGCATAAAACTCTCATACAATATTTATCTTAACACAGAAAGTTGACAGAGGATTCTAGCAAAGCACTGTTTTAATCTATGCTTTCCAGTTGCCAATTTTAGAAGAATCTGATGCCAGGGTATCCCGTTCTGTACCTGCAAAGTAAGTTTCACAAGTCAGAGAAATAAGTGAAAAATAAAACCAAAAAAACATTTAAACTATTAAAGAGATTATGTAGAATTTCAGTTACAATTATATACTTATTTCTAAAATTCATTTGTACGTGAAAGTGTTGCAGGATATTCTACATTGATGAAAATAACAAAAACGAAGGAAGTAGATGGATCTCAGTAAGGTACAGAGTATTTGTATATAGAGGAGGTGGAAAACCCAGGCTCTAAAAAAAGGCCTGAGAATAAAATTTTGGGTGTAAAATAACAAAAAAAAAAGAAAAAAAGGCGGTAAAAGATGTTGATACTGGTAGCACAACAGAGTGTCACTGTTTTCTAAATGAATGAACTTCTTTTTCCTCTGAAATTTTCTGAATGCAATGCCCTGCCAAGTGCAACAAATTCATTAGTGTCTAAGAATGGAACCACTTCTAAACCATGCATCGGAAATTTGGTATGAAATATAGGTAAATGGGAGCAAACAAGTTTTTCTTAGAGCCTGATAATTGTCCATTTAATCAGGTTTTGTAAAATTATATGCCCATTTGTTCCAAAGAGTTCATAAGTTAAAGTGGTAAGATGACGTTTGTGTAGAGGCAGTTAAGGGGAAATCGTACATGGAGAAGAAAATCCAGTCTGGAGGCCTGGTCAGAGCAAGTCAATGTTATGTGTGGCAGGAGAGATTTACTCATAGAAATAGCTCTCTGTACCTTCATTGGGAAAGTCTAGTGATTTGCTGGAGCTTTTAAATGAAACTAACAATTGGGAGAGGAGAGGCAGCCATCTCTGTCTTACACTGCGGGCAAATGGCAATGACAGGCTTGGAATTGGTGTTACATGGATGCAGCTGAATTCTCTAGTCTATATGAACAAAAAACCAAATGTGTGAAAAGAAATTGAAATCCTAGACCTGAACAGCAGCACATTTCACATATGGTATTAGATATAAAGTTTACTTGAACATTAGATAAATGTATTCCATTATGTTAAAGTCCAAAAAATCGTTTCTCTACAGCAAAGGAGGCAGAATTGTAAATTTTTAATATTTTCTGATAAGCAGATTGTACTGAATCAGCTACAGACCAACTCATGCCATACAAAATGAAACAGAGCATGTTTTTTAAGGCTAGAATCCCCTTTTTTCCTACCTCTAATTCTGTTCTGCAGCATTCTTTCAATTTTTTAATAGAAGTTGCTTGTTCATTTTATTAATATTAGTTATTTCTTGCAGATTATGTTTTTAAAATTAGTAATGGCAATATTTCTACTGAAGATAAGTGTTTTACAGAATTAAGTGTGTTGATGTGTATGCTATATTTAATTGCATTCTCTAAATTTAGGTAATGTTGTGGGGAATCATTTCAATTAGTTTGCTTTTCTTCATGGTTATTAAATTCACTTGAAAAAATAGGAGAAAAAAACCCTAACAAGCAGAGTGATGGGAGTTCTGAAATAGCAGGTTATAGCATAGCAAATCTTCTTGAAGCCATTTGCAGGTATAACCATAATTTTTCTCATTCATTTAGGGGAAAAAAAGAATAAAAATAACCAACCCAACCAACCAAAAAGACCAGCTCTCCCTCTGCCCCAAAAAATCCCCAAACCAAGATAAAACCAACAGACACATAATAACTATAGAAATTTAATCTAGAAATTGAATAGGACAGAATAAGAAAAACTTCAAATTCAATGTTACTTTTCACATTGGCCCTCCCTATAATATTGTTCTAACATTTAATAATAGTATTATAATTTGTCTAAGATTAAACAATTTAAATAATTAATATACATCATGCTGCAATAGCTCCATGTCCCCTCCCTGAACAGACCAAACTAAGAGTAATTAATGGGATAAACAAAACCATACTCTCACATTGCTGACAATCCTAGTAAGCCTGGTTTCTATCTTCTAACAATTTTCAGTGCAAAATAAAAAGGTAAATCTAGATTAAATTAAAAATTTTGGATGTCCAAGTAAGGAGGAAAGGCAGTTTAGACTGGATTTAATTTAATATAATGGGATTTGATACGTAGTGAAAGTCTGTTCCTCTTGGGAAAGTAATTCTTTTAAATTTTGTGCAGAAGCCTGCAGTAGCTCATCGTGCACAGATAAAGGAAGCTGTGTAAAGCAGTTGTAAAGACTTCCAGTCAGAGATGGGGCCATGGTGTCACAGGGTTCTCCAGGCAGCCTCTTGGCATATTGACTCACCTGCTGCTGCTCTCCGTGACACTGATTGAATGGACATTTCTTGAACAAAGCCGCTGGGATCCTTGCTCTCATCTTGCTTGCAGACTCTCCTCCAGGGTTTTCAAACCATTCTCTTACAGCACTGCATGAGCACACTGTGCCACAATATCTTAATAAATTGATTGAGTTGGGATGGCTCTGTGTGCCTGTAATTAACAAAGCCAGTATCTAATCCTGGCAGCTGTGATGGGCTAATGGATATTCTGGTGACCTTAACATTGCTCAAAACTTCAGAGGAAATTCTGTGTGAGATTAGGTAAGTGGAATGGAAAGCAAGACAGAAAGCCAAATGTCTGCAAAATTAAGCTATCTTTTTCTAATAAGCTATACTTTGTTAACAACTGTCATAAAGAGTATGAACATGCCAATGCCATCACAGAGAGCTGTCATCTTGCTATGATGGCAAGAAAACTGAAAGTCATGGAGTGACAGAGATGAAGACACATCTAAGAATGAGGATCTGAAAAGATTAACCTGCTATTCCATTTTTAACTTCATCATTTGTTCGAATTATACCAGATGTTCTGGGCCTTGACATGGGGGTTGATCAAAAGCTGTGGGAACTGACAACTGAACAGTAGGCATGGGAGCTCAACACGTTTCTCTGCACTGAGGCAGTACATGACCAGACCTCCCTACTAGTTTTATGATTCTTGAACTGTGGAAACAGGAGAGTGAAGTGACACAAATCCTTCCTTCTGTTGCTTGAATAAGTTACACATGGTGAGAAATGACAAAACCACAATTTTTGAATTTTGGAGTGGGGAAATTCCCGACTTCTACACACTGAATCAATATCATGTTGTAATTTTAGGACAATATTAAATGCATCTCTCATAGCCTGCCACATTTGATGAATGCTCCTAATACTATTATATCTTTGATATTTACTTAAACCTCAGCTGAATTAAATCTGTGTTCACTCTCTTTGACCACAGCTTTACTCAAACTGCAGCTATACTCATATTTCTGGTTCCAGACAATAGGAATAAGATTTGCACAAGTAGCCTCCCACCCTGTCCTCCACTTGCCCTTGCAAGTGCCTCACAACAAGACTGAAAGTGGGATGTGATTCATGCAACTGAACCTTGCTGTCTGTAAGGAGGGTATCAGTTTCCGCAGATATTTTCATGGCTTTGAGCACTCATCTGTTGAGCCTCTAGGTTAATATCAACAATCAGGCTATAGAGTACTTTGTCAGATCTAGGGAAAAAGAATTGGTTCTGTTGCAATATAAGAAGAAGTTTTATTTATGCTTTCCTTAAAATTGAATATTTAAGGTGATCCTTGGTTGATATTAATCGGATAGATACTTCTTCTTGCGCATGATCTCTTACTAATTGCAATTGAATGAGAAGATCACATTTTCTTGCTAGATAGAAAATAAAAATATGGGCACCCTAAAAAAGCATAGTGTATTTTTTTTCCCAGTATGTTATAAAAGGAATAAAGATATCTGTGGAAGTGAAACCACACATTTCCAGTGGAACACTTCTGAGTGTACAATGGTCGAACTGATGAAATCTATTCTATACATGTGCAGATAGAAAGAGGGAAGTCAGAACGAATTTTCTTAAAGGTTTGAGAGCTACCACATACTGAGAAAATGACGGCTATTTCTAACTCATATCATAAGGGGGTTATAGTTATCACTCAAAAATAAGCCAGGAAACTAATACCTAAGTAAGAGCTTAAAACAAATTCACACGCCTTTTTACAAATTCACATGCCTTTTGAGTAAAGATGTGCTCAAAGAGAGTGAGCACAGATTTAATTTCTTTTTCTTCCTGTCACATGTTCATTTTAAGTATCCATTGACTATTAAAAAGTCACCAACAAAAAGCTATTAGTTTTAGCAAGCCTTCCATAAAACATTTTTTTCTTAAGGAAAGTTTATCATGTGGAAAATTTTCATTTACGTAGTAATGCCAGTTGAAAGAGAACGTTTCTATATAATTTTAATAATTTTTTTTTATAAAACAGTGATTTGTGTCTTTTAGTATCTTTCTTAAGAGAAGTCTAACTACAGAGTTATGAGTTTTCCACAATTTGACTCAATGCATAATTAAAAAAAAAAAATGCTTGCAAAAGATGAAAGAAAGACTTTTTGGAATGAATACTTCTACCTTAATAAAGAGAAGAGGCAGAGTATTTTAGATTACTGTCTACACTTTCTGATGAGAGTTTCAGTGCTGATATAGGAAAAACATTCTCCCTACTCCGAACCCAAATGATCTATTTCTATACCTTTTCTGCATCTAATGGAGGCCCTTTTCCCCTTTAAC
Source organism: Chloebia gouldiae (assembly GCA_003676055.1). NCBI lineage: Eukaryota > Metazoa > Chordata > Aves > Passeriformes > Passeridae > Chloebia > Chloebia gouldiae. Next base: position 26,269,928 of record QUSF01000001.1, on the reverse strand, counting down.
AAAAGCCCAAAGAAAGCAAGGCTTTGAACTGTTGATAACAATTTGTAGCTGTCCATCTAAGAATCCATAGTTAAGTTTTTTAAGTTTTTCAACAAAAGATCACAATTTCCTTTCTTCTTTTTGGAAGCAGGTTTATTTTTAAATTAATTTGCTATGAATGCCCACACTTGACTAAAGTTTCTGCTCTGCAGAAGGGCTGAATACCATGTCTGCTTGCTAATATTCAACCCCAAGCAAGGAAAGATGTTGTGACCAGTGAGGCTGAATGCTCTGTGCTGCTGGTACATGCAATTATCTCATGACATTTGATATACAGACTCTGAGAGAGAAGGCAACAATGCTTGAACTGCTGAATCACTGTATGGATGGCTTGTTATCACACTAACCTCATTCTGCATTCTGCAGGATTTCAAAAATGGGAAAAAGAGTGTTCCAAACATTCACAGGAAGGGATATTCTGCCTAAATATCATTCTTTATGTGCCAATCAAAATAATGGATTTCTAAAAGGCAATTGAGTGTGATCACTACTCTACTTGGAAGTTAAAAATGGAACAGTCTTAAGTCTTATTTCCCTTGAACAGAATTTAAAATTTGCATTGAGACAGAAAACAGAACATATATCAAAAGTCAACCTCAATTTGCAATTTCAAAATTTCATTAGCTTTCCTTTTTCCTTTCCTAACTTTACTACATGTTTTATATTCCTTGTGCTTTATCTCCTTTAATTTTTTTGACGACACATACTTTTCAAGAAACATTTCTTAAAATCAGCAAATTTCCAGTTAATTTAGTTTCATTTATTCAACTTAAAAGCTTTGCAGGCCAGCTTTCCACAATGATGTAAATGTAACTTTCCTTACATGTTTTTAGTCAGAAAATAAAAATACTCTGCCAGAAGAACTGGCAAGTAGATATCAAAGAAATATCAAAAAAAGACCAAGTTGCTCTGTAGCAAATGAAAAGAAAGAGAAAAAGGGATGTTGTCCTCTTTCCCAAGCCATGGCAAATTGATAGTGAGGGATCACAATCAGAAGTGCCACCCTTGTATTTAGTAATGCCAGTGGAATTTTCCACTATGATTTCTTAAATAAGTTTTTGAATCTATGTAAACATTCTTCATCTGTAGCCTCCTATAAGAAATTGTGATTTGAGGCTGTAAATCATATTTCAATACAATCTCAGGAACAGATTTAGACTAATATAGAGCTATTCTTCCTTAAACTGAGCTTCTCAAGTTCACTATTTTTTGCAGAAGTATATGAAAGCTAATAATAGCTTCAATTCTGATATTGATCAACAACCTTGAAAATCTTTCTAGTGTACAGGAGGTTGCATGTTCATGCACTAGAAACCACTACAGTATACAACATCTGCCTGGATCTAACTCAAAATGACAATTACATCCTTTTGGCTTTAACAGGCAAAAGACAGCTAGCACTGAATAAGGAAGAAGACAGGCGTTATTTTGATACATCCAATTACACAAAGATTTTATTTGTTGGTAGAAGAGTGAAAATGACATCATAAAAGGGCTATAAAAACTTAAACATATTGTTTGCTTTGGAGTCTGATGTGGTTGTCAGCAGATCTTCCTGGTCTTGTGCCTAATGCTTCCAGTGAAGATGTAAAGAGATTAACAAGTGATAGGGACATATGGGATAGCTCTTTCCACACATGATCATTTTCTCCTCAAGCCTGTACCTAAGTGTTAGCTTATTTCCTGAAGAAAGGGCATTTACATTTCTTTCGGTGTAATAGTTAACGTTGAATATAATTTTTAAATGAAAATTGCTATGTCGCTGGTCTGTGCCATGTTCTGTAGAAGTAACTGTGGAGTAAATTCTTTGGAATGGAAAAGATTTTTTTGTTAAGTTTTGTGATATGTGACTCTTCAACGTTGTAAGAGTACTAGGTAGATTAAAATATTTTCAATGCATAAGATGATCAAAATTATCATGGTTGATTATTATAGTTTTCTTATTTTTCTTAATAAGAATGAACTCTGCATAGAAGTTAAGGCATGATCATGAATTGTTAACTCTCCAGTTTCAAGTTTTCTTTTGTAATTAATGATCAGTATTTATTTCTAATCTTTATTTACTGGCTTTTGAGTTTATTTGAGGGTGTCAGCACTTAATTTCTATCTCAACTTATAAGGAACTGTCTTCCCAAACCATTATTAAGCTTCTTATACTTGTAATATATTCAATTAGTTTACATTACTATTAAGTAATTTATCATCATATAATTTATATATATTGTGTGTATATATATATATATATACAAACATATGTGTTAAGTATATCTATAGAGAGGATATATATATATTGCATTTGATTTCAAAACACTACTTTGGAGTTCTCATTAATTTGAATTACTTTATTCATGCAAACAGTGCAGAGTAATTAAAAAGTCAAATTTAAATGGTATATTAAAATAAAACTGCATAGCATTTTTCTAGTGCTTTTTTGTTTCCATCACTTCCCAATAGAAATAATTTTTTATAAAGGACAGTGTCATGGAAACTTTTTATCAAAATATATAATGAAGAAAAAATGTTGAAAAGGAGAAAGGTATGTACTAGTATATATATAAGTAAGCAAGAAGGTAAAATGGTTAGAAAGGATTCTCAGCTGATTTTGCCTTCAAATATATTTGGGTGACTTATCTTAACAATACGATACACACAATTTCTAAGCAAAGGTTTTAGATCAGTACCAGGTCATCTGAAAATTGACATTTTTTTGAGAGGAAATAAAGATATATTTTAGTACTGATAAGGATGAATAAGTAAAAAGTTAAAATTAATATCAGACATGCAGAATAAATCCAGACTTCTACTGAATTTTAAAAGAGAAAACAAGTTTATCTGAACAAAACCCAGGTCAGTGAAAAGAAAAGACCAAGCAAGACAAAATGGAAATCTCATTACACTGTAAAAGACAGGAGGAAATACAAGACACCGTATCTTTAATGAAAGCTATTTTACAAAACCATAGCTCTTAGGTGAAGGAAATTCATTGACTTCAGAGAAGGTATGACAGAATAAAATCTTGTATGCATCTATTTCAACAAAATGAACTTCATATTACATAGAATACTATAGAAGGCAACATTTACCATTCTAATTAATAATAGTTCATACCCTATTACATTGTTGTTTTCAATAACGATGGATCCAGCATGATGAGAAAACAGATTCTGAACTTATTTAAATCAACAGGAATCTCTTTCTATTATATATTCAGAGGTGTCAGAATGGAACCGTGTTTATATTTGTAATTTTCCATGAGGTTTGAAACTGCTTCTGGCAAAGTCTTGCATTTTTTTTTTATTTCTTTTTTCAGTTTGTCTTTAAATACAACTTAGAACAAACTGATTCCATTCCTTTATATTTTCCATCCTTCCCTCATTAAAAGAAAAAGAAAAAAAAGAAAAGCAAAGGAAAAAAATACCAATATACATAATTTGTGTCATTTAATGTATTAATGAAGAATGCACATTTTTTCAAAACTTTCCTCCTAGGATATCACTTTTCAGCCACCTAAAACAGTATCTTAGAATAAATACTTAGGTCAGGAATTCTTAAGGTTGCAGGAATGAATGCATGGGTTTGGACAGAAATTTTAAAAGCAAGACACCTCAGATGAATAATTTCATTCTCAAGTGAAATAGCAATCCTTAATGAGAAATATCAGAAAAGTCAGTGGTAGTTGATATGAATTTACCCAAATTAATACTCTATCTCCCTGAAACTAGAAGGCAGGTCTGGATAATTATGAGAATCTGGGGGAAAGAATGCCATTTTTAAGACAAATCTGAAGCTAATGCTTTACTCTGTCTCTTATTTGGCAGACTCATTTAAAATATTCATGTGTAATCAAGTATCATGATTCCAGATGAAGAAAATAAGGATTCTGGACATCTCTTGTTGCTGGAATGCAGGCATAAACAGTGTCCCATGAGAAAAAAATAACAACAGCAACAACAAAAAAAGAGAAAACAAAAAAAAACCCCAAAACTAACCAAAAACCTCACACCATATATTCTTATCAAGATAAGCTATTGCTTTAGCTTGTGGCAAACAATCCAGCTGGAAATTTCTGTATGCTTGCCTCTTAATCTTAAGAGTTAAAAGAATGAGCATCATGTTATATAAAGAGACAATATAGATCAAATTTCAGAGGACCATACTTGACAGTCTTGTTCAGCTACCCTGTTTTCTGCAATCTGGATGTACTATCTGACTCAAAAGGTCAGAGTACTTTTCTTATTAGAACAGCTAGTTTCTGTCAAACAACCTTTGAAGCCATAGATTTAGAGGTATCCCACAGATTTTCATTCTGAGAGCTGGGCCCTTTCTACCTTCAGAAGAGCTATTTTTTTTTTTTTGGAAAATAAGTACTTGTTTGTGATTGTACAGTTGTGCATCACACCAGTCAGGCAACAGGGTGTAGGAACTTCAGTACTTCAGCATAGCTAGTTATTTTAGTGGTAAAAATAGGTGTTTTAGATCAAGAAAGTTTAAGAAACACTCATCAAAGGGACAACATGTCCCTCCAAAACTTTGCAGTTCCTTGCAGTCACTGCTATTTATATAATTCAGATTATTTTTCTACTCCTTTTTTACTACTTTATTTTTATTTTGACAAGAATTGGTTCACCTGTGAGTTTAATGAGAGAAAAGTTGTTCCTGAGGTTCAAAACCATTCACCACTTTTTCCCTAATTTAAAACTCCCAGTAATCCCTGACATCTTTCTAACCCCGTAAGCAACATCACACATAGACCATAACCTCCCTTGCAGGGCTCTTTTTTTGCCAACATTACCTTTCAGATTCACTGTTCAAGTTAGGCAATTACAGATAACATATTCCTGCTGTTCTTGCAAGCAGGTCTTGTTTATGTTTCTGGAGATTGTATAGATCACTTTAATCTATATCCATTGTTTTAAAGATTATTAAATTAAAAAAAAAAATCACAGCTATTAACCTCTATATGTTTTTTTGACAACTCTCCACTGAAATACAGATCCTAGAGAGTAATTTGAAGACTGGAAATTTGACTCTGCCCCTGCCCAGGAAATACCACTGGAAACACATAATCACCTGTAAATTTGAAATTCATAACCTGCAGAAACAAAAATTAACAAAAACATCTTAATTATATTAATTTTGCTTTGCATCCTCACAGCTCAGTTAACTTACTGAGATGCGAGTTAAGTCATCCTTGTTTGTTTTTTGGTTTTGTTTTTTTTTTTTTACCTCCAAGTTGGACTAGCTATTGATTTGCCATGGATTTTGCCTAAGCATCCTTTTCTCTGTGCTAAACAGCCACAGCTCCCCCAGCCACTCCTCACAGGATTTCTGCTCCAGACCCTTCACCATCTCCACTGCTGTTCTCTGGACACACTCCAGTACACCAACGTCTTTCTTGTAGTGAGGGACCCAGAACTGAACACAGGATTCAAGGTGTGGCCTCACCAATGGCGAACAGAGGAAGATGATCCTTTCCCAAAACCTGTTGGCTACACTGTTTCTGATACAGGCCAGGATGCCATTGATTTTCTTGGCCCCTTGGGCACACACTCGCCATGTTCAGAGGCTGTTGACCAGAAAGCCCCAATCCTTTTCTATCCAGCAGTTTCCCAGACACTCCGCCCCAGCCTGTGGAGCTCCCTGGGGTTATTATGACCCATGTGCAAGATTCAGCACTTTGTCTTTTTCAGTGTCATAAAATTGGCCTTGTGCCATCAATCCAGCCTTTCCAGAAGTCTCGGCAGAGCTTTCATCAGACTGACTCTCCTCCCAAGCATGGAGCTGTCTGCAAACTGTGCACTCAATCCTCTCATCCAGACCATTGATAAACATATTAGACAGAACTCACCTAATAATAAGCCAAGGGAAACACTACTTGTGACCAGCCACTGAAGATTTGTGACATTTGCTAATCTCCAGTCAACTGGCACCTCCCTGGTCATCCAGGACTTCTGAAAAAGGTTGGAGAGTGGCTCGGTGGATAATTCCATCTCCCTCACTTCTCCTAAGTGAATCCCATTCAGCGTCATACACTTGCGCCTCTCTCAGTGGTGTAGCAGGTAATTCACTATTTCCTCTTGGATTATCAAGAGTTCACTTTGCTCCCTGTGGCTGCCTTCCAGCTCAGGGACTAGGCATTCTGAGAATAGTTGGTCTGTCCAATAAAAACTGGTCAAAGATGGCATTAAGTTTGTAGTCTTTTTCTCATCCTTTCCCCCCACCCCCATCCAATAAAAAATGGAGTTGTGCCTTAGCCCTCCTTTCATTGCTAAAGAATTTATAGAAACATTTTTTATTTTTTTTTAAGGTAGCAGACAGATTAAGTTATAGTTGGGCTTTGGCCTTTTTAATTTTCTCCTTTCGTAACCTCACAATATCCATGTAGTCCTTCTGAATTGCCCACTGCTTCTTCCAAAGGCCATAAATTCTCTCTGTTTTCTTGAATTCCAGCAAAATTCTCCTTTCAGCCTGGCCAATGGTCTTTCCCACTTGTTTGACTTTTGGTACATGGGGATGACCTGGATGTGCTTTTAAGAGTTCCCTTTTTGAAGAATATCCAGCTTTCTTGGACTCCTTTGCCCTTCAGAAATGTCTCTCAAGGGCCCTTTCAGACAGTCCCCTAAAAAGGTCAAAGGCTGCCCTCTGGAATTTCAAGGTAACAGTTCTGCTGATCACCACTCCTTACTTCTCTGACATCAAAATCTATCATACTGTGCCCAAGTGAGCCTCCAACCCATAAGTCCTTTTCTGTTTGAAAAGGACATATTCAGTGGGGAACAATCAACATCTGTGCCAGAAAATTCTGTTTCTGACACTGCAGAAACCTCCTAGACTCTATCCTCTCTACTGTATCACGTTTGTAGCAGTCATCTTGGCAAATTGATGTACCCCAAAACAACAAGAGCTAGAGAATGTGAGACTTCTCCCAGACTTTTAGAATATTTTGTCTGCCTCTTCATACTGATGGAGTAATTTATAATAGACTCCTACCATGATACCTGCCTTGTTGGCCTTCCCCCTCATTTTTATTTATGAACCATATCATCACCATCACTCCGATCCAGACAATCAAGACCCTCCTTTCTTGCCTACTCCTTCTGGAGAGTTTACAGCTATCCATTGCGGCAATTTTGTAAGTCAATTAAAGTTCTCATGACATCAACTAAATAATTGTTTTCCTGCTGCACAGTGGCTTCCAACTCCACCTGGCTTTTGCTCATGCCCCGTTCAGTTAGTCAAAGCAGTTCCTCCCAGGATTCACTAAAGCTGCTATTTTCTATATAATTTGCAAATCCAGTTCTATGTCTGAAAATAACACATAATGAGACAGATTTCAGAGCTGCCTTCAAGTTTTTCAAGGTCTGTCTTGGGAGTACAAATAATTGTGCTATAGCTCTCAGTGGGTGAGCAACAGGTTCTTACAGAAACATTTGGGAATTGTTGCTTTACACGTTCATTTATTCCCCACTGTTTTCCAACTTCAGATGACTTCACTTTTTTAATGTGGTAATCCTTGTTTCAGTTTCCCTTCTGAAAAATATCTCATGTTTTGATGGGCTTTTTAGTCAGAACATACAATCAGCTCCCCTTTTGGATTAAAAAAGGAAGCAAAGGCTCCAATGTAATTCATATAAAATTACTTCACCCCTCTGCTGCTGTCTATCTGAAGCGCCATGTTTATCTCCCTCAGGTTAAGGAGTTGTTCCCTCAGAGCATAGCAGTCCTTATTATTGCTGTTAGAGCTGTGAACATTTTTCAACATTCTCTGCTTAATCCAATCTTTAATTTTCTTATTTTGGCAGCTTTAGGACACAGTCATTTAAAAGTTAATTTGAAAGAATTCAGAAGTACTTGGCTTTTCTGAAGATAATTTTTCTTTTTGCTTGAGGTAGAAGAACCAAAAGAGGTGCTCTACCAACTGTTTTGGAAAGAACAAAAAAATTATTTCGCAGAGGAAGAATATCATCTTTGCTCTTTATTCACCAAGTTTATTCTGGATGCATATTTTGATCAAATAGCTTAAAAGCTTCTTACATTCCCTGAAAAAATTCTTTATAACTCATCCTAGTCTAATCCCCTTCTCCTCTCAACTCAAACTTTATGACTCCCTGTAGACACAAGTATTTTACAGCCATACGGTCACAAGACTTCTAATGATCATCCTTTCTACACCACATTTCCCAAAATACCTTTAATTTGTAATATGAAAATAAAAAGTCAATATTCATGCATAAAGAAAATGCCAGAGATTACCACTTGTATCTTCAGTTTTGCAAGACCTTCTTCATAGCACCACTGCTTTGGAGATACATTATGGAAAGCCTCTCTGAATCATCAATTTATATTTCAAAAATAAAAGTGATTTGGAATATTTGATACTTTACAGCACAGCTCTTTTTCTTCATTTTTTATAGCAAAGCAATGAATGATACATTTAACATGTGAATAAAACAAGGTGAGATTTTTCTTTCATATGAAGTTTTCTTTTTTAATCTGAAATGCTGTTCCTTCATGTCTGTCAGTTATCTATCCATTCATTCTGCTCTCTCACATCTTCTTTCTCCAATACTTACAACTGGTCTTTATCCCCTGCAAAATAATCTGCATGTTTTTCTGCTCCTAAAAACTCATTATTCCAATCTTTCATAATAATTTTCTCTCTTCAGAGCTGCCTAAAGAATACCACAAGCAAGTTTCCAAATGAAGTTGATTTTGTTTTAAGTCACTCAAAGTTATAAGAATCCAGCTGGCCCTGATGCTAAATATTATTTTAAAACTGCAAAATTTGAAACAGACAAGATTCTACTTTTTTATTTTTAGGTTGCAGGTTTTTTGTCTTGTTTTGAAAATACGACTTGATAAAAAAAATAAACTGATCCTTCCTAGAAACTGAAGTGGCATACTCTTGAAGCTACAGAAATATAGCTTGATTAACAAAGAGTAAGTTTTTGAAGTTTTTGCTGGAGGTGGTGGAGACAGATAATCAGTAATGCACATCATTACTTCTAACACATATTTATAGGAATACACTGCTGCAGCTGTGAGATTGCATAACTGATTTTAAAATATCTCTTGACCCAATCTGTAAATCAGATGCCACTAAAATGAGTCACAAAACTTGCTCTGACTTCTGGTCAGAAAGGGATGATTTACTAGAATCAGAATATGTAATTAAAACTTTCATGTGTGTTCAGAAAAAGAGATTTGTAAGGTTTATTTTCTTAAGATGACAGAGACAATGTTTTTCAAGTTATGTTATGTTCATTGACATGAATTATACCAATCTTGGAAATAATGGATCAAGTTTAAAAATCCAGTGTCCCTTTGAATCCAGGTATTTTACATTCCTGGAGTGTAATCTCATCATGGGTCTGCAGAATCAGGATCTTACACTTTACAGATTTCTGTAATTTAAGTATCTCTTGAGCCAGAAAAAAGAGACAGACAGTGTATCTTGGTGGACAGGTAGCTGACAGATAATGTGATCTTAATTAGGGTGTGAGAGTTCAAGATTCTCTACATCAGCAAGTATTCATTTATTAAAATAGAAAAAAACTCTGACAGGAGACACGGAGAAAATGTGCAACAGTTGTCAAATATGAAGGACTTACCTGTGATGCAGAGTTGATAAAACAAAGGCTTTTGCCAGGATCAGGTAAAGCAGAGGCTTAAATGTGTAACCCATCTTCTTACAGGGGAAGGATGTGCTTAATCTAGTAGTTGGATCCCTGAAATAAAAAGCTAGTTTGCTTTTGAGATTATTTTTTTTAAAGAGAAAGCAACTATTTCTACATTTTAATTGCTACATACAATTTAAAACCAAATCCTGAACACAATGTTAATATAAGACACTGATTCTTGGCACTCTTCTTTTTGTATCTATTTCCCTCCCCTTCTTATTTTGTCTCTCCCATCTTGCAGGGTTTTTTATCTTGTTAAAATGCTGTTGCTTCAGTTTTGCTTTTTTTTTTTAATTTATTTTTAAACTGCAAATGAAGTAAGCACCATGAAAACATATTTCTCCTTCCTTATGGATATTTTTCACCCTTTTCTGTTTTCAGGGAACTGGGACAGAAAAAAAAATATTCCTTCAGAATGCTCCAACTAATTTCAGTTCTTTTCTTTTGGAAGGACAGCCATTATCCTATTTAATAGTTTTAAAAAGGCTATTAAACTGATGCTTCTTTCCTATAAGTCTTTATAGAGATAATTTGAAAATAAATAAGTTAAATACATATCTAATTATTTAAGATTGTAATTTATTTTTCTCTTTCATTGGGAAAGTAGAGGGGATTCTAGATAAAGTAATTGCTACCCATTTAAATTAATGCTTGCAAATTGAGGTCTTCATTGAGTATCCTAAATGGGAAAAAATCACTGGGACTCTTTTTTTTTTTGCATACAAAATTTAAAAAAAAGAAAAAAAACCACAACATATAAAAAAAGAATTAAAAGGAAGAAGAAAAAATAATTAAGGTTTAAACAGCTACTAGTTGCTAGCCAGTACTTGATTACTGAGTTTTCTAATTTGCCAGCCATTGTTTGATGGACTTAATATAAGAGAAAGGATTAAAAAGATATATTTTAGTGTACTCAAACCATCTTAATAGTTCGTTAGTCATATATAGTGATCTTAGCATGAGGATTGGCATATTTAAGGTTTGGCCCAAAGATTTCCGTATTGCAGCCCTCAGGTGATTTTAATTTTCTACACAGAAATCAATGTGTGTCTTTTCAAGGGGACAGTTCACACCTGTTAAGATGTTTAAAAACAACAGTTTAAAGCTGTGGATGAAATGGGTTTGCTAAGCAATTTCAACAGTGGAACACATGCAGATGATGTACTTTAAAAAGATATATTTTTTTCCTTTAAGAGGGAAAGAGAAAATTAGGATTTTCCCTGGGCGCTTTCACTCCTACTAAAGTAACTTTTTACTTGTTTGGCTGGAAAATGGCAGACAACGACCTCAATTTTCCCTGCAGGTGTGGAGACCCATGGAGAGCCCTCTGTAGTTTTGTTATTATATCTGAAATCAGGAGACTGACTGGCGTAGCCATTAATCAGTTATACTCTGAGGCTCAAGACAGCTAAAAAGAGTAGTCATGAAGAATCTCGTTTTCTCTTATTAAACTGCTGAGAAAACAACCCAAATATATTCGACCCACCATGTACCCGCACACTGCCTTGATGAAATCAGGGAATAATACTCCTAGGAGTACATATGGGACCATTGATTCTGAATTGCAGCGCAATGGCTCTGCAAAATTGAATTCCTACAGAGCGGGTGTTCAGGCATGGCTCCAGGGCAGCCACCGAGGCTCTGCCTCATAGCAGGAGACATATGTTAGATTTACACTTACTAGGTTGGGTATTGCCATCAGTGTAGCCATAGCAACACGTTGCTTAGCCTGAGCTCATCTCTGATCTGCAGCAGACCCGTGTTAGCAGCCAGAACACTTACTACTCACTCTAAAACTAGCTTGGGTGTGCTTGCTTGATCTGAAGTGCCTGCACTGAACACCTACTCTGAGAATACCAGGAGGTAGAAAACTCAGTTTTGAAAATCTGTGTGCACACCAGCTATCTGCTGGAAGATTGAACTTTCAGATCCGTCTGATCTGTCTTCTTTAGAAAGAGAAATGCTTAAAAAACAAGTTATTTGATTTATATAAGGGCTATGATGAGTGCTGTTCTAGAATTGAACTTCTTGAAATCTTTATTATTATTACTGTTATCAGCTTATTTTGCTTTTGATGCTGTTGGATATGGAAGAGCTCTAACCTATGTTTATTCTATTCCAGATACACTTGCATACATATATTCATAAAAATCAACAAATAAAAAAAAATTGGCCAGAGGAAGAGATAATTCAAAAGACAAATCAGAAAACTTTACTATTTCACTGGAGTTTCCGGGTGTTTATGTATCTGCAGCCTTGTAGGTGTTAAGTATTTATGTACCAAACCCCTCATAATTAGAAAAAAACTAATATAAGTAATGGATATGGGAAAGTTATATATGTAAAGAAAGTGATTAGAGAACACATTTCTATGTGGTTGTTTCATCTTCAGATTTAATGTCTATTCTGTTTCCTGGATAATTAATAGAAGATGAATAAAACATGATTTTGATGGAACAAATCACTTGTTTTCCTTTTGTTTATGGTTTTTCAGTCTGAACAATCCATTGGGAATAGAGTTCATAATTTTATACAACTTAAATAAATTTTAAAGCAAGATTTTTAAGGCTGTTGCAAAACATTGATTGCTTTCATTATAAATCTCTCTCTCTGGATATGGTCAGATCTTTTCCAGTCCATCACTTTTTGACAAAGAATATGGAGTTAACAGAGAGATATTTGTGAAAATATGCTGGTTGGTGAAAATTACATTTAAAAGTATAGAAAGTATTTTGTGACTCATTAAATATTCTATGTGACATTTTTGGAGCAGAGCTTTTCATTTAAAAAATTTTATTTGTAAAATATTAATACTAAGCTGAAAGATTTTTTTTTCAGCAACATAAAAATACAAGATTCAACAAGATTCTTTCTTATATTACTGTTTCAGAGTCTTTTTTCCCTATTTTTTTCCTTTGGCTATAAAATGCAATATCTAGTAAAAATAATGGAAAATTAAATAACCTACAAAGCTTTCTTCCACAATTTAATATCTTCATTTTCATAAGAAGAAATTGGGTTTGTCCAATAACATACCAATTTTACACCGTTTGCTAATGTCAACCTTATTCTCCAGTCTATTAACATTATTAATTTTAAGAAGTAGGAATATTAGGTAGGAATATGCCTCTCATTTTTTGTTAATGCTTTTTCCTTATTTTTATACATACAAAACCTCCACCAAAATAAATGGAGACTTGTTAAATGAAGGATTACTGTACTGCTAAGACAAAATGCTGACAAGTACTTTTCAGTTGGAGATTTTTTTTAATGTATGGATTTTGAGGGTAAGCTTGTCTCAAGTTCTCTGTACAAACCTTTACAGCAGATGTTTCCAAATTAGACGTAATTCCCCCAGGTGGTAATCCTGGATGGTGCAGATAAGAGTAGTGAACCTGACAGGTATTCAATAGCTCCTACATATACTCAGACTTATAAGCTCACTGGAAGCCAAGCAAAACTGGTTCTTGAACCACACGTTACTATTCAAGAAGGTCCTGCCCATTTCTTTTTATCTTCCTGGTTAACTCACCTTCATCACTACATTTTTCAGCAAATCACCACATTTTTCAGTTGGAAAACATCTGTAATTGTTCAGCCAAATGTAAGAAAAGCTCAAAAGTGTTGATCCCTGCTGTGAAAGCTGTGAGAAAGACAGATAACCACAGAGAAGTGGCTGCCTATGGTCCTCCACATAGCTTTAAAATTAACCTTATTTCTCATCCAATAGCTTTCATGTCAAAGCAGTATAGAATTTTACTATGACTTTTCAAATAAAAATTAGGACAGTCCTGCTTCTACATACCTACAATTATGCTGGGAAGGAAACAGTGGCTCTGAGGTGACAATCACAAATAAACCATGATATCTGAATTCTCGAGGCTTTGTCATATTTTAAATTGCATCTTTGCCAATAACCTATTTGAAAGCCACCTGTATGATGTGATGCTGTTCTCTCCCAACACTGGCTTTTTGGATAGCCCAAGATAACAGTTGAGAAGTTCTTTCTCAGGCATGTGAAATTCATTCCATTCAGTGATAACTGAGTGATGTCAGGCAGAAATTGTATATGCCCAGAAATTTCTGATGGTCAAAATATTTTCAAGTTAATTTGAAATGTGGAAGTATGGATAACATTCTGTAGCACAGCTGGTCAAGCACTGATTGTAGCAGACAATTCCAGGTGTTTCCTAATAAAGATATTGTAATGTAGGAAAAAATAATCTCATCTCCTTGCTGATTGCAGATTTTTGTGGAATCCCTTCTCATTAATGGTATGAAGAAATGTCACTGTTAATTATACGACTTGAAGAAAAAGGTGACAGGAAACAAGTTTAGCAGCACTTTTGCAGTTGTTCCTCTGTTGAAGCTGCTAGTTTAGGAAGGGTTTACATCCATATAGGAAAATTTAATTTTTTACAGTTCCAGAATTTTATTTTCTCCTGAAAGTCAAACCTTTCCTCCACATACAATAAAGGCCAGAATGAGGAGCAGGTAAGCACTTGGAAAAGACAAAGTTATAACAAGGCTAAAAAAAATGCTACAGAGCTCAATTAGTAGGAGGATGTGATTGGAAGAATTCTCTTTAAGCTTTTCCATCATAATGGAAAAAATAGATTTGGATTTGTGGCACATGCTCACGAAAAGGACTACACATCACATGAGGCTCTGAGCAACCTGGTCTAGTGATAGGCACCCTGGCCCACCGGGGAAAGGAGGCAGCAGGCAGCAGATAATCTTTAAGGTCCCTTCCAACCCCTTCCAAAGCATTCTATGATCTTATGAACAAAGGCTGTTGTATGGACAGGAAGTTGACCTGTCCATCACCTTGCACAGTTTATGGCTGAGACGTTAGGAGGCAAAAATCTTATGTAGACAGATTAATAGAAGATACCTATGGATTCATTAAGTCTAAGGACTACTTCCTATCTCAACCAGAGTTTATTACTGTTAGGCTTCTCTGAACTGGTATGTAAAAGTATGAACTTTTACATACTGTGAAATAAAATTTTACTGACTCAAAATTACAAATAGTCAGTCTTGAAAGGAGGGATAAAGGAAGGTCAAAGACAGCAGGATATGTGACTGCTCACAGGAGCTTCTGAGAGGCAAACTGGCAGCATCTGTAGGCTCGGAGGTGTCTCAGCCCAGTTAGACCTGCTTTTCCTGGCCAGTGTTTGGCCATATTCAGAGTCTGGTCCCTACAACAATAATCAGTATTCAATATATGTAGCATTAGTGTAGGGACTGCCAGAGTTAAAAAAAAAAAAAGCTTCAAAGATCAGGAATGATTGATCTGCTTCTTCCCAAGTAATCAAAGTAGGGAAATATTTTTGAAGCATTTTTATTACACTGAACCTTTGTATCATCAATAATTTAATAAAGTATGTGCAAGAAAAAACTTGAAGAATCTGACTGAAAGATTTAAATACTGTTTGGGCTGCCTGAGCTAGTAACATGGTCCGTCAAGCTCCTAGGCACAATTGAGAAAATATGGTTCCAAAAGTACTATCCAGAGAGAAATATGGGGATACGAATATTTTAAAAAAAATTACTGGTCTTTCCCAAAACCATGTGTACAAAGCAAGGATGAGACCATCCCACAGCTTGCTGCTGTCAGATGTCTTGCAAAATATGAGGGCTGAATTATATGTCTTTCTAAGAATAGTAGTTTCTTTTTCTTTTATACAATTTATAGTTTCAATGTAAGGAAATATAGTTTTAGTGACAAGCTGTCTCCTCAAACTTTTATAGAATATAACCTCTATAAAAAGAGGTTTCAATTTCTACCTAATGTTCTTTAGATAAGCCATTTTTTTGCTTATTTTCATGGTACTTTTACATTGTTTTCTTAGTCAAACATTTGTGTCAGTTTATGTTGTGTTTCTTTACAGAAGCCATAGATTCTTTTACCTTCTGAACCTTTTTTGGTCATCATAAAATTTGCTTACTATCACTCATAAGAATTTAGGTCAACATCAAACATTAACTGTGAAAACATTCAAAACATGATATGTCATATTTAGAATATTGCTCATATAGCAATCTTAGATGACTCATGTATTCCCTTTAATTACACTAGATAAAATAATTTATAACTGAAATTAAAAAAAAAGGCAATTTGTACCTTTATCAACGAACTACAGATTTCTTTTATACTCTGGAGTTATCAAATTGCATTCTTGCCAGATCACATAAATTACTTGTGTGTGTTCAAAATCAGTAGGTCTGTACTTAGTATATATTTTATAATTTTCTTTAGCAATTTTCTCTGAATGATTGGAACTGTATTACTGGAAATGTAGATCTGTAGACAGAACAATATAATTAAAATAACTTATATAACAAATACAATCATGAGGAGCTGCACCCAGCCATGCCCCAAATTTCATGCAATCTATATGATGCTTGCCATATGAATTAGACTATTTAGTGATTTCTGCACCTCTCTGGTTAATCTTTTTTGTTCTTTCATTTTGTAAGTAATTTCATCAAAATTACTGTTCTGGAAGTTCTTTTACAAAACTTCAGAAAATACTATGAAAGTAAATAAAATTTTATACTAAATAAGACTGGGCTGCATGGCTTTCTTGGTTGTGAAGCTATGTACATTTAAAATTAGACATCCAGGTCCAAAACTGGGATAGTTATTGCTTTCCAGTATTGTCTGCTACAGTTATGCTTCCATTTTTTTTATGATCTTTGCTTTTGTGTTATGGCTAATTGCACTTAAAGAGAGTGAATCACCTCTACGACTAAGATTAACAGTATACAGTTAAAATGAAGTATTTTAATCTAACACTAGTAGCTTTATGACCAGGCAAAGGAAACATATTTGAATATTGTGTCAAGTCTTGCTATTCATAAAAATATTTAAAATTACTGAGGAAGAAAACACAAAATAAAAGACGGAGAGAGGGAAATTTCACTGTTGCATTAAATTATAGAATTAAAGTCTTAAAAACTGTTCTTACCCAGCCACATGCGAAAGCTGCTCACAAGCTCAGCCCAAGAAGTCAAGACTAAATATACATAAATGGTATAGAAACATTGTCCCAAAGTCTATAACATATAACGACTTCTTGCTTTCCTGAGGCAATGAGGCCTTTCTGCACCTTGAGTTTAGAAATCATGAGTTTTTATTGAGATAGGAGGCAAATGCATACTGTAATTACTTAACTGAGAAGAGAAAGAAATAAAAACATTGAACACCATCCTAGAGTACAAATTTTATTTTGGTGGCTTTTAGCAGTTATTTTTATTTAAGTAAAATCATATGTTCTGCACTAAATGTAAATGTCAATACCTTGTATTCTCTTTCCTTCAATATAAAGTTTCAATTTTCTGACCAAAACCCCATTCAAACAGAAAGTAAAGGTTCCACAATATTGAAACTGAGCCCCCCTTAGAGCTCTCATGCTCTCTGGGAAACAGAAAGCTTCACTCTTCTGAGATTCCTTTTGTTCTTTACAGACCTTGTCCCTGAAAGGAAGAATTCCAGTAATTCTGCTCCCAGTAAATAGGCTATGCTGGGAAGTCAGTTCTAATCCTTAGAAAATGGGGCTGAATCCCACAGCAATAACCATATAGAGTAAGCCATCACACTATCTTTTTTTTTTGTTTCTAAGAGACTGCATTTCATCTTCAAATTACTAAGAATTATGTACAGAAGCTCTTCTTGTCCAAACCAATTTCCTCTTGCAGTTTTCTTTTCTTTTCAAATCCCTAGCCAGCAGTCATGCAGAGATAAAAACTCCTGAAGCTGCTCTGCCTTTTAAATCCAGTGGAACAGGCAGCACTTCACAGGCAGCTTGTAGAGTGCACACACACCAAAGTGACTTGCTGTTTGGATTGACATGTTCTGTCCTGTAAATCAGCACAGAGAATTAGTGATCACACAGAAAATCATCCCTCTAGGAGAAAATTACTTTTATTCAGATTTGTGTAAACATTCAGAAGTAAAGCATACCAGAAAAAATCTGATTTTTCATCCTTCTCATGTTTCTCTCTTTCCTGTGATGAAGAATATAAACTTATTGCAGTTTCTATATATTTTTTTTTCTTTTTGCTTGGACAATTTTCATCAAATTCACTGTAGTTCCTGCATATAACTCTGAATGAACCTTAATAAGTCAATTCCAAAGACAGATTCCTTGTTTTTGTGTCATGGGCCTGGTAGGCCTGTTGGATACAGTCCTAGATGCATCCCTGCCTGAGCATTTGGTGTCAAATGGTGTGGAAATTTCAGAAAAATGTTCATGGACGTCAATATTATTACAGGACAGGAAAGATTTCACATGAAACATATCATATGTCTTATCAAGAGAATTATTCACTGTTCAAAATTGTGAATACAAATTTAAATAGCAAGCAATTTATGGAGAAGTGTAAGCATATGTGATATTATATGGTAATATATTATTTAATTTAGGTTTTTTCCTTTGTGGTTTCAAACTATTTACTTCTTATGCAACAGACTATGGTGTTCTCTTTTATAATCTCACTCTAAAGTTAATATCACTCACCCTTAACATGCCTTTTAAAATTTGATTAATGCTATGCAGGTTTAATTCTGATAAGACTTGTTTATTGTTATACATATTTATGGAATCTAAATTCTGCTAGCAGTAATCTGAGAGCTATATCTTAATATAAATATTGTTTATATTAGGACTTCTAGAGCTGTTTGTCAATGCTGTTCCTTTTATGAAGACCAAAGGTACTCATTACCATAAATAATTCAGTTTACACAACATTTACCAGCATCTCTTTGCCTTGTTGACAAATACAGTTTTGCACATGGTAACAGTCTTAGTTGAGTTGACATGGAATAAAAAATCAGAAGACTGCCTGTGCCACAAGAAGTTATGTTCAAATCAAGGTCTCCAAAGAATGAGCAAGGTCAGGAAACATAATTTTTAAAATAAGATAAAAAATCTTTATGCAATACAAATGTGTCAGTAAAATAGGAACTGAGTCAACTGAGAAGAATCAATAAACTCCCCAAAGAGTTTCTCTTTACTCTTAATCCTAATGAAATCCACTTTGAAAGATGCATGTGAAGGGTGCTTGTGGCCACAGGTAAAACCAGAATATAATATAAGTGGTTGCCTGAGGTAATTTAGACGAGGGAATTGATATCATTCCTGTTATCTCTTTCAGTTACTTTATGTTATCAGATATCTTAGTTTTTTTCCTGAATAGATTTCAGCTAATGGTTTGGGAAATCAGGTACTAAAGACAGATAAATCAATATGCACACAGAAAATATATGGACACTCTTCTCCTGCCTGTGTCCATAGTGTACTTTACTGACCCGGGAAGACTCCACATTATTTTCTGTGAAGTAAGATGATAGCTCCAGTCCATGCAATAAAATGTGAGCATTTTAGATTATTAAAGCTGTTCATGGTTCAGGGCAATTTAGGGGGACATTATTTCACAGATTCTGTAATGACATCTTCTGTCTCCTGAGCTTGGACTTAAAAAAAATATCTCTTTTGCTAATCTGTTTTCTGGTACTCATGTGCTTACATCTTGCTTCTATTAAGTGCTATCAGAAAACTGTTTGAGATACCTGAAAAGTGAATATTTCATTGTCAATACAAATTATCAATTAACTTGTCAATGCTGATTTTAGGTCTCCCATTTCAGATTGCTTGCATGAAGTGAGGTTCCCTGGAATTGTCTCATGTGCATTTAAGCTCCATGGACCAACAAAGCTGCATGGCTCATAGAGGAAGTAATTAGGGAGTAGCTGTAGAGGAAACTGCCTCCTGAGGACAAAAGTGCATGGAGGAAAGTGGTAAGGAAAATTCTTTCCAGATAATGTGAATGAGAAGGAAAATGTATTTGTAAATTGTTTTAGGAGAGGCTGGTAAGGGCTGTCTGAGGCAACTGATAGATGGAGCACTTTGAGTTGGAACCTTTCCTACAGCAGCAAACAAAGGCTGAGATTAGTGGAGGAACATGGAACCTTTCAGATAAGACTCCTCTTGAGACAGCTGGCATAAACTGATTGATAAAAAAATAAAGCAATTTTTTAATCCCTTTAGCCACTTCCCCTCCACATCTTAAACATGGCTAGAAGTTCAAACTTCTATCACAGGATCAGGTCAAAGTTGTTGAGCAGCAATGAAGGACAACAGATGCTGAAACCCAAAGATGACAATCTCTGGAGTCACTGAGGGGCGCTTTTTAAGCTTTACACATGCACTGATTTGAACAGGTACACCACAAAGGAGGAAAAAAGCAATTCATGAGACGTGGTCTGTTAGGAAGGTGTTTGGACATAGTACTTGAGGTGAGAACAGGGAAAAAAGTAATCCCAGAAACTGAAGAAATTGCAAACAAGAAAAAAAATCATGCAAAAAACAAAGGAAGCCAAATCTTTAGCAAGTGTGATTGTGGATACCTGTAGCTGGGAATGAAGCTGTGGACCCAAGACCTTTGGAGCACCAAAGGGAAAACTTGAACCATCCACTCCATTAAGCTTATGCTCAAGCAACTTGGAGTGAAGATGGATAGATTTGAATCCAGTACTAAGAAGTGTAGAAGGGAAGGTTGATGGTTTGAAATTCAGTAGTAATTATAATTCATAGTAATAACTCATACATTTACAATTTTCTTATGGTATGAAAAATTACTAAGTGTAGTTTTGAAATAGTAATTCATTTATTATTTATTTAAGATATTGATTTTAGACTTTATTTACTTCTTGTTACTGTTACCTAATCAACAAATGCATTTGTCTCTTGGCTAGTTATATATCAAGCTTGTAGTCTTAAAGAGACTCAGACTCTGAAGTAAGATCAGCTCCTTCATTCAGAAACCCAGATCTCCTGGTTCTGAATCACCTCTCAGCACTTCATGAAGTCATGAAGATAAATAATTTGAATGGACTGAGATAAAAAGATGAATCTCACAGAAGACAGAAAATTAGTCATCCAGCACCAATTCAGGCACAAGGCAAATGAGTAAAATTCTTGACAGTGTTGTGAGAAGAATAACAGTTTACAAGATCTGTTCCAGCAATAATCAGGACATCAAAGTTATGAAATTACTTGAGGTAACAAATGTCAGCTTTTAGAGCACTGCCAAACAAGGCTGCACAAAGGAAAAATGCAGAGAACACCATTCCTTCCTCTTTTATCACTGCAGTGCTTTTTTCAAGTTTGTGAAGGGCTGCTCGCTTGTCGTGGATAAAAATCTAGAGAAGACTCATCAGATGGCAGGTACTCAGGATGGAGCAGACAGTCATCTTCAGAGAGTGAGATGGCAGACAAAGGTAACTGATCTAGCATAGTACACCTAATTCTAGCCACGTGAAATTCTAGAAGCCAGCTGAATTTCTGAAAGGTTGCAATAAGACCTTTGGAACAAGAGAAGCATACTAGTCTCTTTCCAGTAGAACTGAAAAAGAAATTAGGATTGCAGGCTACTGAAGCACAAAACATGCTTCAGGATAGGCTGTGAGAAAGAGAGGGAAAAAAAGTATCTGCTGAGTCTTAAAAGAATATTTAGAACAAGGATGATAAGAGACTTGAGTACTGGACAGAACATTTTCTGCGTGCAGAGGCTGTAATTCGCTGATTTTTTCATGTGAATTATGAAGTTCTGGCACTCATATAGACAAATAAGTAAAAATGCTTGAAGAGAAAGGTGTCAAAAAAGACTTCTCAAAATACAGCATCCCAATGTCTGGTAATCATGATCATCCTCTTTGAGATCCTGTGGAAAGGATCCCACCTGCAATAGACTGAATATCTAATCAACAAGTAATAACTTTCCAGAGTGCAGACTGAAAGGCAGGAAGTAGAAGTCAACATCAGAACTTCTCTCTACAGAAGAACGTGTTAAGTTTTTGCTTATCAGATGAAATAACTGTGGATGAAAGGAAGGAATATTGGAAAGATTTAAGGTGACCAGGTGACTGTAGCGCATGATGAAGCATATAATGATCTGTGTGGGGAAAGGTAAATGCTTTAAGAGCTCTTTTATTCTTTCCAGAAAACTAGATGATTTTTGCATAGGAACTCTTCCTATTGTTACCTTTGAAAGTCCTGAAAAACTGTCAGAATTTAAAGCTGTCAGAATTTAAGGGTATTAGACGGTGGTCAACATAATTCTAACATTAGATTGGGAAAAGTGGTGACCTAGAGCTCTGTATATTGACATCAGTAATGGAAAATTAATGAAAATTGTGCAAAATAGGGGAAGTCTTAATTGAAGACTCTGACCCAAAATAATTGGAAATTGAAAACATTATTTAATGCCAGTCAACATGGTTTCAAGAAATGCAAGGCTTTCATACAATTCCCTTTCCTACTGACAAGACTGTAAGTCTGATTGTTATAGACAGTTGTGTTGATAAACACAGTTGGCATTCCATTTTTATTTACATCTTTAGCTGTATGAAATGATAAAGTCTGTACTCAGTCTATATTCAGGTGGGAGTAGTTTAAAAAATTGGGATATCAGTGTGCCATAGAAACTTTGTCAGGGCATAGCTCTTGTGGGATCAGATAGTTGCTAGGCATGTCTGCAGGGTGAGGTGTGATAAGCCTTGCTGATCCCCATCACTCCCCCTTTGCTTGGGACCTGCATTTATATGCAGGTACTTCCCCTGGTCCTAAAGGATCCATGCTGTAGTTATGCTTGCCAAGTTCCCTGCTCATCCTTACCTTCTGACCTGATTTTCCAGCCTGACCTCTGGCCTGCCTCATCCCTGTGGATTTACCAAGAAATTGCTGGGTTGTTGGTGACCCTGGTACCACCACTGGATCTGCTCTGCCCTTCCTGTTGAACGATATGATGAGGCTGCCTCCTATGCGAAGGAGGAAGGTACTTCCATGCCAGATGTTTTGTCACCCTGGATTTCCATCTTCTTGAAACCTGTGACGCAGCCAGTCCTGCTGCTCCCTGCTGTGATGTACAACTTCTTGTCAACCATATTCTCTAGGGATGTTCTCCTGACAGGGTGCTGCTCTGAAAATGAAAGTTGTCCCCTTTCTCTAAAATTGAATATGTTCTAAAGGTGTCTCCTTTGCCTATAAAAATGTTGCATATCTTGTAGCCATTTCTATCAGTTCCCTATATTATCCAGGAGTAAAAAGAATGGGACTTCTTTGGGATTATCTTTCTGGCTGATTTTGAATGATAAATAGATGCCCAAGAGAATAAAGATCTGGTTTACACTGCTGTCTTATATTTCAGCTGTAAACAAAGTGTTTCTTGTGGGCTGAGAGAAGGACAAAAAGGGAGGGACAAAGAGCAAATATAAATAGAAAATAGATGAGAAAAATACAAAGGAATAAATGTTTGAGAAAAAGTCAAAAACAAAACAAAACAAAACAAAACAAAAAACCACAAAGAAAACTAAAACAAAAAAAAAAACACCTAGCCATGGTCAGTAAGCTATGTTAATGTAATGAATATATTCCGTGACCTTCCATGGCTACACTAATGTAGAGACAGAAAAAAAAAGTAACTACTTTTCCCTGAACAAGAGGGCTACTCTGATGTCCCTTGCCCTCCAAAATGCAGGTGGTCCCTGGCAGTGTAATTGCAGCTAAAACTCCTGCTGCAGGCAAACTGTACTGCTTAATGTTGTTATTCTCTGTTTCATGTCTTTGGAGACACCAATCAATGAGGATTACTTTGATACTGTAAGCTCAGTATTATTGTACATTAATACACTAATGGTACTGTATCATCTTTTCATGTCCTCAGGCAGCACTGGGGAGTTAGAGCGATATAAAAATAAATTAGAAGTGAAACTTAGATGCAAAACTAAGCAGAAAGCTCCAAACAGAAGACAAGAAGTTGGCTGCAAACAATAGATTCAGCAGAGGAAATGTAAACCAGCAAACTAACATTTAAAAAAATCTCAAAGGAGAGACATAAAGTTAAAACTGTCAGTGCTATTACTTGATGTATTTCAAAGAGATGTTAGGAGACCAAAGTGACAAGCTCAGTGGGAGATTCTATTTTTTCCCCTCCAAACAACACACCGGTTTTTGTGTAACAGAAAAAGAAACTGAAAAAATACTATGATAATCATTTGGGATACTGAGACATCCATCCAGAATCTGGGAACAAACTTTTTCCCAGGTAATTTTATTTTTATTGCAGAGTCTTTGGCAGGCTTTTATTAATTGATATGATAATTACCCTGCTGCTGAAGAAAAGGAGCTGCTAATTTCACCTTGATGACTCTTAGAGCAGTCTGGAGGCTTCTAGAGGTAGAAGTGACCACTGTATTTAGCTCTGTGTAGTACCTTTGATTGTACTGAGGGCTCCAAACCATGGGATCTGAGCAAAACAAAACATAGGGTCTTAGGAAGGCCTGTCATTCAGTCCAGTCTCAAAATGATGTTATCACTGTATATAGCAGAGTACACATTAAGATGTATTTTCAAAAATTTCCACTGGATAAAGTTGTGCAGTCATATTGGAGTGGATCAACAAGACTGTGACATACATGGAAGGTATGCTGATAACAGTACCCTTCAAAAATCCAAAAATAATTTACTGACTGAAATTTATTCTTGAGTGTATCTTCATTACTTATCCCAAAAAGAGCTACTAAATTATGCAGTTCTGCTGTCTACAGTTTCCTGTCTCATTCTCAAAAAGTGTCTGCTTTCTAGCAGTGTATATAGTGAAATTCTGCATCTAACTGAAGCAGACCATGAAGTAACTGGGTTCTTCTCCTTCTACATGGCATGTGTCATGGAGGAGATGTGAAATGCTGAGACTGGTTTGGAACTACACCTGAGCTGATTAGCTATCCCATACACATGAATTGATTGGCCAAACTTCCACTGCTTAACCTCTTAGTGCTTCTGTGTTCTAACTTTTAGGAAATATAGGGAGGTTCTAAGCCATTTTCCCATCAAGCCAAATAAGATGAAGCTGTTAACCATCTCCAAAGGTGCTTTGTCTGTGTTGGCTTTATCAAGGAATGCACAAAAGACGTCACCCCTGTGAGGAGATTTCAACTGCCAGGAACAGGTCAATGAAGAAAAAAATTTGAGGAGGTGAGTGGGGGAGGAACTTAAACCTCACTAATGAAATATGACATTTTTTTTCACTAAGTGTCTCACTGTTCTGATCAGCTGAGTTTATGCAATGGTGATGTAGCAAGCAACAGGAATGATTATTATAAATCAGTGCTAACATTATACTAATATACTTAAAAGCCAGAGTATTAAATGCACAATAGTCAATATAAACACTGGTTGTTGATTTAGCTAGTATTCCAGTTGTAAAGTTGATGTTTCAACACCATTAACGGTGTCTTTGCTTTAAAATCGATGATATGTAAAAGTTTTTTAAGATAAAACCACTTGAATATTTGCATCTTCCTGGTCTTTAAAGAAAATGGTATTAACTGCTAATGAAAGATCAAATTTGTAGCATCATTGTAACATAACGTTAAACATAAAAGAGAAGTTTATATATTTTTCAAGAAATATGCCATACATTAGTCTATACTAAAAATCTAGGAACACTGATATGGAAGTACAGTAACTTGATGTAATAGAGAATGACAGGTAGAGGTCGTGTATCAAGCCAAATGCAAGTAAACTTACCTAATACTTGTCATCACAGGTGTGAGAAAATTGACGTGTTCATTTATACCACATTAACATCTGTTGCCACAGTCCTTAGAAAAATATAAAACCAGCATATGAAGATGGGTGATTGTATGTGACAACTTAGAAAATATTTGTCATCTTTAGTCATTGTCCTGTACAAAGCATGAAATTTAGAGAGCAGAAGTTGAAGTATCCCATACTGTTGATTCTGGTCCTGGTATTTACTGCAAGGAGAAAAAAAAAAAAAAAAAAAAAAAAGCAAAGAGTTTAGGGCAACAGCAAAGAAATAAAAAGGAAGACATACAAGGTTTTTAAACCAAGCAGAAGCTGAGAGTTGGAAATTTTAATGACACAATTCACAATTTGATGTGAATGCTGATGATCTCAGGGTCACAGCATTATCAGTCTTGTCTTCCTACTTGCATTCCTAAAGTGTAGGGTTTACAACTTACATTTTAAGAACTGTTCTGGCCTGGACATTACTCACTTTTTGCTATTCTTAGAATAACTTCAGATAAAATACCCATTAGATGACAAAGCTATAGATAATGTGGTCTTTAAGCACTGCTGCAATTGAAAGCCATTTAGAGCTGGAATAGATTCTGATTTAACTCCAGAGCAGACATGGTGGGGCCCTCAGTTGTGGATTCTGAACCATTGCC
Organism: Chloebia gouldiae; assembly: GCA_003676055.1. Classification (NCBI taxonomy): domain Eukaryota; kingdom Metazoa; phylum Chordata; class Aves; order Passeriformes; family Passeridae; genus Chloebia; species Chloebia gouldiae. Next base: position 26,243,945 of record QUSF01000001.1, on the reverse strand, counting down.
ATGGTGCTCAGACCTTATCAGTGAGGGAAGGGGGAAAAAGAGGGGTGGGGGGAGGCAAATACATACAACTGACCTTGGCTAAGCTGAAGATATTGGCTTGACAGATTTCTGAACACTGTTCTAAACACTTGGTTTTATCCCAGCATGGCTGCCCTCTCAGAGCCCTTTGTACAAAATTGGTGGTCATTCAAATAGAAACTTTTCCAGACATTGACTCAGAAATGTTGGCATTGAATATGTCTAAACAAATGGGGCAGCTGCACGAAAGGCGAGAGGACGATGGTTTTCTTCTGCTAGCATACTTTGTGATGTGATAATGAGGTGCTCTTTTTGTAATAGGCCATAGTATTGTGTAGGTATGAGGATTTCACACACCAGCAAATTTCAAAGAACTGTTTTCAGTATTCCAGGAAATTAAGTGATAGAACAAGGCTTTATACTCAGTGTGCATTCTCTGCTCCCACACTCTACACCTCTAATGCAATTTACCAGTGAATTAAGCATAAGATGTGATTTATCCCACCAACCTAATATTTCATGTTAGTCAGTGGGGTGACTGCTTTTATGGCTTAGCTTTATAATGCCATTATAGTTGAGCACACTCCTGCCTTAGCAGTATGCTTAAGGGGGTCTGTCTTTGATATGTGCATGTAGCTCTTATTAACTTCAAATTCTTCCTTGATGCAAGCTCCCTGTAGTCGATACAGCTAAAGCAGGGTTCTTTGCACCTTCTGACTAAGCTTTTTCTGTCAGATTTTATGGAAACAAAATGGTGCCAATGTGACATAAATTTACACAACCCCTGCTCACAGCATATATTGGTGGAGAAGGAGGTTCCTCTATTGCAGGATGCCATATTTTAAAGCACAGGTTTTACCTTTTAGGTTATTGTATGCTAACTAAATTAAATTATATTGCATGACATAAGCAGACTTTGAACTGGTTTGTGATCTCCATATAACTAGAAATTCATTGAGGAAAAGCCCAATTAAATTAACACAAAAGAGAACAAACATTCAGTACTCATTACCAACTCTCATTCTAGACAAAGGGAGTTTTTCTTGCTTTTCTTTATGTTTGAGTTTTATAGGAATGTTGGGAGGTTTTGTTTGTTTGTTTGTTTTGCTGTATTTTGTTGTTGTTTTTGTTTCTTTGTTTTATTTTTTTTTACTTTCTACCTTACAGAATCACAGATTACCTGTATTGCACTTATCTTTTCCTGCAAATAACACCACACTAATGGGAAGGTGTGGAACTGGGTCTTTTTCCTATTTACAAATCTGCTTAAAGTTACCTTCACAACCATTACATACTGCACCTAAACTGTCTGTAATTTTTTTCTGATCTCTCATGCACTATGACATTTTACATTGTTAGGTAAAGGTAATATATTTTGTAGAGTACTGTAATATTATTGTGGTACTAAGCATGACTGCAGCACAGTGTTGACATTCAAGAAAGATGGAAAGTTTCCGTACAGTCCATTATCACATCACTTTTTTAATCATTAAAAAAGTGCAGTCCTATCTCCTTTTATATGTGTTATGGTTTACTTTGTTAAAGTTATCTATAGCATAGTGGAGCTATATAGTGGATGAAAAATAACTGTTAGTTATGAATTTCCCCCAGATCAAAAGGTATCTGCAAGCATTTCGAAATGCCAATTTCAAGGTAGTATTTTGCTACCAAAGCTAAAGGACTAAAGCATTCACTTACAGAGTCTGATATGAAAATGTAGAAGAGAAGGTTGCTAACTGTTTATAAAATCATTATTTATGTTTCTACAACTGCAAACAAATTACTGGGTCCTGGGGTTTGTGGGGAAGAAAAGCTCTACAACTTGCAAAATGTTTTCTCCAATTTAGATAAAGCTGTAAAGAGATCAAGGTCTTGGTTAGACTAATATTCTAATGCCTTATTAAGAATTAAAGTGTTGACAGTTTGATCCTTGTAGAAAAAAAAAGCAGATAAATATCTGAAGGGATTTATTTATATATTTCATCCTTCTTGTCCTTTAAGTCAGAATTGGTTATGACAATATCTCCTAATGAAGAAAAAAATTCTTATTTTATTTGTCAGTTTTTAATTATTTTAATTTTTTTTAAAATTTTTAGGAGGAAAAATTTTAAATTTGAACCCATGGAATAGATAACATGAAAATTCACAACACTCTTTTGTGTGATCAGATAACACCGTGAAAGTAAATTCTTATCAAAATGTAAAAATAATGCTTTAAAGGAACCTTTTAAATTAAAAATATAAAGCAGAACTTCTGATAGGTAGAAAAAACAATATAAGTGGGGAAAGAAGAAGTAAAATCTCAAGTGCAAAACGGAGAGAAGAAGGGGAAGAATAAAAGTTTTTGAAAAGAGTACAAAAACAAGAACAAAAATGAAAAATGAAAGGGAGCACAATTAAACATTGGGATATAAGCAAAGAGAAGGTACAAGAAGCTGATGAGGTTTTATTTTATGCTTCTTTGTACAGTATACAGGAAAATTGCCATAGAGAGACAAATATTCTGGATATTCTGGATATTTTGGTCTGATATTTCCAAATATTTACCAGTGAGAAAGCAGGAATGAGGGAATGGCTTTTTACATCTCACTCTTCCCACAAAACTGGCCAGCGTGGCTAAAATTGGTGTAGGAAATCTGTACAAAGTAAAAAGAGGATTAGATATAAAAAGTATTGAAGTGGGCTGCAAAGACTCTTAAAAGTCAATGTTTTTCATTTGCTGGGGGCTCCAGAGCTGGATGTAGCTCTCTAGATGGGGTGTCACCAGAGCAGAGGGGCAGAATCCCCTCCTTCAATCTGCTGGCCATGTTGGTTTAGATGCAGCCCAGACCACATTTGGCCTTTTTGGCTGCAAGCCCGTGTTGCCTGGTCATGTCCAGCTTCTCAGTCACCAGCACCTCCAAGTCCTCAGCCAGGTTGTTCTCAACCTGCTCATCCTCCAGCCTTTACTGACAACCGAGGGTGGCCTTGACCAGGTGCAAGACAGTACACTTGGTCTTATTCAAATGTCATGACATTGCCATGGGCCCACTTCTCTAGTCCAGATCCCTTTGGATGGCTTTCAGCCCTTCAGGTGTGTCAGCTTAGCTTGGTGTCATCTCCAAATTTGTTGAGGGTGCACTCAAACTTGTATGCCATTAATGAAGATATTAAATATCACTGATTCCAATACAGACCCTTGAGGGACACCACCTGTTACTGATGTTCACTGGGATCTGGGCCATTGATCACTCCCCGCTGGATGCGATCATCCAAACATTTTATTATCCATCTAACAGTCCACTGATCAAATAGATCTCTCTTTAATTTAGAGAGAAAGATGATGTGGAAATCCATGTAAAAAGATTTACAGAAGTCCAGAAATTCCAGATAAAGGACTTTGTCCACTGATGTAGCCACTCCATCATAGAAGGCCATGATGGAGTGACTACATCAGTGAACAAATGTGTGTCCAGTGAACCTGGACAATGGTCACAAGCAAGACTGAAGAGAACACTCAAGAGAATTAAATACCAAAAAGTCATGAGTAAAGGAAAAACAGCTAATAGAAAATAATAGGAGCACTACTACTTTTCATTTACAGAAAGTCACATGAACCTCAGAATAATAACTGTCAGTCAGGAGAATTAATTTTTGTGTTTTCCTTAAAGGATAAACTCATCTGAATCCATCAAATAGAAGCCTTGAAAAGCCATATCTTCTCTTTCCTTTCTCTCCATTTTACCGTATATTTTATTTTAAGAAATAACTGTGGGGCTTTTAAATATACATATGAGCTACACAACATAACTTCAAATGGCCTCTGAAATCAGCAAGGAATTTTAGACTGTGTTGTAATTTTCTTTTATTTTTCTCATTTTCCAGATTCTCTGAATTTAACAAGAGACTTAAATACCAGTATAGTATAACAGGGCAGCATGGATGACAGTCTCTAAATCTCAGGCATTCCTCCCACATGAACAATGTAGTCTTAAAAGAGAAAAACTTCAATTAAATCCTTCAAATAGATAAAATACTGCTCTATATTCCTTTGTTGAAATAATATCTTGGCTTTCCATATATATTCTTCAAAAAGAATCAGTCTTATGTTGCTCCAGAGAATACTGGAGGGATGGAAAATTACCCCTAATATGGGGCAAAAATATTTTACACTAGATGAATGGAGAAAAAAACACTTCATTTTTTGAGCAGTGAACGCATTCCACTGCTTTGTATCCCTGCAGGTGTTTCACAGCAGCTTCTGATCCCAAGCCTGTAATCCCCAAATTGCTATATCTCTGCTCCTCCAGAGCTAGAAGACTGACATTTGTTTGTGAAGACCACATGCTACTCAAGACATGTCATCACTGGGAGGAACACAGGGCCATGGTCGTATCTGCTTTCAAACATCTCCTTTACTGGTAGTGATTTGGGAAGCTGGGCATGTAAAATCATGGTTGTATATCTAGAGATGCTAGTTCCATCAGGGTGAATATTAGCCTTCCTACCTGCTGATTGAAACTGGGATGTAGAAATACAGATCAGCAGCGCAGGCAACTTGGAGCTGAGTGGGGAAACCAGAGAAATCTGAAATATTCTAACTCCAGCTCAATTCATTGGGCATTTCAAATATACCTAAGGTGCTGACCAGAAGCACCAGGTGATGATTTGTGACCTTAGATTTCTTGCACAGTCCAATTGTCACATCACAATTTTGGGGTCATGGTCTATTCCCCCCCTTGCCTCCATACCAGCACAGGTATTTTCTTGCTGTGACCTCAGCACCAGTTTAGTTTTATTAAACCTATTTAGTCTAAAATCAGAGACTGTCCATGAAATTACAAATCACGTTATAATGATATTAGTTTCAGTGACATTTTACCTGAGACGGGATTTGACTTTAAGAGGATTGCAGGATAATCAGTAGAAAATATCATCCCTCCCAGATTAGCTTTGTTTTATGAATGCTAAAACTGCTGGACTGTGGCATTTGAAAAGCCAGGCACAGTCAACAATTAGATATCTTATTTTGTGTATCCACCCTGACCTCCTACATGGTTTCAAACATTGCTGAGTGATCAGTGTGCAGAGCAAAACCGGTAAAATTAACTGGCTTGTTTCTAGTTTATATTTGTAAAGGTAATGAACTTCAGATTTTCAGGTGAATGTTTGTACAGTAGTGATATATCTCCTGGGTAGTGGGGAATTGGAATTGCTGTGCTATAAATTGTTCTTCAGGATCTGTATTTCAGTGCACAAATGTCAAATACACCCACTTACATACAGGGGCAAATAGTCTGGAAGGCTTTTATTTTTTTAGAGTTTTTTTTTATTCTAGTCATTGTTAAACCAACTAAAGTTGGTTAAACTGGTCTATAGCATCTTCATAATCTAAAATTAATTATTTAATTAGTATTTGTGATATTTAATTAGTATTTGTCAAGGTATGTGACTAGATTTCCAGACTGAGGTACAAGCAAATTACCTATTTATGTGCTTTCATGAGCTACTTCATGAACTGCTCTTGCAACTGGTAGTAATTCAGTTTGGGTACATGAACATATGTCAGAAATTGTCCAATATAACTACATTATTTTGCTTAAAATTCTGAATAACATACAAAGAAGATTTGGTAGATCTAGCCATGTACCAATATATCATTTGGCTGTGATATATCTTGATGTCAGTTGCTATGGGATAGGTTTACGAATCACATAATGTGGAAGCTCTTGTAGAGGAAAATTGCTTTACGTTTCCCCTCTGAAAGAAACTTTCCATATATACAGTTGTAGAGTAAAACAGATTGAAAAATATATGTTCATAACAATTACAAAACAAAGTGAAAAACATGGTTTGGAAATAAATTAATGGCATTTATTTATTATAAGTAATATGAACCAAAAAAAAAAAAAAAAGAAAGAGATGGTTGTTTTGCATGAAGAAAAGAAAATATTTAATATCTCTCATTAAAAAATGAAATCTACTATATGTACACAATGTTCCAACCATAACTAGAGACTTCATAAGAAGGATGAAACAAGGGAAGAAAAAAGCCAGCATAGACAGAGATACAAAAAGCATTTGCAGGCATTACTGGGGAAGAGTGGGCAAACTTCATATAAGTTTAGCTTTCAGAAGACTGAAACTTCTTCCAGGATCATCTCACCCTGTGGGTATGCCCAGAGTAATATTTTGACAGTGTAGAATTGTAGATAAATTGATGCTTAAGTAAAGTAATATCTTCTCAGTTTGAAATGAAAATGAAATAAATATAATTATTCTTATATTTTATTCTGACATTCTTATTTTTACAAGAATACTATGGACAAAAACAGAATTTCTGAGAAGCCTTTATAATTTATTTATGGCAAGCAATATTTGACCTTGAAGAATTGGGTTATGTGGGGATTGTGGTATGAATTTTTCTTTGTCATGGATTATAATAACATTCTCAAACTCTTGGGATCCTACTGATTTTTTTCCCCCCTAAACCCCCTGGGTCCCAAGATTTACTGTTTGAAAAGCAGTGGTGAATATAAATGTCAAACAACAATAACAAAAAACAAGAAGATTTTTTTTTTCTTATGTATATTCATTATGTCAAGCAGTCAGCTGCTTAATGTAGAAAAGTACTTTTTAAGTTAAATTTGTTGATAATTTAAGTGGATGTTGAATTATACCAACTAGATATAAGTGGCTGAGTAAATTCTTGAGAATGTTTAAGAAAAATTTACTATCCCGGTAAGAGAATTTTCTTTTTAATTATCATTATTTGGATACTAAACTCTATCACAATTAAAAATATAATCTTTTAAGTAAGACTACCTGGGCATTAAGTCTGTTAAGCCTTCATAGCTGATGCTCACTGCATGCCAAAGGCAGGGTTGGTGGGGTTTTTGGTATGTTTTTTTTCCATATCTAACTTATAAGCTGCTTTCAAGACACTAGGTGGTAGGCAGGAAATATAATAATATGCACTTGCAGTCCAAAAGGCCAATCACATCCTGGGCTACATCAAAAGAGGAGAGATCAGAAGGTCTAGGGAGGTGATTCTCCTGCTCTACTCTGCCCTTGTGAGACCCCACCTGGAATACTGTGTCCAGATCTGGGGTCCTCAGCCTAAAAGAAATATGGACCTCTTGGAGCAGGTCTAGAGAATGCCCAAGAAGATGACAAGAGGATAGAACACTTCCTACAACGACAAGTTGAGGGGGTTGGGGTTCTTCAGCCTGGAGAAGGCATTATGACCTTCCAATACTTAGATGGTGTTGCAGTCAGGTAGAAAAATTGCAAAAGAAAGGCCTCATAAAATCAGGCCTTCTCTGTTAGATGGCCTGTCATTTTTTTCTAAGTGCATCTAGCACTTTGCAAGTTCCCATTTGAAAACAATCCTGGTATTAGTGGTTTGTTAACATAATAGTTTATTCCTCAGTAAAAACAACTAGCAACTGCATAAAAATTAAATCTATCCCATGAGAATCAGTGAAGAAAATACGTAAACTATTTAAGAATAGAGAGATTTGATGGACAAGTAAAATACCTTTTACAAGTCAATAGAGTAATTGTCAAGGAAGTTATTAACCTATTAAAGTTGCAATGAGTTCAATAAAAACTGTATAAAAATGAGTTGTGTGACTAAATAGGAGGTTTTCTGGATGAAGAAAATGCAGTCTTGCCTGATTCATTCTGATGGATTGCACTTATAAAAAACAGGAAGAACAACTTTTAACACGGGTGAGTAGTGATAGGGCAAGGAAGAATGGTTTTAAAGTAAAAGAAGAGGGATTTGCCAACTGCATACAAAGTCCTAATTACATGTACAGATCAATATAAATCCAACAGTACGCTAGAAAAATTTTGCAGTGATTTTTAATTTTAATATTTGCTACCTGAGGATTGCAATCAAAATCCACAACCTTTTATAAAATATAGTGCATTCAACTGCAGTATGTATAGAATACAGTTGGAGAAAATCATGACATGGATATGGAAACATCTATTTATTTGGTTTAGTTGAACATAATTTTTAAATTTGTTTCAGAATAATTTTATTCATGTTTATTTCTGAAATGAAAGATGCTATTGCAAAACAGAATTTCCAAAAAACCTCTGTTTTTAAATATAACAGGATCATACTTCCAAATGTGAACATTGGATATTATAGCTATTTCTTTGCAGTGCAGCTCCTTGGCACAAATGAGAATTTGTCAATGGTGCTATTTACTGAATCATTATAATTTTTGTTGTGAAACAGAGGTAAAACTTTTTCTGCCTCATCTGTTCTGTGACGGGTAATATAAATGGTACTACTCTGACCTTTTTAGTATTCTGTAATTTGATTCGCTTGCCATTCCTATCTTCTTCTGTTTGTGACCTCAGCAACCTGTGACTAGAATGGACACTCAGTCAAAACACAGAATACTGAAAAGGTCACAGAAGCTGAATTTACTGCATCTGCTTCTCAGGACACACTCAGCAATAAAGTAGTGGTACCTGGTTCTGATAATTTATTTCCAAGAGAGCTGAAAGAGAGGTAATCTAGTTTCCTTGTGATAACACCTATGACAGGAAAAGTTCTGCCTGCACCTATATGCATGCTCTCATGGTGATTAGTAATCCAGCCAGGACACACACTGCCTTAATTTCTTTCTATTTAAAATGGCAGTAAATTCAATAAAGCATATTTTCAAAATTTACTGGCCTTTAAATTATTTTTCTTCTTCAGTTCAGTTAAGATAAGTAAATGAGGTGGGAACTTTGCAGTCTATTAAAGAGAGTTTATCAGGATGGAAAAAAATCATTGTGCAGCTAATGTAAAAATGTTCAAAGTGCACAAAACATTCCTGAAAAAGTTTTTGAGTCTCATGTACTCACGTTTCAATGCCTTGTCTTTTAATATCTTGTGTTTTGTAATTATAGTCAAAATGTATTTCTTTGAAGGAATACATAACTAATGGTCTCTTACAGTGTTTTCCCATGTAAGTGGGAATGATTTTTTATCTTAAGTGTAATCCTCCTTCCTCAAAATCCATGGTGTTTACTAAATTAAGGTGTTCAGCTCTCCAGAACTGCAAGCAGGAAAAAATTAAGCCTGAGAAAGCTGCCTAATGAATGAACTGTTACTAAGTCAATATTTGAGTCAAAGATTCTCCATTTCTGTACGGTAAACCCATAGACACTATAGCACTGTTTTATTAGCTGGGAAAAATATGATAGTTTATTAGTTTTGAATATGCAGATTGTGTTTTATGTATTCTGGATATTTTGATTTTAGAAATAAAACAGTAAATGTAGCTGTCAGTTGGATGTACATTTAAGTTAGGCAGCTGTGTTGTGGTCCATAAGAACTCAATGCTCTAAAATGTTAGCTACATATGGATGTAAAATTGGTTAGATAAACAATCAAGAGGTGCTATGAATGGTTTTCTAAATGAGTAGATCATTTGAAGTGTTTCTCAGTGCAAAGGTCCAGCCTGTGCCTCTAAGAGTAAGTAAGGCATTAAGTGCATCCCTGGGCTGTGTCTATTGCTGGCAGCAATTCTTTGCTTTCTGCAAGGCATGTACCAGACCTCATTCTCTGGTCATCCAGACATACTGGAGCACCAGTAAGCTCCCAGTAAGCAGTAACCTCCCAGTCCCTGCATTCTTTTCCAAGGAAGTACGTGGAAGGAGAATTTCCACTGAGGTCTCATTGCCGCACTGGGAGGCATGTGACCAGGAAACCCATTTAATTAAAGAGCATGCAGCACTTGGAGGGGCAAATCCTGAGCAGAAGTAAGAACTAGCTTGATCCTAAAACTTTATTATTTGATGAGAAAAAACAGCTTTGAAAATGTGCCAAAATTCAGATAATTTTGAAGGTAGTAGGAGTCTTCCCATTCATTTCAGCAATATTAAGTGGGTATCAGGGGGATGACAGTTGCTTTCTTTTCACAAGACTGCTAGGCATATCAATTGCAACTGAAGGAAAACTTACTTGACAGGACATATGTGACCCTATTACTGTCTCCCAAAATACCAAGTATGGCAGCCTATTAACTCTCTTTTCAACCTGTCATACACAGAGAAAATAATGGCTGTTTCTCTATTTTAGTTTTTTGTTAAATTAATTATTTATTAGCTTGAAGTCACATATGTTATTTTTAAAGCTATGAAGAATCCTTATTTAATATACTAACCTAATGGATTGTATGCAAATAGAAGAATCTGTAAAAATTATTTCTGAATATATGTATATAAAGGGAAGGGATTATGACTATATCTAGCTGGTAATGTTCAATTAGCTTTTTTGAAAATGATACTTTTTTCCTGAATTGCAGTCCATCTGTTCCTCTGACAGTCAATCTTTTCCAAAGACCTTTTGAATTTAGGGTTAAATCCCAATATAATTTACCAGAGGTGTCAAGCAAATTGCAAGATTAGTAAAAATTGGTATTAAAAAGAAGAAAGTAGTATCCTCATTGACAGAGAACACAACATCTGTCCCTGAAAGCTGGCTCACCATGCACCAATCAATTGGTAAGCATATAGCTTAGAAAAGGACAAAGCATATCACAGGAGAATGCTTTGGGGAATCTGAGAAACATATATAATTTCTATATGAGAGGATCTTAGCCCTTCCGTAACTTGGGATATTTCAAGTGGGGGCATAATGTATAGCATTCATTAAGAAAAATTTTCTTTAATTTAACTATTCAAGGAACAACCTTTTTACTTCTTATGCTGTGTCTGTCTTTTTTTCTTTTTTTTTTCTTGCTACCAGAATATGAAAATAATATACCAAAAATAACTATAATTGTTTTCTTGTCATCCCATTTCAAGATATGTCAGATGTTAGTCACTGTGTCACAGGAAGGATACTGAGCTATATCAAATTTTGGTTGAGTCTAAGTTTTGTATGTTATTTTCTTTTGTACCTGAAAGAGGCTAAATCCATATGTTTCTGTTTTGTTGCCATTTCTTTGCCACCTTTGCAAAAAACCTGGAAAAACAAACCCAGTTAGCTTCCTGACCTAAACAAAACCTCCTATGACTGTTAGCTCGTGCTCCCAGCTCCTATTCAGAGCAGGAATAGAAGAGGATTTTGACCATTTATAGTAAATATATACAATAAAGTCAAATTAATATGTTAAAGTGCTAAGAAAGTGAATAATTCTTGGACATTGGAACTTGATTATTTATGCTGCGTAGGTGTTGGGAAAATCCCTTGTATGGCTATGTCTCGGACCAGCTAACACGGCTGGGAAATGGTAAGGAAAGGAAAATAGTAAGGAAAAGAGAATTTAATAGATAGACAGAGCCCATCCATGAACAGCTGTCTTCAGTGCCAGGAAATTATGCCAAATATGTTTAATTTACCACTCTAGACACAGCCTAAGTCCTGGACTAAAAATAAATGCATTCACTGAATATTTTAATCATGCAGCAATTTTTACTTACTACCTCAAATTACCTTCATGCTACAAAACCTTCTATCTCAAAATCAGGCTCACCATTTTCTAGAAGAGACAGAAAGCGATATCAAACAGCTTTCTGTCCTCACAGGTGTTGCTGATGCTGAGAATCTATTCCAGACCTCTCATTCAGGAAGGTATATAAAGCAGCTAGGAATGTTACTGCTTGTGAGTAGAAAGGACTTTGGTATGCTGATGAGAGCAGCCCTGAGGTAAAATACTTGAGGCTGTTGGTTGATAAGAAGCTTGACATGAGCCAGAAATGTGTGCTGTCAGCCCAGAAAGCAAACTGTGTGCTGGGCTGCATCCAAAGTGTGGCCAGAGGGTCGAGAGAGGTGATTTTCATCTTCTACTCTGCTCTCAGTAACACACTAAAGTCCTTTCTGCTGAAGTTGTGTTGCTTTCCAGCCTAGGTATGCATTTTTTATGGAAGGGAATGGCAGCAAACAAACTGGTCGGTCTGAGAAAAAGTTTCTTTCTTTTGTGTAGTTCGCTGGAGTACATTCATATACCAGTCTGGCTATAGCATCTACTTGTGGGATGCAACCACTGCAGACTTTTGATGACAAAAATCTCTGATTTGTTGAAAATAATAATTTTTCTGTTTTCCTTTAAAAATTAATTTTGTTCATTGGTTATTATTATATATCAAAGCAATGTTTGGAAAAGGATTTCAATCTTTAGAGTAAACTTAATGAAAAATGCTATTCTGTAACTGTAGTGGGTAATGGTGGAGCATATGTGATCTTTCTTTAGAAAACAGACTAAAAATATTGACCTTTATGTTTTTCAAAAACATAATTTTTCAATCAAAATAATTTATTATACTAGTTCTGTATCAACAGATTTTTTTTTATGCTAAAATTTTGTTTTTCTAGGGTTGAAGTTCTTCATTACAATATGTGGAAGCAAAGCAGTCCATATGTTCCAAAGGTGAAACAGACAAATGGAAATCTGTGATGTAACCTGTTAATATTTTCAAGACAACAAGCATCCTGCCTTGTGCAAAGATGTTCTAAGACTTCCTCAGCAGTTTTGTGCATTATTTGAGGATGTAACACAAGAAGAAAGCTACTCCTATGGTAGAAAAAGGAGCAAAAATGAATATTGAGCAGGCATACAGGATATTAATATCAGATATGGCAAATGGACTTTTCTGTGGTAAAAAAAAAATACATAAAACAAGTTTCTGCAAGCTGGAAGAAAGCTGGAGCTGTGTTTCATCAGGATACATAACAAAACAATGTGGGTAAAACTTGTCATTTGCTTTAAGACACAGGTTGATGAAGTTCTTTAAGACTACATTCAGAGTGCAAACCACCAGTTTTATTATTAATAGATCTCTAATGTTAGTTTTGGATTTCTCTGTCAGTTCATATCTTGTAATGAAGGGCAGGAAAATGTTACTCTTCCTATTGTAATATTTTTAATTGGAAAAAATTCAGGCAAAAATAGAAAGCTGTTATGAAACCTATCTTATACATAGACTGCTCTTAATGTCCTTGTATCATAACAGAAACATTCTTATTTACTTCTGTGAAGGAAAACTAAGATGAAAGGTGGATTTGTAATAGCTGGAGGTTAAAGACAACCTTTTCAAACCAGAATGTCTAAATGCAGGCACAAAAATACCGACAGAAAGTTACAGCAGTGGCCAGCATTACTTAGTTGACATTTAAGTTTGAATATTTTCCTCTATGTGGCTTGTTCATACTGACACTACTGA
>QUSF01000001.1:26211704-26230759 GCA_003676055.1 Chloebia gouldiae | reverse complement strand
GATCATTGAGAGCACAGTCACTGACATGGAAGTGAACCAAAAAAACTCCATTGCATTAATAATAGGGTACAATAATTAGGAATGCTGCTTTGTTTTAATTATAGTAAGCTGCTTGCATCTAGAAGGAAGTTAGAACAAAAATACAATTTTGAGTTAGAATCACAGAAAGAATTGATCAGCAACTTACAATGGAAAGTGCTCATCTTCTACTCAGTGGAAACTCCTAACCAAATGCCAATTATAATTGATTGTCTAGGCAGAGTATGCCACTACTCTTAAAAGAATGAGCGACTTTTTTTTTGCCTACAGCTAAGAATCCAACACCCTGAAAATCCTTTATATATTTTCCCAAAAGAAAATTTGTAAGGCTTTACACTTGACAAGTATTTTATGTTCTTACATTCTCAGTAATATATGTTTTCCTCAGTTTTATAATGAACGACTTATCCAAAAATGAACAGTTCATTATGAAGTGTGTTATTGCTTTATTGTGATACAGAAAGAAGGTCATTGCTATTAAAGTAGTTGTGGTTACCTGGAAGATAATTCATTCTCAAAAACTAGCATTAAAAGGAAGATACATTTTCTTTGGTAATACATTTACAAAGAGTTTTAAAGTTTGCATTTCAATAAGATGAATTATTCTAATTTTTATTAATGGGGAATAAGATGTCAACATAATTATCATGTAGATTATAGGGATTATATCCTCAAAACTTCCCATATAATTGTTTTCATATTCTTTCCTGCTTTGTCATATCATCAAACTTTGGCTTTGTACTCTAGAGAGCAATTTAAATAATTTGACTAAATGATCTTGGAGATTTTTTGGAGACTTAGCAGTCCTATGATTCTATGAAATGCTCTAAATGCCAGAAAATTACATTTTTCCTATACAGTAGAAATTATTGAAAAAACGTCCTATCTATGTGTGTGTATATATATATATATATACACACACACACTTGTGAATCTTTACATTCTTGTAGCCTGCCTGGTAACTCTGCATAAGAAATGACAGGAAAGCAGCTAGTATATACCAAAATACTACAATGTCAAAAGAAAACATTAATTAAATTAATCTGCAAGTCAGATTTTTGCATTAATTAAAATTTGAGCATAGTGTAATTATTGTTTATCCATTTTTTCAGGAATGACTTTTGATGTCTTTGTAAAAATTTAAAAATACAGCTTTTGAGCTGCTATAAATTGGCATAGCTTTATTGATTTAAGGTGATTTGCATTTCCTCAAAACCCAGCCCACTTCTGCACCTGCTGTCACTGATCAATATGCATTCACTCTCCACAGATGAGGAAAGCAGGAGATAATGCAAATTCAGTTTTTGGTATATTCACTGTGTCACAGTGGGACAGAAAGAAAGACGGGCAGGATATAATTTTTTTTTTAATATTTAATTTGAAGAAAGAAACTAATTAAAAACTGTCAATACTCTAAAGAGTTAATGAGCATATGCTTCTCATAGTCACTATAAACATTGGTTCATTTCTTTCCACTGAGTTTAACTGGATATAAAGGAAAGTAATGGGAAAATTTTGAAATTCCTCACTAGTAGTCATATTTTTTCCCATCTGAAGCATTATAAATCTGTTTAGTTTTTCTCCTAATACATGCTATGCTTTACAAAATAATAATGCACTCAGTAATTGTTTTCCGTTTGTTAAAAATGGATGCATATAAAATCCCACATGAATTATGTGTTAAAGGAGAATTGCTTTTCAATTCAATCATCTCAGACATTAGCTGCTGTAAAATACCAGCCTGAGGTAGAAACTGAATACAAGTAATGAAGTTTTAGGCCTACTGATTTCAGAGCCTCAACTTTACCCGAAAATTGAACATCCATTGTTTGTCTGAATTGAGATACTAATGAAAGTTCCGGGCTCAGAATTTATTAATGTAAAAAATTTAAGGAATTAGCAACTTTGTGTAAGTATGATAGATAAACAAACCTTCATGTATCTGAATTAGTCACTCTTTGCACATATGGGTTGTATGCTAAGAAGAAAACCTAAATCACTCATGTGTAAAGTGTGCCCACACACAGACACACAGCTACATGCACAGAGTTTGTGAGCATAGACGTGCATGCACAAATACACTACATGAAGTGCCCTCAGCCCCCCAATTTTCTAAATTTAGATCACCATTACCTGGCTTGAATTGTCATTCTATTTCTGCAGACTAATTTTTACAAAATACACAACTTCTGCAAATTCTTTTACTTACTTACTAACCTCTAGGACTTTAAAATTAATTTGCATATGCTTTAAGCATTCATTGAGTCTATATTAGGTAATAATATATTTACCTTATATTCTCTTTTCTTATGATATAATAATAACAACAAACTAAATCAGTGTGAAATATTACATGGCAGATTTTACTCTGCCATGGTTGCATATCTAATAGTTTGAAATATAAAAGTTATTTCCACATTTTCCTGTGATTAAGTCATCCTTTAAATCATTCTTCTACCCCAGTACAATATTCTTTTATGTGCTGTTCATTGGAAATGTCAAAGTACAGATTTCTGTTGCAGTTTTAGTATTCTTTTGCTCCCCTTTCATGGAATGATAGAATAGTTTAGGTCAGAAGGAACCTTTAAGGTTATCTAGTTCCAGCTCTGCACCATGGGACAGGAACACCTTCCAGCTGCTCAGAGCTCCAGCCAGCCAGGCCTTGAACACTTTCAGGTATGGGACATCCTCAGCTTCTCTAGACAACCTATTTCTGCATCTCACCACCTTCAAAATAAAGAATTCCTTCCTAATACTGAATCTAGATCAGTTCTTTTTCAGTTTTAAGACATTACCCCTTGTCCAGTCACTCATTTGTCCCCAAATGTGTGGCTCCAGGGGGAGCCACATAGATGTACACATACTGTACACACTGGCAGTAGTCACAGATGTACAGAAACAAAACTGACATAGCTTGTATCCGTAGCCAACAGGGAGACCTGGATATACTCTCCTGATTGGAAAGCTGCTGCCTGTGCACTTGGCTGTCTTTTGTCAGGCTTTATTATGTTTCAGCAGTGCACAATCGTTTCATGTCATACAAATATGAATAATTGAAACAAATGTGATTATTCTTCTCTCTATTTCTTGCTCAGTGTATATAATGACTTATTAATGATTTTTTTTTCCTTATAGAAATACAATTTAGACTGAACTATTTCTTGTTGAAGCAACTGTTGTAGACTGGTTCAGAGTGACTGATTCATGAAGTGGATGTATGATATTCAAGATTTTTAACACCTTGTTGAAAAATAGTGTGAAATAGGCAGAAAAATAACACTGAATAAAAGAAAAAAACCAGTATAGCTAATTGTCAGCTGCTTCTGCAATAGTAATTTATAAAACCATAAATCTGATGAAGGCACAAAAAGTGCCACACCGCACTTCTCTGTCAGCACTCCCATAATTTTCAGATTTTTGATATTTTCATTATTCCTTAAAAAAACAGAACCACAACAGCAATTTTTGTGAGAAATTGTAATTAACAGCAGTAAACATTCAGTACATGGGGAAAAAAGCCCTGAAAAGTCAATAAATTGAAGAAAACATGGGTAACATTTAAGAGAAGATGACTCTGCTTCGTGGCAGTGTAATTCTATAGCTGGAACACAGGAGCAGGTCTCCAGTTCTGCCCCTGACCTTCAGGTAAATCATATGCTTCTATTTTATCTGTCACTGAATACCAATCTTCCCTTTGAAAAGGAAATTGGTTTTATGTAGCATGTTTGCACTGTGCTGACCACAGTCAAAGTATGAGTTCAGCCCAAGCCTCTGAACACTGCATGAATAATAATAATAGGATCACATTCATAATTTGGAATACAGTTTCATCATTTGAAAATTTTAGAGGTCCTTTTTAAAGACATCAAATAAAACAGAATTATACAAAATAATACCTATAATGCTCTATTATAAATTGCAAACTTGATGCAGAAATTATTGTGCACAGTTCTGTGTCCTGTGATGTTAGTACAAGCGATCGGAAATTTTTCTTCAGGCATTAAAATCAATGAATCAATGAATAGTAATGTGATGGGCTTTATTTCTTATGCTTCAAATTAAATTCAAATTGCTTTAGATTTTTTTTAATATCATAAATGCAATCTTAATACGATATTGCTTGCAATATGGCCAAGCTAATGCCTGAGGAGAAATCTCTTTCTTTAAAAGCTCATTTCCCTTAGAAAGCTCAATTTTTCATGTTTAACATTAAATTAACTTGAGCTTTTGCGCCATTTTTTCTATTCTTAAACCAATCAACATTAATCTGCATAACCAGTCCCCTGAATAAATGTAATATCTAAGTTTTAATAGGGCATAGTTTGGTATATTGAGAATGCTTAACCGATTCCAGCTGGGAAGTGAAATGGTTAAGTCAATGATTTATTGCAATTTCACCCAGACTTCTTTATCTGTACTATGAGACTTTGTAGAGCAATATACATCTTCAGTCGGCTTCAATCAGCTTCAATCAGCTTCAGTCTGCGATCCCTTGGAATTTATTAAGAACATTCTGGTGAATAATTATTTCCCCCTTTCTTATTTTTTAAACTTATTATCTAAAAGAATCAGGGTTTTCCCATAACTTCTATCTGGCATATAACTCCAATACTTTGTGTTTTTCTAGGTACATCTGGGTTTATATTGTCATTCATCATGTCAGAGATATGTGGAAATAGCTCCATATTTCATTTTGTTGTATCAGTGCAGTAGTAATGGGAACATCTTTGACTCCATTCCCTAGTTTAATGGAATTGTGGAAACCCTCTATCTCAAGGTTTCAAAACTCACTTCATGCTCACAATAATTCTCAGGTTTGATGATGCCAGCCAGTTTTTATTCCTCTATTCAGAATAAAATATAACTACAAATTCAAGGCTTTTAATGCTGTGCATATCATCTGTTGTCTGGTAATTTGGGCACCGCAGTTCTTTGTCATCTTTGTGCATTTGAGATGCTCCTGCATTGAAGCACCAAGGGAAATCTGTATTTTTAAGGCAAGTAATTTACTTAGAAGTGTGTGAATTGCATATTGGGATTTAATAGTAATTTAGAAACTATCAGAGTAATAGATTAAAATAGGAGTGCATATGAAAAAACAGACTAGAAAAGAAATTATCCAGAGTTAAAAATAGAAAGTTTTTTATAGTGTGAGGGAAGAAGACAAAAAAAAAAAAAAAAAACCACCGAATTTGCTACAATTAAAAAAACTGGTAGATTCTCTTGCAAATGCCATATGGAAACTCCTGGGAGCATGCAGAAATTTTTAAATGCTAAGTTGGTTTGGTACTGTGCTTTGAAAGGACACCATCAACTTAAAATGGATGACTTATTTGATTTTTTTCATGCAGCATCAATTTTTCTTGGAATAAAGATGGTGTTGCTCATCTACCCATCTGCAATCTATACTGAATCCCTTTATTGAAAAGATTTTATCCTTCTGTGGGGAGGACAGCAGACACCTCTACGGTAATATTCTAGGAATTTATCTCTGATTAACAGTGCAACCAGCAGGGAAGCTGGTAAAACAGAAAAGTAGTGTAAAATTTCTTAAGCAGAAAGAAGGCACTTGCTGTAAAGGTCTTACTTCTGGGTCATCTGAAATACTTTGCAAATTACAAGTGCTGTTGGTATCACCTCACACTTGATAATCCCATGTATATTTCATCAGGCTTTAAATGGACATCTCTTAGTGCAGAGAAGTTCCTAAGTTAGCTGAAAACTAATCAGAAATCCATCTGGTACAAACTCACAATAAGTTGCTAGGTGTGATTGATAAAGATCACATTATGTGTTTCTGCAGAGCATTATTAGTACTTTTCTTGCATGTTTTCCAAAATGAAACACGACTCATCTTTCCGCCAAAGCACTGGGCCGGCCCCATTATGCTAATAGTGATGCTGCTTAGATGACCCAGGAAAATGCATACCTTCAGCAGCTCAGTATGTTCTATCAATCACCTGGCTGCACACTGAGGAAGAGAAATAGGGAAAAAATCTCTCACAAACTCCAGACCCTTTTACTGGAGACTAAAAATGTCTTACTGCATCAGCTGGAACCAGAGGTATCACCATTATTTGAAGATCATCAAAAGCCTTGTCAAGGAACTAATTAATTAATGCTTTACTAGAAAAAAGAATCTTCAAATATTAATACCTGGAATAACTATAGGTATGTTCAGCATTCAGACCAGAATGCTTTTGTGACTATTTTTTCATGTAAATCTCTAGCTTCTTTTAAACCAATGAGAATATTCCCTTGAAGCGAAGAATTTTAATGGACCTGTTGAAAAATCTTTACAAAAATAAAGAGAACATAAAGGCTAAGAGTGAGCTATGGGATCAGTCTAGCATGAAGAGTGACGTGGCTGCCCAAGTCTTGTTTCTTCTGCTCTCATTCATATGATTCTCTAGGGAAAGAGCAGCAAGAGGTATGAATGCTTCCATTAAAGTTCTGCAATACTGGGCATATTTCCTCCACTGCTTTGCTGACTTTATGCAGCCCTTCTAATTGCAAACCCTGTAAGAATCATAATGAAAAAATGATCGCTTCTTTCCTCTTCTTGGAAATAGGATCTTATAGAAGTCTCTGTTTTTTTTATATTTAATGATATATTTGGAGAAGCATCATTTGCCTTCTGGTTTGTAAGTCATGGTTTGAAGCTTTTTGTGGCAACATCTTTCAAAAGGAAAATATGAGATTTTGATTAATTTCCATTTTGAAGGAGCTGGAGAAGTGACCAAGCTGTAAGAAGTTTGTAAACAGAAGGAAGAAGCTGCTGAGAATTTTCACAAGTTTTACGTCATGATTTCATGTAGTTAATTTTGTATTTCCAATATACCAGCTGACCCAACAAGGTTCATATTCTTGATTACTTTTCTATTATCTTAACCAGAGAATGTTAGAGGGGAACTCACATTTATGTCTTTTACACTGGGTCTGCAGATTATCTTGAACATTTAGATAATTCGTTTTGATGTGTAAATATATTCTTCAGCCTATTTGGCTGCATTACTGATTCTTTAACACTTCTCTGCTATTTTTTGTTCATAATTATATAAATGTCCTAGTGGATTTTATTTTTCTTTTTGTCGTTAATTGTCACACAGTTTCTCAAAATTAAAATTGTAACCCACTAGAGAAGTGTTCAATTGTGCAGTCACTGTTGTCCTAGCAAGGACAGAAAAATAAGGTTTATTCTTGGTTAAATTTTTAAAGACTTTTGATGTGAAAGACTTAGAGCACAGATTGTTAAGAAAACTTAACAGTTCTTTTTAAAGTAACTACCCTACGTGGTCCTGTATGACTTTCTGAAGTAGGGGAGGGGCAGAGTGCTAAAGGCCTCACCTGTGCTCCCACTCCCCCTCTAAGGATGGCAACGACTGCCTTTGAACCAAGTGGAGAAAATGAAGCATTGGATAAATATACAGGGATGAACAAGTTACTGGATGTGTTTTTCAGAGGCAGCCAGATGGAGGTGATTTTTATGGGCTGGTTCTTTAGCACTGGACCAGGTCTCTGCCAGGAGAAGCTGTATGATTGAGAGTCAACCTCTTCTTCCATGACCTCTTAATTTTCTGAGGATGTGGATAGGGTGGTATAAAACTAAGAGCTGTAAATAAGTATTCAGTCACCTTATGTTAGATTTCAACAGCTTTAGTTGGCAAGTCCCCCTGCTTTTTTTTTTTTTTTTTTACTTCCTGGGTTCCCAGAGATGTACATTTATTTATACCATGTAGGGTAACATACCTTTTTTTCTTTTGAAAAGTGTCCTGACTTCACACAATGTTCATCTACCCACTGCATAGGTTACTGGATCCTCTCAGCTCCTCACACACCCAGGGGTTGGAAGAATCAGGTTCCACTTAAGTTGTGCAGATGCATAAGTGTCATGAAAACCGAGACTGCTTCTTCCCAAGAGGTGAAAGAATGAGGAGAGGACAGTGTCACAGCTTAGGAACAAACCAACCACTTTCAACAGAATTCAGAGCTGCATACAGACAGCCTGGGGACCTTTTTGCTTTTGCATGTCTGTGCAAAGCCATCACACAAGATTTCTTGTACAGAAAGTGTAACAGATAGATTATTATGAGGTGAATTAGTATTCCCTCTCCACAACAAATAATAATTAATACTTTTTAAATGTTTGATTGGAGGCTATCTTAACTCAGTTGCTTTTCTTCCTTATGAAATTATGATTGTTGATGTCCCTCACATTCCCTCCTCCCTCCTCTGCCTTCAGTTTGTCTTATTTCTCATGAGCCTGCCATCAGGGAAGCAGGTCTACCATGCATGTATATTTTTTAATAGCAACACTTCTGGCAAAAACTGAATGTCAAGATGTGCTGCAGTTGTATAGCCAGTTGTGTGACATTCTCACAGCTAGCAAATACAATGATAACTAATTCAACTTTAAAGGATTTGAATCAGACCTTCAACTCATGAAAATCAATGCCTTTCTACCACAACTGAAGGAACTATGACTATTTACCCTCTTTGCAGCCCCTAGGTTTCTGTAATAGATTTGACATTTATGTTTTAAGCATCATAAATCCACAAAAGTGTCCTTAACTCTGCTAGAATGTTTCAGTATCATGTAGGGGTCACAATGCTCATGCCCTAAATCAGGAAAACAATTAACCACTAGACTTTTTGAGGTCATCCATGAGCAGGAAAATAATTAGGTCTAGATCTTCACAGATAAAAAATTAGCTGCCAAAATGCACAGATGGAATTTTAAAATAATGCTTAATAAGGTGAGATGCCTAACTCATATTGATTCCTTTGAAAATCTGACCTTTAGAGTTTAATTTTAAGCTTTCCCATTATGGTTTAAGAGGGTGTGAAAACTTAAGTATGCGCTTGAATGAGTTTCTTTTAGGAAGATTCTTCCACAGACAAACTGAAATATAGAGCAAGACATGGCAATGCACACTGAATCAAGAGGGATTCTGTTGATGTGTTTTGTGTGGCAGCAGTCTGAACAATGCCCTTTTCCAATTAAGATTAGTTCAGGAGGAGCAGGTTTCGAATGAGTTATTTCAGACACATACATATGTAGTTCCAAGAGAAAAATATCTACCCCTGGCTGTGGTTTGTGAAGCAAGATGGATTGCTAGTCCTTCAATAAACTCAGTCCCTTCTTCTTTGTCATGCTTATCTTCTGCTCTTATACCCTGTGACACCCTGCAGTGGCGGCGCTAAGTATTCATGGCGATAAATGGAAAAGGAAGGTAGAAAGACAGAGTATAAATTCTGAGAAGTTCAGGGTAAATTAAGTTAGGTACGTGGGGAGAAGGAAATTCACAGTTTGAGGGACTGTTATCTTAGATTTTGTGGCCTACAATCAGCTGATATTGCTGCATTGTTCTTTAAATTGACAGCATGGGGCAAAGGATGGCTTTTTGCTGGTATAAAAATTTTTTGACTTTAAATGTCCACCACGCTTCTCTGAAATCACTGATGATCAGGAGATCTATTTTTTCCTGTCCTGTGTATCTTTTGGTTCTCATTTTAGAAAGAGCACCCAGAAATAACAGTACAGGGCTGTGCAAGCACAAAAGAAAAGATTTTTGGATGGTAGGAATATGAATGAGATATTCTGTTTAGCATGTACTACCCCTTATACAAACAAATTAATCTGAAAATTTCTAGCCACCATTTCTGAGAAATTATTTAAAATGGAGGAATGCAACCATAATTTTCAGTAAAGGAAAAGATAAAGAAAGTAATTTGGCTAGTGGGATTTTGTTTGAGGTTATATTGTTTATTTTTATTTGAGGCTTTTTTGGTTTTTTTAAGCCTCTGAGGTTACAGTTCTATCTTCAGTTCAGATATTCATTGCATTCAGGTAAAGACCTCATAATAACAAATTATATTTTTATAATAAAGGCAGCTGAAGAATAAAATATATAAAAAGTACTTTGCAATTTATTAGAAAAACCTCAGTTTTATGGAATAAGTAAATTTTCTCTAATTCGTGTCTCTAGAGGGATATAAAGACTATATTTGTACATAGTGTCTATTATACTTAACAAAGAAAAATCTCTTTATCCCCAGATGTTGGCAGTTTACCTGGAATATCTGTAAATCCACACGCTATTAAGTTTCCAAAAACATGCATGAGAGAGTTAGCTTCTAAATCCTGCCAAAATGGGGCTGATATTTGTTCAAGTTGATCCTTTAAACTACAAACAAGATGGGAACCATGCAGTGCACAGTGTGGTTTTGCATTTGATTCATTTTCTACATTAGTGGAAAGCATGGAACTTTGTATTTTTTGCAAGCCTGTAAGGTAAGTGATTAAGACAATACAGATTTTGCAAATGCCATACTGAAGGTGCTAAGACATCTTGGAAGTACAGTTGCATCTTATTATTCACATTTCTGCTTTGTCTGTGAAGAGTGCAGAAGAATTTCCTTTCAAAAGAAATATGAAAACAACAGAAATGCCATTATACCTATTTCTGCTTTGTAAAACTTGGATAGAATTATTTTGCCCTTAAAACATGACTAAGAAGTTTGGAATTATATGAATTTTCTGTCCAATAAAGTATAACTTTATGGGATTTTATGGATTGAAAGATTTGTATTATACTATCCTAACTCGTTCCTCTGAAAAGAAGCCATATTCATTGGTTTGACTATTTCTTGCATGTATTTGAAATGTTCCCCCAGTATTGCAGACTACCTATGAAAGACCATTTCACACCTTACACGTTCTTATTACTTGTATTGTCACTGTGAATTGTGAGGAGAAACTGTATCAAAAATTCTTTTTGAAAGAATGTGGACTGAAAGAGAAAGGAATTAGAAAATAAGGCAGGCTCTAGTACCTTTACTGCTTATAGTGAAACACATAAACATGGTAGTTTTGATGGAATTCTAATGCAAATTTATTACTGGAATCTGCACCTTGCTGTAAAATGTAGTCAAAAGAGCAAATAAAGAGCAATGCATAGAAAGTAAAGATGTCAGATAGTAAAATGTCTCTTTTTAAATGCCTGTCTTTTTCACAAGCCTTTTTATGAACTTTTTATGAAGTTTCTAGAGCAGACCAAAATAATTAGGGAAAAATGACCTTGGGGTTTATGCTGTGTTCAGAACAGTGACTTGTCCAATCACTGTAGGAAAGAGTGGCAGATTGTGATTGATGTTTTCAGAAGAACTACAAAGTGAAGTGTATGAATGGTACCTTAGGTTTCTAACCATGTATGACAAATGCGAGCACTGTGAGAAGCTCTTTATCCCCAGATGCTGGGAAAGCACATAACAAATTTCATATGGATGAGCCTATGAGTAGACTACCTAAAGAGCTAATCTAAAATCTCATTTTCAGAATTGATTCTGGTGTTTCAGAAGAGAACATATCCCTGAATATAGATCTTATATCAGGAGGATTAGGACGTCAGTGATTAATATGAATTTCATTTTTAGACATGTCGTGGGATCTCTATGGCATATATAAAACACTGAACTTGTTGAACAGCACGTCCCATTTCAATTACAGTTTTAATGAAGAAATTACTTTTACAAGGAAAAACTCTCATGGGCTTAATATTACAAAAAGCTGATTCTTCCCCTATTCCCCTCCATCCCCTTTAAATCAGGTACATTTGGTTGTTCATGATGAAATAATAACATATTCATTATCTGTCAGGCTGTGCTATTTTATAATGAAGCAAACCAGCTCTTGTCCCTTTTATGATTATTTACCCCTCTGCAGCTTCACCAGCACCTTGGGAATGAGAACAGTTTGAGTAAAGTCTAGTGACAGGCTTTAAAAAAAAGTTGGTAGAAAGTTAACGCAATTCCCATCCCAGGTCAAAGGGCTTTGAGTATCCTGTCAGCCTTTTAGCTGACATTTAATTTTAAAGGGATTTGTGTATATGACACTCACAAAATACACAGAACCAGTAAGGTTGGAAGGGACCACTGGACGTCATCTTGTCCAACCTCCCTACACAAGCAAAATCCCATACAGAGTGCTCAGGATTTTGTCCAGACAGCTTGTGAATATCTTCAGCAAGGGAGACTTTGTAACCTCTCAGGACAATCTGTTCCAGTGCACTGTCACCTTCACAGCAAAGAAGTCCTTTCTCATTTCTGGTGAAACTTCCTGAGCACAATTTTCTGCTTGTTGCCTATGTCCTATTGGCACCACTGAGAAGAGTCTATGTCCATCCTCTTCTCCCAGTATTTTCCAGGCTAAACAAGACAAGTTGCTTCAGATTTTCCTCATAAATGAAGTATTTTAGTCTCCAATCATCTTCATATGCGTGTGTTAGTGAATCAAGAATCTCCATGTCTCTTGTACTGAGAAACATAGAACTGGACACAATGCTCCAGGAGCAGAAGGAAAGGTTCACCTCCTCAGCCTTCTGGAAATGCTGTTCCTAATACATTTCAGGATACCACTGGCCTTCTTGGTCATGTTGGTGTGAGTGAAATGTTTCTAGAGCTCTTGAATGGCAAGAAGAAAAACACGCAGCAGAGCAGTAGTCCAGAAAACACATAGCACCAGGTGGTGATTGCCAGAATCACCCCGTCTGATTTCAGAATCAACCCCTCTGATTTTCTTCCAGAGTTATGCTATGATGCTTCAGCCCAAACAATTTTTAAAAACTTCTCTATTGTTGGCTGAGACTTTACAGAACAGTAGTAATTTGTTAATGCTCTTTATGCAGGCTGCATGTGGCCCCCAAAGGAAGGGGCTGGAACTCCTAGTCCAGCTTATGCACACTGCCAAATAACTTCAAAACAAAAAAAGATTTCATCACAATTACAGTAACCCCAATTCCAGGCATTTGTACTTTTTTCTTTAAAGTTGCAATTTATAAGATAATCAGACATAACTTTGATTTATACCTATGAAACTTAAAAGTCTGATTTCTAAATTAGTCTGGAAATTGTTTGGCTGAGAAATGCATTACTAGACAAGGCATTTCCCCTCATCTCTTACTTTTATGTATGTAGTATGAAAACTGCCATGAAATACAAAACATAAATTCTCATTTTGTTGTTTTTCATTCATAGTAATTCCATACATAAATACTCTTCATTATTACTTGACCCATCCCTTTTCCTAGCCCATCTGCATTTGAACCCTCCATTTTTCCAATTAAGATGTAAGCAAAGATGGAGAATGTTTTCAGCTATGGGAAATGTTATCACAAAGTCATCATTTTTCTTCCTGATGAATTGTCCACTAAATTATTTTAATATAGCAACATGAAGGTTTGAGGTCAATTGATTGAATATTTCAAGCTTTGTGCCACTGTCTGAAATTTTGAACTGTCATCTTCCTTCAAAAACAGAATGAGTATGTTTGAGTGAAAAATCTCTCTTTGTGAAATATTAATGGTAAGAACATAGAACACATTTATGAAAGTGGTAAAGTCCAAGTTCCTGTGGTTAAAAAAGTATTGAAACTTGCAGTCATCATTCCATAAATAGTGCCAGTGTTTGAATGTCATTCACCAGGGAGTTATGATTCACATCTATTTTCAATACATTTTGCTCTGTTGGCAACATAAGAAACCTGTAGACCTGCAGGAGTTCTTTCACATAATGCACTGAATTGCCTTTGAAAACACGTGCACAGGGTGCACATAAATGGTCTTTTATTTTGCAGTTGTGGCTCAGATGGAAATGTAGAAGAAAATGTAGAATGGATGACATATAAATTCTTAGAAAATAAACTAAACAAGTCCCTAGTCTTCTTTTTAAATAGCAATTTTATTTTATCAATAGCAATTTTATTTTAATGTATAACTAAATAATTAAAATAAAATTAAAATTATAATAATATTTTATGTGATAATTAAATAAATACAAGAGATTAGAATTGGTTCAAAGTAACCACCTCTGTTTTTGACTATGTAAGGACTGCTCTTGACATGTTTTATGTCTTCCCTAAAACAGAGAAGTTATTGAAATACATATTTTTTATTTGGATAGAAGATATTTTTTTTCTTCCAAACCAGTTATGAAACTGTGTTTCCACTTAATCCTGTGGGTTTGTTTTTTCTTCTGGATTACATCACTCAGCATCTGCCCTAATCTCTCCCTATAGGTACCCCCAGTATGTTTTGGGGACCACAAAAATACATTGCAGGACTGCAATGGGTTCTGTGGGCTGAAGACATTTGACTCATAAACCCTACTAGTTCTTTCTTGTTCAGGTTCTGTTACTTATTTTTATTGGTCTCAGAGTGGATTAAGAATGGATTATGGGCTCACAATAAATTAGGGAGTTAAAACAGCAAATGGCTCTTTAGTGTAATTTTAGTTTGACCAGCTCATTCATGAGATTAATCTACTTTTATAAATAGCATTTCATGTGGTCACTGTCTCAGATGTGTATTCAAAGAGTCCCAAAAGTTTTTTATTTGTTTCTTTCTCATTTTTAAATGTTATCTAAAGCCTTTGAGCTTCTGGGTTTGACATAACTGTATGCATTTCAGGTGTTTTTTAAACAGTCTCTGTGGTTCTGAAAATATTTTCCATGCTGCTTTAATGGGTGACATTTCTCTGTAAGGTTTCCTCGAAAATAACCTGTAGAAAGTAATTGCTCCATCTTTGGTCTCATACAGCTTCTGACAATGTGTAAATGTTCAGAAAGCAATTAGTAGTCAAGTTTGGCAGGAAGGAAGGGAATAGAGCTTACTGTTGACTACATAAACAGATAAAGTCAACTGTTTGAGTTTGCTGAAGCTTATGGAAGAATCTAGCCTCACAAACAGACATGCTTAGATTTGTATTAGATGTTAACATAGACATTCATTGTTATTCCTTCTTGTAGGAACATAAAATCAGCCTTGAAATTTGTCAGAAAAATTTATTGACCCTAGCCTGAAGATTCAGGTTGGATGCTTTTGACTCTGGAAATATGTTTCATATAAACATTTAATGTGATACTATGATTTTGATACTTTTCTATTAATTGAGTTTCTGAAAAAACATTTTTATTTTAAGCCCTTCATCCAAGTGCTGACAAAAAAAAATGTAAAATAGATAGAATCTTAAGAATATTCTTACTAAAATAAAATAATTTTAGTATGGTTTTAAATCAGGTCTTCAGATATCTGTGATGTGCTTCTTCAAATTTTGCCACTTATGTTGTCAACACCACAAAATCTACCTATTTTATTTTCTGACCTGATTGCAGATGAATTATTTTTTCCTTACAACTTTACAATTATACATGTATACAAATATACCTACAAATATACCTAAAGCAATCATATGCTGTTTTGACTTTGAAAAAGACACTTACTGAAAAAATTTCATAGCCATCCTGAGTCAACATTAATAAAAATATAAAATGCAATACAAAAATATCAGTTTTAGTCTTGATTATCTGGATTTTATGACTAATGTCTTGAATGGAAGCTGCTGTTATATAAAAAAAGACTGTAATCATTAAGATAGAATAAAAACAGACAGAGTTTCTGTAAAGAACAGACTGAGGTATGCTGTTGAAGATTTCAGAAAGGACAATTGTTTGATGATCCTGGAGTCTTCTGTGTTTCTTGGGAATAAAGAAAGAAGTTCTTCAGCTCTGTAATAGCATTTGAATTACATGTTTGCTGGATGTGTTTGTGAAACAAATAATTTTGTACCCTCTACACTTGGTCAGCCATCAGGGTAGGTCAGCCTACCCTCTATGGATATTACAATTTTTTTTCTTATTCCCTGTGCAGGCAGCCTGTGGTCTGCTGGACCATCTTCCTCAGATAACATAGGACACAATTTCAATTAATTTTATAGCTGTGAATTTGAATTCTAACAATTCTCAGAGCTGCTTGGATTTTCTGCTCATCTTTTATTGGTTTTGGTTTTTGGTTTTTGTTTTTTTTTTCTGGCATAAATTAATTGAGCTTGCTTCCTCTTTTCCTGCAAGAAAAGGATATTGAGGGTTTGTTGGCCAAATATGTCTTCACCCTACTCTAAAAATTACATGTGTTCATTTTTCTGTACTCTTTCTTTCCTACTCTGTAATCCTAAGTATAGGAATAATTTGGGATAACTGGGATTTTTTTTCCAGCTCAACGCTCTGCTCTTTTAGGAATCTTTCTTTTCCCTGTAAGAGATCTCCTAAAATTTTCTTGACTTTTTATTCCAGTGTCATTCCTGGTGAGCCTGAAGATCTGATACATTTTGATTCATTTTTGCTTTCTTCATCCTTCTAATACACTTGAAAGACATTCTTCTCCTCCTTTCCCCTTCCCAATTTATTAACTACTGTCACTTTTGCCTGGTGTGTTTGGCTTTGGGGCAGAAGCCATTCTTCTATCCATGCTATCTTAAATAGTGCTGCTGGCTGCTTTGCCAATGCTAATTGTGGTTTTGACTACCAAACTTTCCACTGCACCTGTTTCTGACTTAATTAATAAATGCTCCATTTGTTTCCAGAATAGTAGCCCATTCATCCTCAGTTGCAGTGTTTTCCACTTGTTCCATGACAAAGTCTTCTGTGCTAATCATGCTGTTAGCAATCCTCTCTTCATACTGTGCACAGTTTTCCAGCATGTGACAGCTCTGGCCCCTGTTTTACTTTTGACGGATCTTCTTGCAGCCTTTCCTTCTTCTATTAATTTTTTCCAGATTTTAAACACCCACTTGACTTTTGAGAATGGCCACAGAAGATGAATTTATGTGGTGTCACATGGTCCACACTCAGAGCCCCACACTCCTGGCTGTTTTAGCCCCTTTCTGTTATTGGTTGCATCAGTGGTATAAGACCATTGTGTCTCTCCCTTAATCCTTCAGGCAGAAGACTGGTGGTCTTTTTTTTTCTCAAGAAACTGAAGATCATCTATTAATGTTTAATTCTGTGTCTTTTCAACAACCTGTGAGATGTAGCCCAGGATCTCAAAGATTATAGGGTGTCTTTTTGTTGTATCCTTAATCTTTCAAGATTTTAAAACTGGTTTTATAACTTCAAAGACTAAACAAATTTTCTGTTCAACAAGAAATTTTCTGCCCACTGTAACAAGAATTTTTTATGCTTATGGTCACCATTGCATTCACTTTCTAACTATATGTTTATATATCATCAATATACAGTAATAATTTCTTTCATGCTTATTTGCAATCTTTTTATATTTACACTTTCTGCCAGAGCTGAATGAAAATTCTTAACCATACTCTTCAGAATAAAATATCATGCATAAATAAAGCATAGACAGCTCCTATTTTTTTTTTCCTTTTTTTGGTATGCCTTTCTTGCTGGTAGAAAATAAATCAGTCTTTTTTTAAATATTAAAATAGATCCAATCATATTGCAATCCCTCCAAACTTCTCATTTACAGCAAAGGCACCTGACAAAAGTATTTTTCTGTGTCAATTATCAATCTGTTAATCATTAGCTCTCATCTGAGCTACTTCACAGTAGGCCATAAATAACAAAATTTGCTCTAGAGTTTGACTAGTAAAATATTTTCACATGGCCTGACTTTATCTTGTCACACAGGAAAAAAATTGTCATCAGTGTCCTCTCCCATCCAAAAAATCATAGAACGGTTTGAGTTGAGCAGAATCTCCACAGACCATCCAGTTCCAACCCCACTGTCATGAGCAGAGACACCTTCCCCTAGAATGATTTCTTGAAGCTCCATCCAGCCTTGCCTTGAACAATTCCATGGACAGAGCATAATACTGGCAGTACCAAGGAATTCTACCTGAGAAATCATAATGTTGCTTCCTTTAACTGGACTCTGTCTTCAGTCTTTTACCTTCCTTGGCCTTAGGTGATCCAATACTGATTTGATCTATTTAATGAGAACCTTGCTGATACCTTTTCTCTTTTTGGATCACTCCCATGCTCCAAATCTGGAAGATGAACCTCTCTCATAGTCCTTGCCCCCTCCTTCTCTTTTTCTTTCCAGGTAGGGCATGTTTATTAACTCAAGCCTTGTCAGCCACATATAGTATATTCCTTACAGTCTGCTTAAGCACTTTCTTTCCTGTCAGTAAAGAGGAATGTATCTCATCCAGTATTTTTTACGTATAAAGTGACTTTAATCCTTCAAGGCGCAGCATGTCAGTAAATCATGTCATCCTTAACAAGCCCATTTGATTCCAGAGGGGTTTGCATTTCACAGATGTAAGTATCAGATTTCATGGGTCTTGGTGAAGACTTGTGCTTACCAAAGTTGACATTGTCCCTCACATCATGCTGGGCTATAGCTGGTTTATAGCACAAAATGGAGAAATCTGAAAGTCCTTTTTTTTTTTTATTTTGACTAAAAATATACACTACAAGAAGATATTCTTCTATGTACTACCTGGATATCTGGGTAGAATAATTTAATCAGACAGAATCTATGGAGAAAGAACAGGAAGATAGCTTTGATTTTACTCCTTGCACTCTCAGTTTCTGACCCGACAGATGTCAAACTTTCATAAGACAGGAACACTTTTAAAATTTGATATTTAAGCAAAAGTTCTCAGGGATGAAATAATATCTTTGCTAGCACTCACTTGCTCTGTCATTCAATCCTATTTTAAAGTATCCGAAGTTCAGACAAATCCATCAACCTGAAACAAGGGTGATGAGACAAAATATCTGGCCTGGTAATGAAGATTTAAATCCTATTAACAAAAATGTAAGGACAGAGAAGGTACAGAGAATTAGCACAGATGCAGTGTGTATGTGCTAAATCTTCTTATAAGTGTTGTATTACACATTTAAAAATACACTTTTGAAAATACCTGGGGCTTTCGCAGCAAAATTTTCTGTGACATTAATGGGCATCACATGACTCATTTCCCACACACAGCTTTGAACATCCATCTGTTCTTTCCTATACATTTTCTTCTGCCAGAACCATCATTACATCTCAGCACCTTCCAGTAGTGCTGCAAACTCTGTGAGTTGTATTTTGCTTAGAGTGACTTCTTCTGTTGCATATGCCCTTAATGCAGTTATACTTGCCTGAAAGTAGCTCATTCCCTCCGTTCCTTCCTTCCTTCCTTCCTTCCTTCCTTCCTTCCTTCCTTCCTTCCTTCCT
>QUSF01000001.1:26190139-26211694 GCA_003676055.1 Chloebia gouldiae | reverse complement strand
CCTTCCTTCCTTCCTTCCTTCCTTCCTTCCTTCCTTCCTTCCTTCCTCCTGTCCGTCTGTCCATCCGTCCTATTGAAACCTATTTAAATTTAAAAGAACCAAGATTTTTACTCACAGTTGTTCACAGAAGCTTGGAGTAAAGCAATGAAATTTACAAGTGTGCACATTTTCTAAACCCAAAAATTTCTTTAAATATCAGGTATTATGATTTTATAAGACAGCTGTGTCATAGGTCATCTCAGTTTTTTATTTCCATTACTTACAGAAATATACCTTTTTACTGAAGTTGATAGAAAAGTCATATCATGTAACATTTATGAGTGTGCAATGTGTTGGAAGAAAATTTTACTTAAAATGAATAAGATTTTTAAAATCAAATTCTTTCCTATCTAGCAAACTCAAATACTAAGAATAAAATAAAACTATATTTTAAAAGATATCATAAAAGGTAATTTTTAGAAAAGAAATTGGGGGTGGGGTGGGGGGGTCGTGGTCAGCAACAGCATACCAGCATACAGCAACACCCCAGTGTTAAAATACTGAACTTACATACTGGAATATTATTGACTGAGTTTTAGCAGAATGTGCACATTTTAAAAATTTCAGTCATCTGAAATTTTTTTGTCTGATATGCATGAACAATTCCAATAGCACAGACTGTCAATGTAGCATTGAGAGTGGTCTAGAACTATTAATAAGATTTTAATCTTTCATTACCTGAGGTGTTCAATGACATTTTGCTTTGCCGTGAAGAAGCTGGGCAATTTATCGAATTGCATCCTCCTGGAAGTAAAAATAAAAGGGTACTCAGCACAACAGGATCATATCCATATTTAGTCTAAGTATTTACTTCATTAAAGGGAAGAACAGGAAGAATTTAGTAGTCAACAAAGATAATAGAGTAAGAAAGAAGAAAATATATGCACACCTTAGATGACACATTTTGTGAATTTGAAGAGAGACTTATTTTCCTGACACCAGGCTGATAAACTCTTTCCCATCCCCAATACTCAGCTTCAACAACAATAAAATCCTGTGAGCTGACCTCTCAGCACCTCCAAAAATAAGCTTGTGAGAAAGTATACCCTACCTGGAAATCCAGCCTGGCATTTTAAGATGTGAAAATGAAGCATTTCTGGAACAGCAGAAGGAAGGAAATTTTTTCAACAAAGTGACCACCTTTTGGTCACTCAAAAGTCTCCTGTCAAGGATGAGGTAACCAAAGCTGAAAAATTCGGTAAATTCCTGCCAACAGAAACGTCAGGTCATGTACATCAAACAGACCAAAAATGTATTTTCTTTCTCTTTATTCAGGAGATGTAAATTGTGTTTTAGAAGTGAAGATTTCTCTGCATGGTGCAATGGAAAATAATCCAGAACTTTTAAACCCAGGGAGCCTTTGAAAGCTATTTTTAAAATTGGTTTTTCCTGCAGGGTTCTACTGAGCTTAATGAACCTAGTGGGCTTGGCAGGCAATCCTGCTGGCTCGTGCAGCCTGTGGGAAGTGGGGTTACTCTGGAGCTCATCCATCTCCATATCACATCTCAAAGCAGCAGCTCTACCAGATGTGCTAGTGGAACAGTTCTGCCAACCCAGTTGATAGGCACTTATGTATTTAAATTCTTTGCCTGATAAATTTAAATTACCCTTGTGCACTTAAAGCTACACACACAAACACACACACGCATGCTAAAAGGAAAGTCACCTAGAAGCCTAGCAAGCATAAGAATGTCCAGATGAAGGCTGCTCAAGCCATTCCTTGCAAATCCCAGTTCAAACTAGGCATTTTATTAAAGCTATATTGAAAGTATATCCTTCACAGACAGAGTTTGTGCAACTATTTCTAACATCATTGCTACTCCTGCTGTTTGAATTCACAGGCTGATATGTAACAAGTTGATGGCTAATAAGCAGGCTTACCTTGCTGCATTAAAGTGGCATACAGAAATGCAAAAAAACTCCTCCAAAAAAAAATAAATTAAAAGCCAAGGAGTTTATTAGGTCCTGTAAAAGCCATTAAAATTTTCTAACAACTTTATTCTGTAAGATTTTTAAGTCTCACCAAAACTAAGCAAATCAGTAGAAATTAATTTTAAATTGAGGTATTAAGATGAACTATTTTTACTTTTAGAAGATAAGAGAGCATTGATTGCAAAGTACACGTCCAGGAAGGCAAAAAGGTGCCATCATCTGCCCCAGAACTGAAAGTAGGAAGTATATTGTAATTTACTTGTAGAAATTATTGTGCAATTGATGCAAACCCTGTAAGCTCATCAAGACTGCTTGTTCTCTCAAGTTCCCTTGATGCCAACTTGCCCTTTAATTAAATTTCTCTAGGACTTGAAAGAGAAACTGTGTATGAACTTGACATCTCTCCAGTGGAATCATTATCAATATTTTCACTGATTTAATTGGAGAACAATTAGGTCTTATGACACACACAAAAAAACCTAATCAGGAAATTTATAGAAAGAGCTGTATACTCTGAAGAGTCTTATAGGTACAGGGACAGACCGGTAATATCCCAAAAGGGACTTATACTCCAGCCTGAAATTGTGGAGGTCTTCTTTCCTTCTGCTCTTTTCCCTTGACTGTTTTAAAGAAGGTTCAGGCTTGATATCATAGACTGCAAAGCTGGAAAAACACAGCTACACAGGGGTCAATACTGATGTCTAAATTTGTGTCACTTATTGATTAACATAGCCAGCCTTGAGTTTTTCTTAATGCCACTTTATGGCCTGTTCCTACATTAATGCTTGACAAACACAGAGTTTCCAATGGATAGGCTTCAGAAGTGTACAAATGTACACAAAGTATCTCAGTAGGGCATTTTCACAGTGCCACTTCTGTAGGAGCACCTAATATACCACTGCAGAATAAAACCACTGGAGAGGAGTGCAGCTCAAACCAATGCCAGAGAACAGGACTGATTTCATAAACCTTTTCTCTAGCTTCTGTTTTGGGTTCTGGCCTTTGCATTTTTTAGTTTAACACAGTTTCACTGGAGTATGAACCAAAGAGATTGTAGAACTAGGAAACCTTTGAATAATGGGAAGAGGTGAACTGAAAAATTGGATTCCTTCAAGCTTCGTGGCCTAAGTTGCCATATTTGTCTCCCCACCCAGCCTCCCTTTATATCCTTTGCTACCAATTATCAAAACACTTTGTTAGACAGTGATTTTGTTTTGTCAAAACCCAACAAGTTACAGGCTGTATAACATTTGAGGAGTGAAAATTAGTCACTTCAATCTTACAGGTAAAGTGCTTTGAAGATTACACAATTTGAGGAGCAAAAACAAGATAGTTCATAAAAATGGAAATGCCTTGTCTTCTATTTTAAACATAATAAAAATTAGTTCATGAAGCATCCAGACTTGGTGGGGGAGGAGGGAAGGGAAGGTTTTGGGGGCTATTTTTGTCTATTTTTTAGTAATTTTCCAATATTTTAATTGTGTTGAAAACAGAGATCTGTGGAGAAAATACCTTGATATTTAATGTTCTGCCTGGCTGAAAGGAATTAGTCCCACCATTTGCCATAACCACATGTTTTTTGAATACTTCCGGTGTGGTGATTGCACCACTTCCCTGGGCAGTCTGTTCCAGTGCCTGACTACTCTTCCAATGAAGAATTTTTTCTTATCTAATTTAGACCTTCCCTGGTTGAGGAGCTTGAAAAAGAAATTTCAGATGCCTAATCTCAAAAAGTTGGAGGAACAACATTTATTAAAAGACTTTTAGGTTGTTGTCATTCAGCGTGCTTTAAAAAAGACTTAGGCCTCTGTTTTCTCATAAACTTCTTATCATCATCAGTTTATAAAAGTATATATAAGTTTATCAAAATGCATTATTTTAACTCAGGTGTCCTTAGTTTACTTTTGCTGACATCTTCTAGATAATTTTATTTTAGGAGGAAGTGGTATTTTCCAATATAGGGAAGTATATAAAGAAAAGGGAAAAATACTTCCTTCTGCCTGAGAAGTGTGACAAATCTGTAGCTGCTTCCTAGAAAAAAACATAGGAAAATTGGAGATGTCAGGCATCTTGGACTGTCTGTGAAGTTAGAAAAAAATGTATTCACATATTGGTCACAATTTGGTCTCTACCATTTCAACATCAGTTAAGAAGACATAATTAAATTAATTATAGAAAAATCTCTTTCAAAATATTATCTGATAGAAACTGAACATGCATACAAAAGTGCAGATGAAATGAAAAATTTGCCCTGTAAACATAATAGCAATAGGAAATGCTATTTGGAGATGTTGAGGCTCTGGATTCATTTCACTGACTGTTGAATCTAAATGCAAATTTGGGCAGAAAGGTCTAAGAGGCAGAATGCAAAAATGATTTCTGCAGTACAACTTTAAAACTGGAAGATTAAATCTTCCATTTGTACTTTTAAATTAAAGGTAAATATCTTACAGTATGAAGGGGGATAAAGTTCCAGTGAAGGAATGTGCAAGAGCTGACAAGTGAAACTTCACAATTTTTTAAAAATGTTTTAATGTGCATCAGATCTAGACTACGGCAAGGTGGTTTTGACCAGCCTTTGTTTTGGGGCAGTGGATTAAAAGTAAAAAAAATGTAATTCAAAACTCTGGAAAGGTTCATTCTGATGTCCCATTAATTGCCACATTATCTTGTATTTTGTGTCATATGACTTGATATATATTAGCATAATTCAGCAAAACCTGATGTGGCATGTTGGAAATTTAGAAGGAAAAAAAATTATTTTTGAAGAACCGCTCTGCCTGGAAGATGATGCACCGTCTCCTTCTTTTTCCTTCTAAATCACTCACTATGTTGTTAACTTTTCAAATCATTGCAGAATTACAGCATACTGATAATGTAATCATAATCACAAAAACTCAGCTGGACATCACCCTCAACACAAAAAGAGCAAAGAACGTAAAAGAGAAGCACATAGTTCTGCATCAGTCTCACAACTCTGCACAAATACAATCACACACTTGAGGGTTCCTAACATTACTGTTATGGATCAAAAGAAACATGTAACTGTCACAAAGATGCTCTGAGACAAATGCACTGGTCCAAGGAAAATGGCAGCATGTTGTAACTGATTTGCTACAGGTGTTGGATAAAAACTTATAAAATAGTGTAGAAACAAGATATCAATCAATTTCAAGGGGAAAAAAATGTTGGTAGGACTAAAATATGTATCACAGACAAAACATTTTTGACATTTAGAAATGTAATTTTTTCACTTCTTACTTTAAAAGATTTAATCTTCTGAATTTTTACCTCAGTATTTTAGAAGATTTAATCTAAAGACCAGAAAGGTAAAGAAAATTCTAACTATCTTTAAAAGAGTTTGAATAAGAGCTTAGCTGAAACCTTAAAGCTTTAGTCTTAAATAAAAGCAAGTGATACTGGGAATCTTTCTTTTCATTTCAGAGGAGGTTTGATTGGATGCATATTAGATTGTCATTATATAAAATTCTTCACTGTAACAAACTGAACGGGACACAGGTTATTTAGATCAAATGTTGCTTTTGAGGATTTTGTTGGTTTTGTTTGCATTTTTTAAACCAGGTTTCAATTTGTTTCTGTGACTTAAATAATTTTTTTTATTTACTCTGTTTCATTTATATGTAAAATAGAACAGCTTTTCTCCTGTCTTTTGGCAATCAGGGTTTTTTTTTTCCACTCAAACAACCTTGTATTTATTCTGTAAGAAACTATTCACTCATGTGAAAAAAATTCTAGCTCTTCCAATTTTCATTTAATTTGCTTTAGTACCTTGGAGTGACTCAGAGATTCAATTTTTCCAAATACATAATTTTTAGCTTTACTGCTTGAGTTATAAGTAGTGCAGGAGGCAAAGAGCTGCACCATAATAACCAGGTGCACAAATAATATTGTTCTGCTACCGAAATTAAGATCTGATAAAGTTCCTTAGTGAATCAAGATACCGATGTGCAAGTTGTTAGTGATATATTTTGTTATCACACTACAAAACATTAAAGATAATTCTAATTTCCTAACCCAAACTTGTTAATGTGCCCTATTTTCCCATTTTCCATTCCTCTTATTAATTTAGAAAGGGAAAATGACTGCAACACAGATTGATTGTCTTTACACTGAAATTCTATGTAGTTAACATCTGCAAATTCGTTTCTTTTGGCTCTCTGGAGATATTTCAACACTGGGCAGATAATTAGAATTAATCTTGAAGTAATATTTAGAGATCTAACCCATGTGAACAGCAAACCTATCAATACCATCCTTTTGCATTTCACTATGACTGCAAAATCTTTGCTCACCCACGTATGAGCTCTGACTCACATGACAATCACTTCCTAGACTATCTATTAAAAATACAAGAATTCATGTGAAATCTTGCATTATGAATTATGCATTCAAAACATCACCATGGCTGTCTTATTGTGGGCAATTTTTTTTTTTTTTTTTTTTTTGCTGGCTGAAAGCATCAAAGACCAGTAGAAGATGCAAATAATCCGCGTGTTATTCATATGACATAGAACATTTACCATAGAAAAGACCCATTAGAGAATGACATATGATACCCATTTTATGCACATTTTTAGAATAAGAATAGTTGTTTGCCTCTTTCTTTCCTCACTCTCCCCTTGCCCTTCTTGGATGCATAAGTGCTTAAGCAATTAAGATAAGATAGCTATTAACAATTAACTTAAGATAGCTAAAAAATGTAAATAGCTTAAATGTAAATGTAAATGCAAATAACTTAAGATAGATAAATGTAAGTGAGAAGAATGCCTTCGTAAAGTGTATTGAAAAAGAAGGAGTATTGAGAAAGAAACAAAGAAATATGGATTGATAAGACAAAGCCAGCTGTATGAGGTTCAACAAGGCCCAGTGCTGGCTCCTTCATTTGGGTCACAACAACCCCATACAAACCTACAGGCCAGGAGAATAGGAGCTGGAAAAATGCCCAGAGGAAAAGGACCTGGGGGTGCTGGTCAATGGCTGGCTGAACTTGAGTCAGATGTGTGCCCAGCTGGCCAAGGACACCAATGGCATCCTGGTCTGTGTCAGGAGTAGTGTGGGCAGCAGGACCAGGGCAGTAATCCTCTCCCCCTTGTACTCACTCAGCATTGGTGAGGCTGAACCTTGAGGGTTGTGTTCAGTTCTGGGCCCCTCACTTCAAAAGGACATTGAGGGGCTACAGTGTGTCCAGAGAAGGGCAATGGAACTGGTAAGTCCTGTGAGATGCAGTTGAGGGAACTGGAGTTGTTTAGCCTGGAGAAAAGGAAGGTCACGAGGAACCTTATCACTCTCTACAACTCATTGAAAGAAGGCTGTAGCCACTTATGGTCCCTTCTCCCAGGCACTCAGTGACAGAGCAGGATGACATGGCCTCAACCTGCACTGGGGAAGGTTGAGTGGACATCAGAAAGAATTTCTTCACTGAAAGGGTTCAAGCATTAGAATAGACTGCCCAGGAAGATGGAAGAATGCCCAGGGAGATGGCAGAACACCTGTGGAGGTGTTCAGGAAATTACTAAATCTGGCATTTAGTGCTGTGGGCTTATTGACAAGGTGATGTTTAGTGAAAGGCTGAACTCAGTGTTCTTGGAGGTCTGTTCCAGCCTTAAAGACTCTGATTCTGTGGAAGGGAGACTTCATTCTATGTCTGTAGGTGTAGCCATATATCTGTAGATACGATCTGTAGCATATGTCTGCAGATGTCCTAGTAATATAGCAACAGGAACTGAGTATATGACTTTGCTATGACATGAGTGGTCCAAACAAAAACCCCCAAAGTGCACAAACTGCACTTTTTGAATTAGAAAGACAACAACAGATATTCCAGGATTTATCTCACTTTGGCTGTAACATGGATATATACCCTTCTCAAATCAAATTATGTATGTCTGCGCTGCCTGTGACCTCCACCATGTACCTTTGTTAGCCTTTTATGACACCAGCATGTCCTCACTTTCTTTCCTTCCTAAACTGTTCTTCTGCATTTCCTTAAGTTCTCTGGGGTTTCCTCTCTCTCCTCTATTAGTGGTGGCCCGGCAGGAAAAGGGTCTTACCCATTTCCTGCTGTAGAGGTGCAGCTTAATGAGCCTATTGTATGTCCATTACAAACATTCCCTCACTTCTTGTATGTGATTTTTACTTTTTAGGGCCTGTTTTGTTTTTTTTTTTTCCCAGACTATTTCTTAAGTTGTATCTCTTAAAAAAAATACTCCAGCTTTTTTTCAGATTGTTTCTTTGAGGTTATGTGTTCAAGGCAGAGAAAGGAAACATTAAGACTGTGATTTACAGCACTGTGCTGTGCAGTGGCAATAAGCAAAACTTCAGATTTTCTTTTTTCAGCGCAAACTCTCTGATGCCTGGGGAGATCTGCAGCTGAGGAAGGAACTCTAACAGGTAACATTTGCACCATACTACACTTCTCCCCAACAAACAAGACAAAAATTACTTCACAAATTGTTCCTTGGTGTCCTCAATAAAATGTTGATGATATTAGTTCTTTCTATCTGTGTTTATTAGTCTTTTATTCCCAAAGCACATGTAAAAAAGTTTCATCATGTTTCTGTTAGTTGGGGGATTTTATGTGAGTAGAACAAGACAGGTAGTATGAACGGGAAATCAGATTTGAGGCTACAGACTTTCATTTCTGACATTTTGCAAGGAAAGAAGTCCCTTTGGCTAAGTTTTTATGGCTTCATGTATGACATTTTGTCATTAAATTTGACTTGAGATTGGGTGCTATTTCTACCAGAAAAAAAAAGAGAGAGAAATATGTCAGGGAAGCATATGTGAGAGCAGCTCTCTCATCTAAGGGCTGTTTAAATGTTGTTTTTGTCAATGTTGAAGACTGAAATGCACAGTATCACACTAGACTATAGGGATTACTAGAATTTTTAAAATAAGCATTGCACTATACACTGTTGGAAGCTTTTTTTCTGTCTAACTCTAAATCTTCCAGATAAAATGTTCTATGAATGAAGATAACAGAAGACTAAAAACAGTATAAAATAAAAACTATAGCACAAAAAGACATCTGTTCTTGCAAAGAAATGTGTTTTCTCATGGTAAGAACAAATTTGTTAAAAATGTCCGATTTTGAACAAGGGGCTAAATAATCAAGGTAAAAAGTAAAAGGGACATTACTCAAAGGATTGTTAAGAAGGAATTAGACCAGATTTTGCAACTCCCCTTGGATCATAAGGGCCAAAGAAATAAAAGGTTCAAGCTGTGCCTATTGTATTGATTTAAACCCTGGCTGGCTAAAGATCAGGTCCTCTCACTTACCCTAAGAATGACTTAGATACCACAGAAAGCTGCAAAGTGCTTTTAAAGTGTTTACCCATGCAGTAAATACTATGTTTTCCCTTTCCCAATGAATAGGCAAATGTATACATTTTTCATAGGGTAAGCAGGCACATGAATGAGATCCTGGTGTGCTAAACAGAAATTTAGTTTTACCTCCAAGATTGTTCAATATATATATAACAGAAAAACATTTTGGCATTTTGCCAATGTCTGGATTTTGGGAAATTCTAAAAGTAGAAATGGTAGAAAACAGTACAACAGTTTTTGCAAATTGTACTTGTGAAAGACCGAGAGGCAGTCTCGTTTTTCAGAATTTATTCTTTTTACAGTAGCCCTGTGGTCAATACACTCTCTGAGACTGTGTGAGATTCACATTCAGTTCACTTGTTCTCCTGGAAGCATTTGGGTCCCTGTGAAAAAAAACCCAAAAGGCTTGACTGTTTTAGCCATCAGGCTGCATAGAAGATGCACAGGGATGGGTGGATGAATGATGCTTGTGGTATGTTTTCAGTTTCGCCTGGAGTAACAGTACACATCATCTTGCATGCATGGCTAATATACTCCCATTTAGAGCAAAATGATGCGTGGGATTCAGTCATTGGTTTATGCTTGCTCCTGAGAAGTTTGTTCATTGTAACCTGCATTTGATTTGCTCCATGCTTGTGATGTATTTTGGTAATAAGGATGGATAATTATGAAGTAAAAAAAGGAAAAAAAAGAATAATTTTTTTTTTTCTGTCTCATCCATCTAACCTCTTTTTCTTGTTCAGTTATCAAAACCCCAAAATTAT
Source organism: Chloebia gouldiae (assembly GCA_003676055.1). Classification (NCBI taxonomy): domain Eukaryota; kingdom Metazoa; phylum Chordata; class Aves; order Passeriformes; family Passeridae; genus Chloebia; species Chloebia gouldiae. The sequence goes on along the minus strand of QUSF01000001.1, from coordinate 26,201,612 downwards.
ACTTATGGAAATAAGTATAGTTTACTTAGGTAATATAGTTTATTTTTAGCTATCTTAGGTAAACTATACAATGAAAATAAAACTAATTAGATATTAGAGTTTCTATAGGCATTTAAGGCCTGTATACCTTGAGGCTATGCATAGTTCAAGAAAACTGTAGGTTTGTGTATAGACATCAAGTCTGTTCAACCTCTGGGATTTGCTGTTATACGTTTAATACATCACTTTCCATTTTATTTTTAGTTATACATATATTATGCAGGAACATTTGGTAACCATGATAAGTCCTTAGACTAGAGGCATGGGGGAAAGTATCAGACAGAAACGGTACCAATGCACAGACGGCTGTGTCACTTGGCCTTCAACTTTAAACTTAATAGGTCACCCGAGGCAAGATGACACACATCCTGTCATATCACATGGTTTGATAATGTAAGAAACATTATCACAAAGAAGCATGGATCTTTAGCATGAGCCGGTGTTTGTACAGAGAACAGCAATATCCATGGGCTTGGCCAGTGCTTCTGAAAGGAGTAGTTAGGTGTGGCTCTTTACTAAGTCAGAGAGAAAGGATTGCCATTTGTTTGTTGAGGACTTTTATTAAGACAGCTTACAGTAATGAAATGCATAGTGAGTATATATAAATTGAATCCCTCACCAAGGCTCTGGTGTCAGCCACTGTAAATTTAGATTTATGTTCCTTTTAACTGACTGTTAGCATAAGTACTTCATTTCACCGGGCTCAGAAATCTTCTGGTAGCAGTATATATATATATTTTCATTTTAATTTTCTTTTCATCATACAACAAAGAACAAAACCATTTTGAGTAAAGTAAAAACCACAGAATTCTTTTGAGATTTAGGAGAATGATTTTGATTACTGAAGTATGAACAATGTATTATTTCTTTCAATCTCTAAACAATCACTATGGACATTGATTTCTGTTCAATATTATTGGAAATATACACGAAGAAATCCATTATTTTGTAGCATGGACCTTTTGCTCTCTGTGTTTGATTTTGACTGTGACATTTGGAAATAGGAGCTAGTAGTCATTGAAAAATGTGTTTAATTTAAATGATTCCTAATGTGAAATTGATTTTTTAATAGAAAATTCAACTAAGCTACAAACAGTATACTATAAATAAAGTTCTTAAAAGATATAACAAGCTAAAACTTTTTTGTTGGCATTTTTAGCAGAAGTTTAGGGTGGGGTTTTTGTTTGTTTTTTTTAATTAAAATGGTGCCTATAAAGTACAATCCACAATTTTTATAAATTAGGAGGACCATAGTCTTTTACTGAATCTATGTATTGATATGAATCAGTTGATCACTTCATCTATCTACTCCAGAACTGCCAATAGCATTTTATGAATGAACTGCTACTGAAACAGCTTTCCGCTTTTAGTGCTTTTGTAGGGCCCTCCATTGCCATAGTGTCTTGGTTTGAAAAACAGGGGTCTGCTAAGGAAGGCAGGAGTCTCCCCTGAAATGGAAAATTTGAAACCGTCCCTCCAAATTGTTTATCATTTACAAATTAAAAGGGCTCTCAGGCAAAGATATGGGAGCAAGAATAACAGTTCTTTATTAGGGAAGGAAATTAAAAGAAAAATAAAATAAACAATGCAGTGATTCAAAACAACACTGTTAGAGTCAGAATACAACCTGGCACTCTGTTGGTCAGGGTGCTGGTAGCACTCTAATTGAAATGGTGGCTGCAGTCCTCCTGCAGCGGCAGATGTGGTTCTGTTGAAGCAGTAATCCTGTAGAAGGGTGTAGTCCTCCTCTGAAGATCCAGTGGTGGTGTAGATGGGCCTGGTCTTCCTCAGAATCCAGTATGTAAGGTCTGCTCCTCTGGGAATCCAGGGGAAAAGCTGGCTGTTGTCTTCCAGATCTCTGATTATATCCAGTTAGGAATGCTTGGCTCCTCTCTCTTGGCAGAGCATCTCACAATGGGATGATGAAATTTTATGTCATGCACTGAGACTCAATGGCCCATCAGCAGAAGATATCTCCCCAGGGAGAGGATTGTTTGTAGAAGAGATAAAGAAAACTGACCAATTAACAGAAGATAACTGTTCCACAGATAGGAATAGAATACCCTCCCATCTTCCTGGGCTCAATTTCATTGTAACCTGGTCCCCTCCAGCAGCATGGGAAGACAGAGGTAGTGCATCTAACACCCCTCACCTACTCCAGCATGGAGACTCTGCCACGGGAGACAGTTCTCTGTGAACTTCTCCAGCAGGAGTCCTTCTCACAGACAGCTGCTCTGCATGAACTGGTCCAGCATGAGTCCCTTTCACAGAATGAAGTTCTTTAGGAACAGGGTGCTTCCGTGTGGGTTCCCTCTGCTCCAGCACCTGGAGCACCTCATCCCACTCCTTCATTGACTTTGGTAATTGCAGAGTTGTTTCTTTTACATATTCTCCCACCTTTCTCCATTTTCAATTTGCTTTTGTGCAGGGTTGTTGTTTCATTTTTTTCTTACCTTTACTTTGTTAAGGTGGGTGCTCCCACTGTTGTGGATGGCCAGTGGTGAGTCCGTTTTGGAGCCAGCTGGCATTGGTTCTGTCAGACATAGGGGAAGCTTCTACCAGCTTCTCACAGAAGCCACTCCTGTAGCCTCCCACTACGACAATCTATCCGTGCAAACCCAATACACCTTTCTAACTTCAAAAATTCTGATATAATCCCTACATTTTTGAAAAAACAGTTCTGATACTTGACTGCCTAGTCACAACTTGGGAGATTTGCCAATTTTTTCAATGACAGTCTCTGAAACTTCAGAAGGTGTTATAAAAAGGGAATACTGATTTAATAAGACATTAATAGATCAATAAGAATCCTTATATATCCAAACTGTCTTTTACTTTAGGTAAGAAGCAGCTTGAAGCAATATGTGAATATGTCTAGGCTCCATCTAAAACCTATCAAGACACTGATTTTTGTTTGATATAAAATACAGGATAATATTCCAAAAACCTTTGCTAAATATTCATTTGGAAGAGATGATAACCAAAGATGAAATATAAATATCTCCTTGATTTTCTACCCTGAAACCTAAGTTTCAATCCTTATTTTATTTTACACAATTTTACAAAGATTCCCTAAATGCAAATATGAAACCATTTAGATTTGAACAACTAAGATTCCTGTCATATTCACCAGGGGAGTGACACCAGTCAAATATTATTTTTTTGACATTTGGACATTAGAAGCATTATAGTCATATAAATCAGGGGAGTATTTCTGGAATAACAGTTAAGAAATTCTGTAGAAAAAAATCCTGCAGTGCAAATTTTAGTTCTTCTTTCATCTACTGCATATTCCCATGTTTGCTTCAATGTAAGAGGTACATTAGCCCTGCCACCACTCTGGTAGGATTCCCAGAGACACAGAGAGAAATAGAACATAAAACTATGCTAAAGGTAGGCAGGAGAAGTTTGCCTACTCATAAGATAGGAAGGTCTTTGTATCGCAGAGCATCCTTTAAAAAAATGTGGTAAACTACTGGCCCCACTGAACACAGTGAAACAGTGTCTCTTGACTGATATTTCAGGACCTTTGCAGTAAATCTTAGGTCTGCTAATGCAAAAGGCAGCTTCATTTTAAGGGAATAACTGATGCTGGGCCAGGATCATATACATTGTATTGTATGAAACTGTATGTCATTTTAGAAGTTCTTACACAAAATTGAATATCATACAATACTGATTTCAATGATTTAATAAAATTTATTAAAATCTGTTGAGAAGAGTGCTTGCTTTCACTAAGTAAAAAAAAGTCATGTGATCTTTTTACTCCAAATCAAAGTAAGGATACCAATAGCTATGTCTTGTCAAACAAGTTGTTATGACCATATTACAGCATTAGATACTCAGCCAACAAAAGCTGAGTGATATGCCAAAGTGACAAGAGCTGATTTTGTCTGACTGCCTTAGAGACACTTACTGATTGTGTCTAGATTTGCCATCTGCTTAATTAGGAAAAAATAGATATATTTCTGTCAATAAACTGTAATTCTTTTACTCATAAAAATATCTTCAGTGTAGAGATAGTTTGAATGCTGAAAGGACAAAGGACTCTGTAGCCAGAGTATTACAGATTAACATTATAGATGTTTAAACATATAACGTCTAGGAAATCCAACTGGAAAAGTGAAATCTACACAAGATTGCTGAACACCAGTTCAATAAAACTGGCAGATCATATTTATTCTTGTAAGCAGTCTGCTACATTTAGTATTCTTTCAGGCACATTTTGGCATATTCTGTTCTGCAAAAACTATTTTTAAAGATACAATAATTCTCACAAAGACCAGTAGCCATTATTACAGTGTTTCTCAAACATATATGAAAATGAATTAAATATTCTTTAATTTCATAATTTTACTTCCTAAAAGAACCTGGTTCATGTGAAGCTCTTCCAGTGCTATAACATATGAGCAGTCCATAACAATACCATTCAGAAGTCTGTATGTTAAATGTGATCCAGTCCCTGTCTTTTGCATTAGAGGTATAGGGAGACAAGGCAGGAGTCATAGAGGACCTCTGAGTGTGACACATCAGCTCTCTGGCCCTGAGAAGGCTAATCTATAGAATTGCAGAATAGTTAGTGCAGGTTTGGGGAGTTGGGAGAATCCTTGACTGCGCAGTGCCCTCATCTACATGGGATTCAGTCCCAAGGTATCTCAGCAAGGAGAACACAGGTTTGGCTGTGACAGTATCAGGCATAGCCCAGACCTCCATACAAACACAGGACAGGTCAGCAAGGAGAATTCAGGTAGAGATTAAGGTCAAGGACCTGGCCAGCTCCCAAGACATGTGGGGAGATGCCAGAAGAGCTTCCGACAGCTCCTTCTCTCAATGTTGCTGTTTTCACCGCAGCCTGATCCACAGGTGCAGCTGCACAGTAACAGAACTGACTTTGCACACCAGCTGCCAGTCCCCAGGGAAGTGCTGAGGCTGCAGAACCTGCTGGTGCCAGCTCCTGGACACAACCTGGGACATCTGGACATGTGTGTGGTTTGGGTACAGGGCATGAGAAAATAAGGAGCTTTATAGTAACAGGAGGACAGCTGGCAATGCGAGAAGTTGAGCCAAGAATGTGCCCTTGTCACAAACCAGGCCAATGTATTTGTACACTGGCCCACATTAGACAATGTATTGCCCAACATACGGTCAAGGGAAGTGATCCTTCCATCTGCTCAGCATGGATGAGGCCACACATGGCCACATTATGTCCAGTTCTGGGGTCCTCTACAGGACAGACAGGGGCATGATGGAGAGTCCAGTGAGGGGCCACAAAGATGATGAGATACTGGAGTAGTTATTGAAGATAGGCTTAGACTTGTGGGGCAGTTTAGCCAGGAGAAGAGAAGGCTGAGGGGGTAACATATTATTAAATTGTGAGTACATAAATGATAGATAGATAGATAGATAGATAGATAGATAGGTAGATAATATATTGTATATCACATATAGCAGACAAATAATAATAAGTATCTAAATACCAGAAGGGAGGATGCAAAGAGAAAAGAGCCAGGCTCTTTTCAGTAGTACCCACTGACAGGGTGAGAAGAAATGGGCATGAACTGAAACATAGGTTCTTCCCTGTAAACATCAGGAAAACATTTATCTCTGTGAGGATGATAAAGCAATGTCACAGGCTGCCCAGAGAGGTTGTGGAGATATTCAAAAGCCTTCTAGACATGGTTCTGGGCTCTAGGTGGTGGGCTCTTCTTGAGTAGGGTTGGTGGACCAGATAACCTCCAGAAGGTTTTTCCAACTTCAAGAACTGTGACTCTGGGATTCCTCCAGGATGAGGAAACTAAATTGGATTGGCTGCAGCAGCTACCTTATTTACCTAAGCCTCCTGCACCCTCAGGTCACCACATTCCTCTGGAGGGCTGGAGCACTTTGTTTGCAGCCTGCCTAGGAACTGTTCTCTTCCTTTCTCTGAAGAACAGGACAGTGTGACTGACACCTTAATGACACAGAAAGGAATGAGACAAGTGAGGAGTGCTCCCACTAAATTAAACATCCTTCTGAGAAGTGTTACATTCAATATTTTGGGATTGGGTCACACAGCAAATGCAGTTTCCTATTCATGAGATTTTACTGACTAGGTTAGTGGTGAATTACTTTAATATGTAAAAAAGAGAGGAAGACAGGAAAGAAGGAGGATTCCTCTTTTTTGTCTCTAGTGGTGATACAAACTGAGAGGTTTCTCTTTAGAGTTTTGGGTGTGCTCTTGAATGCCAGTATTTCAAGCACCTACTGTGGTGAGCCTCATTGAACTCACCTGTATTGAAACTGGGGCACTTGTGCAGAAAGCACGTAGGGAGTTAAAACATTAACTGCAGCTCATATGGAATTGGGGTTTCTTGATAAATTAGCTACTTTCACTGATGGCTTTAGATTCATAGACCTCTCCTATTTATAATTTATTTAGATTCTTAAGCCTTCTTCTTTTTTGAATTTGAATAAATAATTACATTTCCACATTTTTAAATTGTTGGGGTTTTTTTTATATTTTTTAAATCATTCTTCAGCATTTATCTCCAGTCTCCTGCCTTGCAGTTAACAGCATCATTTTGGGACTGACTGAGTGAAATTTGGAATGTAGCTCAGATAATTAAGAAGGTACTATATCGGAGTGGTACTATATTTAGGTTTAATTTGGGTGGTTGGTGAAAGTAGATGGTTTAGACATAATCTGGTGTTGATGGTCATTTGCATTATTATTATGCTGTTCCCTGTGACACTATAATGAAAGTCAAGAACATGCTGAAGAGACTAAGATTCTAAACATCAGATTTTGAGTACAGACATTTCCTGAAATAGGTATAGCTCACATTTCTCATTATCTTACCTTGTGTCTTTCTGACGTGGGTTTATGTAGGTCTGTTTCTAATGTCATTTAAACTGTTGGCTCTAGAAGATGCTTTTCTTTTAAAATCCCACTTGCTAGAGTACACATTTTTCCAGATAATTTTCTCCCTCAGTTTAAGGCAGTGATTTGTTTATTAATTGGCTCTTCACCTATAAAAATAAAAAAGGTGATTACATGTATTTCAAGAGCTGCTAGGCACTGACCCTGTCACCATACTGAAGATGTTTTAGAGAACTGGAACCACATCCAAGGGTAGGAGTTGCAAGTGATTTGTAGCAGAAGTGCGTGCAACAAAGGAAATACAACTGCTAAAGCAAGAGTGAGCACACCCAAAGAACTTCACTGATAGTTATTTACTGTACCTTTTTCCTTCATTGGAAATATTTCTGCTGCAATCACCTATATGTCTTATTTTCCTCAAAAAGATCAAAGTGTCAGAGGGGAGATGATCAGTTATATTGGAATTTTTTCAGAAAGAAACCCTAGAAATGAAAATTAAGAGCAATAACCTTAATACAAAACTCAGCTCTGAAGATTTCATATTGGTATAGCACTAAATGACCAATACTGAACACTGTAGTGAGGCCTTCATGTAACATAGATGTCTGTCACTTGTATTAGTTTGATTATTAATTATCCTATCACATGTGAGTGTATGCATATTCATCACTATTAACTAAACTAGTCACACCAAGTCTGATGTGATAACTTGGATATTTTGGGAGGCCAAGAGGCTTATTAACTGCAGCAAGCCCAGTTACTTAAAAAAAAACCAAAAAAACAACCTCTGTTGGCTGGGCACAGGCCATTGTTTTGGTAGTGAGGGGAGGGGAGAGCACAGGGATAGCCTTTGTGAGAAGCAGCTAGAAGCTTGCACCATGTCCAACAGAGCCAATCTGATGGTTTTGAAGATGGACATTCTGCTGGAGCAATTAGAGAGGTTGGTAACACCTCTGTGATGATATATTTAAGAAGAAAATCAAAACAGAGTGCACACTGATTATTTTTCTAGGTGTGGCAAATTCTCACTGCTGGGGGCCATTTCGGTGTGGCCTATGGCAAGCCTTGCCTGCCTGCTGCCCCTAGCCAGGTGCACTGCAGGCAAAGAGGGCAGGGGCGGTGGTGGCAGCTCCCCCTTCCCAGAGCCCTGCATGAAGAGAGACATTAAATAGTACCAGCACTGTGGCGGCCACCACTGCCATGTGATGGCGGCAAGGCTACCTGGCTGGCAGCAGAAAGTATCTAAACAAGTTCCCCAACATGGGACCTAGACAAGATCAACTTTTTGGCACTATGGGATCTTACAAGAATCTTTGAATTAGTGGAACTTGTTGACAATACAAGCAGCAATTTTTCTTCTAGTCAGAGGAAAGGAGGAATTGGGGAAACAACATGGGAAAACAACATGGCAACACCGAGGTCAGTGGAATAAAAGGGAGGGGTAGGAGGTGCTTCAAGTGTAGAAGCTGAGATTCCTCTGCAGTCTGTGGTGAAGACTATGGTAAAACAGACTGTTCCCTTGTAATGCAAGAAGTCGGCAGGGGATGCAGAGATCCACTCACAGTCTGTTGGAAAAGTGCTCATGCTGGAGTGGGTGGACGCTAGAGAAAGCTGTGATCTAATGGGAAACCTGAATAGTGCGAGAGAGGGCCCTGGCTTCCTTCCAGAAATAGAGAGGGCCCTCGATTCTACATTAGAGCAGTCCACCTTTGAAGGACTGCACCCTGTGGATGACCTACACAACAGTTCTGTAAAGACTGTTTGCCCATGGGAGGCACCCCATGACATCGCAGAAAAAAAGATTCCTCTCCCTGGGCAAACAGAAGACGATCTTGAGTGATGAACTGACCAAAACTCCCACGTCCTGTCTCCCTGAGCTGTTGGTGGGAAGGGATGAGAGGCTGAGGAGGAAAAAGGTGTTTTAAGGGCTTATTTTGCTTCTCATTACCCTCCTCTGACTCTATTAATAATAAATTTACTTCATACCTCTAAATTTAAACCTGTTTTGCCCTTAGAGTGTTTTTCTTGCAAATCTTATCTCAACCCATTCATTAATTTTTTTCCTCACCTCTGCCCAGCTATAGCAGAAGAGGGTAAGTGAATGACTCTCATGGGTGCCTAGAATTTGGGCTGCACATCCATAGGAGGGTATATTATGTCTATCATGTTGAAAACCAATGAGCAAATACTATTTGTAATTCCCTCAATGTTTGGAAGTCCATAATGCTGGTAACATGAAAATACATATAGAATAGTTTATATTAGATTATTCAACACCCATAATGTGAACGAAAATTTAAAAATAAATTCTTGCAGAGACAAAACACTTTGTAAAAACAGAACCTTGGTTCTGTACATTTCTTTATTTCATTCCCTCCCCACATAAAGACGACATAAGCTCAGATATACAATGCACAGTAAGAACAACTCCTTGCCTAAAATGAGAGAAAAGAGGTGATGATCTTGGGTGGGATTAGGGGAAAAAACCCACAGAACTACTCTTTTCTACACCAAGTAATAAGGCCAAACAAAGGAAAATTTCTCTGGCATCTGCACATGTGGAGAATGACTTTCAAAGATTTTCCATCCACATTTCAATCACTCCCTGTTGTCTCTTCTAACCTTGTTTTTTTCACGATGAAGGAGCAAAAGCACAAATACCTTGAGATTTACAAGTGCTTTCTGTCTAACCTCTTACTCCCACATGAAGACTAAGCTAACCAGCTCTGATGTTTTCTCTGTTTACTGTGAACTGTGCAGTGAGTTTATGAATCAAGACCTCACTGCAGAGGATTATGCCTAGAGCATAACCTTTCTCATGTTCAGATAAAGCAGTACCTCACACTGGGGTTGAAATTTAATGACATCGTGTTCCCTGCTGTGCTCTGTACAAAGAGTTACAGAAAAAAGGCTTTGGTACACATAAACTGTAATACATTTAACATGCAAATAATTTAATCAAATTATTTTATGATATAGCAAAGAAAAACGAAGAAACATGCTTTCACTGATGTTTTTTGCTGAAAGATATTAAACTATTTAACCAATTTATTACATGAAAATGGTTCAGTTTATTTTACCATATTATCTAAATGCCCTAATCTGAATCAGAATGAAATGTGAAAACACACTGTACTTTATAGTTTCAGCCTCAGTCCTAAAGGGCTTACAGTATAAACTGACAACATAAACAAGGAGTAAATAAAGACACATTCAAAAACTAATGTCAAAACAGCAATATTATAAATTAGTGGGTTAGTGATACATTTTCTTCCTACTTTAACAGTAGCTGCCTTAAACACATTAAAAAAGGAAATAAGTCCTTTAAAAATTCTTCTTCCGTGCTTTTCAGAGGTTATACACTTTAACCAATAACAAAATGTTTGTTGTGGAACTATGGGTAATTGAAAATATCTTTTATGTAAACTATTTTGGCTGAGCTTTCCTGTGCCCTTTAAAGTGAAGAGGAAACATCCTGAAATTTTCAGTCAAAATATAATTATCTTTTTAAGTCTGAAATTTGTAATGTTAATCAAATTATTGAAATCTTAGAGTTCCTTTTTTAATGAATCCTATTTTTTTAAGAAATAATAAGTCATTGCTACAATGTTTCATGAAGACACAGACATATGCTGTGCTCTAGTTAATTTATCATTCTTATTTCACAGGGATTTTTTTCCTCACAGAGAAATTTCTTAAGTGTCTCTTGAACTCCTTGTAATGAAGTTGAAAAGACACAAGCCTTATAAACAGAGATTTGTCAAATTAAGTCATATGAATTAATAGAGGTTGCTGTCTTTGAGTGAGTAATAGAAACTTGCATGATTTTTGTGTTAATGTGTGGGAGTGTGCACTGAAAATTAATTTTTGCTGGTCATAGTGCTTTAACTATGCAGTGGAAAGAGAATTTACCTTGCAATCAGTATCCCTTTAGAAACCAGCTTGAAAAAAAAGACATTTTTGCCACATATAGCATGATATAAAGATTCAAGGTAATAAAGATAAATCCAGAAGCAAATTATAGCAATTGTTCAAGCATACGAACATTTGAGACCAAGCCCACTGCCTTAAAATATGAAGTTTCTCAGTATTAATTATCATAAATGTTTTGGCTGTGTGGTTTGTCATTGATGGGAGGGCAAAGCAGTGCTGTCTCTATTATGCTCTTATGTTGTAGCTAATTGGATAAGATAAAAAGAAGAAAGATTCATGCTCTGAAAGAAGAATCTTCATGACCAAAAAATGCTGTCATAATTCTATATTGAGGCTGGTAAAGAAAATCACAAGTCGTCTTGGCACAAGGCAGGGCATTCATAGTAATCAAAGATTAAACTTTTTTCCTTAGGTTCATTTTCTATTATGAGGGAACAGAGACATTTTCCTCCTGGGGGCTGATGCTGAACATCTACTGTGGGTGTGCATGCTGGAATGCTTCTGAAACACATCCCTTTCATACAGTGGCACGTCTTTATACAGATTAACTCTTTAGGGATTTTTGAAAAAGTCATCTGAGTTACACAGCACACACACTGCCTCCCTCACCACGTCAGTTTTGTAGATTTGGTAAATTATTGC
>QUSF01000001.1:26055049-26190039 GCA_003676055.1 Chloebia gouldiae | reverse complement strand
AGGAAGGAAGGAAGGAAGGAAGGAAGGAAGGAAGGAAGGAAGGCATTCTCACAGCATGTCTGCACTTCCCTTGGAGGATTCTCCCTTGGCACTTCAACATGGAACTGGGCTGGAAAGCAGAGAAAAAACACAGGATTTCTGTGAGCAATCCCATAGTTCCTAAACTATAGATAGTGAGTGAGGCACACAGCTATGCATGTACATATCAATATACAATATATACAATATACATGATATATCATGAATGGCAGCAAAGCACATTACAAAATACCAGATAAAATTGTTTCGACCTCTTTATCCTCTGAACATGCAACTTCACCTCATATTGTAGCATTTCAGTAAATAACATCCTCTAGTTCTTACACTAATATACTTTTTTCCTTTTAAATAGTGATTTTAATTAATTCATCCTTTCTGACATTTGCATTTGTCTTTAAATGCCACTAGATAACAGGGTTTTAATCATTCCAAATAGCTTTTTAATTATAGACCTAATTACTTTTGCAGAAGGTTAAGCTGCACAAACAGGAATAAAACTGTTTGCTTGTGCTCTGTGTTAAGAATGATGTAGTGTTTTCTCATTAGGTATTCTGTAAACTTACTTGGTCAGTTTTATGTGACATTTGAAGAAAAAAAAAGGTCCCAAAACGTGTATCAGAAGGTTGGAATCAGATTCTAGGACAGCTTAATACCCAGCTGTGTGGAACAGCCATTGATCTTTTAATTAATTGTGAAATCAAAGTTAAGCATTCTTTTCCATTGCCATGGTCATTTTGGGCTGACATATTTGGAAATGTAAATGTGCAGGGTAACATAATATTACAGAATCAAAGACTTTTAAAACTCTTAGGGTTGGAAGGGACCTCTGGATATCACTCAGTCCAACCCCCTACCAATGCAGGGTCACCTAGAGCAGGTGACACAGGAATGCTTCCAGGTGGGTTTTGAATGTCTGTAGAGAGGGAACTCCCACAGCCTCTCTGGGCAGCCTGTTCCAGTTCTCACCTCAATGGGAAGAGGTTCTGAGGTGAAATTTCTTGTGCTGGATAAAAGTTTCTTCTCTGCAAACAATTCTTCATATATTGTTTTTCCTCAGAATATTTTTCACCAGTAATGTGTCCCCCTGATGGGTCAATGGAAAATAATTTCTTACTTTTTAGAGTTCTATGCCTCTACTGGAGCATATCCAGTTTGTGAAAGTAAAACCAAGAGTTAATTTACACATCACTTTTTTGTATTCTTCTTCACTTGTAGTTCATCCTTTCTGGGAAATGAAGGTCTGAAAAATATCTGTGTGGGCAGGAGCTCTTCCATTCCTGTTTAAAAACATGCTAGGTATATTTATATTCTATGGTGTTTCTCTTACACCAGAATAGATGTCTAATTGCATAGCTTAATTTGTACATCAGTGGCTGTATATAGTATTCTTCAAAAATCATCATATTATATTTAGCTCAGAAAATAAAAAGTATAAATTTGGCTGTTCATCTAGTCCAAATGGGCTAATTAGAACTGAAAAGACAAAATTTATTCTTCACCTATGGACTTGACTCCCCTTTGATGTCTCTATTTCACTATGGTTAAATAATCTCAAGATAATAACATATATATAGTCTGTATTACACCCCTTTTCCAACTAATGATTTAATCATGCTAATATTTATATTAAATCTATACTTTTCCAATTTTCTTGGGTTTATTATATTCCAAGGAAGGTTACTCAGGTTGTGCTATTGTCAAATTGCTTTAGATAAAGTAAACTTGTTTCAAAGGAGATAAAAATAAAATTAACCCTAGGCACAAAGTTTAGGGTAAGAAAAAGGATTTAAAGGCTTTAGCAAACAATCATAAAATCACAGAATCCTTTTGACTGGAAAGGAACTGTAAGATCATCAAGTCCAACTACCAACCAAGGACTGCCAACTCCACCACTAAACTATATTCTGAGACACCACACCTAACACATCTTTAATGTACTTTTTGGTATGGTGACTCCACCACTTCCCTGGGCAGATTATTCCACTTTCTGACCACACTGTAGTGAAGAAATCTAAATCTCTTGTTGCAATTGGAGGCAAATTCCTCTTGTCTAATCATTTGTTATTTAGGAGAAAGGACTTACCCTACCCTGGCTAAAACCTCCTTTCAGGTAGGTTTAGAGAGTGATAAGTTGTCCCCTAAGCCTGCTTTTCTTCGGGCTAAAGATCTCCAGCTCCCTCAGCCACTCCTCAAGAAACTTGTGCTCCAGACCTGCCACCAGGTTCATTGTCCTTCTCTGGACACATTCCAGCATCTCAATGTCTTTCTTGTAGGGACCCTGATCTCATTCATGAGATCTTATCTTAGGACCTGATAAGATGCCTTCCAGAGACTTGAGGAAATTATCAGATGCAGTTGCTAAGCAACTCTCCATCATATTTGAAAAGTCATGCCAATCAGGTAAAGTCCCCATTTACCAGAGAAAATGTTAATAAAGAAAACCCTGGAAATTATCCACCAGTCAACCTCTCCTCCATGCCTGCTAAGATCATCGGAACAGATCCTCATAATGATATGTCAAATCATCTGGAAGACAGGGCAGTTTTAAGAGACAGACAACATGGCTTCACTAGGGGCAGATCCACCTGACTCATCTATTTGCCTTCTACAGTGGAGTGACTCTACCAGTAGAGAAGGGAAGAGCTATGGATGTTACCCGCCTGGACTCCTGCAAAGTCTTTGATACATCCCTTGCTACTAAACTGATGAGAAGTGGCTTTGGTGAATGCACTGTTAGACGGATCAGGAATTGGCTGGATGTCCTCGTCCAAAATGTTGCAGACAATCACATAATGTCTAAATGGAAACCAGTAACTCATGGTGGATCTTAAGGATCTGTAGTGGCACAAATATTGTTCAGTATCTTAATTAGTGACATATTGTGATAGAGTGGAACCTCAGCAAGTCTGCAGAAAACCTGTTGATTCTTTTTAAGGAAGGGATGTCATCCAGAGGGACTGGATGACAGAGGAGTGTGTTCCTGTGAACTTCATTCAATGAGGCTAAATAGAACAAGGTCCTGCACCTAGTTTGGGGAAGTCCTCAGTATCAAGTAACCCAGAGAAGTTTTGGATTCCTTATCACTGGAATTGTCCCAATGGCAGGAAAGCTGGAACTAGATGGCTTTAGAGGCTGCTTTCATTCTATGATTCGGTGAAGGTGTGTTTTCTGTGGAATTCTTCCAGACAGATCCTTGACCAGTCTGTTCTCTGGAAATTCAGTTATTATCCTGCTTTTTCTTCTTGTCATTTTTCTGAACTTCAACCCATTGCCATTGCCAATGGTAGCCAAGGGTGACATCAGCTTTCACTTTCCTGACAAGTTCTTCCCTGCTTATGAGTATGAAGCCATATCTGAACTTTCAGCATGTCAACTGACTTTTCAGTTTGAGAATTCCCAGATTCTCTAAATGGTAAATTACCTCTATTCAGTTTCCGTCCTTCCAGTTAAGCAGTAGAATCTTGCAAAGACAGACCCATGGTTATAGTAATAGCTTCATAACATCTTCCTACAGTAGAAAGAGGGGACCATCAGGTATTTTTAGAATACTGATGTTGTCTTACTTTTTTTTTATGATCCCTGGATTCAGCTTCTGTGAAAGCCAAGATCTGTAAGATGCATGAGGACAAAGAAGTAAATTCTCCTAAAGTTGCTGATGGAATGGACTCATGCATGCTTATAAAATATACAGCTTTTTACATTTCAAATATTAGACTTTATGACAAGATTCTGAACTCACAAAGGGAGTCACTTTCTTGTGTGTAGAACTATGAACATAATTGCTTATGATTATGCAATTCCATTCTTTCCTCCTAAATGAACCTATAATAGCACTTTAAAAAAATATAATTTTCACCTGACAGTTCTTAATGCATTTATAGATTGTTGCATTTCTCTCTGGGCTGTTCAGTTATAAAAAGATGGGTAGGCCAGATGCAATAAAAACAACTTGTGTTTTTTGCTGAGTCTCCACACTAAAAACATGAGATTAGTTGTTTGATACTCTCTGGCTCTGCCCTTATTGCTCTTACTCAAGGTTAATTTGGTAACCAATAACTGAAGTCTCATTAATGCAAGATCAGGTTCTCCTTTGCTGTCCAATGCTTATTGGGTTATAATTTCCTTTTGTGTACTTACAACATTATGCTCAGGCTGTTTAGCAAAAGATAAAGTAAAATGTCTCAGAGCTATTCTGATGACTTAGAAATAAAAAATAAGAGATGGCCATAAGATTAGTGCATATCACTCCATACTTGGAAATTCCTATCTTCCATTTTGTTGCCGAAAGAAGACTGATTAATTATTCAAAGGAACTTGAGCCAGAAATGGTTTTATAGCAGCATGAGGTAGATATCAAGCCAAAAATTCATATGGTGTTGGATAGAAAGAGTGACTAAAAAAGAAATTAGTCCAGAATAGTGAGCAATATGGTTTTATTGTTCTATTAGCTTTCTTGGATAGTTACAGCTCAATAGTTTTTCTTCTTGATGAAGTTATTTACACACAGACATCCATTGCCATTTGAGATGCATTAGATGTAGTTGAAATCCATCTCCAGCTGGCATTCCAGAGAGTAATGAGTTGAATGTGCCAGTATATCTACCAGACTGAGGCACACCTCTCAGGTACCCCAAATCATATAAAGTAGCACTGGATGCCTAAGTGCAGTCAAATGACAAGTCTCTGGTCAGGAAAGCTAGGGGAACTCTAGAGTTATTTAACTGGCCCCATAGTGGTGTTCGCTTTGAGTTGAGCAGCTCTTAAACAGCCAAAGACACCACTGGCCATAACAGCTCATTCATGGCTGAAATCCAACCATATTGGGAGGCCAGGTTGGTGCTCCTCAGCATCTGAAGTCATCCTGGAATCTAAGTGAAGACAGCTTACCTCTTTCTCTCATTTCACTCATGGAATGGGATTCAGATGCCTAAGACCTGGGCATTGTGTCATCTTTTTGATGCTGGGGCAGTACTGCATTTTTTTCAGCTCCTGCCACAGAGACGTGTAGTCATAGACCATACCTGGTGTCTAACCACATTAATCTTTTAATGTGAAGTTGAATACTACAAAAAAAATTTGTTCATTAACAAATCTGGTTTAGCAATTTTATTTAAGCAGATGAATGAAATGAATACCAGTGACTTCACTCTAAAATTCTGTTCATTATACTAAACTACATATTGCATTGAAAGGAAAGAAAGCTCAGCTCCAGTCTAATATTCCTAAATAAGCTAAAAATTCTTGAGTGTTCTTGACCTCATTTTATGAACATTAAAAAAAAAATCAACAGTTTTAATTGTAGGCAAAATATTTCTGGTCACAATGAAAGATTTCATGTAGGCACTAAGTAATGCACTTTGAGATGTCTTTATTTTGTAGTCAGGGCTAAATGAAAACACAATAATAATGTCCAAAGATTTTTTTTTCCACTGGTGCCAGCTATAAATCAACAGCAGCATCAGCAATTATTTCTTCCTGTGAAAAATTCTGTGCTTATGAACTACTCCTTTCTTATCGTATTTTAAATTGTGATCATCCCCATGAATTCTAATATAAAGAACATTGATTATGCAGCATGCTCATTTTAATTTGTGCTCATTTGGATTTCAGTTAGGAAAAATAAAAGGGATAAAGGTAAGTGAAATGTGAGCCTATCTCACTGTGGCATTGTGGCATTTGGAACATTGGTATTTTACACAAATTGCAAGTAACTTTCATTCATTGCAACGTAGCTATTTCTATTTTGTTAATGCTCCCTTATCTCTCCACCTCTTCTAAATGTAAATGTCATTCATATTACAAGGCTTGATATCATCATTCTTCAAACATTGGGAATAAAGTCTTAAAATTATAATTGACTCACATGTTGCTGACACAGTAAAATGTTGCCTAGTCTGGCCTGAATTATGCTTAATCATTGAACTTCAATCCCATGGCAGACAAAGTCTACATTAAAAAAAAACCCAACCAAACAAACATTAACTGTTCTGTGCAGAAAAATTCAAAGGTTTTCCTCATATCTTTTATGAGAATGAATAACCTTCCTGGCATTATTCTTTTTTAGGATGATATTCCCTTCAAATTAATGTCACTTAGAGTATGGAGACCCCAGAATCCTTCTAGAATTATCTAGCAATGACTCAGAATATCTACGAACCTGTGTAAAGGGGATGAGGGCCAAACAGGTAACACTTTCTAAGAGTACCCTACCAAAATGTTTCTAAGAATATCTTTGAAGATGATTACAGCTTTTGAGAGTAAAGAGTAAAGTCAGCAAATCTGTGTAAAGTAAGTCCACTCCAGACTTGGTTATTTTGTGTCTGAACTTCTGGGTCACAGATCATGAGTTTTGGTAAGAAAATGCTGCCTAAAATGTCAGAAGCGAAAGGAAATTCTAGTAGAAAAAAGTTTATCTGAAACAAGTGGCAAAGGTTGCCATGAAATCTAATAGGGTGGACAAAGAATGTCTTTAGCTTTATTATTAGATAAGTGCATTTTCTCTCTATCACCCATAATATATTAAAATTGGACAGAAAATACAGGAAAAATTACATATCGGAGTTCAGGAAATAAGTGAAATGTGCTTAACTGACAGAGCCAATATAAAGAAGGTCTCTAGTTTAGAGGACAGACAGACCATGTCTAATTATGTTAAAAGTCATTCACAATTTAACTGGGGACAAGATACAAAAACAGGTAATAATATCCCATCATAGCAGTAAAAGGATGTTTTCAATGTGAATTTTGTTTTTGTAACTGCCATTTATTCTTGGATCTTGTAGGATCCAAGCAGTGAGCCCATGCCTCCTGTCCCAGAGAGTGGGCTGAGTGTGAGAACAAGAAGAATGCGGCTGTTCTATTCAGAAATGAGGGGAAATAAATATTTCTAGCAAAAACTGGCTCCTCTGATTTATTTTAGCACTCCACAACATCAAGGACAGGAAGCCTCAATGCTGGTTTGTAGCTGATCAACAGCAGTTGACTATCCTTTCCTAAATGCTTTTCCATCCCACACAGATTTGACAGAAACAACTTGAGAGGCATTGGATAGTATTAATGACATGGGATTGGTTATGCAAGAAAATGCAGAGGAAAGCAGTTCTGATGGACTTTTTGAGATGAAGGGAACGTAGGCTATTCACAAAGGTATGGGAGAAGAGCTCTGTGGATCACAGACTTGAGGGGCTATGACTGTGGTTCCATTCTCCAGGTAAGTTTTGAAAGCAAAGAATTAGACAAAGAAATAGCTGGAGTCAAATATCTGACATGTTTGGCACATGAGGACCCAGTTTCACATCTACTATGTGCTATATTTGAAATCATTGTATTGCTTTAATTTTCAAAAAATACATCCTCTAGATTTCTTGGAATCGATCTGTTCCTTGACAGCATGGATCATCATTATAAAAGATCTCTGCTTACACAATTGATGCTGTCATGGCAGAGAGAAAACATGTAATTAGCCAAGATAAGTACTGTACTTGGAGTCAGTAATCCAAACAGGCAAAGCTAATTAGTTATCTGTTGCTGGGAGGTTATATGAGCACCTTGTTTCCAGAACAGACTAATGCATATGACATATTTCTACAGTTAATACCATGCCACTGTTTTGCTTCTCAGTGAATTGAAGATGTCTGACATCGTGTATGTTCAAAAGTAAAAGGTTGCTTATATAATTCTAAGAAATGAACAAATTATATTCTGTTGTTTTAAAGTGAAAACATTGTTGCCACTTAGCAAAACATGTAATTTCAATTTCACCATGTTCCACCAGGAAATCAAGCTGTTGGCACATTTCCCATTTCCCTTCAAGAATGTCCCAGGATAAACCAGCTAACAGATGAAACTGGTGGAGAAAGGACAAAAAAAATGTGGTAAGTGCAAGGCATTGTAATGTTGAGCAGATCTAATAGCTACAAGGTAAGAATTTATAATGATAATTAATGCACAACTGAGCAAAGAATGTCACCAGAGAAAAGAAGTTTTCCTACTGATGCATTTTTGTACACCAGATTAAATGAAATTATAGGTCTGTTTCACAAAGTCTCTCTTGTGGAATTCTTTTTTCTTTTTTCACTGAAGTTCTGAGCATGGAATTTTTCCAGAATACTGTGTTTTTTCAGATAGGTTCTTCTATATTTATAGATACAGAATATTTGGCTTGCTCTATATTCTCAGGTGTGAGCATAGAATTTCTTAAAATGGGGTGTTTTTTACCAGAAGCTATTATTCTCTTTGCAGTAAAGTTTCAATGAGTAATCTTTTTAGACCTGTCATAAGTAGTCCCTATGCATTGTTTGGCTTTCAAAGGCATGGAATTCCTTGTTATTGTTGTCTGAATCTCGTTATAACTGGGCAAAAGTGTGGTCATTTTGTAATTTCTATATAATCTTGATAGGTTCTTACAGCACTGTTAAAAGCAGCCAGCCAACTTTTGTAGTGGATAACTGTATAATTGTCTCATTTTCTATTTTGCATTGACTTGTATTATTTATTGACTTGTTTTTTTTAATATAAAAAAGTAGGAAACAGCAAAAGCTTTTGAAAATATATAAATCATATAATCTGTGTTTGCAATGAAGTAAAAAAAAAGTTTAATTATCTAAAATAATTAAACTGATTAGAGAAAAGGCAAGATTTTTGGTTAATTTAGAAAGTAGAAATTCAGGGAGACACTAATGACTTTGAGACAAATATAAATCTTCTTTGAAGGGAAAGAACTCTGAATTTGGCCCATAGACCTTTTCATAGCCCTCAATTGAGAAATGACAGCAGCTGATATGTTGACTGATTATTTAATGTCTTTTGAAAACCAAATGTTGTAGTGTTTACTAAAAAATAGAGGGAATTGCATATTTGTTAGATGTACATGAATAATTCATAACAAATCATTTATTCAGTGATTTCACCTCTTCCTCAAATTGAGTAGATTGCAATTTTCTTTAATATATGTTCATTAATTGAACAGCTTCAGTGAATAATTCTGTCATTCTCTCAACAGGAGTATGACACATAGTATTCAGAAAAAAAATTCAGCTGGGTTTTAACCCAGAAAAATAGATTTTTTTTCTATTATGATATATTCTGATTAAAAATATTTATATGACTATTTACTATTGAAATGGCAACTGAACAAAATAATTTCTGACACTAGCCACCAACTTTTCTGCAAGTTCTTTGCTTCTGTGAACATGATTGTACTTGTTACTACTTCTACAATAATATTTGTTCTGAATATTAATTACATTTCTCTTTTCCATGACTGTTTTTCATAGTGAATTCAAGCTTCTGAGTACTGAAATAAGAATTTAATCTTCTGGAAGACATAAGATTAAAATTATTATGCAACAATGCTTTTGTAACAACTTTGATTATTTAGTTAGTGGTTTTCTTTCGGTAGAGGTAAAACTGATTTATATTTTTCTTATCTAGCTCCAAGTCTCTGTTGTCTTTTAGGACAGAGTATTTATTTTTTCAGTCTAATTGCATTTTCACCTCCACAATTTACCTGTTACAGGTCATCACATAAATCTTAATATATGGTTTTAGTGGAATTGGTCAAAATTGTTGTGGGTTTTTTTTGCATTTTCCTTATGCCTACCTAATTGCTTGTGCTTGAAGCAAGCATCTTATGATCTATGCATCAAAATTTCATCCTTCACTGTCTGTGGGCTTTTCCAAAAGTTCTAAAATTGAAAGAAAATATATGGTCTTGGTATTTGTTACTTGGTAATTTCCAGGGGACAAAAACTAGAAGATGATTTCATTTTTCTCCTGAACATGTCTTGTATTAGGGATTGCTTTTAATCCAAAGCCATTAGGCAGTCCAAATAGATTAGACATCCACTAGAAATCTGAGCTTTCTACTTAAAAACAGCTCCTGTAAAAGCTTAATCTCTTGTTTAGTTATCAAAACCATAATTTGATGTGGTTGACATAAACCAAATGTATTTCTGAAATAAAAGAGGAAGAAAGGTTTGTGACTGACAGAAGAAGGATGAGGCAGCAGTAGGGGAACAGCTGCTTCCTCTGAGTATTTTTCTTTTATGATTTTTACCTAAGTTGTCTCTTTCTATTTCATCGTTGGGTATGGGTTGTCACAAAAGGTTTATGTAACCAAAATTTGCACTGTATGTGTGCCCTCTTTTCATGCACAACTGTGGCACCAAGGGTGACACCTCACTGCTTCTTGGCTCTGAAGAGAGACCTCTGTCTTCCAAAAGTCTCAGGACATCAGTGGGGTATGCCCACACGCCTTCAACCTCTACTGGGTAAATTATTTTAGGAAGGGATAACTTCTTCTCCTTTTTTTTGGCTGAGCAGAAAGGACAAAGGATGTCCTTGTTTATGCTATGAGTGCCAGTTATTAAAAAGGGGAGTTTTGTTATCCTTTTTTAAAAAAAGAGATTGATTACATTTTG
Source organism: Chloebia gouldiae (assembly GCA_003676055.1). NCBI lineage: Eukaryota > Metazoa > Chordata > Aves > Passeriformes > Passeridae > Chloebia > Chloebia gouldiae. The sequence goes on along the minus strand of QUSF01000001.1, from coordinate 26,179,579 downwards.
CATAGCAGATGGTCTCTTGTTATGGAACTACCTGTTGAACTGTATGCAATTGAACACAGAGCTAAGGATCATAAATACTTTAATACTTTAAAGAAAAATCTTACTTTTTCCTTTTTTATTTTTTTAATCTGACTGCGATCTGACTACCTTAATGCAGAAATATATTTCATGCACATAGCTATGTTGTTCAATACCAAATTGTATACTAATTCTATGTCTTCTTTGCTCTGAATATATTAAACTAGCTATTTAGAACCCAAGCATTGGGTTTTAGTGAATCCTGTCTACCCTTCCAGAAGCATAAGTTGCATTCCTGGCCTCTTTCCTTAAACAGTCTCAGGGGGGAGACAGCAGGCTGTGCCCATATGCTGCTCCCGCCATAGATGGTTAGATGGCCTCAGTGACTTTGCCTCCGTGACTAATCTGGAACACACCTGAATTATTTTGGTCAGATTTCTCCCAGAACTTCTGCAACAGTGACAGGATCTTTTTGAGGCATTGTGGTTAAAAATATTCACATTTACAGCAGCTTGCCTTTCCAATTAATCAATTGTCTATGATAGCTGCCTATTAAAGGCAGATAAAAGTCTGATTTTCCTCCTTGAAGAAAAAAAAAAAAAAGACATATTTGCATTCAGGAAAGGAATGTAGAGCTGGAAGAAAGGACTGAGAGATTTTTTATTTCATCAGCTTTAGCCTGTCTTCCAACATGTCTGCCAATAAGTGCTTGTATGACTTTCCTCTGTTATAAACTATCAACAAGGAGGCAAATACATCTCAGAGGCTTGTACCTGGAGGCATGCATCTCTCAACCATCAGGGTGGTTCATCATACACCCTGTTCCTCACTCAGAGCTGCCTCACAGGCACGGTTTAGTTCACAGGTATTTAAGTTGCCTGCTCAGTTGTCTCATCCTCTCCTACGACAACAGGAGAGGGCTCCCTTTCATGTATTCTGAAATGCTTTGTCCATTTCCTTTTTGAACTTGACAGCATAAATTACTTTCTCAATTTTGCACACAATTCTAGTCATAGTAATGAACATTTCACTTTTCAGTCAGTCCTCATTTGGATGCAAACTCTGCTCTCGAGATGTGCATGGCTGATCTTGATTAAGATATTCTTCTCCTTTTACAAACATAATCCTTTTGAAGTCCCATGCAAATGGAGAGAGAATAATATTGGAGTGGAGATCTGCCTTGCAGATCTGAGAGGAAAATTCCAACCTTTTGATTAGAATCATCTTTTTTGAATATGACATAAGCAATTCAGTAACCTATATTGTGTCTTCTATAATAAGGAAGAAATTTTGCTGGCATTCCTGTGGGAATGACCAGATTCTTTAACGCATAGACTGTCCAAACCCTACTTACTTGATTCAAAATACTGCTTATAAAGAAATTATTTTATAAAACCAAAAATGACATGAACTGACTCAGATTATGCAGTCTTAAACACAAAAACTAATCTGATATGCTTAAGGGTTGATTTCAGTGTGTTTATATATATGTGAGAGGGGGCAGAAACACAGATGGGGGCTGTGGAAGTGGTATGGATATTTAATCCATTAAGAAAATCTGACCTCTGCTCAATAAAAATGTTTGACCTGGGAATATCATGAACCCATCTAGCCAAGGTGGATTGGCTTCAAAAGTCTATTGAAAATGTTAGTCATCAAAGAAGTTACCTCAGTGTGCCTCCCAGAATGAGCATTTCAGCATAGCTGTAACAAAAAATGCCTCATATTGCCTAAAAATAAAAATAATCATACCACAATTTCTAGAAAATATTGAAAACAGATTATTAACTATTCTAATAACTGTTAAGCACATTTAATAATATAATAAAAATTATTGTTACTACTTAATATAAAAAAAGACAATGCTGATTTACTGATTCCAATATCTAAACTGGAAAATAACCGCTGCTAGAGTCAAACAATTAAACAATTTACCTTTATAGCAAAATGCAGTGTTACAAGCACAACTGCCATTGCCTTGGACTTCTGGTGGAATTCAAGAATTATTATAAATTGCTGTGCCACCTTCTAAAGCATAAAACCCACAGTGACTTTTTAAAAAGGAAGGCTTTTGAAATCTAAAGGACAAAACTGGCACAGTTTACTCCTCATGAGAATGTTACAGACTTTCTGTCAGCTGTGAAATAAATCCTAGACGTGACCCAAGGAAGGTTTTGGGAGATGTAGACGTTATCATCCTGCAGGAACAAGACACGTCATATTTTTTGTCTGAGTCTGAACACAGGACTGGTTGCTGCTTGCTTTAGGCTGTGAATAAGGGTAGGGGGAGCTCAAGAAATCTGGTTATTCACCTCTGGTTCTCCAAGGCACAAATTTTCATCTGAGCAGGATCTTCCTCATTGCAATGGTTTCTGCCAAAGATGTAGCATTTGAAAACCACCTCTTTCTCACCTCCAGTCCAGTTCAGAGAAATGCAAATAAATGCTACCATGTTCACCATTGACAAAATAAAAAAAAAGAAAAGAAAAGAAAAGAAAAGAAAAGAAAACAAAACAAAAAAAGAAAATTAATAAGTAAAGCGGTAAAACAAATCCAGCAAAACCAGCAAAACTTTTGGTTCAACAACTGTAAAACCAAAACAAAAAACTATTGTTTTTCAGTTTCTTTAGATGTAACTAATTATATAACCCATATGTGGTAGAATGCCATTTTATATCTTATACTGTGACTGAAAATCACAGCTGCACCTGTACACAAAGGTAAGGTTCTTTTAAATCTCCATGTTTGAATCACTTCATGTCTCTATAATCTTGTCAGAGCTTCTCAGGATTCAGAAGAAAAAACATGATTACACAGACTCATAAAGTGTAATTTCTCTGCAAATCTGAGTCTCAAATTCAAGGGATCTGGAGGATTCTGGGAGATGTTTTCCCATCATTTCCATGGTCATAATTAGGAAATTAAATTCTGCCAGAAGTTCAATAAGAGAAGTTTATCAGTGGGACATTTTATAATGGTCGTTTTTCAAAATAAAGCCAGAAAGAGTAATAATGCAAAAGTATAAAAATAAATCCAGAATAAATAGGGTATTTTATCATAGGTTTCATGTGTGGCTTAGTCCTGATGTATCTCTGATAAAGGTCTTTCAATACCATACTTTCAATATTTGACTGTAAAATTGATAATAAAAAAGAGCCAGGTTATGTGTTCACTTTTCCTTCAGCTGGGAAAGAAACACTTAAAATCTTCAAGAACAACTCATAAATCCTGAGGGGGGTTTATGTGTGGTTGAAATCAATCTTTATTGCTGCACTTTTTAACTATACTTGAATGAATAAAATAACAGTGACTCTCTCTATATAGGGCATTAGAATGAAATTTGAATATGTTTCCAGTTTTCTTGCTCATCATTGTTTTACAGCTGAAATCACTGGAATAAACTGGCTGTTTTCCAACTATTAGTAAAATCCCTCCAGAAACACCACTTCATACAGCCCTTGAAAATAACTTCAGTACATGTTCTGAGATATAAATCTATTGCTTTATAAGGATAGATGCTGAGGTTATTTCACAATCTTGAATGTTAATGTCCACTACAATTAAAATGCTGTACACAGCACATAATGCATAAGTCCTGTCCCCCCACAAGCAGACACAAGATTATTTATGAATCACAGTCACTAGTTTCATAGCAAGCCAATATGCAAATAAGGAAAAAATGCATTATTTATCTTATGTTTGCCAAGCCAGGTAGGGAAATGTAATTTACAGGATGAAAACCCAGATATGTATGCTTTTAACTGTCATTCACAATTAAATTATATCATTCCCCTCATTTAAGTAGCCAGAAATATTTCATTTTTCATATTTCAAAATGGCTGAAATATGCATATTATTTTTTACTTTCCTTTGTGCAACAATAAAACAGTGCAAAATAATGTTTCTCAATAATCTTTTAGAGGTAGGAATTCGATTTAATATGTGTGCTACATTAGTGTAGGAAGAACATTCTTTTGTCATTGTTCTGCCTGAAAAGCTTTCCAGCACTTGCTCTCAGAGAGAAAGAAATGCAGAAGACAGCAGCTGGATTTCTTTATGCTATTCTTTTACTTGGTGCACTAAATTCTAAAAGAAAAAAACCCAAATTTTAATTGCCCATTTCCATTAGTACTCAACACATTTTCCTGACTTAGGTGTGACTGTTTGGGAGTGGTAGAGACAGTGAAAAATCTGGAGTACTCTGGGATGATTATTTTCATGTGCTTGCTTGGCTGCATGGTTTTGCTTGGTTTTTTTCCCCAGAAAAGTGACCATGAAATGATTTTTTGAACCCTATATGTGTCTTCGATATCTGGTACCTATGGTTCACTATGGTGAACAAAAGTTCCTCCTCTGAGGACCTAGTCCTCAAAACAGACTTTGCTAACCAAAATGAAACAGCCTCTTCAATTTGGCCTTCACAGAAGATGTGATATTTTAAAGACTGGACTGTTTCATTTTCAGTCAGGTCATAGATTTTGCCAGAAGAGCTGAGCTGAAAGACTATTCTCTGTTGTGATTTCCAGTTTTCCAGTCTTATTGTGTTTTCCTCCTACAGTGAGCCGTACCACGAACCAAACGTTGAGCTATGGCAGCATAACAGTATCTGCTGTGTTAAAGAAACACCTCAGCTTCATTGTTTTATTAAATTATTTATTTTTATGTGTTTTAGGGAAGATTACAAAATGAGAATGCTTGTATAGCTCAGTAACTGGGTGGTGGGGTTCATAGCTCAAATGTCAAATTCATAAAATCTGAACACAAAGTGCCCATAAAAGAGAAGGAAATCCACCTTACTATCAAAAAGCACTTATTTTTGAATATATATCCTTGTGTGCTGCAGTCAAAGTGTCCATAAGGAAAGAGAAGCTTCTTCTTAAACATGGCCAGCTAATTGTTTTGACTAATTCTGCCTGGCCACAATACAGGCCTTGATGTAGACAAGAAGTTAAGCACATATTGATTTTTAGTCTAGTAACCTTTTCACACAGACTGTTCACCTGCTTTCCTCAAAAAACTACTCAAATATTTAAGATTTGAAAAATTATGTAGGATTATTTTATGATTCTAATTAATTCTGTTTCATTTATTGTTGGTTTTATTTTTCTTTAATGACAGTTGCTGCTTTTAGCTGTGTTCTTTTGAGTGGCTCTGCTTTGTGACTTGAAGCACTGCTGATTGCAAGAGCAGGAAGGAGGGAAATGTGTAAAATGAGATGTCTTGACAAAACAGGATGAATTAAATTAAAGTAAATTTAGGTACTGACCTTAGATTTCAACTCATTCAACAGAAATGCTCATATTATAATTTCTTAGTGGAAAAAAACATCCAGAGAAGAATGGTGCCATCTGTTAAAGCAAGAAATCACAATTATAGTCTCTTCTCTCTCCCTAAAATGTCAAATGATTTTGGTTGTTCCTTTGGAGCTCTGAAAAAGGTTTAGGACTCCTCAGTGTCATCTCCTCTCATAGAGAAATTCAAATCAAACTTACTCAATAATTGGTTTTGAAAATGCAGATCAGGTGTTTTCCCCTCTTTCTAAAATTATTATTATTTTTATAACAGAAATCCTTTTCAAGACAGGAAGATTTTCACTGACTAAAAGCAGAAATATTGGAGTTCATTTAATTTCCTTAATTTTTGATGTTTTAAAAAGGAGTGCCTCGAAACAAGAGGGAAGAAAAAATTCCCTCTTATTACTTTCTGATTGACATTTTTTTGCAAGACTCTGTTGTAAAAACATGGGCACCTTAAAACAGCTTTATAATTTAAAGAACTGTTTGGAAACCCAGTAATTGGAAGTGTCTGTAGGTTTCAGAATATGCTGCTCAGTTATCATTGAGGTTTGCTGCTTTCATTATACTTTAGTCTGCCAGTTGTATCTGATCCAAAAGTACAGAAACAGACTTGTTTAAACTCAGCCATTGTGTAGTGTTTGTGATGTGTGCATAAATGAATTCTGAATGCAAATATTATGCTGTAAAGTGAAATACTGAAAACCTGTATGACAAGCAGTAGAGCTGCACAACACAAAATATGGCTCTATAGCATAAATATTCACTTGCGTCAAAAATATGGGAGCTGTTCAAAACAGAGCAGTCTAATTATGCACAGTTTGTTCCTCACTCAGTTTCAGCTACTTGAACTCTTTCATTTGAAGAGTTTGACCTTCACTACAAGAACAAAACTGAAAGAGTAAATATCTGACTCATACTATTCCCCCCCACAAACACAATTCTGCAGCAGCAGAGTATTTTCCACTTAATTGTCATATAGTTAGCTCCCTGAAAGCATTTGGAGACAATAGTTAGGTTGTATTAGTTTGTTTTTTTTGTTTTTTTTTTTTTGTAATCTGAAACAAAGAAAAATGCCACTCCCTGAATATGAAAAAACATTTTATATCTGTAGAAAAAAGAACAGCTTTTATCTCAGGCTGATTGATAATGTAAGCTAAGCAATGGTACAGAGAATGGTACAGGTGAGATACATAAGGTTATGGTTTTTAGGAACAACTTTAGAATTTGATATACAAGAGACTTTAAACTTTACTAGAGTCTCAAATAACTCTTTGTGCTCTCTTGAGTTGGTGATCCCACTGTGTGTACATCTTATGCTCTTTTGGCATTCCTCTGAATTGCACCAGTTGTGTCTACAATTGTTTGCAGCCTCAGATCTAGAGCTTCAAATTAGTACCCTAAGGGTATTGTATGACATTATATTAAAATTAAAAAAAAAACAAACCCTAAAACAAAAAACAAAGAAACAAACAAATAAGGAAGAAGCTAAGAAGAAGTTAACCCTAAGGAGAGAAAACCAAACAGACTGCTTAGTTGAGCTGAACTTAAATAAATTTTTGCAACTCATATAACCTTCTTATTTGCATTTAAATTTAATGGCCTTGTCTTTAGTTTAAGCAGCTGAAGACACATAGTTCTTAAAGAGAAGGAAATGGACAACAATATTTCAGATCCTGACTGAAATGAAACCACAAGGATCAGAGAACTCCTGGTGTCTCCTCAAAGCAACCTGAGCATCACACTTTGTGCCTGCAAGCATTGTACACATTTTTCTTAAAATCAAGGATTCAGTCAGATTTTCATGGATGCAGATAACTTCAGGGCTGGGCTGTGTTGTTACAGAGTGAGACAGTGGCTGTTCCTGCATTTTGTTCAAGACGTCCTGCAGGATAAGTGCTTGTCCACAGGAATACACAAATACACAAATTCTCTCATCTTCCTGCAACATTAGGGCTGCAGAGATAAATAGGGTAGACTGATGCTATGAAAATGGTTCTCACATTTTATTTTATAGGAAGAAACAACCTCAAGCCACCCAAACTCCTCCCCCTTCACCCCCTTTACATGTCTAAATATTGCCAAAGTTTACAGTTTTTCAATGTTGTGCCTAATTTTTTGGGTAGTTAACTGAAAAGCAGATTACAGGTACAGTTGACATATCCAAGAACAGAAGTTCATTTAAAATGAGTTGGAAAGTACTAACTGCTATTAAAACATGTAAACTCCCTTTCTGGGATATTGTTCCAGATATACATTCTTAGATAAATGGCATTTTAAATTCAATATGTGGCTATAAGTTACAGGAAAATATTGGTTTCATGTGCACTAGAATGCACATGAAAAAAAGCATCCTCTCTTTCATCAAACTTCCACAAACAATGAAAAATATATTGCAAATTAAGACTGTTGTATATGTATTAAAGGTCTGGAAACCATCTTTAACAAATCATCTGAAGAAGAAACCATGATGCAAAAAACTTTCTGAGAAAACAATTAATTTCCCAAGAATTTTCCAAATTACAGTAATTCTAACCCCCTATGTTACATATTACAGAATGCTGAGGTACAGGCTAAATCTAGTTATCTTGATAACTAAAACTTCTTAGTATTTTTATGTGCCTGGAGAATTTTGAATAGAATTAATATATAGATATGGAAGATCCTCAGTCAAGGGTATTGTTCACTGTGCTTTCTCTGATGTCTGTATCCTCTGCAGCAAACTTAGATGATGACAGCAAAAGAAATTTCCTAATTTAATGATTTCCAAACTGTTTGTGAATGAGATTTTCAGTTATAATTAGTGTTTCTGTACTAAGGCACACACTTAACTCTTCAAAGTTGTCAGAGTGACTATTTTCCTGAGAATTAACTTCAATGAAAAAATACAATAACTTAAAAAAAAAAGCCAACAAAGCCTGAATTTATTACTGCACTTCATGCTTTTCTCCCCCTCTTAAGGGGTTGAAGCTGCAGAAAACATTCAGGAACTATTTACATGGATAACCTGTGTACAGGCAGGATTTTACTCTAAGTCTACTCATGGTAGATAAGAACTACAGAACAAGAGTCTGGGTGTGAAGCTGTTTTCCCAAATCATGCAGTAGTGTAGTGATTTTGTACTATCAACTGCTGTGCCTTGGAAATGCTCACTTTTCAGAGGTTAATTTTTACATGCAGAGCTACTGTTACATTAAAAAAACTAAAAATTAATTCTCCTGGCAATTTATCCCCAATTTTACTTCTATTCTTTTGCTTTCCAGGTATCTATTTATTTTAGGCTTGATTTAACAAGTGAGGATATATGAATTCTTGTCTTGATAGACTCTAGACAGGGTGGGACTTGAAATCATACTTATAATGCAGGTTTTCTCTACTTTTTACAATAATTCCTGTTTGCATACTGCTTCATTTTCTCTTACAGAGTTCTTTTGTGTTCATTGGAAATGCTCAGCCACAGTGTGGTTTCTGCCTTCTTTCTGCATAGTTGACAAATTAGTTTCCTATAAGACCATTTGTCCTAAAATCTTTCTTTATGTATTAGTTCCTTTCATGTTCTTAAACTTATTTCTATACCTGCAATATTTGGCATCATCTTAAATACTATTCTTCTTCTCCAGAGAATTCATTAGTTTCTGACTTTTTTTCTTCTTTTCAATGCACCTGCATTCCTAGGAAAAGACATCAATTATTTCCCAGGGATAGCAACTATTTTTTTCTTAATTTTAATTTCATTTTATTAGCAGATATTTACCATATTTGTTATCATGCCAGTGTACACTCATGTAAATTTTTGCAAGTCTTTACATTTTGAATAATTTTATTTACTTGTATTTACTATTTTATTATTATAATTTGAGGTAATTTTAACATAAATATATTGCACATTTTTTTTCTCAACAACTGACTCATTATCAGTATTTTTCGTGTTATGGCCTCTCTATTATGATAGCCATAGAAATTATATTTGTATTTCCTCCAAGCCAAGCCACTGTTTTTCCACCTACCAGGCCATCTAGGCCATGTACTTTCTATCTTGCCTTTTTTCTCTGATGAAACATAGTTATTTCAGTTGGAGTCCTGCTATAGAAATGAACTGGTTATTGGAACAAAATTGCTTCTAATTTGTTTTGAGTGGAATAACTTCTCCTGCTGCTCTTTATGTTCATCAGTCATTCCAAGTTTTTTATGAAATTGGCAATGATGTTAGTCTCAGTGTAATGGAGATTGGACTTTACCCTTAAATCTTAAGAGTACTTTGCATTTTCCTCTCCTACACTCAGTGCACTTTCCTCAAGACATCACCTGCTCTCTTTTTTCTTTTACTTATTCCATCCTATTTATTTTACTTCTGCGTTATACTTAGTGAGCAAATGCCCTTGAATTTTCATTATTTGTAAGACTTTCTCTTTTAAAATTCCTTTTCTCAGTCTTCTGTCCCATGAAGGAAAGTGACTAGGCTTTACATAAATAGGTACAGGCCAGTTTTCAATTGTTTCTTTGCAAACTCGATGGCACTGACCATGACTGTTTTTCAGATTCTTCATCTTAGAAATATTCTAATCAGACCTGTGGGTTACATTATGTTATGCACAACAATCCTACTGAAGTCAACCATATCTTAAACACTGCCCAGAAAATTCCCTGTGATTCCCACATTTTACCCAGAAAAAAAAAATAAGTTGTCTCAGAAAATAAAATGCAATAACTTATTTATTTACAAAGCAAATGCCAAGCATATATTCTTGTGCTGTAAGAAAAAAAATTCAATTTGCCTAACTCATATCTAGGAACACAGACATGGGACAGTGCTAGAGGGCAACACGAAGGACATCACAGAATAATCCCTGCATCAGTTGGTCCAGATATTTCTGTAGGATAGAAAGGAGGGAACAATAAAAGTTTAAATTATCCACAACAGTGCAATTGGTGTATGAGTCTCAATGAGAGGAATACAAAACAGATAATGATGAATTGTGGGACAATATTTCCGTTGGAGGTGGGGGGTTCTAGTGAAGGCATTAACTGCACAGTTAAAAGCATTATTTTCAATATGCTTATCTATTTTTTGTCTTACATAATTCATAGTTCCAGTAGTATCCAAGCTATAGCAAATTTGCATTTGCATTTTCTTCTGTTTGACTAGAGGACAGGGCAAATACATGCAAATAAATATTCATTTTTTTGGTTTATCTCTGTTCTCTTGCTCTTCATTTGTCATGAAATAGCTTGACATTTTGACAGCCAATAATATATTCTTATGGGTAAAAGTCTGATTAAAAAAACCCCTTACCTGACTTACACTATCTTTCAGCTAAGACTGCTTCTAGAATGAAGAAGTTCATGGCAGTAGATTCTTACAATTTCTACAAATTAATTTACTCCCATATTATTCAGGTGCTCTGTGATGTCATTCCTGTAAATAACAGTATTTCTTCATGATTTTTGTGCTGTGATTCTTGAATTTTGTTATCGGGCTGTCTCCCTATTGTTTCACAAAGTTTGCCTGGACATGACTCGCAAACTCAAGATGCCTTTCCTAAATATCTCTTAGAAAAAAATTGGAAAGTGAAAGAATTTACAAAATTGATATGTTTGCATTACACAGATTAAAAAAAATCTGGATGCACTGAGGTGGGGAGGTTTCTGCCTCAGATAAGGACTTGCTGAGTCAGAGAGAACTGTTATTAGGATGCTGCAGGGTATATCTGCGATGATATAAATCCTCAGGTGCTTCACTGTGAAGAACATCTAATGTACTCATAGAAAGCAGTTGCTCAATAAAATAAGCATTTGGGAAAAAACAGAACATCTTGTTTTCATACAGATTCAGGTTTTTGCTTCTCTTGAGAAATTTATTTTTTAGTTTAAACTAATTCTTCCCTCTCCAATTTTCAAGTTCACAGCTCAGACACAAAACTGGTAACTCACAGAGAATTAGGTGTGAATCTTTGACACAAAATAAGATAGTTCACTCTTGACTGACTCTGACACTGTACCTTAGTCCGTCTTTTTGGCCTTTGTAACACAGTGCAATTTCTCTTGTCCTAATTGCTTCTTTCTCTTTTCCCTTCTGATGTTTCGTTCTTTTCCCTTGAGATTGCCTCACTTTCCTTCATTAATTTCTTACATAATACATACAATACTTCTACAGCTTTTATATCACTGTAGTATCTCAGTATCTCTTCCTTCCAGCTTTGTGCAATTGATTTTTTCTGAATCTCTTTTCTTTCTTCTTATTTTGGTTTCCTTTTCCTCTCCTTCTGTTTTTTATCCCTATTTATCTCCTATTTATTTTCCTTCTGCTGCTCTTCATCCTCTGTGGTTGCCCATTTTCTCATCACTCCTACTATGCCACTGATATCTTCTACCTCATTCTCCATCCCACTCTTTATATGTTTTTTTCCCAGTTGTTTTCTCTGAAGCCTCCTGAAACACACTATCTCCTCTGCTTGAAATTCTTCTCCTTTGTCATCTCCTCTGTCATCATCATTTTTAAAAGTGATCTTAAACCCTTGAAGTCTTTCCAAGAAAAGACATTTTTGAATACATTATTTCTTTTTGTATTTGCTATTACATAGAACAGTCTTCTCAAAATTAGAGTTTTGAGGGAGGAGAAGAAAGTGAATATAGAGTAAAATTTCACAGCCTGGAAAATTACCCCAAATCTCTTTACCTCTTCAACTCAGAGAAAAACAATTGTCTGTGGTCATTACAATTAAAGAAAAAAAAAAAGTTGTTTTTTTTTTCTAATTCTCAATTGAAATTTTGTTGCAATGGACAAAAAAAGTTAATTTGAAACAAATTATTTTCTTTGTATTATTAGCGCAGCCAAAAGCAAAAGAAAATTTCTTGGTTTTGGGACTGATATGAACAATTACATTTGCAGATGGATTTGTTCACTCCAGGTCATTGCAATACAGATATTGATTGTCCGAGCCATTGCAACATAAGGTTATTCATTGCTTTACTAATCTTTATCACTGTTTGTATGGCAATAGCTGAATTTAAAGTAACAGCAGTGTAAACAGAGTGCAAGCAGTGTCAATACCACGTTCAAGTACTGCTCAGCAAGACATGGGAAATCAAAACAATGGGAAGTTGAACTTGTTAAATTGAGAAATAAATCAAAAAAAAAGGAAGGGTGAAAAATTATCATTTTCTTTCCCTCTCCTGCCTCACCCTGCAATACTTTCTGTCTACTGATTTCCCTATTAAAAGTTAATTTTTTATGCTTTAAAGTGAGCAAAAAATTCACTCTTACTCAGTGGAACTCTGATATAATTTACTCTTACTGGCATTGCATTTTGTACACAGCATAACATGCATCTGCAGTGATAGCAAATACTTTTGTGAAAATCCTGAATATGGCTGTTTGTGAGAATTTCTGCTGTAAAAAATGCAGCACTTTCATACACTATTCCTTGATTCTTGATAGGTATCCATCAGTAAAATTTAAAAAAACAGTAGTGGTGGAAAACAAAGAGAAATATTCATGATACAAGCACCAGATCCTTGAAGAAAGATAAAATTGCTCCTAAATAAAATACACTACATTCAAATAGCCCTGGACTTTCCCATGACAACTTCTAGGTATTAAAACAGTAAAATTCTGAATTTATTCTTTTGTTTTTACCAAGCTTGACAATTCTCCTCAAAATAAAAGCTTATTCTTCCTACTTGGAAACCAGGCTTCTGACAGACAATAAGAAAATGTGAAAACCAGCACAACCTTACTATAGAAGCTGTAAAAAAAATGCTAAAATAAGGAAAATTCTACACTAGCCTTGGTCACTAACATGAACGTTAAGGTTTATTTTTTAAATAGGTTAAAAAGTTATTGCAGTATAATGGTATTGTATATGAGAAATGCTCAGGGGGCATATGTGTGAGTTTTTTTTAAGGTAATGAACCACACACAGTGGTATCAATGGATTTCTGCATAATTTGATGGTGAAGAGGCTTGTCCATGTCATGGGAGATTTGAGTTCAAGAACCATTTTGAGACTTTAGATCTTTAACAAGTATGTCTACTGTGTTATGGTAGAATAGGGTTTCTCTTACTGTTACTGTCATCACTTTTTCCTCTGGTGAGAAACTGTACCGAATTAATTGGATTAGCAGAGGAAGGCTGCCCTTTCCCCCCTCCTCTGCTCAATTTCCTTTTCCCTCTCTGACTACCACAGAATGAGGTGTAAAAATTCCTTTTGCTCAACATCTTCTCCATCCTGGTTATTCCACATAAAATGAGACCATAGCTGGCTCCAGTATTATTTGCTCTAAAAAGCAACATCTCTCTAGCTCTTTTATTTCAGGAGAGACACAGGTGGAGTAAATCTTAGAAAGGTATCTAATTATCTAATATGTCATCTAATATCATATTTCTTTACCTTCAAGAGAGAAGTAATCTTCAAAAATCTTCAAAGGATTGTTTCAGGGTCATTTTCTGGATGACTCCATCTCTGATAACATCTCAAATAACTGAGGTCACTATCTTGTCTCTCTTCTACTTTCAGAATAGTTTCAGTCCAAACAATCAAACAATGGTCGTATGTTTTTACTGTACCACACATAAAATGTCTTTTTGTTTTTTTTTTTTATGTTCTTAAAATAGTAATGTCAGAGAATTCAATGGTCTTGTGCTTAAGGAATCAGGACATTTTGGATTTTGTCCCAGGTTTCCAGAATCAATATGAAGGGATCAGTATTGAATCTCAGATTAATAAAATAACAAACAAATAAAACTCTTTTAAAGTCTTTTTAATAACTGATAGAACAGCTTAGTATAAAGATATATATTTTTCTATTTTTTTAAGAATTGTGGCAACATCTGAAATAAGCTGTTCTGACTTTTCATCTTAAAAATACATCCAAATCTAAAAAAAATAGATCAGTGTTTACATTTACTTTTATTTAAAGTTAGAGGTCATAACACTTCAATTTCAGTCGTATTACAGCCACTGAAAATCCACACTCTAGGTACTCTGTCTCAGAAATTAGAATACCAAAGACTTCATAGGCAACTTAGTTATTTCATAATCATGATCAGATCATGTAGCTTATAGAAGAAACACTGTTATGGAAAACTACTAGATTTGGCTGGTAAAATTATTAAGGAGTTGCTCCCTGTTAATTAAACTAAATGAAGACCCTATCATATTATTAATATAAAGAATAAATTATTGAAATACAGTATCTTTTGCATTACAAATATTATTGCTTTTTTGAATAACATATTAACATTAATAAAATACAAAAAGGAACACAAGATTTAGAGTTAATATGGGGGGTTTTTTCCAGCTTCTGAGTTTCTGCACATTTTATAATTGTATCAAGGTCATCAGCTCTCAGATAATGTAGCTAAAATTGATTTCTGAATAGTCTCCTGCTGTGCTTGATGTCATTTTTTGTCCTTATAAAAGAAAAAAAACTCCAGGAAGAAGGCAAAAATTCTTGTTTTTCACAAGATATTTTCTTTTTATGTCCTATGCTGCATTCATTTACTTGCAGATTTGTTTATCTGATGATCAACCCAGAAGAAACGTTAACTATTCCTGAGTTTAATGTTCCTTTCTAGAAATCTTACATAAATATATCTGACAATGCCTTTTTGAATTAATGATTGTGTGTAGAAAATTTTAGCAACCTTTTTGAGTCTTTTTTTTTTCATTTTATTGTGCTGTTTTTTTGAAACTATCTATTTATGTTTTGATTTTTTCATAAACCAAAAATTATCTGTGGCAAAAAGAGCCTGATCCCCAAATCAATCAGCATTCTGAATTTTATTTAGTCAGGAAGCCAAAAAACAAAGCATAAAGTACGTAATTTTAAAAGAAATTTAATTATATTTTTAAAAATAGTAATTCAAAAGCTCATACAGACATTGCCCTTTTTTTTTTTTGCTCTTCCTTCTGCAAGAAATGTAAATTGACTGCAGTTCTTTCATGACATTAATTGTTGCAGCACCTTGCTACCAGTAAACTTCCACCTACTCTCCTTCAGGGAGATGGAAACATTTGCAAAGTCAGAACACACAAGCCCAGTTTAATGCAACATCTGGAAAATGTTTGTTTCACAAGTTATTTCTGCTGCTAATTAAACAAGTTAACCTAAAACCAAAAACTTCCACAATATTAGGAGTGTGCTAATGAGTCCTGGGGAATGGCAACAACACCACACTTGTGACATAAAGTAAAAGATAATAAGGGACTGGCAAGAGAACTAAAGCTGCAGAAAGAAATCATGAAAGAGTCTTTAAAGTTATACCAGGGAGCCATAGAAGAGAAGAAAGAGCCAATCTGAATTTTGGAAGAAAATGAAAGAGAAGACCAATGACTGCTTGAAGATAAAGGAGTATAAGAAATTGTTAGGAGTGAGGTTCAGGAAAACACATTTAGAAGGTGAATTTATTTGTGCAATCAAAATTTGCATGCCTCTGATTCTAAAGTTAAGGACAATGTGTGTAATAAAAAAACTAATAGAAAGTATTCCTCAGAGCAACTCTGACAAAGTTATGTCAAAATTATTAGTGTCAGTTTTCAGAGGGGTATTTTGTTTGAAAAATGTCAACCTTATGCATATGATGCTAAAAGTTTCTGGGTACCAGTGTTGTGATTCTCACAATTGATGTAAAAAAATGGAGTAACAAGGCAAAAAAATTTCAGTACAAACCTAAGATGAGACATCAGAAGCAATGGAAGGGAACTGTTTTTTTTCATATCTCTATCCTCTATCTGTTTGAAACACATCAACAGAATCCCATTATCCTAGGAAAATTTAAATGTTTATTGGCATAGTAATTTGAGAAAGAAATAAAAAAAAAATCATCTAATTTAAATCTATGATAGAACAAGCCACTTTTTCTTTGTAATTGATAAAGGAAATATTTTTAAGCTCAGAGGTGAACAAGTGCCCAAACAACGCATCTGAATTAAGCTGGAATTATCATATACAAAATCTGTTAAATTTTAGATAGATAATAGAAGCATGATATCAGAGCATCCTATTGATTTTCTTTTTCACTAAAGAATGTTAGAGGTATTTTTAATCATTTTTTTATTCATTCAAGAAAATTTTGCTCTTCTACTTCTTTATGCAAAGGTTTAGTTGTGTGAGAACTGCATTTATTCTAAAATTTTTATTTCATATTTCTGAAAATAATGTATTAAAAACACCAGCATAATTCAACCCTTTTATAAGTTACCTTTTATAAATTTTGTAAGTTGAATTTAGAAGATAACAAAAAAGCCTCTCCCGTGCTTTTTCACAGCAGGCTTAAATAGACTGACATCTCGGGAGAAGAGTAGTCTGCCTCTATGACACCTTGAAATATCCAGTTACCATAGTGTCCACAATTTTAAAAGGTTGGTCATTCCAAACCATTTAGTAGGTGCATGAAGGAAACAATCCAGAGAGTTTTTAAATGCCTCAGTGCCCTATTGTTCCACATAATAGCAAGTTTTAAAAGATAACTAGGGCTTTGTTTAAATGCTCAGTCTGTTACTGTTTCCATTGTAGCATCTTACATGAAAAAAAAAATTACTACAAGATGGAAAAACAAGCAATAAGTTCTTTTTGAGGCTATTTATAAGGACAATTTTTAAAGCACATGTGCCCAGAAAACTAAAATATTTTTCTTTGTTTTTCGGTTCAATTCAGCCAAAATATTTCAAAAGTTCTGTCTAAGTAATCTTTTACAGATAGCTCTAAGCAAACTGAGTGCATCTCTCAGACAATTAGAGGCTATATATATTTTGAAAGCTTCCTATCCTATCTGGAGATATTAATTTTCAAATCCAATAAGAAGTATTTACCTAATTCATTGTTATCTGCTTTATAACATTTTACTTCAATCACTAGATTAATATCTTGTGAAAGGACAAGCCATTTCATGCAGAATATTATGGGATATCCTTCAGAGAGGTGATTATAAGTAGAGAACTGGATGACTTCACAAAGTAGGATCCTGCAGACTTGCAGAAAAAGGGAAATTAATAGGAAGAAAGATTCAATAAAATATTCTGAATGGTTGAAAATGTTACTGGAAGCACTGAAGAAGTTGCTTAGCATCCATACTTTAGAAGTATGATGAAAGATTAAAGTCACTGGAGAAAATGCACTGGTAACATACTGACTTAAAGAAAATCTTTACAGTAAAAGCTATAAAAAGCTTGAATGTTTACATTATCAAAGAGAAAGTAAAATAAAGTCTCATATGTTTTAAATTAGTAACTTCATAGATATTTCAACAATGGCTAAAGAAATTTAGGAGATGCTGTTTGGAGGAAATTATACTGAGTTGGTAGAAACTAAAATGAGATAGATTCAAATTGTATGACAAGATACATATTTTTGATCATGCAGGCTGGTAATTATTGTAACATTTGCCAAGGGAAATTTCAAATTCTTTACCTTTTGATAGCTTCAAGTTAATGGGGATGCAATTTTCCAGCATTGCATTCTGCCTCACAGAAGTACCTGGGCTCAATTTCTGCACCATCTGAGGCATGCCATTGTAAAGGTGCTACTAGACTTTCAATTTCTTTTAAAAATTAAAGGCCTTGAGTTAGATTGTGAAGTCCTGTCTTATACATGATCATTATTATTGCCCTCGGTCTTACAAAATCTTACACAATTCTTTGTGTTATACATTTTGTAATTAATTAATGCACTGACATTGCAGCGGAGATTAAGAGCTATTGATAAAATGTCCCAAGTAATGGTTATATGAACTGATGACTAATTTACTTTTCTTAGTTTAGCGATAGGAAAGAAAGGCTGGAGTTTTCAGCCTAGTGATCTCTGGAAAGAGGAAAGAGCTGGGGCTGCACTACAAGGTTAATTGCCAATATTTATTGAACTAAGCTGATAAGAGTGAAATTGAGAGAGTTTAGATGAGGGTTCATTTCCAGGTACCACAGAATATCAAATATATCTAACCCCATCTCAATTAACATGCACAGGAAAAGTGAATGCCAACATTTTTTCTTGATACTGCTTTGCAAAAAACCTGCCAACCCTGTTTTTAGTTGATTTTTTTTTAAATTCTGCCAAAAATCTATCAAGTTAGGAAAAAACTTTGCTCCAAAAGTGAAAATTTCAATTAAGTGTTTAACTCCACTATTTCAGTCTAACTTAATATACAGATATATCCATTAATTGTGTTTAAAAGACAAGAAAATATTCAATTCCAAAACAGAGAGCAGGAAAGGGCCATTATTTATCATGGACTGTTGGCTTAATCATGAGAGATGGTCAAGGGCTTTCTCACTAGAGACTGGGATGCTGAGCACTGCAACTAGGTCTTCAACTTCTGCCTGGATAGACTGAAGGGCACATTAACAAAGACAATTTGTACTGTGAAGTGTAAGTTTAATATGATCCTAGCTTAAAGCAAAATAATTGTATATAAGCTCATAGTATTATACTATCCATGCATAAAAATTAGATAACTAGTTATGCAGAAAGTTCAATTCCTATTTTAAAGCTCTTGGATTGTCTAACTGTGTTTATTGCATGCAGCACAATCTTGATCAAGCATGTAAAAAATGTACTGGCATGCCTCTTAACACTGAAGAAATATAAAATGTGTGCTTTTTGCTGTAAACTATTCAAAACCTAATTCAAATATTACACAGAAAATAAAAGAGACTTTCTCTTTTGCAGTTGCTGGATATGAAAAGTGGAGATAAGTGACCACAAAATTATTTCAGTTGACCTCAAGTTGTCAAAATCATAAACACAATTGAAATAGAAAATCCTGCTCTGTAATCAAGGCACACATTCTGGATTTCAGAGTACCTGGCAGGTGAAACAAGTCTGTATCTGGCTTTTGGGACAAATGAAACAAACCTATGGGTTTCCTCATGTTTTGCCAAAGAACAATAGCTCCTTAAGGGATGTCTCTGAAACTGGAATTTCAGCAATGTAGGAACTCTTAAACTCACAAATAGACTCCTTACAAAAACTCATACTGAGCCTGTTCCTACTGGCTAAGGCAAATTGTCAGGTGTGTACTGCTGGCCTGTGGGGGTTTCCTCTTACATTGGGAGTAGCTAGTGGTCTGTTCTGGGAATATAACACACATGCACTGCAAGAGTCAGGAACTCCAGTCTGTTCTTTACATTATAAGCATCTAATATGTTCAAGTGCCTTGAAATTATAGCAATCTTAGAACCCTTTTTCCTCATACTATGAAACACCAAAAAAAAAAAAAAAACCCAAAAAACAAACCATGACCATTGTTCCAGAAGCCTAAATGTAATTTATTCCTGTTTCTTTTGATGAGGGGCTTTCAAACCTCATAATCTCACAAATATCAGCACGTTTGACTGATAGCTACCTGAAAGAGAAGTGAGTGACTAGTGGTACAAACTGGATAGCAATTAGAGAGGGCTGGCAGATGGCAGCTGAGCACAGGACTGCAGTGGAAAACTGCAGAGAAGACAGCAGTGATTACAGTGATGACAGATTGCCTGACTGAAAAAAAAAGCTTGAATTCTCTTGTGTTGTTTTCCCCAGTGTTTTAATGGTCAACACAGAAGTTCAAATTTAGCTTTACATCCATGTTTTAGAAAGATAATCTAAATTGAACACTAAACATACAGTATCTTTATATTTCCTTTTCTGTTATCATGAAGTAGCCCCTTTCTCCTATTACTGTGATTATTAACAGAAATCTACAATGTCTCAAGGAGTATAAGTCCACTGTGATACTTCTAAAGATACTAAGCCAATTAAAATACATTAAAAAAAAAGTAGCACATAAACTTTCATATTCTCTAAAAGTGTAATTAATTTTAAAAATTATATTTTTTTTCACCAACAGACCTAATTTCACTTCTTAATCCTGGACTCCATCCTCCCCAGTTCTTTGAAATGCAAATTTATCTCTAGGGTCACTTGTATAGACTGAAGAAAGACACTCCAAACTTTCTTGTTATGTCACCTTTGTCCAGTGGACTTTATTAGCTTTACAGTATTTTCTGGTGTTCCCATTTGAACAGAAAAATGTTATTTGCACTGTTAACCATCCTTCTATTTCTTTTAAAATAAATCAATTAATGTTTTCTTTAATCTTATGCATTCTTGGCTCAAAATAACCTTTGCTGTTTTCCAAATCAAGTGCAAAATAGCAGCATCTAGGATAGTTCAATGAATATTGGTCTAAGAGTCTGACACTGACATCACATTTGAATTGCCTTTATCAGAATTCAGGGGCTATCAGGAAGTCTTTAGCACTTCTCTCATAAAATAATTTTGCATTCCATATTCAGGTCCATTTTCTCTCTCCAAAATCTTAAGTTTTAAATCTTTTATATTATTATTGCTTTTTAGTTCTCGATTCTATTGAATAGCTAATTTACAAAACTTTCCTAACAATATTCTTGTCAAACCTGTAGATAGTACAAGTCATGATTATTTCTTTAACTTATTACTCTCTCTCCTTCCTATAATGTATTACTTTCCCAGTGATGCTGTTAGGTTTTGTATCACTTTGATGCTAAAGATCCTTGAATTAGAATACAAATGTGCCATTTGTCTCTCTTTGACTTTCTTAAATACCTTGCCAGTTGGAAACAGATTTTCACTAATTATATTGCCCTAGTAGATGCCACTGCTATCAATATTACAAACCTTTGCTGTCCATTCTGCTCATTTATGCCACTTTATCCAATGCTATGTCTTTCCTAAAAGAACATATCCTTTCCTATAAAATGAAATGAAATGAAATGAAATGATAAAATAAAATGTGAAAACAAGAAAAAAATGTTTTAAAATTTCTGATAGATGGCTACTGCATTAATGAATTTATAAATTATATCTAGGGTTAATTAGATGCATTTATAATGCTTATAATTTAGCACATGGTTTGTGGCATGCTTATATTTTTAATTAAATTAAGCTAATTCATGGAAACTTCTGTAAAGATACAGCTTAAGAATTCAAAATCTCATTTCTGTTAAGAGTTTATGATTCTTGTTCATGGTTCAAAATTTCCATCATATTGAATGCGCAAAATTGTTTTAGATGAAAATAAGGGAAAAAATATTCAAAGTCTCAAGAAAGAAAACGTTGGAATTATTTTTATAGTACTCTCCAGACTGGCAAGTAAAAGCAGCCCTAAAATACCTTAGCAACGTATTTTGCTAGGCAAAAAGCCTCTATTCATAAAATTACTTCTTATGAGCAAATGCCAGTTTTGTGTTGTAGAATAACCACAGAAGTACAAGCTCTCAATTACTTTGGTCTGAATTTTTATCAGTATCTTATATTTGAACATCATGCTACATAATTAAGATGCATTCCAGGCCTACTTATATGCTTGCATCTAAGTGCATGCCAGGAGGTTTTGTAGGCACACAAATTTATCTTGTATGTCTACAAAATCTGTAGATATCTCGTATTTCCTGTAGATATGGCCTTTCATCTTCATTTTCTGTCAAAAATCTTATCTTTTAAGGAACGGCTTTAAAACATTCAAACCATTTATGACTGAATGAAAAAATATATTTAAGTCAATGCTTACTCCAAGACCACATCATGTCTTCATCAGATCTTATCCCTGAAAAATAAATAATTATGATGACAAATAATTTGCTTAGAGTAAAAAACAAAAATATTGTACAGGTGGGGAATTTCTCTACCTCAGATTTTCCTTAGATTTTGTCCCAGAAAAAAAGATATTAGACATCTTGCAGCCATACGCATAAAATGAAATGCTTCACCTTCACTAAAACCAGAAAAGAATAGAATGATGAAGTGCAATCCTAACATCATTATAACTTGGTATTACAGACTGTGTATCATGTATATTGTACAAATTTTTACTCTGAATTTTACTAAAAGGCTGCTCATCACCTTTACAAGAACACATAGATTAACTAGGAAGGAAATTAATAGAGTATGATCAACCCTAAAAACTACAGTCACTGGAAATAAGTGTAGTACAGATCACGCTGTGAAAAGCAGAGACATAAAATTTACCTTCAGAGTGATGAGTAGAGATACCAAGGCCATTGAATGCAGAAAGAGCTACTTGTTGACTAGCAAGAAAGGCACGCCCTTCCCCAGCCCCAATTTGGGTTGTTTTAAGCCTTTTTTCTTTCCACACTAGATTTTCTGTAGCTTTTTTTCCCTCAGGTAATTACAACTTAAACTATTCATTGTAACCTATGGTGGAATTTCATATAAATGTGCCAGTCTGATTCTTCAGCTCTGTGGAGGAGATAAAAACTGGTACATTTAATTTTCATTAGATGACATCCTGAATTTTTTGGAGGCTTGTTGTCTTCCTATCCTTCATTTTTACACTTTAGTTTTTTCCACACTACTTCAAGTTTTCTTTTGGTAGACAATGTGTTATTTTAAGGAATCTTTTTTCTACTTTTCTACTTTTTAATCCCTTGCTGGGCAAGTGCTTGACTTTTGGGAAATAAAGAGACACAGGAACATCAAATCTTAATAAAAGTTACAGATTAACAGTACCAAAATAACAATAGAATATTAACAAACAAATTGATAAAGCTCACAAAAGTTAAACTCCTATTGCCTGTTCCTCTACTGCAATTTTTTATCACTTGTTTTCTTTTCCCAAGACACTGACACATAATGTTTCCCTCCATTCATTCTGCTGCATTCATTTCCAGTTCCTAAATTAAAGATGCAGCAGTGTGGTGTAACTTGTGCCCAGAGGGTTTTATATGACCATCTTCATTCCACTGAAGATTGGCAGGAGATGATAGGGAAGTCTGGGGAAATGTTGTAATTTTTGTTTTCCCTGATACTGCTATGCTTTAAAATGCCCATGTCTGGGCAGGGGCTGCTTGAGCAGATAAACTTTGTGTTCACCTAGGCTCTTTGTGAGTTCCTATGTTTTGTCCTGAAATATGCCTCCTATCCAAAAGTACATTCCAACATTGTCCTACATTTCCTCATTGTGGAGGGATAAAACTTATGCTGACAGGTTATCTTTCATTTCAAAAATGTACAAATAGATTTTCAAAATATTTAAATAGAGTGAGCTATTTTAGATATCCCTTCCTTTTTTTATTTGTAAACCTGGAACCATGGTTCCTTTGAGCTTCTGTACCTTGATTCAATTAAAAAAAAAAAAGGGTAACAAATTTTTATCCCTTTATATAAGCTGTGAAATCTTCTAGAAGGTTACTGGATTTATAAGTACTTTTTAAGAATAACTGATGGGAGAGATTGAGTGGATGTGATGAGAGAAGTCAGTCTGTCATGCCTAAGAGTCATAGAAGATAAGCTGGATGTTACTGCAGTCCTCTGGAAACAAGGTACCAAAGGAAGATTTCTTCTTGAAACTTCTTGTATAAATTTGGGAAAGGCTATTTAAACTATTTTAATAAGAAGAAACTAAACTTTTGCAGTTATTCTTGTTTTGGCCAATGAGAATATCTTATCACTCCCCCCATCCCTACATACTTACAAAGAAATAACAGCCTTGCAATGCATGTGTTCAGTATAAATTTTATTGCACAGTGGAGAGCAGTAAGTTTTTATAAACAGAAAACATATTTCTTGTGGAATAGCTAATGCTGTTTCCATCATCATTCTGCATTGAAAATGATCTCTCATTTAATTATTATTCCTTTTTCATACTGGCCACCTTCATGTAAGAGCACCACAACCTTCACTACAGGGAAATCACTGAATTTCCAGAGGAAACATGCTGGGTTGTCAATGCTATAAATATGCATAAATTTTCCACACAAATTTTTCTCAGCTCATAAAAGAAAATGAGCAAACCAGTTGTTCCTGGCTTCCACATTCAATACATGGCTATATGCAAAATAAAAATTTTTGTTTCATTTAATGTGATCTCATATTTATTACAATAAAGTGAATTTGGATTTTAACAGAATTTATTTGTCAAGACTGACAAATTCACCATTAGTCTAATATCTTTGTAACTGTTCAGAAGTAAAAATATAGAGTATAATCAAACTTCACAGATTTAAAAAGTGCTTTTAGTTATAAACAATAGAACATTGTTCATAAATTATAAATATAATAATTTAAGTGCCACTAAATATTATAAATATGTTATGAATAGAAACAGAGAAAACACATAATTTTTTTCATGTATATGTCCTGAAAAAAATTTCAAGCTTATATCTGGCTTTATGCTTTTCATCAGTGATCATGGATTTGTATCACTGACACCTCTCTACAAAAAAAGGAGTGAAGAAGCAATCAGAAGCATTTTTTTTTTAATTGTCTCTCACTATCTGACTTACGGTAGCTGACCACATACACATTTTCTCTCAGCATTCCATAATTTTGAAGCAAGACACATCAAGCCTTACCTGCAAAAATGTTTCATTCTTAAGAGTAATAGTGTAGCACTGTCAACAGAAACTGAATTGTCTGGTTTATATTGATAAGATAACAAATGAAATTATGAAGATAACCTAAGCAACACCTGAAGTCTATAGCTACATTGAAAGTATAAATCAATTAAAAAACCCAGAAAATTATATATTTAAAAAATTATATATATTTACACATATGCACACCAGTGCTTAAGAAAGAAGAAGAAGCATATTGGAGGGAGCTCAGAAAAGGGAGTCATTAAGGAGAGGCTTACTTGCCTATACACTTACTTGTTTCCAGCACAATGGATTCTTAATGTCTGAATAATTATACACTAGCCTGCAAAATCCACTATAAAACGCACTAAAATACAGTGTCAGAAGATAGAACTGACCATACAACTTGGTAAGTCTATCTCTAGATTTTTATTTCTATGAATATCACAGTCAACTAAAATTTCAGTGGAAAATCTAAGAATAGCTACAGATAAGGAAACTATCAAATTGATGCCTCATATTTATTCATATTTTCAGGTTCACTCTGTAATATTAGAATAAAACAAAAAAATTTGTATCTCTTATTCAGATTCCTTCCCTTTAAGAGACAAATATTGCTCTTGCATAAGATATACAGGGGAAAATAGTAAGTTATTAAATCATTCTAGGTTTTCCACTAGAATTAGAGGCATTCCAAATAGACTCCAAAATTCTCATATACTGATATATCCCTGAGGAATTTTGCTGTTCCCTCAACACTCAACTCAGAAATAGAGATAAGTATTGAAATAATATTAGGAAGGAGCAGATATTCTAATTTTTCAGTCTGCTGTGAGTTTGTTGTGCATAAGTTTTGGGGCATCTCAGGCTCCTCTCTGGATTCAGTGGTGGGTCTGTTTATGCCTGTGCCATTTGTAGCACATGGCAGCTTTTGGATCTACCTGCAGACTTCACTTGGCACCCTGAATCGATCACTGGGGTGAAAGGAGAAAGCTGGTGATGTTATGCAGTGATCAGGAATGATCAATCACGGGATGTTCTTGAGAGAATGAGAGGCTTAGAGAAGATAACACAGTGTGTTCACAGAAGTTCTGCAGCATGTGAAGCAATGCAATAACCAGCAGAGGGTAAGTGGTTGGACACTCCAGAAGCTCTTAAAATGGGATACAACTATCACTTGTGGCTTATGAGTGATGATAAAATTTACAAGCTGAAATAAGAAGCTGTATGGATAAAAATTATAAAGCTATTACCCAGCTGCTTGCAAGTTTTGATGAAGTAGTTATTACTGCTGTTGGAAAGGTGGAGGCCAAGTGAAATATTTGTAGAAGCAAAAGATGAATGCTCATTTTTTGTGTAGTGGCACCAGAGACACTTTAGAACATAGATTGTGTGTAGATTTTATTTTAGCTCAATGCTTAATAACTCTATGTTATGAGATAAAAGTTACTTTTGATAGGACAAGAGCAGGCATGAAATTTTATTTTCAGGCTTTGCACATGGATTTATATTGAGAAAATAGAGATATTGTGATGAGTTTGCATAAAACTTTTACCCCTGAAAATGACAAAAAAATATTCTTGCTGTCATGTTTTCTTGCCATGTGCTCTCGCGGCATATATATTTTTATGCCTTCCAATATATATCCATATCCAAAGAATAAAAAGTGACATATTTTTTGCTACTTCTCATAAGCATTCAATTTCCATCCCAAATAGTGAACATTTGTTTCAAAAATACATTTGGATGCAATTTTCATTTTCATAAGACGATGTTTAAGGGTTTTCTAATATATGTTATTTTGCTCTTCTTTCAGTATTTTTCTCCATGGAGGGAATGTTTTGCTACTAGAAAATTACAAGCAAAAGTATTGACATAAATTCAGAACAAGATCAGCCTTCTTATATCAATGTAAAGTAAACACTTCCCAAATGCCTAAATCCTAGAAAGCTCATTGGGCTTTATTCTCTGTATCAAATGAAAGTAAGTACATAAATATCTTTTAGTTTGAAAAACAAACTATAATGTTTAAAATTTTATACATTACATTTTAAAGTTTTACACTATGTACATCTACACTACAGGGCAAGTCATAGTTCTGAACTACTCAAAGCAGGTGAGGACACTTTCCACATGAGTGAACAGCCAAAAATTCACCATATCAAACTTTAGCTTCTCAGTCGTACTATTAAAACCTGTAAAGGATATATATTACAGCCCTTAAGGATGATCAAAACTCCGTAACCTTTGCAGGATAGACAAGTAAAAGCTGGGTCAAATCCTTAAATGCTTCAGGGGTTTGGAATGCCATATTCCAAAACAGAGAGAAACAGACTGCTCCTAGCTAACTGGGTAAATAGCACCATTTCAAGAGGTACTTTGCAGCACTGTTTTCTAGCCTTTCTATTGTTTCTGCACTGAGGAAAAAGTGATCCTTCATATTTTTATTCCATGTTCCAAGCATATTTAGGAACTACATTATGGAGGCACAGCTGAGGAAGGAACCTGATCTGAGAACACTTTGGGGTATGTGAAGGGAGAAATCAGAAGTGGCAGTATTGACCCACTGAAGCAAACAGTTTAATTTTGAAAAAAGAGTGGAAGATTCCCTATCACTTCATGCTTGCAATTCAAAATGTATTTCTTT
The DNA here is from genome assembly GCA_003676055.1 of Chloebia gouldiae. Taxonomy (NCBI): domain Eukaryota; kingdom Metazoa; phylum Chordata; class Aves; order Passeriformes; family Passeridae; genus Chloebia; species Chloebia gouldiae. The sequence continues at coordinate 26,152,286 of QUSF01000001.1, read as the reverse complement.
CTTGAAAGTTATTATTTTCTTGTAGTAAAGTTATACAGTCTCTTCAGGTTTTATTTTCTTAAATTGTAGATTTTTTGTGTTTTTTGAAGAAATCACTGATAATAACAGATTGACTAAAAATACTTTCAGTTCAGAGGCATGGTGAGTAGGTAAATTCTGTTTAATCTGTCAGAGAGACCTCAAACATAATAGAAATTGAATCCATCTGGCTCGCATAAGCAATAGGGAGTTACATAAGAATAAGGAGTCACACACTATGAGAAGCTAAGCATCAAGGAGTTGATACAAAGTAAACTAAGATAAACAGGAAACTATCCAATCATCTAGTATGCCAGGTACTGGCAGAAAAATTGGTATAAGGCCCCCTTATATGTATGGATACCTACAGTCAGAGTGGAATAAATTAGATGGAAATGACTGAGGTGCGTTGCTGTTTCACAGCTTTCTCACCTTTTTTCCATGTCTCCGTAGAGGCAACAAGGGCAACAGCATCCAGGTCTGAAAGAAAAGCTGTGAGGTCACAATTTGGGTGCAGACAGCCTTGACCAGTGTCCATTGCATATAATAAGTATGTAAAATCTCTTAGGGAGAAATTTTGTTCCAGAAAGTCTTCCTAGGCCAGGTATTATAAGCAGAAAAAAACCCAACAAAAACCAGGTCCTTCCATTTATCTTCTATTTTTTTGTTTATATTTAAAGACAGTGGCAGGATTGTCATGAGGTAGCAAGAGGGGGAACTCTCTTATACCAAAAGACCCAATATCAATATCCAAATCACTGAAGTCTGTTGCCATCCTGAAGGAATGCAAAGAGTTCCTAGTGTTGTATTAGCCTGCTGTGGGGGTAAGAAAAAAAAAATGTTATGAAATCAAATGCAATTGAACTACAAGTTAGTGCTTCATAACTGCAAAGTCCCTACTGACAATCTGCAATCTGTCAGCTTGTCCCACTCATCAACAAACAAGATTTAAATTTAATTGCCTTCGTGCTTCTAGCCTATGTACTGTCACGTTCCTTGCTTACTTACTACATCTATAAGTTAAAATTCTAGCTATAGGTCGTATACTTTTCTAACTGTCTTGTAAAGAAATGTATACATTTATTCTGATATTGTTTATTATCCTCCCAAATTAATTTGTTTGCTTTTAGTACAGAAATACTGGTTTGATAGAACTACTACAACCATTTAGCCCGATAATACAGTATTTCCATTGCTATTTACAGGCCATGGTTTTGTTCGGAATTTGCAAGCCTGTGGGATTGAAGTTAGTCATACTTGCTCTATTTGAACTTCTCCTATGCTGCCTGTAATTTTATTTTACTCAACTTAGTTGTGACAGCAATTTCCCTAATTGACCTATGGTTAATTTGTTTTCCTTTTGTTTACCTTTGTGTGGTCCCAGCAACGTTTTGTATAGATTGCAGTAAAAGTAGGTATTTGATGTAGAATTAAATATTTATGACTCTACAATGCAGTGTGGAGAAATACAGGTGTGGCAATTGAGAATAGACACAGGTTAGAGGGTAGCTAGGTGTAGGCATTGAGTGGGGCACAAGCTTGAAACTGGAGACTACAGCTATGAACACCTCAATAATTAATCAAAGAAATGCAGACCTGGACCTGGACCCAGATGGTTTTAGGGCTAACAAAGGAATAACATCTCCCACATTTAAGAGATATTGTATATATGAAATTTACATGTAGTGTGGAGCTGCAGATCAATGAAGAATGAGTAAAGGTGTGAAAGCATGTTAGCAAATGTTTAAAAGTAATTACAAGTGGATCCTATGGAAAGCAGGATGAGAGTGGGTATAGAACCAGGAAAAGTGGAGGAAACTAAGCATGCAAACTGCATTGTTACTTTTCTTTTTCTTCAGTAATTAAATCTGCACTAATAATGATTAAATTCTTCAGACTTCATTTATACTAACAACAAATTCCTGGTGTTACTTGTCTATAAGGTATGCTTCTACTTTGCCTGTAAACAAGATTTTGATCATAATGCTGTTTTTCCTCGGGGTAATTCAAATGAGTCACCAATCCTAGGTCTTAATCATGTTATGCAGAAGTAAAGAAAACAGTCATTCCAAATTACTTTCTTGTATGAGTCCACAATCTGTTGTCTATTATAATTCATTCTAGTTTTGGGAAGCTGCTTGTCAATGCAGGTTTTTTCTCCCAGAGAAGCTGTATATCCACAGGATGACAAAACACTCTGAGAAGATTGGAGGAGGAATGAAAAAAAAAAACACCAAGGGATATCAACAAGGAGGTTAGGCTATTTTTCTCAGGATTTCTGGAGAATTAGGAGTTAGGGGATAATGGTAACAAACATGATGGGAGAATAGGATGGGATTTTAGACAATATACTCTATTGAGGGTGGGGGGAAACAGAGAAAAGCAAAAAAAGAATGTCTGAAAACAAAAGCTTTAATGTTAAGTAGGACAAAGCTTTAAGCCAGCCAGAAAGAGTTCTGGGAAGATAAGCTATATATGGAGTGGTAAACAATGTGTATAAGATATAGTGTTCTACTGGTTTATCCTATTTAATTACTTGAATATCCCCACCACACTTTAGCCTTGGCAAGTTAGCACTCTCACCAACAGGGCACTGCTCAGAGAACAGCAAGGAACAAACACAGCTCCCAGAGGGTAGAATAGATGATTCCAACCTGCTTGGACGAAGGTGGGGATAGAAAAGAGGGGCTGAGGCATATGATGGTTGTAGGGACTGTAGCACAGTCCCTGGACACAGAAGCAATTTAGACACTTTTTGTGTACTAGTCTAGATGCAGGTTGATGGGCCAGCTGGGACTACTGAGAGGGAAAAAAATATTCTGTACTGCTTTGTGCTCTTCAGAAGGCAGGTGCTATAATAGGATGCATAGAATAAAGAGTATTTAAAGGAGTACCTTGGAAGTCTCGTGTACAGCTGTGACTTACAGAAAGTGTAATCTGACAAAGGTCACAAAGTACTAATTCACACAGTACTTGCAGCAGATACTGTTTTTTCCGTGATGCAAAACTTGTTTGTATGTCCAGAGCGAGTCAGTTACCACAGATGGCCTTTTTAAGAAAAAGAGATCACATAATACAGGCACAATTGGATTTGCAGCTGTGTAACTTGGAATTGTGTGTACCAAACCCCTGATTTTTATTCTTTCTGCAAATGATTTTCACAGAGCATAATATTCATATACTCTGAAAAGCACAGTGTAGTTTCAAAAGAATTATATGCCAGATTAGTACCCTGTAACAGGGTGTAACAGCACTGTGAAAAAGTCATTGCTTTTTTATAGGAGTGATCACTCGTTACAATAGATGAAGTGTAGAAAAATACCTAAACAACTAATATTGGTTGGTTTTATTTTTTTCACAAAATTACAAATGTGAGAAAAAAAAGAAGTTAAGAGTGTTGAATCTATACACAAAACCCCATAATCTGATTGGCCTTTTTTTTTTATTTTAGAAGCTACATTGCTTAGGCAGTACCCATTTTATTTTTTCAAACACAGACTTTAGGTGGTCTCAAATATATAAGATTAGTATTTATTTCTAAAATATTTTTAGCATATTATATTGAAAGAACAAACAAAACAAAAGAGTCCTGAAGAATAGCTTTGTATGTCATGCTGTGTATGGCTATGGTGTTTTTATTTCTGTTCTATCACTAATTATGATATCTCATGAATTCTTTTTTAAGTAACAGAATGAAAGGTAGAGACTCATTCTGCAACAGGTGAGGAGACAAGGGTTTCTGTTTTGAAGAGAAAATACATGTTTTGGAGATCCAGGAAGGGATAAAATCTGTAGGTTTTCATCCACAGAAAATGCTGCCCACCTATCTTCTTTTTTCTACCAACCAAGATAAAAATTTCAGGCTATGAGAAAACATGAGGAGTATTTACTTAGTTCAATTTTGTTTGCATTTGATTTTGAGTTTAAAATGCTTCAAGCATCAAAACAAAGAATGTATGGATTTTTTAAATTTTCTCTCTGCAAAACACAATTCTTATTGCACAATTAGAGATTTAAAAATATCAAAATACTGTCATCAGCTAAAGCTGACACAAAATAATTAATGCCACAAAAAATGCACCTTTTGTACAAAAAAAAAAATCCTGTGGAAAAATGCTGATTTAATCTTACTGCTGAGATTCAATTTATTTCTAAATAAAAAAAAATCCAAAATATTCTGCTTCCATAATATCTACTTTTACATTGCAAACTAGAAACTTGTTTTTCATTTTCATATATTTTAAATAAAAATATGTTAAAATTCATTGATGGCCACAACCTAGTAAAAGCAGGTTTGTGTCATGTGTGCCAGCCTCACCATGCATAGCTTCAAAATCAGATTAAAAAACAGTTGAGTGCGCCAGAGAGCTCCACCACTTGTTTCATTTTCCCACACAACCAAGACAGCAGTAGAATAAAAAGGCTGGATGAAACTCTCCACAAAACCAACCCTGCAAATGCCAAGCAGAGCAGGCATGCATGAGGTCAGGAGTGGTGGAAAGCAGTGGGAGACACCGGCAGCCAGGGGGGATTTGACATAAGTGCTCAGGCACAAGGTCTGAAGGTTTAGCCATACGTGTTCAGTGGGTGCAGGTCTTTGAAGATTTGGGAGCTTTAGCACTCAGACCATGCTGCTCTGCTTCTGGTTCCAGAGTTATTTCTGCCTCCCTTACAGTGGCAATGGTTTCCGAGAGTTCCAAGACACTGGAGTAAGGCATAGTCTTTTCGGGGCCATTGTCATCTTGAGTAATTTACAGCAAATCCAAGACCTTGGGTCAGGTTTAGAATCAAGACATTACAAATGGTATTTTTGTACTCATGTAATTGTGATATTATTTACCACAAAGTAAATACATGTTCTGTAAAAGAGCTTCATACTTCATCCCTTGTTTTTATTCTTACATCTTGTTTTTTATTACTCTTCAAAATATTGTGAAACCATGATTTAATTTATATCAACAACAATGCTCTGAGAAAACAATATCTTGGCATAAGAGTATATTCAAAGATTTTTAGCTATAGACTTATATTTGCAACTTGGTTTAGTTTACCATGCGCAATATAAAATAATGTAATCTTATACACTATAAAATCCATTATTCTATTAGTGATATTTATTACAAAAGATTTTCCACATCTAGGTGTACAAAAAGATGTTTTGGCATCAGAGACAAAATTAAGATGAAGCTAATGCATTAAGGTTAAGGCAATGCATAAAATTGGTGGGGGTGGGTTGCTAATTTAAGTTCCTACGGTTTAATGAAAAATGCAATATTTCCTAATTGAAAACAATTGTTCAATTTCTATTTGTGAAATAGACAATATAAGTGTTGGTGAAGACATAATTCACAGAATTAATGCAAGAATTCCAGGGATTGAAATCAGGTATCTTTTTGTATTAGTAATCAAAATAACTGTATTCATAATATCACTGGTCTGAATTTTAGTATATTTTGTGGCCCGATTGGCATATTAGAAATTTTATTTTATTTTAAAAATGGCATAATTTATATTACAATAGTTTTAAGGAGCTCATTGTAGATCAATAGCATAGGAATAAAAAATAAAGTAAAAATGAAACACTATGAGTCCAAATATGCTCCTAGAATATATATCTGAAACCTCAACTAAGACAAATTAAAAGATCCCCATTCACACTGAAACCAACTTACAGATTATTTTGTGGAATGCAAAAAAAATTACCAATAAAATCAAAAACTCTTTCACTGCTTAGGAAGGCAAAATACCTTGACACAGAGATTTGTTACAGAGTATTTCCATTCTGAAAGACTGATTTCAAAATTTAGGCTGTTTGGTTTTGCATATCTTTACATTATGCACATCATTCCTACAGGCTAAAGTGTACGCCATGTTTCAAAAAGCTGGCTTTCCCTCATATACACTTGATTCAACCGCAATGCCAAAACATTCTCATAATTTTGTTTCCTTAGAAGAGCTTTCTGAAGTATTCTGGACATTTCACAAAAAAAGATCAGCCTAATGCTTGATATATATCAATATACAAATGTGATAATCTATAAATTGCCAAGGATAAATTGCCTTTCCTAAATGGCAGTTATTAGGTCGAAACATTGCCCCATTTACTATTTCATCATCATTGGCAGTAACTTTTTATGAGGAGTGGGAAGCTGAAAGGAAATTAATGTACAGTTCAATACAATTAAGGTCTCTATTTTGCTAAGCAGGCTTAAAGGAAATTAATATAATTTGAAAACATATAATGACAACAATTTAAATAATTTGGATCAATGATGTCCAGGAAAACAAAACAGAACATTCAGTCTTTGCATTCAAGCCCAATGGCAGTCTGGAGGATAAATAATAATAATGCTATTGAAATAATAGGAACAACATCTCAAGTGAGAAGTTAAACATCTCAGGCATCAGTGTAGTTAATTATTCTTTTGTTCTTTAGGAACAAAAGAATACTGTGCTGTCAGTTCATGTAGTGCTTGTTTGATGCGCCTTTCTTATGGAAGCTGGAAATATAGATTCAAGTCTGACATTTGTAATCATGATCAATGCAAAACTATGCAAAAAAAATAAAGAAATTAAACAAGTATTGATTCATGACAAATGACACAACCATTTTTTTTCTATTTCATTTGGATTAAATCTGTAAAATTTGGTTCATAACTTTTAATATTTTATTACTACTATTTTTCTTTCTGGTCACCATTTTTGAAAGCTTTCTTAAACAAAAGTTTTTATCATATGAGTTCTCAGTTTTTGATTGTTACTGATATGTTAACGAAATTTTACTTCAGATTTTAATGTAAATTTTAGTAAAATTCAGAAAATTGAATTAATTCCTTTATTATTTGAGGACATGTTTTACTTTCTTCTCCTTTTTTTTTTTCTCCCATCAGTTGCCCTGCTAAAGTTTCTTGTAGAACTAGCTGAGATAATGTTAGTTTTAAGTTTTCCTTGTTAGAGAATCCTGTAATTTGTGTATAAATTTTGTACTATCATTAAATTGTAAACCCCACAGATACATGTTTTAATTCTTAAACTAACTAAAAGGAGGTTGACTTTAATGGCAGTTGAGCAGCCCAATCCCCTAATCAGCTTTGGAAATCTAAATGCAAAAGTCATGCTGACAAAATAAATTAAGCAACAACCTACGCATCCTTTTCATTCCCTAAACACAGAGAAAAGCTTGATAAAATAAAAGATGAATGTAAATGATGATTCTATACATGAAGTTTAGCAGAGCAGAGTCCACACTAAGCAACCCTGTGCTGGGGGCTGAAGCATTTCCTTGGACCACAAAAGCAGCAAATGAGCTAACTGAACAAAATGACAAAAATTAACTGGGGTAAACCTGGGACCTTCCCCTTGTTTTCTTACATATTTACACCAAAAATGGAAATCAGATGCAGTCTGATAGTTTGGCTTTAAAAAACATATATACATATTAAAAAAAATGTAGATAAGCTCTTTCAAAGTCTGTCATCTGCCACAAATGATCTCTGCTCCCACTATTAATTTGTCTTCACTTTCTTAGGCTGTTTGTCTAGTAAGTTTTCAAAGCTTAAGAGATAAGAATAGGAAGAGAAATCAATGTGTCCTTAATTTAATCACAGGCCTGAGTCACTGAAATTTTACAGCATGTTGCCTAGAACTGTTCAGTCTGATAATTCAGTTTTGTCAGAAACTTCTTAGATGTCATTTGTACCACTGCCTATCATGCTATCATTCAAGTTAGAATCAGAGATTATTTCCACTATTATTGAGTGAAATATTTTAATCATATTTTAATTGTCTATAATTTGCAATCTTGTCATCTAAGATGTCTGTAGATTAATCTTCTGATGCTATTGCATGTGATACAATCAAATATTAGCTGCAGCCAAGACATAGAGGAACAGTTTAAAATCGTTTTCCTTCATAATATTTGCTTTCCTATATTTTATATTTGGTGTTCCTGTTTCATATAATCAGTGAGATATAAATGTTTCTGTGAAGAGACATTCCATCATAATAGTTTGTCTATTCCAACATTGTTAGAACAATAATAGTACAAAAAACCTTTGCTTCCAGAGTCTAGAAAGTTGCTCAGCCGACACCTTTTCCTTGTCATGAGGGCATCTAATGCAAGTCCTTTAATTATGCAAAACTCTTCTGAGTAACATTTTGTATTGAATATGTTTGTTTGTCTGAAACAAAGTATAAACAAAATATAATCAGTAGTGCTGAACTTAATTTTAAAGTAATATGTAATGAAATAAGAAATTATAAACCTGTGCATGTCCATTCATTCAGTGGATTTACACGTGGTCTCAGCAAAGCAGGTTTGTTAGCTTCATTCTATGTTCTGAATATCTATTCATTTATTCATTCGATTATAAATATCACATTCTAAAAGAAAAAAAAAGAACAAAAACAAAAACCAAAACCAACAAACTCTTCTGAAAGTGGCACTGATTCTTCTCTAGAACTACTTCACTTTTCTTCCAATTACTCATCTGTAGGAAAAGAAGTACATCACATATGGCATGTGTGTAAATATTAGAAAGAGAAATGTAAATGTTCAAAATCCAGTGGTTTTGTATAACATTCTGCTGATTTGAATCCTTGTAATTGGTGATGAAGTCTAAATAGCTGACTCGTCCATATCCATTGAGCTTCACGATACTGCAAAAGTAGCACTGAAACTACTCTGTATATATTATATAAACATGCAGTAGAGAAGTCCTGATGTGTAACAAAATGACTTGTCACGTAAATTATAGACCCCTTGCATGTATTAGTGAAATGTACTCGAGAAATATAAAGGGTTCCTAATTTGTTTAACTTATCCTGAAATTTAAAGAAATAAAGAAGGAAAGAGATATAAATGAGATACAGAAGAAATGTTTTGAAAAGGTACAGATAATACTAGATGTCGCAGTACTATTTTCTGGGTGACTATCTTCTGCAATGAGCCTTTGCTAAGCAGATATTTTCTTTTTTACAAAATATATTGATCAAAATCTGTTACTTATTGATTCTTCACCCTTTTCAGTAAAATAAATCAAGCTTATTGTCTTCATCTTAGAAATACTACATAGCTATTCCACCAGGAAAGTCCATAATTTTCCTAATGCCTTTTTTGTTAAGGTATTTTTTTTCAATAACACCTCATTAACACCTACCTTTGTAGCATTGTTTTACTCCTTTTCATATCTGTTTCTTAATAAGCCGGTCTGAGCTCCTGTATGTGACAGAAATGTACCTATCAAGCAGCTGTCACTGTGTCATGCTTAATCTGTTGTCCTTGACACATGGTTATCCCCCCCACACTCATTTTCATTCAAAACCCTCTTCAAGACCGCCTCATTCGTAGCTCTCATTCCCAGCCCAACACCAATAAAACTATTTATGTTAGTGGCAGGAAGGGATGTGAGGGTTAAAAACTGGACTGCACATTTTATCTGTGCTGCTGAACACCAGCAATCATGAGATGCTGAGTGAAAGGACAGCTTCTCCCTATCTCAGGTATTGCACAGTATGAACACATATCTTCACTAAGGCATCTTTGTTTTCAGTATCACAAATTGAAAGCATATAAAGTAAAAAAAAATCAATTATTTCTCATAACTGTCAAATCCTTGGACTCTGATTGGAGGATCGTGTGGCATGAGACTCATGATAATTTCTCTTTCAAATGGTGTCTAATGTTTAAAAATTAGCAATACTTTAAAAAAATTGTTGCTAACCTGAATCTAAAAGGGTAAATTTCTTTGCAAATCTGACATTTAGCAGTAAATTACAAACATATAGAAATCTAGTCTTGATGTTAATTCAAGTTAAGGAGTTTGTTTTGTGTAGTGTGTCTTTTATACCACCCTCCCATACCTTTTTTTTTTCTTGGAACTTTCTTTTTTTGAAAAAACTATTCTTGAAAAATTCAGTCAATAAAGCAGCAAATCCATTTAGAGCCCTCCAATCTCATAGACTCTCTCAAACACAGCTGTAACTGTAGTTTGATAAAGATAAATTACCTTTTCCTCAGACTTCAGATTACTTATTGTGTGTGCATTAAGCAATGCATAGGAGTACCTATTAACTCTGTGGCACCAAAACTTCTAACACAAGTTCAGTTGAATTAGACACAAAATTTACTGATTTTACTAATATTTTTTGACTCAAATTCTATTTCTTTACTGGACATTACTCAACACACTATTAACCCAGACACTGAAAAGTAAAATACACAAATACCTTGGTGCAAGATCAAAAATACAATTTTATCAGATATCAAAACACAGCTACTCAAAAATATTTTATGAGGGAATTATCTATAAAATCAGAAAGTGTTAACAGAGGGTACAACATATATTTGAAGATGGATAGGTCAGTAGTTCCCATCAATCAAAATAATTTATTTTCTTATCGCAAGAGGGACAAGGACATGCTCACACATAAGATATTTGAGGGTCAGAACACAGAGTTTTTTTTTTTTTTTTGGTCTCTTTTTTTTATTATTTTTTTTCCCAGAGCAGTAGAAAGCCTAATGAAGAGTTTATCAGCATCCATGTGCATCTTGTGTACAATTATTGTACACATTTAAGGTAAGTTAATTATACCTAGGTTAATTATACTTATGAAGATTTCATGAAGTTTCTCTACCCTTATTAATATCCAAAGTGTGAAGAAAAGTTATGGAGACATTCTGAGTTATTCATACTTCATCTACAAAAAAGTTTTTTTGTTAGATAAACATATGCTATATAATTATCACCACAAAAATGTAATCAACAATGACAGTAATATTCAAATATGTCATAGCAACATAAGCTGAAAACCAATGAGAAAAATTGCTTGAAAGGAAAAATGACTGTGACCAAATCCTACAAAAAAACATTTCACAGAAAGATCAATATCAAACAGTCTACACTATTGGTCTTATTTATCTTTGTTACTTTGGGTGAGCAAGCTACCCTCCTTGACAGGACTAACCAGAACTATAGGAAAAACCTGGAGCTTGACATACTCCTAGGGGAACACTTACCCTCTTGATAACATCTTAATCCCACCTATATATGCCCAGGTATTGTCCTTTTCTACTGCCTACGAACTCATCCCTGAATAGGATATTCTTCAGAGGATCTGACTATGTTTCCTGAGTACATATACAGTGAAACGATTGCTAGAATCAAGGAATTTATAATAAGTGACATAACCCCTGCTGCTCTCTGAATAGAATTTGATTTTAAAATGGTCCTCCAATCCCAGGTACTGAACACCTCTGAAGGATACTGAGTTATTTTTTATAAAATGACATTGAAGAAAGTGCAGCAGCCATTACAGATGTGCTCAGCAATATCTCACAGGCAATCTTAGGTAACAGTGAGTTTTATAGAGAAGAGATGCTGCCCACAAGAGCGCTATTATCTCCAGCTCTTATCTGAAAATGTCTCTTATGATTTTAACATACATTTGGATAACTGCCAGAGAGCTTGTTTTAAAATGTCACCCAAAGTACATAGCTCTTCTATCAGTGGAGCACTAGAGAGTGTCACTTTGAGACTTGAACCCATGACATTGTGTCAGGTGCAAAAGTCATAACAAATGAACCAGAGAGAACTCGGCAGCCTGCCTCATGACTTCTTATCTTAACACAAATTGCTATGACAAAATGCATTGCTTCTTAAAGAGAAATGTCATTTGCACCCAAACCTGGAATTACAGCATCTGGTCTTTATTCTGTTAAATAACCACAGTTTAAGGCTGTGTCTTCTTTTATAAACATCTAGGTTAATACTAAATAAGAAAAGGGATCTGTGAATATTAAATACAATTCTTAACAGTGATCTTAACTTTTACTTTCCCATTTATTTCTTATTGCTGCTATATGTAGTTTTAGAATAACAGTATTGTTTTCCCTTTAAATAATGAATTGTTAATGAAAGAACTAATTCTTCTATGCTGAATGAAAAAATGAAAAAAATTACCCTGTGTTATTGTGTGTGAACTAATAAAATAAAGTGTTATTGTGGGTGAACTAATGGCAAAACTCATTCATTTAAAGATAAGAATCTGATAGATATATATTCCTGACTATATATTCAAAATATTGGATAATTATTAATTCAAAGCACATTTTATGTATAACACAGATATTAAATTTTGTACCCCTCTTTTTAGCTTGTTCTAACAACTACTTAAATTTTTGTTTTATTCGGAAGGACTAAATGAGGATGAGACCAATCTATTACCTAACAGTTGCATTACCACCATTACCCAGTAAATGCTTCCATTTTCAGTGAGATTTTTCCATACATATTAGAAACCATCTTAAAACATGACCTTATCCTTTTTGTGATTGCCATAAGTTAGTGTGTCTTTAATTCCTCCATCTATCAGTCTAAAAAGCTGAAAATAAGCTGACTAAACATGTGATTATCTTTAGCCATAGTCCTAAAAGGGAAAACTTTCCCTAAAAGGGAAAACTTTCCCATGATAGCTGTGCCATCGCTTTTGTAATAAACACACCTTCTGGCTGTCACTGCTATATTGCCAAACAGTAGAGTAGTCATAGGTTTTGTTGAGGTCTGAGAGCTTTTGAACCAGTGACAGAGGATACTGGCAAGTCATTTGTCCATCACAATATTTTTAGCTTTGATCATTGCTCACTTGCTGAAATATCTATTTCACGATGTTTATTTTCTTCAATGATATAACTCTGCATTTGAGAGTATACAGGTTTCAGTTACAGAAATGGACACTGATACCAGATCACTCTGCAGAAACAGTCCTTTCTTTTCTGCCACTAATTTCCATAGGATAAATGGTACACAGGGATTAAAGTTATATAATTGGTTCCTTCTTTTAGGTACACGATTTCTTTAAATACAAACACAACTATTCTGTCATGCTTAAAGCTTCTAAAATAACTGAGTTTCAAGTAGTCCTTTATCTTAAGCCCCAATTTTAGCCAATGTTCTGTACAACTGCCTATGCAGCGAGGTACTTCTGTAAATCTAATGAGGTGCATGTTCAATACAGTGTTCTCTAATATATTCTGATTATCCAAATCTTTTTTATTTCTAATAAGAAACATTGAAGTTTGTAAAAATGTTTGACAGTGGCACCTGCATCCTGACATATAAACAGTAATTTACAATGCTTGTGATGTTTTCAACATCATCTTCTTTTTAAATAGTGAAAAGTACATCAAGAAATTTTTCATTAAAATTCTGAAACCCCTCAAGCTAAAAAATACTTTGGGTAAACAAATTGTATGCCAGAATGAAGTATGTGTGCCACCATACATCTTGTGGGGCAGCAGTTCTAGCATGAATTCCTTTTGAGCATATGGTAATTTTTCATTAGAAAACACTTTTTATTCTAAGTACAAAATTCTATTTTTAAGCATTTAATTCATTTTTTTCATTAATTTCTACACCAGCACACATTCCTAATGGATAACTTGTGAAACCATAGACCTCTCTAATCTTTTATGTACTAACTTATATGTACTACAAAACAGGGATGCTTTAAGAGATGGTTTAAATTTCTCCATCATTCACCTCTCAAGGAGTACATTTTTGCTCAACTAAGAACCTAAACCTCTAAGGTGTGCCTTGTGTGTCTTCACTGCAGAGGGAAGATTTCATCACATATGCATATGAGAAGTCTAAAAATCTGAGATACATGAGTAACTACAGCACTTGGTAGATAGTGCCCAGCACAGAAATTTATGTTTTCTGGGATTTACCTTAATGTTCATCCACAATTTTGAAACATATTCCATGAACCACCTTTTTCTTAGGACCATATTCAGGGCTGCTCACCTTGTGCTGTGTTACAAGCTATAAACATATCCTCAGGATTCAGCTGACAGAAGAAAGAACAAGGACAAATTCCATTACTTTTACATTATAGCAAGTATAAAAACATGACTGATTTATTTCACAGGAGACACCATCAAGCAGCTTTCAAGTAGATGTAATGTTCTGACACTACTGATTCAAGGAATTTCTTAATTTAATTAGGTCATTATCAGACAAATATGAATAGCTGAATTTGGAGATTCCATTAATTCAAACAATCTGTGAGAACACATTCTGCACTAATATTCATCATGTTTAGAGTGAAACTAAAATGAACTATTATTATCACTGCAAACTTTAGAAATGAACAGATGATATCAGTGATTAATATTCTTTATTTTTTCTGTGACCTAATAAAGTGAAAGGATATGTTTCATGTATTTGATATCTTTCTGATAAATTTTCTATAACCCCAATTCCTATAACCTTTACTGCTTTGTCTGAACCTCTATTCTCTTGAAATGCACTGCTTATACTCATAGATGTGCTCAAGCCAGCTTTATTTTTGTTGTAAATTGATCATGTCAACATCAAAATTGGAAATATTTGGTAATAGTTACTGTAATCAAAATAAGTCCATTTACAAGGTGGACTTTACAGAATCAAAGCTGCACATAATGGTCTGGAAGAATGTTCTTTCTAAACCTCCCTAATTGAATCCACAAAGAGAATTTACAGAAGGACAGAACTGACAGAATTAAAATACCTGAAGAAAATACATTAATCATAGAAGTTTTTAAAGAGTTTTGGTCCTTGTTACAATTAAAAATATAAAAGAAATCAAATTCCTAAAAAAAGTATAAGTCTTTGCAGTGTTATAGCTAATTAACAAAGCAAAAAGGATGCTCAACACTGACATAAGTACATCTAGTGCATTTTGATTAAAATTTGGTAATATCCCCAAGGGATAAGAAAGAAATGTAAGATTAGATGAAAACTATAAAAACCACTAGTATTAAATCACTCTGATTAATACCAAGCTGAGGAAAAGGGAAAAAAATGTTTAAAAGATCAACCCTCTCTACCTTTGCTTTTCTCATACTTGATGTTGATCAATTGTTCTTTTCCTGTAAAATGGCTTTTTAGGTTAAAATAGTTCAAATTTAAATTCTATCTCTTGCAGTATAAAAGGAAAAGAAAGTAAAATACATTAAATGTGATTCTAAGTGGGAAATTTTAGCATGCAACCGTGCTTGACAGACGCTTGTGTGTATTGTGTATTACTTAATTTGCTTCTGCTTAATATACATTTCCATTCAGATTTCTTTGTTTTTCCAGACAAATTTGAGATACTTTCCAGCTTAATGTGACTATTTTCCTGTTGTCAAGATTTGAGCCTGCTTAATAAATTAAGATTTTCCTTCACCTTTGAGAAAGGAGAAAATAAATTTGAAACAAAGCTTCAGAAAAGAGTAAATGATGAATGAGTAAGTGGTGTTTTTCTGCTTCATAGCAGATAAAACTGTTTGGCTATGAATTTAGAAAAGACCTTGTGCACTGCATTGCAAATAGATATGGAGGATAATATGGTACTTAGATTCAGTTTGTGGGGGGAAAAAAAGATAAGAAAATAAGTATGGAAGATTGCATCTAGTTTTTCTTCATTAAAACACTGTAAGAACAGGCAAATAATAATATGATGCCTCTCTGCTATCTCCCATGGCAACTATAGATTCAGAGAATTTTGCAAGTGCACATGAACAAATTGTTGTGAACAGGATTATTTTGAAGGTCAGTTTGTGATACTGTTTTTGGAAACATTGTGAGAGAAAGGAAGATAGAGCAGTAGCCATGAGCAGAATTTTGCATTTTAGTTAATTTTAAATTGAAGAAGTATATAGATGGATCATAGAGTAGGAATTAATAGTGAAGCTGATTAGCAAATGATCTATTTTCAAAAGCTGAGAAACTTACTGTATGTGTTAAAGGCTTGCTTTAAAAAATGTTCTGAAGAAAGGTGAAGAAACAATTTGTTATTTCTCTCCATTTCCTTATCATCTCTGTCATTTATATTAATTTGAAAAAATGAAAGATATGTCAGGACAGGGAGGCTGAAGAGCAAGAAGAATGAGAAAATTTTAAAAAAGGAGGACATTTGATGAAAATAATGTTTTAACCTCTTTTAAATAAAGATAAATTTATACAATTTTAGGAATCCATAGAATGCATATTTTTAATAATTGAACAAAAGTCTTGGGAGACCAGGATCCACATTTGACATGGATTCATATGAAAGGTAGTCTAATTATATTGCTGCATGGGAAAATTGAGATTAATGTCATTAGGGCAAATACAGAGAAGCAGAAAAATCTTGAAGCTTTTTGCCTCTGGACTCATTTAAGGACCTTCAGATCCTCTCTGACTCATGGAGCTCAGAACTGCATGCAGTGCTCCAGGTGAGGCCACACCAACAGTGAACACAGCAGGATAATTGCCTCTTCTGACTGCTTGGTCATGTAGTGTTTGATGTGTCCCAGGCTGAGGTTTGCCCTCTGGGCTGCCAGGGCAATGCTGGCTACCACTGAACCTCCTGCTGGCCAAAAGCCCCAGACCACTTCTCTCAGGACTGGTCTCCTTGTGCCTTGCGTTGCTCCATTCTAGGTGCAAAATCCAACAAAGAATATGATTACTTCTTACATTTGTAAGAAGAAAATGTTGTATTTCCCTTTGAGTTAAATGTCTGTGCTTACAGTGTGTTAATGTAATTTCTGTTCTTTCCTGTCCATTTGTGTTCATTTCCTGTTCATTGGTGCAAATGTTGTTTTTTTTTAAGGGGAAAATTAAAAAAAGGAACACTTTATCTCATAGAAATGTGTTTTCTAGGGTGGGTAAATTAAACATGAAAGTCAAGAAGGCCCTTTGAGATTATTTCCAGCCACTCCTCTCCCAGTTTATACTCATGTCTGGCACTATTCCATCCCAGGTTCAGGATCCAGCATTTGTTGTTTAAGTTCATGCCATTGATGATGCACGAGAGTTGTTCAACAATAAGTAAAACATAGGTGTCATTAACACTGTGTTCATAACAAATCCAAACCATAGCAACCTCAAAGCTATACTTGTCCCTTGTGAGAACACCTCCCAGTTTGACATCGCCAACAAATTTGTATCCAGGTTGCTGATAAATATATTGAACAGAGCTGTCCTTAGAACTGGACCCTGAGGAGCACTGCTGGTGTCCAGTTGCATGCCAGATATAGGCCCATTCATCAAAACACTTTGAGCCCTGCCCTGCAGCCAATTCTTTACCAAGCCTGCTGTGTATCTGCCTATCTGACAGCTGGACAGCTTGTCCAGAAGGATGCTGTGAGGGAAAGCATCAGAGACTTGACAAAAATCCAGAAAAACTTCATTCACTGCCTTCTGCTCATCCACTAGCCAAGTGACCTTATCACAGAAGGATATCAAATCAGTTAGACAGGAATTTCCCTTCATGAATTTGTGTTGACTGTGCCTGATGAGTGCATTGCCCTTTAAATGCCTTTCAATAGCACCCAGTGTGACCTTCTCTGCAATTTTTTCCAGTTACTGAGGTCAGCCTAACAGATCTGTGGTTTCTGTGCTGCACTTCTTTATCACATAGCAGAAAATTCAGAACTCAGGAGAAAGGAGTATTTAATTTATCTTGCTCTTTTCAGACATTACCTTTAGCAGAATTTAGACAGCAACAAGGATTGTTTTTCATTATGAAAAACAGGACTGACCCTACCTCAGGAGATATGTAACTGCTGAAAATCTTTGCAGTTCTCATTATTGCAGGTTTAGTTCCAAATTTTTTCTTCTAGATCTTACTGGATTTTGTAAGAATACACCAGCATGGACCTACACCAGTGTAGGACCATACCTACACTGTCTTAGTTCAGGAAGTCGCCTAATATTTCACTTTCTCAGACCCATGCTTGGCTTTCTTGACACGAAGGTAAGGGACAGAGGATCTGGCTTTCACTTTTCACTAAATGTCAGTCAAGACTCAGATTACCTAGAGATAATATTTCTTTTTTTTTTGTAAATTGTAAGCAATTGTTTGTGACCGAATGTATAGACTTGTATCATTGCCAGTAGGTTAGGCGAGATACAGACTAATCTCAGGCCAGGTTAATTTATGCTGCAGGTAAGGGTAAGGCTGAGGTCTTCACTATCATTGCAAAAGATTTTTTCACAATGACAACAATAAAAGCTCTGGGCAGGTGCTACTTATATGTATTTGAGCTCAAGCTTATCTCACTTCTTATGTGATGTTTTGTGGTGTTTTATGATCTTATGGCTGTTTTTAAATATTGAGGTGAAGATTTTATATAATTTACTAACGTATCTCCTTGCAAATATTTTAAAAATACCTAAAGTGAAATACAGAAAAACTGTTAATAAAGAGGACATATTCAATGCAGGTTTTGTTTATTACAAAGGGCACAATTTTTCTCTAATATCTATCTATCTATCTATCTATCTATCTATCTATCTATCTATCTATCTATCTATCTATCTACCTCTATCTATTAAATCTACTATCTATCTATCTATCTACTTTAATTAAAGTGCCTGTTTTTCTTGGCTAACAAAATGACAGCAGGGTAACTAGTCCAGAAGTAGACAGACTGTAGATATCTGTCTATTTTTTTTCTGTAAATAACTGAAATGAAATTACGCAAGAGAAAGTAACATTGCAATATTATTCACTATTTAAACATTATGCTGCTTTATTACTCCATTCTCAGAATTTTTACCAACCAGCAATTTGTCAAAGGGCACCAAGAAAACAGTTAAATTAAATTTGTAGAAGAGATATATCAAAATGCCAAAAAGATGGAAATATACTGTTAATTATCACAAACAGTGTTTTGGATTTTTTAAGGTAGTAGTTTTTTTGGGTTTGTGAGTTTTTGAAGTTGATTTTTCCAAATACAGAGAATAATTGAACTAACCACAAATTTAAAAAAAAACTATTATTTTTATTTATGGAATGTTGAAGGTTAAATGTATTAATCAGTAGTATAAATTTTCAAAAATTAAGAGAGTCCAGTATGAGAGAACTGATGTTCAATGCACTGATGTCTTCTGTGTTCTCACTGACCTGTAACAACTTTGACCTTCACTCATTAGCTGCTTAAGCAAAACTGAATTCTTAAAAAAGTGTTTCCAAGGAGAAGAGTATTATTCATAACCTGCAGATCCTATGAAAGGTTTATGACTGTTAGATTTAACATTCCTAGATATGTGTGGACGGAGCTATTCACAGTAATCATACAGATCTCTGCAGTACTGACAACATTTTGTGCATGTGCTGAAGACATGAAGGAATAAAAATTCCCCACTGAAAAATTTTGCAGTTCCTCTTGAGCATAAACAGCCTAAACAAAAAAAAAAAGAAAAATGCTGATCAACTAAAGCCAGCAAAAACTGATGAACTCATGGGTGTGTACCACTACCTCCACAAAACCCTCGCTTGCCTTTGATGCCTCATTTTTAGAATACAGAGTTTATTTACTCAAAGGCTGGTAAGAATTCTCCCTATTTACTTGTGTAGCTGATTATTTGCAGTTATTTACAGTAACCACTAGTAATGGTTTACAGACTTTTTAATTATGGAGTGACATTTGCAAAATGGGTTCTATTTTCACCAGTATTACTACATTAAATGCTGTCATGAATAAGTAAGTTTCTGTCAGATGAGAAATCCAATTTATAACCAACATTACTCTGCCTGGGTCGTGACCTCTAGTAAAGAACTACCAGCTCAGGATATGACTTCGCAGAACAGCTCTAGGCACTGAAGAGATACGTGGATTAAAGACCCGTACATCAAACAGACATGTCCAGAAATACTCTGTCTTTAGTAAATTGATCATTTAACCGAATAAATGTTCCTGTGCTCAGAAGGGAAAGAGATACATTTCTTTAAAAAACAAAACTCATTGTATCATCTTTGTGCAAAGTGAAGATCCAAGTTGATTAATAACGACTGCAGCACTTTCTCACAATCAACAGCAAGTCTCTTGAATCATTAATGAAATGAGTTCAAAGTCCCAGAAACTAATAATTTGTGTACTTTTAGCACTAAATGAACTCATCTTTCTTGTCTAGCTCTTCCAGTGTCAGAAAGATCCTGCATGTAATGCACCATATCTGTTGTAACTTCTGAATTAACAGTGTAATTGCACTTGGCATTCAAGTTCCACTCTGTGCCAGGCAGTGAAAAAAGTGAGAAAGGAGACAGCTTGTCTCCAGATAGGATTCTACTCTCCTCTTTAAATTTCTACAGTGTAGGTGGCAGTATACGAGATGGATGTCTAGGCTTCCAAGAAATGCCAAAGAGAGGGAATCAAAAATAGTTAATGTAATCTGGGGAGTAATTTGTGTCTCCAGAATTAAGAAGGCAGGTATAGAGTCAGTTGAATGAACATATTATGAGATGTTCTATCATATTTAAGATTTCTCAGGGATGTTTAACTAAATAAGGCTGGACTAGATGATCTCCAGATGTCCCTTCCAACCCTAAAACTTCTGTGAATCTGTGATTCTATGTTACTCCTGCACAATGTTGAAAAACATGGTATCGGATCTACAGAAAACTTGTCCTCTTCTGAACTAGCAGCTGGAGGAAAAGTGGGACACAGAAGAGTAAATCTGTCTTTTCAGTGTAAAAATAAAAATATAATCTAAACCAGTAATTTAATAGATAAGAAGATACTCAGAAGTAAGTGCTATTGATGATTTTTTTCGCCCATGTATTTGTCAGAATACTAAAGAAAAAATGGAGGGAAAATGTTGAAGAATTTGAAGGAAGTAATTTAATTTTATTTATAAAGTGCAGATGAACTTGTTGCACAGTAAGACTTTGAGCACAACTTGGGGAAAGAGGGTCTCCATTAGCTGCAGTAAACTTGCAAATCTTGAGGAATTTGTATAAATAAATAAATCCTCAGGGTTTGTCATAGCCACATAGAAAGCAATGGTCTACAAGTTTAATTCAAAATTTAGATTCTTCTGAGAAGGCTTCAATATCCCATCCATCCATCCATTTCAAATAATCAACAATTGATTCACTTCAGCAGTCTGATTAGAGCTACAGATACTATGAACCAGTAATCCGGGTCTTGGCTACAGATACTTAAAAAAAATGAAACATTTTCTTTTGCTTTGGCATAATCCTTAATTTAAAATGTTTCTGTTCGTTCCTTTCTTGAGGCATTATCCATAGGAACACGTAATTTTGAGGGGTATCAAGTCACGCCAAGAACAATTAAGAAAGGATTTGATTTAAGTAAAACCAAAGAAATCCTAGATCTATGGCAAAGGAAGCTTTAACAAAAAGATTAAGGAAGAGAGGAAGGGTTTGAGGAATGTTACCTATTAGGCAGTAACACCAAATTAATCCTGTATGTACTGCATGTGTTAGCCATATATTCACAGAGGAGGGTAAAGTTAAGCCCATTTAGACTGATAATATTTTTCATTATACATATATACTGATTTCAAAATACTGATAAAAGAAAAAATGGTACATTTGTGGACAAGCAGCAAAAAAATCTCTTTGTAAAATATTCTGATCTGTTGTACTTCTTATCCCCCACAAAAGATCTCTAGTGACCTAACATGCTTGGTTTTTATACATCTTGTTTTGACTGAGATTTAAGACACATTTTTACCACATATTAAATTATTGATATATGTAATTATTCTTGTTCCTATAGACCAATTTATTTAATGTCAGTACACCAATTTTCTCTTGCTGTTATTTTGATGGGTTTTTTCAACTGTCATCAAAAGATCAATCTGTTTGCAACACCATGGGCCAATGTAATCCATTTAAAAATAATTTTCAATCTAAAATACAAAAGAACAATCATACAGCACTTGTATTTTGGGCTTAAATGTTAATTTATAAATCTACAGTCATTCTATAACTTCAGGCAATAAATAGCTACTGTTAGGACTTTGACACATAAAGTGTTTCAAATCACATCCTGAATTTCATACCTTCAGGACACAAATTTGTCTAGGCCACATTTTAACAGCAAAGCAAAGTGGTTCTTTAAGGGAAAAGATTCAGGTCTATCAGGGACACATTGCTGAGATGAAAGGATACTGGGGGAGGTGGAATATAACAGCTCTCAACTGTCCCTACATCTTAGCTTGTGGAGCCGAAGGATGATTGTTCACAACTTGAAGATTTACGTTGTTTCCTGCAGCACACAACTCAAAGGGACTGATCTGGCAGCCAGAACAAGAGATGTCTGATACTCAGAAACTGTGATGCACAACAATATTTCCCAGATCCATAACCTAGAGAGGAACCTGCATGTAAAGGGAATCAAAGCCCGGTTGTTTGAACCCATTGAGTCCCGAGTCCACTTTGCAATTCAATTAAATTTAAAGGAAAAATGAGGGTGTGCCTCAATAGGAGAAATAAATCTTACAGTTCTGGTTTATTAACTTTGGACTCCATTGGGAATAAAGCATAGAAATGTGAAAGGAAAAGCTATATGTTCTGATGACTGATTGTAAGCTATTTTTAAACTTTTAAATTAAATTCTTATAGCCAAATTTTTAAAGGAAATTTAAATTATGAACAAAATTTCATAGTTAAGGAAAAAATCGAGAAAAAATCAAGACCAAACTGAAATAAGTAAAATGAAGTAGTCTAATTCTAATTTTTATTAGGCAGTTTTATGCTACTCTACTACTGCAGAGAGGATTGGAAATACTTGCAAAAGTAATTTATGCTGACTTTAAAGCCCATTTATGCTGCCAGAACAATGATAACTGAGTCACTGAGCTTCTGAGAGTCACAGCAGTCAACATTCATCAAAAAATTCTAAAAGTGCACTTACTCATTACAAGTATCTAAAAATATTATTCATCCATGAACACTAAAAAAATATTACAGTCAGCAAATCAAGAAGGAAAAGCTGTCACGTGAGCCAGGCATCCAACTCCATTACTCTGGAATTTTCAAATTGTAACACTTTAACTAACTTTACTGGGATTAGAAATAGACTTCTGCAGAGTGATCTTAAATTTCCCTTTAACAGAGAATACAGACGAATTAGAATTAACTTTGCACAATCTGTAAATGGCAAATTATTTAGACAAAATTTCAATGATCATTTTAAAATGGCAAATGTTGGAGCAAATAAGATTCATATTAGGTGAGTGATCAAATCTCTAACCAAATAACTCTGGTTATTCATTATAAATGGCTATTTCAGCTCTTCTAAAGAGTTATTTGAGAAGAAAACATAATTAAAATCATTATGACTAGCAGCAAAAGTTGACATATTTCTCTGATCCAAACTTTTGATATGCATCTACTCTGCAAAAGTAAAAAAGAGATAAGTAATTCTTTTGATGACAAAATTTCTAAAAAAACCCCATAAAATCCTAAAGTTACAAGATTTCAATATTTTATAAACAGTGATATCTTTTTTTCCAGAGATATCCTTCTTGAATTTATCCCTTTCTCTCACCTAATTTACTCTCTATTCAAAAAGATCAAAAATGTTCATTTCTAAAGATATTTCTAGCGGCAAAAATATATTAAGTTTCATATAATGCAGCTGGAGAATTGAAAAGTATTCAATTTCTAAATGTCATTTCAACTAATTGTTGAAATTGGGAACACTTTGTAAAAAGCCATCCACATTTAAGAGGCAAAGATTCATCATGTAATGATTAAATCCCTGATAGTCATTAAAATTAAGGAGCCTGCTGAAAAGCAGCTTCAGATAAAGACTTGCAGAGAATAAAGTAAGGATTATCATAGACAGACAAACACATGGTACATGTGACATCAGTTCCAAAGAATTTACCCCATTATTCTGTGAACTAATTCCAGACATAGTCAGCTAATGAGCGATAGCTCATGACATAATTGAGACAGAGGTTTTTCTTCTTTACTTGCCTTCACCTTCTTTAATATTCATGTCAATTCACAATGCTAAAAAACTTCCAGCTCACACACTGCAAGATGAAACTTAGAATATAATCCCACAACTGGGACAATGTGACAGGTCCATTGGGATTTGCAGTTTGAATTTCTATAATTTCAAGTATCTTTAAATGTCCATGTTAAGTTTAGTATTAGCCTTTTGTCTTGGTGATGCTGGGGCATACCAGGTGGTTTCTAAAACTGTGGTAAACAATCTGGACTGCATAGGTGAAATGCAGTAAGTTTTCTTGTGTTGTTTTATGGGTTTCTTTATACTATCATATCTACTGGATAAAGCAAGAGCCTCTCCCTTCTGCTGATCCTTTTGGCTCCTTGTTAAAGAACACCAGAGTACACTTTCTAGAAGCACATATCTCATAGTAGCAGAAACCAATTTTTATATGCCTTTACAAATTCTGCATTTCTTCCAGACCATCTGCTTAACAGATAAATAGAAATAGCTGGCACATATTGAACAAAGTGTCATTCAGGTTTAATGGAAAAGAGATTTCCTAGATTAATGATTAAAAAATGACGGCATTAACTGGTTGATAAATCTTTCAGAACCTCCTTATATATATAACATGATGAGGAGAAGGCTTCTTCCTGCCTGATTTTAGAGTGCTTTGCTGCAGAATTTCTTTAAAGAAGTGAAATTGAGAAGATAAGGGTCAAAGATTACAGATTTCAAACATCAATGGGTATGCAAGAACAGACTAAGAAAGAAGACATTTCTATGCTATATTAAATCTCAAAATCAAAGTTTTGCATGCCAAGATGTGCACCATTCATTTCTCAGTCATCTGCACATAAAACACGCATGAAAGCCAGAGAACTGAATTTTCAGTTCTTTAGTCTCTAAACTCAAACATACTGTTCACAACTAATGTTCCTCCTAGACAAATCATTGAAAGCAAAAAATCAGTATGCAAAAAGTGGTCTGTACCCAAAAACATTGAAAATGTGATATATTAAAAATGGTTTTATGAGTGTGACTCTCAGAAGTTGTTTCAAGCCTGTAAGCAGGTAAAACCTTTTTAATTTAAAGCAATCTGGTTTTTTGCAAAGAAAATTGTAGCTGACCTAAAAAAACAGTGTCACCTTCACATGCGAACCACAAAACTGAAAATGCCATCTCTCTTATATTATACTAGTGGTTATTGTCAACAGTGAACATTCCACTGACGTTTTCTGAAATAAAATTTTTCATGTATTTATCTTCTCAATTTCTTTCCTGCTCATTTTCAATACAACTATTTATATACTATTCTAAAAACATGTTAAGAAAATTCACTGATAAATGTAAATATACTGCTAAAATACCGTTTTTATATTAATTTGGATTTGCTGTAAGCTAATTCTAGTGAACTAAGTGGAAAAGGGGTAGTGGTGCAATTCAGGCTGAAAGTGGGGGGACTTGAAATATTCCTGAAAATAACTTCTTAGCCATAGAATAAAGCAGTACATAAAATGTTGTGACTCTTCTATGCTTGAGTGACTTCTGGCCAGTGGATAGAAACAAGGACTAATTTAGTATCAATTTGTATCACATGAGACAATAGGTAGACATTAACAATCTCTGTAGTTGGGGAGAATTTCTGCTCAGAGTCCTGCCTAAATCTGTGATTTCATTATTTCTGTACTGTGCCCTGTCCTAACCCTGCCTCCATGCTGAATTTGATCAAAAGCTCAATAGAAATTTTGAACTATCATTAACCATTACCTGAAAGTTTAGTCATAATAATGAGTATATGCCACTGTGTTATACCTACATTTATTCTTCAGCTATTTCTATGGTTTTATTTTTAAGAACTGAGAATGCAAATATTTCCTCTAAATTCTCTTTAGAATAGTCATATATCATGTTCTGCACTCTCTATGCAATGAGGGTCAAAATAAATCTATTAGGCAGCATTTTGTGTGCAGTCTTACATTAATAGAAAAAAATTCAAATTACCATTTGGGAGACATAAGCAAATTCTTTTATCCAATCCTTCTGGCTATCTTTTGTTTAACACAATTTCTCTAAAAAGTAAAAAGATTATAAATTAAAGAAAAGGTTGAATTGATAGAGTGAAAAAGAGCAAGAGAGAAATGTGGTGAGGGAATGTAACACTGCAGTGGAAATAAACGTCTGAATTATGCACTGACAAGTCTTCCCATGTCTACCATGACTGAAATACCTCACATCAACTAATAAGGACTGAAGTGTGCTTAGATTTCTAAAAGTAATATTATCTTTGGAAAATGACAAACTATAGTAAAGCTAAATTAATACTTCTGCATTTTGTTGGAAGATTTAGTAATTCTTACATTTAAATTTGTTCTCATGTGTATCAATTGCTTTTTACCTTTTTTTGACAAGCATGACTTCTCTTGGGGTTTTAATCTACCTTTCCTCTAAAAATTCTACTCATGCCAAGCTACTTCAGGATGCCTAAAGCAATTCTGGTTTGCAGTCAATGTCTGGTAAATGGAAAGGAATTATCTCAAGTGCAAGACAAAATGTAACTAAAAATCTGCTGAACTATGTTTTAAAAGTACATTTTTGAAAATTGCACTATCAACCAATTATTAAAGAGATATGAACAAAACCAGAAAAAAAAATTTGAAAATGTTTCATGTGGAAGTGAAAGAGTGATAGTAAGAATAGAAAAGGAAACTGAAGAACGTAGGTCTGTTTGAGAAGCCCAAATATTTGAGAAGATCAAATAATTCTTTACCATGAAAGAAAACTTAAATCAAAATTGATATAAACTGCTGTTTTCCAAGGAGATGGTGCTCATTGCATAAAGCATTGGTTGCTACAATACCATAGAAATAAACAGACCAACGCTTAATCTAGAACACGAGAACCGAAATCACCAGATCATTGATTGCCTTCATTGTCAGACAAAGATGCAAAAAATATGCAATATTTATCATCATTGAAGCTCCTTAAAATATTCTTAACTGAGCTTGACTGTCATCATACTCCACACACTAGATAGGATAGAGATATGAGAGATTTATCTGTCAAATTAAAGAGCATAGAAAATAAATTCACAATAAAAGGACTAGTAACAGGCAAGTTTTCTTACAGAAATTCATACATCAATTAGAAATATTTGATTAAAAATAAAAGAAGAATTTTGATGCCTCAGTGGGTCATATCTACCACTAGCAGGATAGTGTTTCTACTGTTTACTACAGAAAACATAATACAAAATCTCATAAATAAATAAAGAGTGCATTGTCATTTATAGATTAAGTGATACATTCAAATAAGAATATGAACAAAGATTGTTTTAGTCAAGCAGTTGTCACTTGCCAAAAGTACAAACAAAATAGTGACTTAAAGAAAATCAAATGTGCATCCACTGACTAGGAGAAAATATTTTTTGACAGACTTCCATAAAATGAAAAAATTAAAAAGAAAAAACAACTTCTAAGCTTCATAAAGTTTCTCAGCTTAAAGAGGTGGCAAAGTTGAGCAGCACAATGTGGCTACGAGATTGCCCAAAGATACTTTAAACTGAGTAGGAGCTAAGAATCATGTTAGAATGGACATATTGCAGTGAAGCCTCCTCATGCACATCCAGGTATGCTTCTCAAAGCTCAGCATAGCACTTGAGTTATATAAAATTTCACAAAGGAAGTGGACAGCTCTAAATTCAAGAACTGAATTGAAAAGTAATTCTGTAAAGGAAAGTGTGGACTTAAGTGAAGATAACTGACTGTGCTATATTGATGCTATTTTAAGTCAGCAGGCTACTGAAAAGGAAGCGTTGTAAAAGAGTCTGAGAAGCAGTAACTGATTTTTAGAAGGGGAAACTAAAAAGGTGTGAGAACCCACAGATTCAAAATACAAAAGACTATGCAAATACAGTCAATTAGGAAATTAAAAGGAGTAATTTAAAGGCTTTATAAAAATGGAACAAGCCACTATTCAGTTATTTTAGTCCAGTCTAAAATCAGAATATCCTCAAAAAACCCAAACATTGGTTTCAGAGTTCAACCTTATTTTCAGAGTTTATTGCTCAAGTTCTCTTAGAAGTTGATGGATACAGTGCTTAAACTTCTGCTGATAAAACAATTGCATGTCATAAGGCACAGGAGACATAAAAGCATAGGTGGAAAAACAGAACACCAGTACACATATTTATACCTCTGCTACCTCATCATCCTCACTGGCTTTTTCTGCTCAAATTAGGTTTCTTAATAAAGTCCAAAGTCATTCTTTTCCATTTTCCATCTCATCTGTCATGTCTGCTCTTTCATCAAATCTTGGGATTTTTTTTCTGGTTTATGCCTAGGGCTTTCTTAGGGTTTTTGTTTGTTTGTTCCATTATTGGTGCAATTTGGTAGTTGGGTTTTTTTTTGTGGTTTTGTTTGTTTGTTTGTTTCTCTGTCTCTACTGCTTTAGAGGAAATTTGAAAGAACATTTTCTTCATAACTGTATGATTTGCTTTCTTTTCTTAATCCTCTTCCACATGCTGTAATATTATTTACAAAATATATTTACAAAATATAATTTTGTAAATTCAGTATGCAAAGCAGTTTTGAATAACACGGATTGCACTGGTGTGGTAGGTTAGCAAAGCCACTCAATCTGACAAAATAGGGAGAAAATAAGGTGAAAAACTCTTGGGTTAAGATGAAGGCAGTTTAACAAAGCCTGCACATGGCTCTTAATAAAGGCAACAAGCTTTAATAAAGGCCATGTGCTAAAGTAAAGGGAACAAAAAACCCTTATTTTTCCTGAGTACCAGGAGGCAATGCCCAGTCACTTCCATGGAAGTAGGGCCTCACCATGCTTAGTAGTTGCTTTGGAGGACAAACTTGTTAATATCAAATGTCCCCCCTCTTCCTTTCTCTTAGCTTTTTATTGCTGAGCACAATGCCATATGGTATGGAATATGATATGGTATGGAATATCATATGGTATGGAATATCCCTTTGGTCATTTTGGGTCAGGTGTGTTGGCTGTGTCCCCTCACAAACTCCTGCCCAGGCCCAGCCTACTGTCCTTTGGATTGGAGAGACAACCTTGATGCTGTTTGAGCACCGCTCAGCTTTACTCAAAACATTTGTGTGTTATAAACATCCTTCTAACGACAAATCACAGTGGTATGAAAGCCACTATGGAAAAAGTTAAGTCCATCACAGCCAGGGCCAATATAAAAATCCAGCTCTTTGTTCACACAAACACTAAGGTTTCATAATAATCACCACCCTTTGAGACAACAATCGAGACAGAGCAAAAGGAAAATTATATCCATTGCTTTCCCACGGATAAAATCATCCATGCTACTTTTAGAAAGAAGTTTCGGGAGTGAAAATCAGCATGTGATTTCTAAGATCAGTTAATTTCCTTTTAAAATATGAACTTTTTTTGAAAAATCCTCTTAAGCTTCATGGTGGAGTTTAAGAAACCCCACTGGCCGTGCATGTGGAGGCTTGCCATGCACTTAAGGTGCACACCCACCTTAGAGTGATGCTGGCTTTTTGGTGCTCTTTCCCCCCTGGACTCACACTGAGCTATGCACCATTACCCAAGATTGAACCTGGCTTTCCTTACCATAAAGGTGATTTCCAAGATTGTATAAAAATTTTAATTTCTGTTTTGTTTGTTCTTCTGCTCAGATTTCTCTGCACTTCTGGTTCATAGGCACACATCTATAACATCCCTGAGGGATATTTTCACATTTCCAAAAGAGTAGCTGCAGAACCTGTTCAGGCTTGTTGTTCGAGGCATTTAGTAAGGCATTCATGAAAAGGTTCATAGATTTTCAATATATTTCCAGACTTGACAAAGGTTATAAAATGTATTTATTTTCTCAACACTAATCTTTTGATTTAGAGTGTAAAAAGATCACTGTTCTAGTGGACTGTTAAAGAAAATGCCAACAAACCAAAAAAACTAAAAGAAACACTTAGGGTAAGCACATCTATATTAAGAGAAAAGGCCTCTTCCTAATATATTTGATTACATTTTAAGAACTAACTTAAGCTAATGCTATATTAGTTTATATACAAAATCATTCTCTTTAAGTAGGGGCAAAACTGGGCATTCATATTCATTTCCTTGTTAAAGGAGCCTTTTGAAACAAGTCCAGTATCAATCACTTTAAAATAATTGCTTACTATAAATGCCTTCTAATTAAAGAATTTGCCTGTTTCTTATGACTTATTTAAGCATATTTCTATGAAGTTTTTTTTTACCTTGTGCTGCCTTTCCAAGAGGTTTATCATGTACATACATTTATATCCACTGAGGCAATACAAATTATCACAGTTCTATTCTCTGCTAGTAAAACTAATGTCAGGACTAAATATATAAACTTAAGCTTGTGAAAAGCAATTTATGTTGACCTTATTTTTAAAAGAATCATAAAAAATAGATAAAAAAATTTGTTACTAAGAGTTAAAAAAAGAAGAGCGGGAAAAATATTAGGCTTTTAATAAAAAAAAAGTAAGATAAACTAATCTTTCTATGGATTATGGAAAAACAGGTATCAATCTGCTGCCAAGTTTTGAATCCTAATTTAAAATGTGGTGTTCTTTGCAAGTTCCTAGCCTTAGAAGGACGTTGTGGTTGCAAGGATGCAGATGACAAGATTGCTGTTCTCTCTCTGGCAAAAATATGTGCAGAGAGCTAATGACTTACTAAAGCGAGAATCATTGCTGGGCACAGGGAGAAAATCTTAAATAATGTAACAATTTCTTTTCATAATACTATGAATAGTACTAAATCCAATGAAAAACAGTTTACTTGAAGCCTCTTCTGCTAGATCCCGTCTTTACCAGTTTGCTCTGATGAAACCATTTTTTCAGACTAATGCAAACATTATCTTGCAGGCAGGTATAATATTTTTTATTGTACTCAGAAGCAGAAACAAAGAAGCAAAATAATTTGCCATCCTAGAGAAACTGGTCTGAATTTCAGGTGCTGCTTTAAAGAAACAAAACTACTTGAAAGCATAAGTTTAGTTGAACTTTTATATTTTGGTAGAAGAGCATGTGGATCAGAAATAAGGTATTACACCAGTTGTGTAGAGTGTTCTGATTCATAATATCCCATGTGAGTAACAAATGTGGATGTTTCTTTTTCTTAAAACAAATAATTCATCTATTATCTCCCTTTCCCCATTTATAAAGACATTAATTGTTATACTTTCATAGAGGCTTTTTGCACAAATGTTTCTGGTAGATGTCAATGCTGTGCTCTGAAATCTTACTATGGTTTTTTAAAGAATATCAAATAAATCTTTTTACATAAAAATTGGGGAACCATTTTTTATAAAAAATTAATATCTCGCTACTTAAAATATACTTGAAAATAAGGGGGTTCTGGAAACCGTAGGCTTTGAAAGCCCCAAATATCAGCTTGAAATATGTGTCTAGAGAAAATAAGATATTACTTTCCAGTTTCTGCATGGATATGCACAGGAGAGAAAACAAATAATAGTTTTTCCAAAATGCTTCCCAGCACCATTTTTAATCATAGGAATCCCTATTAAATTACAGTTAAGCATAGGAAAGAGAAGAGCAGTAGTTCAAAATACAGAAGATTTTCTTGGAATTTAAAAAGTCTTTGCAATTAGAGTCTTGAGAATATTGGTTCATACTAACTGTTATAAATCAAATAACTGAAAGGATATTCCCAAGATGATTTTTTAGCTACATTGTTTGCTTGTATTTACAAATCAGACTAATTGCATAAACCAATGAAACTGCTATTAAATATAATATTAGATTTTTTTAATAATATTGAACAGATTAATAAGATGTGGTGTAGCCTGAATGTAGATGTAGCATAGTGTTCTAAAAGCTAGCTTTCTTTCGTATTAACAAAAATGTTGGGATAATTAATGTGGATAATTTAACAATTTGTATTTGCTTCAGAAAATATTCTGCATATGCACAGCTGTAGATTTGTGAGTGAGATGGGCTGTTTGATTTTTCTTGTGTCCTTGAGAGTTCTTTTATTCTGTCCTAACAACTCCTCAGAGTTTTCCAACAAATGAAGGCATGATAAGTTTTACATTGTCATCTTGAAAGCTGAATGTATTTAGGGTTTATTACTTTGCAATATATTTCATACCAATCATATTTCATAAACAAACAAACAACATTACAAAGAGTGACAATTTAGTTTACTTACATGTATCCAACATTTTCAGAATACAGATACATATAATAAAAAAGTTTAATGGTGTCTCTGCTAGTTTTCTTTGACCACTGCTACACCACTAGGGTCATAATTTCATTTGTACTCCTGAATAAGTAAAATAGTAAGTGTCTAAAGGAATTTGGATCCTCATTTTCAGATGATCTCAGCAGTGTGGCTGGGCTGGAGTGTGCCTCAATTTTGGTCTATGTTCCTGTCTTCTTTTCTAAAAATAAAAGAATTGAATCTATGCAATAGGATCAAGGAGATTTTAAATAATTTGTTCTTTTCACTACTGAGCAGTTCCTCCTGTGGATTAAATACAGCTGGAACTAACCCTCCAGACTAAAGGTTAAGACCTTGGATTGGAATTGGAGACTGTAAAATCATTTCAGCTCTAGGCTTTAAATAATAATTCAGACTAACTTTCTGATCACCTTCTTGTATTTAGATATAAATCCATACCAAAGGTCTTTGGATCTGTCTGAAACAAACGGGATTGAAGAACAAAGCTTCTGCTTGGATTTGTTACCAAACTGTTTCTTCAGTGCCTGTGTTATTTCTCTCCTTTAGTCCTGTAGGTTTTTCAGGTGTGTTTGCTGAAGGAATGGAAAAATGATGTGTCTTATGCAACGCTGTATGATTTAGAGGGAGAGAGTTATGGGTGGTGGTGATCCTGATCCTTTGTTGTGTACTATCCCATGTGATGGAGTGGGAGTTTGTATTCAAGGTACAGACAGCTAAAGTGTGAAATGATGGTCAAGCATCAGCTGTGTAAATGGCAATGAAGGTACATGCACACTTCAAAAATTCCTTTTAAATGTATCCAAAGGCTATTCTGGAAGCTTTCTGTCAGCAATGTCTGTTTTCAAATCTGCTTACCATACCTTCTGGTCCTATGTATTCACACTTGTCTATGCTTGGAAAAACCTGTGATTGTTAGTGATTTCATCGTCTGGTCCAAAAGATCAAGGGTTTGAATTTTTTTTCTAAATTATTTACTTATTTAATGGTTTCATTTTCCCCCCATTTTTTTCTCCCAGATAATGTCATTGCCTTAACTAAAAGAGAAAAAAACAAAATACAAAAAAAACCCCCAAAACCACACAAAAAACCAAACAATAAAAAACAACACACAAAAAAACCTACAAGAAACCCCAAAACCCCCAACAACATTAAAAAGCAACCAAAAACCAAATAGTTCCCCCTGAAATTTATTCAATTTAAATAAAATGTGGTTTATAAACTTTACTGAATTATTGTTATTGATGCTAATAAATGAAAAATTTTGAAACATTTAAGAAGAAAATTTGCTTTGGCCTAATTTTTTTCATTATGTTTTGCATCTTCTATGTAATCAACAAAGGTAGTGCTGCCTATCATAAGTAATGGAGGACATCAATAAAAAGTAGTTATTAAAACTCTCCCCTACAGTCTCAAAAGATAATTTTAATAACTATGAAAAAATTAATTATATTAAAAAAACTACCTATAGAGCAAAGACAACATGATCCAAACTAAAAGTAAAAATAAACATCTAATTCTGATGTTAAAAATTATTACATGCAACTATTCTCAAAAAAAACAAGGAAAAAAAGCTGTTTTGCATATGTTCTCTTAGCATTCATAGTATAAGATTTACAGTTTTCACTACTTTATGTTTAGAGTCTTATTTTGATTTTTTTTATCTTTTTATGTTATCTATATTTCACACACCATAGCAACATTTTTCATAGATTCATAATATAGATCAGAGAATGAGCAGAATACTACTATCTTACTTTTGTAACTTACACAACAGGAATAGCAAACATATATTTATATCACTTTTTTCCAGTGCTCTGAAACAATATACAACTCTGGCCACTAAATATATCCATGATCCAAATATTTGTCTGAAGAAAATCTGTCCATCTGATATTACGGTATTTTCCAGTTTTCCTAAAATTATTTTTGAAAGACAACAAGCAGAAAGATAAGCAAAAATAAAATCTGACAAATAACATTGTTAATATGGAAACAAATATTGTTTTAGAATTCTGTCAAAATATTAAGATGACCTTTCTGAGGTTTTTTATTGGTTTAGAAATTTTCCTGTCTTAAAGAATAAAAACTGTTCTCTGAATTGTATGATTCCTACAAAACAGAGTAAATTCTAAAAAGATAAGTTTCATAAAAAATAATCATGCAAGAAGTTCTAATGCAATCCACAGAGATTATGATGCTGTTGCATGAGTTTAATCAATCTTCAGCAATCCAAGTAAGGAAAATGGTAATTTACAAAGACAAGGATAGATCAAATTAGTAACTGTAATTATTATGACTAGATTTTTATAGAATTTTCTCATTCAATTAGGCACTATTTTTAATAAAAATATAACTGCTCACCAAAAAGCAATGCCCAGCACTAGAACCGAAGCTACTGGAGTAAGTAGATCTAATATATGCACTAATAGCTTCTCCTTTTTTATTAGATTTTCACTTGTCTGTGTCCCTGAAAGGACCATCTGAAATGTGCAGTATCAGGTGCATGTATTTTATCAGCCAATACACGTCAAATGAATAAACTTGGACTGTAATAGCTGCGATGATCGTGACACCATCTGCACTGTTTTTTTCTGGACACCTTCTTTATAAGAGTAGTAACTGTGTAACTTTATCTATTGATGTTCTAATTAACAAATGCATTAGCAAGTGATAAAATTATTAAGGACTTAAATCCCAGGGATTTCAACTGTACTTTAACATATTTCTAAGTGCTTTAAAGAAACTGAAGAGAAACAGCAATAATATATTGTATAAAAAATATGTGTGTACTAGACCTGAACAACAAGGTTTAGCTTCCCTCCAAATATTTTAAATACCAATGTAAATACAAATAAAATCTAACTGAGAGGAAACCTATGCAAGCATTTCAAACACTGGATGAAAAAACTAGAGAAAAAAGTGAGCAGAAGCTTTCATTCAATGCTAAGATTCCAAATTTTAGGACCCTGTGTTTTTCTTATTCCTGTGTTCATGTACCTAGCTTTGGTTCTGTTTTCAAAGAATATATTCCCTGGCATTTTTTGGATTATAGAAGACATGATCTGTGATAGTCTGGAGATAGTTACAGAATGCCTGCTAAAATGGTATAAGGTTCTTAAGCATAAAATATGCATGGAAGTGTAGGAGTCATCACTTTTTATATAAAGTGTTGTTAAATTAAAAAAAAATTAAATTAAAAAAATTAGCACATAACTTGTCAAACAGATCAAATGTCCACCTCTTTCAGATTTTGTACTGAATATTCCTGAAGGATCCTAGAAGAATGCATTACTAGACAAATATGGATTACTACTTTACAAGAAAATACTTCAATGGAAGTTAGTGTTCTTTACATTTTACAGCAGTTTTACTTTGTCCATGTTCTATTTTATAAATTTTATCCTTAAAGATCAAATTTGGCAATGATTTTCAAAGTTAATTTTGTATTTGATAAATCAAGAGGGTTTTGGTGGGTTGGTTAGTTGGTTTGTTGATTAGTTCATTGGGATTGTTTGTTTTAGCATTTACTTGAGTACTGCAATTATCTCAAAATATCAATTCAAAGATATCTGCCTTCTATCCTTAACTAACAGTGCTTATCCAAATACAGATCCAAATTATTTTCCCCATCTTCATAAGCAATCTTTGTCTCCTCACTTTTTAGGGGATGCAGGTTACACATATTCCGCCCGCAAATGTTGATTTCAGTGTCAACATTTCCATCAGACTCTGATCATGCTTTCATAGTGCAGAAATTTAGTTTTGAGGTGGCATGGAGGAAGACAGTCCAGTATAGACTGAAGAAAGACCCTTAAACTTTCTAATTGTGGAAATTGCAACGAGACTAAGTTAGATAATTTCCCCAACATAGATGAAACAAGAGGAATGTCTGGAAGGGAAAGGAGAAAGCAGGCCAGAGACAACAGTCGCATCATTCCTTGAAGTAAAATCCCAAACCACCTAAACCACAACATGGAGCAACCTGGCAACATTACCCACCTACTCTCCCTGACTGGTTTCTTTAGAATGATTCTGAGCTATCCATTTATTTGTTGATTTAGTAATACCTTCAGGACTACTTTCAGAACATTAAAATTTTTACTGTTTTGCACCACCAGCATGAGTAGAACAAAATTCCTAACTGAAATGCCATCCAAGTCTTCCTGCTGTCAATGAAGAGATGATTTAGAATGACAAATGTGGATTCACATTTTAATTAATTTTTTCTAAGACTCATCACTCTACATCCATTGTCAGCCATTATTATATGATTCTCGTTAATTTCTGTCCTGTTAAATTTTGTTTCCAAAACTTAGACAACTGTAGATTTGGAGTGTGTGTGTGTCTCTCTCTAATGTTTGCCAAAACCACACAAATACGTCACAGTCTGACAATCCCTAGAGAAAAAAAAATGAGATTACTTCAGTTACAATACTTTACACTATTACTTCAGTGTTAAAAGTAGATTCTTTGGATTTGCTAATATAGAGATAGTCAACTTATAATTCCCAATGATGTTTTTCAGTAATAGTTAGCTATATAGCTTCTATTTACCTTATGAAAATACAAAACACAGAGTTAACACATAATTAACAACGAATTAACAATATTCCAAGGAAAAAAAATTCTTCTACATTTCCAATTTCACTTTTCCTCAACAACAACTCATTTATTCCTGTGCAACATTAGGATGAAGGTGTGAAAAACTGAACCTGTCTCTAGATCTGATTTTTTTCCTGCAAAACTAGGCCAGCACTTATATTAGTAAAAGTATAATTAAAATTGTCTGATTTGGAAACAAGTAGTGATTATTATACAGTTATTAAGTCAATAAAAGCTCAAGTTTAAGGCATAAGATTGCATTTGAACCATAAAATCAGTACTACATATCAACCCTGTATTCTCTTGATAATCTTCAATATTTTGGCCACCTTCTGAATTACCAAATATTTTCAACAAATTTGATCACACACAGTCCATTAAGTACTCAAAAGAAGAACAGTTTATCATGCAATATAAGAATGTGCCCTAATATAGTGAAAATGAGTTGATTGAGATTATATGGGATGATATAATGTTACCCTGTTAAGCATTTGTGCCATAATAAAAAACCCTGCTACTGTATAAGCACTTAGTCTTTATCAAAAACAGATAAGTAAAAGAGTTTAAAATGAATTCTCTGAACATGTATTTGTCAGTACTTACTGAAAATGCATTGCAACCTCCATCAGCTGTGTCTGCCAAACTCAATAAGCAAAACAATGTGGTATGGTCAATTTGTGCATGAGACAGATGTTTTGTGGAGTATTTATTATGCCTGCAGGGAGCTGAGTGACCACAGCTTCCAATCAGCAGTAGATGTAATATAACATCCTAACACTGCTTTCCTGTGCAACAAGATTTAGCATGTTGCACACAATACTAGCAAGATTGCTAGGTTTTGTCTGAATTGTTCCAAAAATGTCTGTTGGAATTGAATGTAAGTAGAAAAAATGTCACTGGAAAAACAAGAATGAAGTGCTGCATTGCTCTTTCATTTTAAGTTAATCTGTCAAACTGTAAGCTGTTTTCATCTTGTGGTAATCTAATTCAATGGAAAAAAAAAAGGATTATGGGAAACAAATTCCTAAATATATATTTACTTTTTCTTAGTAACCATGCATTCTTGTTTCTCCTTTGAAAATCATTCCTACTACATCTCATGTGTACAGACCCTATTATACAGAATTCTTCAAACTCTATAAAGAAGAAGAAAATCCCATGGACCTCAAAGATGAATGCAGAAGAAAAAAGATAATTGCTAACAGAGGAACTTCGATTTAATATTTAGCTCATGAACCAGAAGTTTCTTTTAGAAGTTCTGTCTCACTGCTGACAAATTTTGTTTCTTCAAAATTTCCATTTTATTTTTATAAAATAAATATTTTTATTTCAGATACTCTATTTTGATAGACTTGCTTACCTAGTCTGTTTAAATGGTATGTTCCCATTTTCAAAATAGAAACACTGAATCTCAAAATAATGAAAAATATTTAATTTTTCCCTCAGAAATGTCCTACTTTTTATGGATGATATGCTTAAAACTGCTTTGATTGTAATCGCATTATTTTTAAATAACCTGGGAGAAAAAAAAATGGAATATAAAACCCCCTATGCTTCCTGGCATGCAAGAAATAAAGGTTTATCACTTTTTGGGGCATCATTGGTTATTAAGGTTCCAAGACACTATGTCCATCAAATGGCTTATTTCCTTATCAGCTTTAACTCCTTTGAATGTGGTTTTGGTTTTCATGGGTTTTTCCCCATGTATTAGCATTCAAGGAGGAAGTACTTCAGTCAACAATATGGCAATTTCAATATGTTTGGCTGGAGATGTAAGTAACATTTCTGCCCCCTTTGCAGCTGATGTGTCATTCTTGTCTTTACTTAGTGTGCCCCTGACACCAAGTCTGTACTTTCTCTCCCATATTTTTATTATAATCATGAGATGAAACAGGCAGAAAGAGCTTTCCCAACTAGATGCCTTTGAAAAAAAAATGGTAGGAAAAAAAGATGTAGACTTTAACTGGCTTATAATCTGTTACTTTAGGTTTTTAGAAAACATATGATATGTTTCTGTCCATCTATGGAACCAGACTGATTGATTTTATAAACTGAGACTATCTCCATTGGTTTAGGACAATATCTTCATATTCAGGATGAAATTCATGATGAAATAAATCAGAGAAGATTTATCTGGAAGATTCATACTTCTCATGTTTGACAAGTGATACATGGAATACATCTGCAGATATTTATGCAGTTGGCTTCAAAATATCTAAAGCCTGAAGCTCCAGAAATACATTTTTCTCAAAAGAACCACTTCTCCAAACGAGGGCTGACAGTAGAGAACAGGAGTCAGGACTAGCAGCAGTCAGAAAGGACAACTCTCACAGTAGAAGAAAAATTTAATTCTCCATTATGCCATCCAGAGGGTTACTGGAAATACTGTGTGATGTTTATATAATCCTTATATATATATAATATATATTTTAAATAAAGTCACGTTGCTGTGTTTTGAATAGTGTCTTGAGTGTAAGATATCATAATTTTCAGTGAAGTCTGAAATGCCTGTGCAGTAGTAGTTCAAATAGCAAACTGTTCCTCTGCTTGAGCTGTGTAATCTGCAACTGGCTGGACACCAAAATTCTTTTTAGAGAGGTTCCTTCTAACCTTCTAACTTTTTAAGCCAAGTTTCAATAGCTTGCAATTTTTTAGAACTGAGAATAACAGGGTTTATAATGAAAATACTTATGCTCTTGTGGCTATAGATTTGCCAGCTACTGCTGTAATAATCAGCAGATAATTACTTTTAGCTTTCCACTCAATGAATTAGCACAGATGAAATTTTTCATTAAGAGATGAGATTTGCTGTAAGAAAGTTCATTTCAGGACATGTCCACTATGATAAACTGCCACTTGTGCTGTGATTTTTCAATACAATTTTTCTGTGTGTTAGTTTTTTTTAATTCAGGAGGACTAGCATGATTGAAGATATTCAGGATGAAAGGGCAGGTAGCTGAGTGCTGCTGTCCTTAAAACATGACCCATTAGCATAGAGCTCATGGGTCAGTATGATGTGCTGAAGTGAGCTGTGGTTGGATGAATCAGCTTCTGCAGAGAGTAACCTGTAGATGTTCTCAAGAAGTTCTAAGAGCTTCTTGATATTTAGATGAAAAAAAAAAATCTAAAAAATGCTGTTTGTCTGACAACATGAAAATCACCCAACCTACCTTATTTTGTAGGAATACTGATTTCTAGTCTTTTTTCTTTTATTAGGAATGAAAACAACTAACCCATTGCGACCAGCAAAACAGTGATTATGAAGATTATATTATGAATTCTTTCTTTAAAAATATTTCACTACTATTAAGTAGTCAGTATTAAAAATGGTAAATCATAGCAGGAATGAATATAGAAAAATAATATATATTGTTATAATTTATCATTACTTTAGTAAATCAATCAGTGCTCGCGGTTCTTTTTTTCTGGCTGTTTATTTGACCCACAGGATAACCCTTTACTTAGAAAAACATTCTTTATAATAAAAATTCCACAGAGGCATTAGATAATTATTTCTTCTTTCTTTTTTTTTTTTTTTTTTTTGCTTCCTACTGTTGCTTTATAACTTAATTTGCCCTCCTGAAAGCTTCCAGGACTGCTGGGGTAAGGGAAAAAGGAAGCAATGGACAAATAAAATATATTTGTATCTATTGTCCACTTCTTTCTTAGGTATTGATATGTTGCCTACTAGGTGACAAGCAGCAGCCCAGAGCTACTTTAAAAATTAGTTACAGTACAGACAGATAAAATAATCTCACACTTTCACTAGTTTAGGAATGCAAATCTATGTTTAGTTTTATTAGTAAAATTAGAATAATTTCAACTGAGCTTCTCTCTGTGAATTAAAAATATGATATAATTTATAACATATATATTTTAAATTAAAATTATTAAGAATAACAGCTGCTCCTATTATGCTCAAGTTTTATTTTGCTTCCTTTCTTCAAACAAAATAAAAAGAGTCTTCATTTTCTTGTCAAATCCTATCCATCCTCTTTCATATCATGATTCTTAAAATAAGATATGGCCATTGTGACTGCAAAAGACTAATGATTTCAGGAATCCAATTAAATCAAGTTGGGATT
Source organism: Chloebia gouldiae (assembly GCA_003676055.1). NCBI lineage: Eukaryota > Metazoa > Chordata > Aves > Passeriformes > Passeridae > Chloebia > Chloebia gouldiae. The sequence continues at coordinate 26,111,633 of QUSF01000001.1, read as the reverse complement.
GCTAGGAGAAGGACTCTAGAATTGGTGGTAACAACTGGAAAACTGACTTATTTGTCAATAGCTGAGAGTGGATGCTACTTTGTTATTTAGTTCACTAATTATTAATCTCTTCAGTCACACTGCTCTCAGCCTTGGTTTCCGTTTCCCTCTTCTCACTTTGTTTCTACAATGTGCTCTCCTGCAAGGTGTCAGATGGATTTTACAAAATTATATAATACTTTCATTAATTTTTCAGTTACACAGCCCCCTTATGACAAATTCTTTCTGTTGTATTTCCCACTTCGCTCCTCCCTTACTCTGCTCTGCTCAACCTCCAGCCTGTAAAGTTATGAGAAAAGTTCTCTTATCTAGACATTCAAATTGGAAAAGAATGATATTTCAGATTTCATCCAATCACAGATATTTCAATCATTATTTTAAAAAATATAAAAATATTTAGTGCTTAAAAAATAATAGAAATTTCACTCTTTTCCCTTTTGATTTTATTGGTGACTAAATTAACTTCTTTTTTTAAATATGTCATATGAAGTCTGGAAACAATACCCTACTTTCTCAAAATGGATAAAGTAAATTTATTATTATTTACACTCTTTAGTATAAGGAGAAATATATAAATATAGACATATATATCTGCAGTAAGATATTTTCAAGAAGGGCAAAGAAATTTCTTCCTAAGAGAATTTTTTCTTTCCTTCTTGGACAGTACTCTTCCTGTAATATGAGTGTAGCACAGCCAACTTTCTTTGCTAATAGAGGAATAGGACCAGCATATATATTTCAAATGAGTCAATGACCTGCCACAGGAATGTTATTTGCTCCTGCTAAGTGGATATTTCATCCTGTTTAACTGGAAGGTTAACTTGTAAACTAGTTTTACCCAGACAAAGAAAGATACTAGGAAAGAATATGAGATATTTTCCCTTTCTGTTACTTTTGAGATGTCTTAAGAATGAGTAATTTGAGATTATGTTGCTTCAAGGTTTCTTCATGAACTGCTAGAAGGTTTTTTCATCTTTGCTCCATTTGCACCCTACCGCCCAAGAGAACCTTTTGTGCTATACTAGACCATGGACAGCTATTGATATTTCCTTGTCCAGTGTGTCAGAGAAAAAAAAGAATGATAATTGCCCACGTCCTTTGCTTGTTCTGAGTTTTTCCTGATGTTTCACTGAAGTTGGTCCCTGATATTTTAATTCAGACAATCAAATTTACAGATGTTCTCCTTATATATATGGAAGTGATTCCTGAGGCTTATGGACAAAAACCAGAATGTAATTTGATTTTCATAAAATGGTAAGTGTATTGACGTGCTGATTAAGAAGCTCAGATTTTGCTATAGAAGTATTGGAATTTAAATATTCTAAAGCACCTGAAAGTTGAAAAGGGAATGACAAGATTTTTCTAAGTCTTTTGCCAGACTACAGAGAGATTCATGATGCCTAATATTAAAGAAAAGGAGAACAGTGCATAAAGTAAGCTATAATTAACAATATTAGGATGTAGAATATCTTTGTGCACCTTTCCTTAACTCTGATGCAGCCTAAAGATGCTTATAAAGATAAAGCATCATTAAGCTAATTGAATTTCCAATTAAATAATTTATGAAAATTGAGGGGCTTTTGGCAAGCACAATACTATACTTGTTGTAAGATTATATTTATATTTGGTCAAAGCATTTCACACTTCTCATATCTTTAACTTCAAATATGCAACACCTGTGGGGATTTATGGTAGTTTTGTGACTTCTCCTGGAGCTGACACCTGCCAAACTTGGTTTATTCATTTGTTTAACGTAGGGGCCCAGTGCGATGAACACATATTAGAAGTATAAGTAGATTCTCAGATATAAACTGTTTGGAAACTGTTAATGTGTAAAATAAATCTTGAGGACATTTGATTTTCAGTTTGACCCAGGATGTGTATGCATAGCTGCCTTTCTTCTTTTGCACTAATGTGAACTATAGTGTTTCAGCTGATGCTGGTGTGAAAAGGATCAGACACCTACTGAAACTTAAATTATTAGGCTGTCACACAAGATTTCATCTTTCTCTGTCCTAAACCAACATATTAAAAACTGAAAGTGGAAGTAGAAATAAAGCAACAAATGAATCTTAGTCTACAACATTTGACCATTGTCACTAACTCAGTTCTTTTACAAATAAATTGATTAGGACCAGAGCAAGTGTTGCTATCAAACATTTGAAATCTCAGTGGAAAAAAACCTGTTTCTCAAAGGTTAATAAAGACTGCTGGCAATTGTTATCCAGCAGTGGCTGAAAATGAAACCAATATGAACAAATAACACATAGAGTATGTTATTGCATTTTCATAATATAGTTTAATTTTGCAATTCTTCAACAATAAAAGTAAGTGATTCAAGTTTAATAAAAAAACGGAGTCAAAGTGAATGAAATATCTTACTTTTACAGCCATGGGAACAGTTTGTAATGTAGCACATCCAAGTGCAATAATAAGTTATGAGACCAAGACTGACAGGAAAGAAATAAATTTACTGTGTTAAGACTGGCAAAAAAATAGAACTAAATTAAACTTATTTGTGGAATAGCATCAGCCTCTACTGAAAATATTATATTAATATTATAATTTTTTCCATTCCTCTCATAAGTGCATGTTTGGTTTGCATGGCATGGGTTTGGTAGCAGGTGTGCTGGAGAAGTGGCTCTGTGAGAAGAGACCAAGAGTTTCCCTGTGTCTGAAAATTATTTTTCCAGCTGGATCCAAACATGACTTGCTGCTGCCCAAAACTGAGTCCCTCAGCAACACTGCTGGTGCCACTGTGATAACATATTTAAGAAAGGGTAAAAAATGCTGTGCAGCAGCTGTGAGAGTGAGAGGAGTGAGGAAAATGTGAAAGAAGGTAAAGTTTTAAAGAGTAATTTAGGGTATATTAGAACACTGAAAAGCAGATTCTCAAATCAGAAAATGAACTTAAGTTTCCACTGATCTAGTTTGAGCCTTCAAGATTTTTCGGAAACTACTATCACAAAATGCTATGTACCTCACTCAAAAATATCCACTCAATTTTTCACTTTACTGTAGCTTTGGGTGGTTGTCTTCTGAGTTTAAGGACAAATTCTAAATTTAAGTTTAAAACAAAAATGCAACAGTAACTTCTTGATTCTTTGTGTGCCCCATGGTGAGGTATCAGCTCTTCAGACAGTGCAATCAGTGCAATTATGTAGATTTGCTCTACCACAACAAATTTAATTCCAAATTCTTTTACAACTAATGTGTCCAGAGATTTCTACGATACTATACAGTTCCTGGAAGCAGCAACCTTCATCAAGCATGGTTAAAACAGGTAAGTGCTCTGGGCAGAAAATCAGTGTCAGAAGAATTGCATTTCCAAGTACAGAAAACAGATCATATGTATACATTTATATGTCTAAATAAAAAAGGAAAAAAAAAGTTTAAAAGGAAAGTTGGGAAAACTTGGGCACTGGATGCTAGCTCATCCAAACCACTTACATTTTTGCCCCAAGGCTCTTTTTTATATCACCTCAATGGTGTGTTTTTGTAAAAACTCTCAAGATCCTCAAAAAGATCCTTGTCATGGTAGCACCTTGTAAGAACTTCCAAGAGGCAATGTAGTGATGTGGCACCGTAATGGGCTGCTCCAAGCGTTTTCTAGCACTATTTCAGCAGGCTTCATCACCATTTCCATCTTGAATGATGCCACATCATCATACAAGTGCTATAAAGCACTAGTCTGGCATATTCTTGCAGACAATTTAGAGTGAGGGAGAATATGAAGAATTACTGCTAGTCCCTTAGTTCCACAGGACTTAGAGATAAAAACAATGTTGTGTGACATACCAGCTCACACCAGCCATAAACAGGGTGAGTCAGTATGTGTGAGCTAGTTTTTGTATTTACTTCTTTGGCCACTTCAAAACAGCCTTGTGTTGATTTCACATGCACTCAAGATGTCTGTGAGTGCATTAGAGGTTGACAGATATGCATTTTTTGAACATATTCTGGGCATATATTTAAATACCCAGAACCTCTATAATCTACTTCCCCAAGCTCTGCTGTCCCAGACACTGTAGGAATGGACAGCAATGCAGGAAACAGAGAGAGAGAGCACGATTGGGTTTTTTTCCTGGTTGGCAGCATTAGTGACAGAGGCAGAGTGAGCCAGACTGTGTTGTGTGGATAGCTAATGGGATCAAAGGCATGTAGTGTTTAAGTGAAGGAATTCATTTGTTTTGACCTGCCCTGAAGCTGCTGCAGAATTAAACTATGCTGGTTCATGAACTGAGGACAATAAAAAGGAACTTTATCTACTTTACAAAGGCACACTTAATCAACCCTGCTAAGTCTAAAAGACAGTATAAACTACTTGCAAGTGTAGCAGCCAGTTTTTAGCCAAGTATCTAATGTTATCTAAAATATCAGCTCTTCATGTTGACACTATTAATAAAAGCATTAGTAAATTAATTGTTTCATCTGTGAATAACAAGAAGCTTGGTTTGTGAAAGGTAGGCCAACATGCCATCATTAATATAGTGATTGCAGGGATTCAGCTTTTTCCCATCCTCTAAAGTTTAGTGCCCTTCTTTATCCATACCATAGGTCTACTCAGAACATGGGCTGCTGGTCTACATGACAAAGGCCATACATTTCTATTTCAGTTTTTCTGCTACAGTGAAAGTACAATTAAATAAGATGGAATAAACATCTCTATAGCATATAGAAATGTGTCAAGTCTTGTCTAATCTTGTCTACCATTTTCTCTTCCAGAAGAAACTTCAAACTATGTATTTAGGAGTGAAATAATTATTATTTGGGCATTAATTTATTTAAACCCAAAAATCAGTAGAAATTAAGCACACACACACAGAGAGACATATATTTATATATTAAAAAAATTGAACAAGTTGTCATATTTTAATGCTCCCTAGTTTAGTCTTTCCATATCCTGATTTTGCAGGGTCAGAGATTATCTTTTTTTAAATGAAATTATTCTCCTAGGAGATATTTGAACTTCTCATAACATCTCTGCATTAAAGTATTGACTCATTTTACAGTCACATGAAAAAACTTGTTGTCTTTTCAATCTGCTGAAATTTCTGTATTTCAAAAACTACAAAAACATAGATTTGCATTTTTATACCATTAACATTTGAAAAATATTTTTATTTTCTGTAAATTATTGTATCAGCATTTCTTTACATTCTAAAAGTATTAATTCCTAACATGCTATTATACTTATATTTGGTGGATGTATTTAAATAATTTTATAAAATAGGAAATTTACTTAATCATATGAGATTTTCTCAAGATCCCTCAATATTTTGACATACCAGAATAAAACAGCAATAAAAATATCTATTAATAATTTCCCTCCCTTTCTTATTATTTTAAACACATATCCTTGCTGCTCTGTTGCCTTCTGATTTAGACCTTCCTGAACTGTGCAAACTCAGCAGCCAAGGTACATACATATTACCTACTGCAGCATTTACCCAAATGAAAATATATTGTTGACATTCTATATGAAATCATATACCTGACACTCTGTAAGAGGGGAAAAAAAATCTAAATTGCAGCCTTGAGAAAATAATACAGAGTCTGTTCTGTGGATCACTCTTCATCAGTATCTGGATGTACAAAACCTGATGGCCTTTAATGACACTTCAAAGAGATTAAAATTTCCAGGATCTAGCCATTCAAGATAAAATAACAACAACAACAGCTGCTATTATTATTATTAATTTTTTTAAAATTTTTATTTTTTTTTTTATTATTATTATTTTAAGCTATGTCTGAAACACTTTATCAGTTTCAAGATTCATCACCCTTTTCAACTAAGAGCAGCATATAAGAGGAAAATGTATGCACTGTTGTAATTCTTTTCATAATTGTGGAATTATAGAATATGTGGAGTTGGAAGGAACCCAACAGGATTACTGGATCCAACTCCTGTCCCTAACAAGATAGTCTCAAGAAACACACCAAAATTTATTGTTCTCTTTTCCTTCTCTTTCCACTTCTCACAACATTCCAAGTTTATATTTTAGTAGCATATAAAATCTGAAAAAAAAAATTGAATATCCTTAATTCTTAAGAACTATCTTTTATGTTGTGAATATATATAGCCTGTATTTTCTACTTTATAATCTGGGATAATATTGCTTTTCAACAGGAGTGCATTGAAAGTCCTGTGTTTCAAACTCACATGTATATATATATACATGTTTTTATCACTTTATACATTTACTACACAGTAATAAGATATTAAGATCTTGCATGCATCTAGTTTTCTTTGTAGAGGAATTACATATTTTGTGGCACTGCAAAAAAAAAAAAAGTGCATTGCATTTTTTGTATATGCCTTTGTAGCCTTAAAGCTCTGATCATTTTACATACCATGGACAATTCATAATTCCACCCCTGCTCCAAAAAGACATACATTAATGGAAAAAAATCTGTCAGATGCAGTACTATGTCAATAAACAATTTATCCTTCTTAGATGACAAACTAGCTAAATATAAAAATCAGAATTTCTGAAGAACCTTTCAGAAAAGGAAAAATATAATAACACAAATTGCATATCACTTTTTCTGCCATATGAGATATGTACCTTTCCCTGACTGGCCTAGTTTCTACTTTAAGGCCTTTATATATTCACATATTGCCAGAAAGCCTCGCCTGAATCTAATTTTCAAACTGGTTCACGCAAATTAAAATAACAAGATTTTGGAACCAACTCAGCTTCTCTGTCTACCTCTTCACCTTGGTTTTGTGCTGTTCATCTCTAATATTATCCCACTGATTTTTTTTCTGCTGCTGCAACAGCTTGATCTCTCAAAGAATTTTCATTTTTATGTTTTAAAAAGCTAGAAGAGACTGGTCTGAATTAGTTGGGGTTTTGTTGTTGTTTGTTTTTTATTCTTGTTTTGGTTTTTTGTTGTTGTTGTTATTGCTTTAGTTTTAACATCTGTGAACATTAAGGGTAAAGATTCTACTTTAATAGAAACATTTCTGCTATAGTTATTAAGGTTAAATACATGATACCTGATTTTGGTATATGATGGGACCTTTGTAATGGTGAGTGGTAGATGGAACACCCTTTTCTCACCCTTGGCAGGTTCAATCTTTGCAAAGTCAAGTATATCCCTCACAATAATTTCAGTATTTTATCAATTGACAATGTATCCAACACATTTTATTGTTTGTTAAAATTATAAATGATATGTAAAATATAGCTCAAATAGTTCTTGAAATCTATAAGTATTTTTCTGCCTAGCATATTTCAGTGCATTTTATACTCCATCTGCAAATTACAATATTTAGAAATTCTTCAGAAACTTACTTTTTCTCTTGTGCCCCTGTGCACTAAGAGATGGTTAGGGCTCAGTTTAGTCAGTTACTGCCTATGCTATCTCTGATATTGTGCATTAAAATATGTTGGTAAAATATTTTCTTTACTTGGAGACATGACTAACTCTGATAGAATGATGTCATATCTTTGTCTCATAATGTAAATTAGTATTCATGATTTCAGAAGATACATTTGCCAGTCGACAGATGGGTCAAACATCCTATCTGCTTAGAACAGCTAGCCAGGGTGCTTGTTTCTTTTCACAATAAAGACATAAACCTTCCTACAGTTCAGTTAGTCTATCTCCTCAGTGCCATCAATATGCATTTTTCGTAGTACTTTTCTTATGCTGTTCACATTTTTATTTATTGAGATGTTCATTTTTATGTCTTAAGGGAAAGACGAAAAAAAAACCAACCAACATTCGTACAGTCAGACACAAGTGATAATTTCCCTGCATGAATTAATTATATTTTGTGTGTATTTGCATTATTGAATATGATGGACTATTCCTGACATAGGCACAAATAGGAAAGAAGCAAAAGCTGAAGGTAAATGTAAGAGTCTGTTCAATGATGGAATTTTTTGAAGACAGATTAAAAAATGTGACACATCTTTGAATCCAGGTATAGCCAATGTGCTCTCCTCAACATTAAGAAAAGTTCTTTCTAAGCAACAAAGGGATATTTTGGAACTCACTTTGACTTTATTCAGTGCATATCTGTAGCAGAGTTATGTCTTATCTGAATAACTCTCTAGGTGAAAATCTGTTGGTGAAAATCTGTTACTGAAAATGAGAAATTTCTGAAAAATCCTTTTCAGAAAACCACTTCCCCAAATACAGAGAAGTGCAAATATCTGTTGGTCTATTGATCCATGTGGTTAGACTTTGTATTTTCTTATGTTGCAATATTTTAGCAATAAAAGTAATGAATTCAAGGCATCTGCAGTGGAGTTGTGGGAATAATATTCCTGTGACTATTGAAATATCCCAAATATAAACTTAGAATTTTTTTAGAATGTGGTCAGAATTGATTCAATTGGAGAAACCTTTCTTTGGCATTGATCCTGCTGCTCTGCTGACTTTCCTTTCCTGTAAACAGCATGTGTAGAAACAGCATATTTGATAAGGATTTAGTGTTAAGCACTGGGCACATTTCAGCTGCTCAGTCCTGCAATTATACAACTCCAGTGGGTACATAAGCATATGAATAGCAAGGCCAAACCAGCTGCAAACAGAGGATGTTAGGGGTGGGTCGGAAGAACAATGCAGGAGAGCATCAAGTGATAGAAACAGAAGTAAGAGCCGAGGGAAAAAGATACAGGCAGCAAAGGAGAGGTTACAAAAAGAGGCAAAGAACCAATTCATAACTGAAAGGAGTACTGGGGGGATAAAATACATCAATAAACCTCTTTTTTAAAAATCATTTTCTCTGCAAAATAGTCCAGAGTACAGAGGGAAGAACTTCTGAGATATATGGCCTCAAGAGACAAGAATTAAATGGTAACTTGGGAGCCATGAATGGGAGCAATATATTGGACACCCTGACATATGATAGGCTGACTGGGAATAAATTTATTTGAGCGTAGTTTTAAACCCTTCTCTAGGCTTACCAGGTTCATAAACAAACTTGTTTACTGAAATTCAATGGAGCATGTTAAAGTCAGACTGAAAAACACAGTCTCTTTTAACACAGGGGAAGCCAGATTGAGCTGGCATCACTCATCACTGCCTCTCAAGGTTATCAGGAAAGATGTAAGGACAGTGTATAGGGAGCCTCAGGACCATTCTGACCCACCTGAGGGTGTCACCATCTCCCTAATCTCTCATAGAAAAGTCCGTGACAGCTCCTCCATGACTGTCTGTGCCTCATGGAGTGGGTCTGTCAATAAAAAACTTGAAAATAAAGGTGTGTCTGTGAATTGTTTAAAAGTATAACCTATTAAGATTTTTGTGGAACCCAACCTTCTCAGCTACTAAAGGCATGGCAAAGAATCAAAATTTTAGTGCAGGCATTCACAGATAAAAGTGGTTTTAAGATTTTAGCTAATAAATAGTGAAAATTCTGCCAGCTTTACATTTATAAATTCAAAAGTTAAATAATATATATGTGCCTCTCAAAGGAGAGTTGATTTTCTATACAGTGCTTTCATTTTTTGTAGCTGTTTGCTTCACCCATGCTAACATATACACATACATCCACTCATGTAGGCCTACCATCTTCCACCAACAAAAAATTCTCATACTTACATTTCCATCAGTCTCCCTTCAGCAAGCTTTGAAAAAGTGACCCTGACTCCGACCAAATTAAATTTAGTGCCAAAATTCTCACCCTGATTTCCTGTGCCTAGACGGGTCTATGAAGCCTTGGTAACAAATCACATCTGTGCCTGTACATGGCATGCCAATGACTTCTTTCAGTCCTGGAGACTACTCCAAGTGCACAATTATCTTGCAAAATTATGTTTTTTCCAACCTTAACCTTATGTTTCTCAGTCTGCCCTCAGGCTTGAGATCTTGCTTTGGACTTGTCTCTCCTGTCTCCAGCTTCCTGCGTCTAAAGAACATAATAGCCTCCTTCAGACAGAATACTCAGGAAAAGAAAAATAAGTAAGAAATAGAGAGAAAATATGGACTGGGATTTTTTAGTGGCTTTTCTAATTTCTCCCCATTTCTTACTCCCTTGAGAATGAAGGGATTACTCCCTTATTCTAAGAGAAGGATTATTGATTCATTTTATGTGCATTAAAATATTCTTTGTGTTTCCATCTCTCCTATTCTTAATTTCCACTAGATTTTAAAAGCATGATGTGCTGTAATTTATCACTGTAAGATTTTGTATATGGAAGCATATTTTACATTTTGAAAGCTGTTTCTGAGTACATAAAGAAGGAAAAGGTGCTTGGGAATATCAAATATATATGCTGATCAAAGGCAAATCTTGCCAGACAAACCTGGTCAAACTATTTATAATGAAATTACTCTGAAAACGAGAGGAGCAGTGAATGTTGCTTATCTCTCCTATAACAGGTATTTCTTCATGATCTCCTACAGCATCCCTATATCCCAGCTAGGATATTAAGATCTTAGATATGTGGACTACTAGGTGGGTGAAAATCTGGGTGAATTTTCAGACACATATTATGGTGGTAAATGGTTTTTCTATTGCCAATTGGAAGGGTTTCTCAGGGGTCAATGTGGGCGCCCTTCAATATCTTTTATTCTGCTCAATTACTTTAACCTAGAAAAGGAGATGGGGTGTAGCCTAATAAAACCTGGGGATAATTCCTAACTGGGTGGTACACAAGGGCCATTAAGAAGGACTTCAGCTATAGAAAGGAATGGTGTCATCAGAAAACTGTAGCCTGTATTTTAAGAGACATGTGTATTCTCCTCTCAGAAGTATGACAAGTTCAGCTGAAATATGAAATGTACTTTTGGGATTACAGGTCAGTAAGTTTTTTGATAAATGGAACTAAATTAATCTGGTTGCTGTTGACCTGCTTGGAATGGAAGGCTGAACCAGGGACCTATTGAGGCCCCTTTTGACCAGAATAGTTCTCCAATTCTAAGGCGTACAGTTCATTTTTAAGAATCTTGGCACTGTTGTAAAGCATTAGGAAGTATGTAATTCTCATTTTGTGTATATTTTGTGAGCTTGAGGTGTGCAAGATTGCTGACACTGTTCCCTGAAATTATCTATCTGCCTCTTCTTCTCTAATTATCTCTTGGGAAAAGGCATTCTATTCCCTATAAACAGTGCTTTTTTTGGTGAAGTTCTTATTTGACTGCAGGACTATTCTGTGTGATTTTTCTTCTGCTTGTAGCCATAATGGCATTAATTGCATGGACTGGTTGAAGAGCCTTCAATAACAAAAAAGATTCATGTTTTGACTTATGTTACTAACTTCAAGTACTCAGTCATGCTAACATCTGATTTCTAACACTGAAACCATTCATATTTTTAGCTCTGTTGAAAAATGTGTTGATAACTAACTGTTCTTAGTTCAGCAATTCTGTTTCTTAATCAATTAAAAGCTAATCAGAGCTTCAGTCCACAGATTTGTTAGAAAATTCTCTGTGACTGAGGTTTAGAAATACCTGAGAGACCAGTTGCAATATGTGATGTTTTTAAATTCCAATTCCTCCTGAAATTATAAGAATTGAAAATGATGAACTATTTTTTGAAGTTTTTTGAAGTATGAGTTGTATGCAAATTTTTAGTATGAATGTAGAATGTTGTTTTTTTCTAAGGTTTTAGCATGATAGTTCGGTAGATGCTAATTTCTTCTTTAGTAAAATATTTTCAAATGAGAGTACCTTTATAATAGTCTAGAAGTAAAAAATCTCTTTTACCACCACTTTCGCCCCAATCCACCATCTCTGTAAGTTCTTTTATTTAACCTTTTTTGTAGTTTCTACAGGCCTTTGATGCATGTACTAATTTCCAAGCAGTATAAGTAATGTTTGACCCTTCCTTTTTAGAATTATTTTTACTCTGCCAGTGAGCTACTTGTATTGACTGTTTAGTTCCAAATTCTATTTCCCATAACTTCTTGTATAACTTCCTGTTACATTCTTGTATTTTAGAACAAGACCTAGTATTGAGAGAATCTGTAAACTCATATGACATAGTTGAAAACAGAGATTTGACCATCTAGTGATTGCAATTGTTTTCTGCCAGTACAGATTCTATGTCTCCTTACAACAGAATGTCTGTCCACGTTTGAAATGGATTTCTATTTAAACTTGGGGCCTAGTCACGTTGTTTGAAACATTTTAACACAGCTGAGCTACAATATGTACTAGAAAGACTTTTACAATATTAAGAAGAAAGCAGAGGAAAGAGCCTGGGGGGCTTTTTTGTAGTTCAGTTCTATTTAAGTGAAATATAACAAGAAATCAATGTTAATCTAACATTTATGAGATTTCTTAGAAGTTGTCCCTATAACTCAAGTTCCCTAGTTACTTTCGTGTCTTTCTTCCTTTTTTCTTCTCTTAATTTATTTCCTATTTTGATTCAAAATTCCCTGAAAGCATGTATTTATAACAGGACAGTTTTTGACTCATGATTTCAGAGGGACAGTCTGGCTCCAAGCTCATTTGAAGAGACATCTAATGGCAGCCCTAATGGTTCTAGCCCTTGACCATAACCTCATGTGAAGCTTCAATTATCCATTCTTTTCCCATAAAAATAATTCCACTACTTCCTTCACATTCATCTTGTCCAGGTTTTGTCTATTATTTTTCTTTTACATTATACGGGTGATTCAGAAATAGAAAAAATGAAATCTAAAAAGGCAAGGTCCTGATACTGCCCAATTGTTTTACATAGGTTTCAGTTCCGTCTGTGAGCATTTTGCCATTGATGGCACTAGGAGAAGAATTGGGCTCTACATGCTCATTGTAAATCAGTGGTTCAGCTGAAGAGTGCACGGTGTCACTAATAAGCTCCCTTCAGAGAACAGTAATGGGGAGCTGGTTTCCCAGCACCAGCTGTGTACCTTACGGTGCCCTGCTTCTGTTGAAAATGAAAATGACATATGAATTCTACTGATCTGAACATATTATGGCAACATGCAGAAAGGAGCAAGTTTCATCTTCCACAACAGAAAGGAAGATACACTGAAAAGGCTAAATGTTCCAAAGGACAAGCATCTTGGGTATGCTCTGGGTAAAGGATAGGTGTCCTGGGAACACTTTGTATTAAACAGAGTTGAATGTCTGACAGAAAAGCAGGAGCAGTCAGATGAGCAAAACTGCCTGAAACATTAAAGAAAAAAAGCTAATTACATGTTTAACTGAATCAATGATAAACCTGGGATTGCTGAGACTTCTTCATTGTTGTTTAGGTTTTGTTTTCCTTTGCAGTGCTTGTTTTTTTTTATTTGTTTGTTTTTGTTTGGTTTTTTTTTTTTGTAAATGACTGATAGGTAGAGTTGATCCTGAAAGGCCAATCTTATTCATCTCAATCTTCATCTTTCACAAGATGAAATCTCAGAGGCAGTCATAGCTATAAGCTCTCTCTTCAGTGCCTCTGTAGGCTGCCTTTTGAAGGTTAAGTGAGCACCAAAATGTTACCTTTTGTTTTCTTTTTTTACTTTTTTTTCTGTTTATCACAAGATTCCATCTTCCCTTTTGAAGCTTATGGTGTCTAGTTCTTGTGTGTTACCTCTAGTCCTCTTTTTTTGTTCTATTTAACATTTAGTTTTCCTCTGCTCTTCAAATTTTGTCTGTGCAATTCCTTGGAGTTTCATGCTGGAGATACATGATTTGTCCGAAAGCTTTCAAAAGTCACAAATGAATCAAGCTTAGGAACTCCTTCTCTCTTGATACCAAGTGCAAAAAATTTGCCTAAATGCTGTAGTTTTGCCCCTCAGTTACTGAAGCCTGAGAGAAATACATGGAGTAAAAAAATTATGGGACATACTGCAAGGAAAACTAGAAACCAGGATCATTATTGATTCTCATCCTCTAGAGCAGAGCTCAAAAGCAAATAAAATCCATAACTTTCAGTGGCAGATATTTTAAAAGCCTCTGTGGTATGTTTCAAAATGTGCTGTACTGGAGTTACAATGTCTCTTTATTTTTGTACACTTCAATCTTGTTACACGTGAGATTTTTGCTCTTACACCATCAGAAGAACCAATTTTCTAAAAATTACAATCAGTATCTTCATAGATTCTATTGTACCTTGTCTAGTGTTCTCAGCCAAACAGGATCTACCATGTCGAAATATAATCTGCAAGGAAATACTAGACCTTGCAGGAAAAAATCTGTGGACTTGTAAATCCCTGACCTTGATTCAGCATTGCTTTCAACCCCCAGTGTATAGCAAGGGAGAACCATGGTCTTCAAAGTGTCTCCATTTCAACTAAAAAAGATGAAATCTCCTGAGCTCTTTCAAAAGCTATGGTTTACTTGGGATCATGTTGTCATCAGTTCAGATTTTCCTTCTTTCTACCTCTTATCCCATCTATTTTCAGCAAACATTAGAAGTACCTTCCCATGAAAGGCCTTTTTGAATCAGATCTTAGAAAATTGGTGTACCTTATCTCCACCTATTTTCATCTTCGTTTTTAAGATGGCCATTGTTTCTTCCGGCAGTAAAAGATACAGAAGAAATCACAGTACCTTGACAGTGTGAGGTTGTCAGCCAATTTCTGCCCCCACATTCCTCACTTCAAGAGAAAGAAGTACCTTGGCACAATTCTATAGTACTCTCTTGAGTAGAAGAACTTAGAATCACAGAACATTATTCTTCAGTTTTCCTTATTCTTCTCCCCTCTTTTCCTTTTCTTTTATTTTTTTTTTTCATTCTTTTTTTTTTTTGTCTTATTTTAGGACTTTTTTCCCCCCTCTAGTTCTTAAAGCATTATTACAGTATACTCTATAGTCATTTCTTATAGGGTTTAAAAAAACCTGATAACAAAAAATGAAATATTTCAGTGTCAAAACTGTTTGTATAGTACGAACTACAATGCCTTGCTACATTAGATTATGGAAGCCAAGAACTGCTTGGATTTAAAAGAAAGCCCAGGCAGCCTTTACTCCTGTATTAGTCCATCTGTGTAATAGGAGTGTTTCTAATCATTAGATAGGGAGATGATTGCACAGTATGTTATGTCATTATAATTAGATCTGACTTTGTATACATATATGTTGCAGATAAACTTACATGCATTAAAACAAAAAAAAACCAAAACATTTACAGGTCTGTTATTTTCACTTATAGAACTTTTAAAAAAATTTCTTCTTAATTTACAGGAGTCCATGTAAGGAAGAATCATATTTAACCTGGCAAAAAGAAAACTCTAATTTCTTTCTGCCCTCTCACTGAAGCACTTGTCATCCTTCTTTAGAAATTAGTAATAAAAAAAGCTGGTCAAGGATGCAACTAAGTCTATTTAGTATTTGTCTGATTTAGCCTTTTCCCAACTTGCTTCTTCTTATACACCTTTAAGGGCCAATAAGAAATATCATAGGCCCCTATCAGAACAAATTACTGAATAACTTTTTATATTGTTACATATTAGTATAAGCTTTCTGCAGGGAATTATCAGACAGGCACTCTGTTGCATATAATAAATAAAATGCAATAAGCTGCACCATGTATCTTCCCTACACTGTATCACAACTGCATGGTAAAGCCACTGACAGTTTATTTGAAACCTTCTTTGCAGATATTTCCTCTGTTTTCCACCCACTGATGTATTTTGATTTTAATTTTTTTTGTCTTAACTGAGGAATCCATGGCTATGAGAAACATATGCTTTTAGAACTGGGCATAATATTTTGTGATATATTCTGTTTTCCTTTTTAGCTTTAAGAAACCAGAGCTGGTATTTGTAACTGATAATTCTTGACAGCAAAAAAAAATCTTTATAGCTATGGAAAGGGCCTGTAGATTGCTAACAATAATTTCCACTAAGCACAATTAGTCTTGTTTTCAAAAACCCTGGGGAGTTTCTAGACTTCACAAGACTTCTGGAATCCTCAGTTACCTCTATGGTCATTTATGTATGGCAAGTGCAAGTTGTCTCCTCAGGCTGCATCTACTGAGCATCAATCCGTGTTTCAGATTTTGTCAGGAACAAATTTTCTGATTTTCTGATCTTCTGATCAGTGTCTCCTCCAATTTCTGTCTTCAAATAGCTGGCTTGCAAAATTCTGAAGTTTTTCCATTTGCAAACTCCATTCTCTTCTATGTCTTTTCTCAAATTCTTTCAGATGGAAGGTAATGATCATGATTTAGGAGTGACATAAAACTGTGACCTGCAGAAAAAAAATTATTCTCCATGTGAGAATTATGAAGAATGTAATTCAGTGGACCATCAACATCTGGTCCCTTCATAGCATTTCAGAACTGAAAAGAGCTGACTCCAAATGTTTTTAACTTCTAACATTAATCAAATGTTCACAAAACTTTCTACTTAATTAGAAACACTTGTTTTCAGTTTTCTGAGTGACCTTTCAAACACTAAGTTCTGCAAAAATTAAGACCGTCTGTTTTTATGTGTTCTATGAAAAATAGAGACCATTTCTGCAAATGAAGAATAAGAACATTTAACCATTGTGAGCAAGTAAATGTATAGGCATACAAACACACACAGACTCATATATACATATATATGTATATAATTCCAATTGTGTATTCTTCTTCCTAGCTCTCTGTTTGATATCCTAATTCAGAAATCAATAAACCCAAGGTAGGGAACAAAAATCCCTTATTTTGGTTAGAGCACCATTGTCCCTACCACTGGTATCCAAATGTGTATTTATAAAATGTGTCTTTTTTTTTTTTTGAAATTAAAGGGACACCAACAAGCTTGACAGAAGTATTTCAAGGTAGAACTGTTGTAGATATGGATTAAAAGAAAAACAAAACCTAAGAATATCTTGTGGGTCCTTTCCAACTCAGCATATTCTGTGATTCTCTGAAAACAATTTGGAGGTTCTCTATTACTACTACCACTACTACTACTTCTGCTAATTTGGTCCATTCTGCTAGGGAAAACTACAAGAATTTTTATCCAGGTCTAATGAGTCCAGTAGTGGTGATGACAGAATGACAGAACCACAGAATAGTTAAGATTAGAAGTGACTTCTGCTGATCTTTTGGTCCAAACCTTCTGCAAAGGCCATGTCAAATAAAGCAGGTTACACAGGAACACATGCAGGTGGGTTTTTAGTGTCTCCAGAGAGGAAAAGTCTGTGACCTCCCTGAGCTGCCTGTTCCAGCTCTCTGCCACCCTCAATGGAAGGAGATTCTTCCTCATGTTTAGGTGAAATTTGTTGTGTTTTAATTTATGGCCACTGCTCCTTGTCCTGTCACTGGGCACCATCCTCTTGACACCTGCCTTCAAGATATTCCTAAGCACTGAGATCCCCTCTCAGTCTTCTCCTGGCTGAACAGGCCCACAGTCTCTCCTCATGAGAGAGATGCTCCAGACTCCTCATCATTTTTGTCACACTCATTGGATACTCTCCAGTAACTCCTTTTCTTTCTTGCACTGAGATCAGAACTAGACACAGGACACCAGATGTAGCCTCAGTAGGGCTGAGTTGAGGGCAAGGATCACTTTCCATGACTTGTTGGCAACACTTCCCTATTTATGCCAGGATTCCATTTGCCCTCCTAGCCACAAGGGCACCCTGCTGGGTCATGGTCAACCCGTCATTCCCCAAGACCCCCAGGTGCTTCTCCACAGAGCTGCTCTCTAGAAGGTCAGCCCCCAGTCTCTGTTGTAACTTGGGGTTATTCCTCAGCACGTGCAGGACCCTGCCCTTGTTGGCCCTCACTGTGTTTCTCTCTGCCCAACTCCCCAGCCTATCAAGGTCCTGCTGAATGGCAGTGCAGCCTTCAGGTGTATCAGCCACTCTCTCACCAGCAAACTTCCTGAGGGTGCATTGTATCCTTTCACCCAGATCTTTGATAAACAGGTTGAGTAAGACTGGACCCAATACTGATCCCTTGGGAATGCCATTGACTAGAGGCTTCCATCTGGATTCTGCTCTGCTGATCACAAACCTCTGGGCTTTGCCATTCAGACAGTTCTTGATTCACCTCACTGTTCTTTCATCTAACTCACATTTCCTAAGATAACCTGAGAAGATTTTATGAGTGACAGTGTCAAAAGCCTTGCTGAAGTCAAGGTAGACAACATCCACTGCTCTCCCCTCTTCGGCCCATCCATCATAGAGAGCTCTCAGTTTGGTCAAGCATGATTGATGTTGATCTTCCATTTAAAATGCCCCTAATTTAGATTTTTATCTGTGTAGAGAACAGATTTCTTAACTTTGTCATGTATGTAGAAGATAATGCATGTTCTTGGAGATGCCTTCCAGTCTGTAACACTGGTGTATCTACAGCAACCTGAAAGCGCAGTTTATGAGCATTAACAACCTCCTGTATTCAATCTCTCTTGAGATCTTTGAGGGAGAACTTAATGGCCCTGGTTAAAGTGTCCATCTATCCCATGTTCTTGGCAGGTGAGCTTGAAAAATGTGCTACAGGAAAGACAACAACAGGAATGCTTTAAATTTACCCAGTCCTCTAATCAATTTTTTTCTGTTGCATATCAATATAGAGACTTTAGATTAGTAAATGTTTATATACAATTATGTTATTAGAACCATGCAGCACGGGTGTGAGAGGCTTTGTGATTAAATGCATGCACTGCATGGTGAGCTTTATCAGTGTGCTTGCAAGTATCCATTACTTCATTTCCCATGGTAGGGCTGGTTTATGTTTTCTTTCTTTTAATTAGTAAAGCTGTTTTCTAGCAATATTTTTATAATCTGTGCAGAAGAATTGAGAACTGGAAATTTTTAATTGTTGCAAGTCTGCACAGCAGGTCAGAATAGAGAATTTAAGCTTCAAAATCCATAAGGGATTTGGAATTACACTGAATATTTTGATTTTGTTCCATGAGATGTGATGACACAAAAGCTTATATATAAAATCTCATCTTATGCAGCAATTTCGGCTCTTTAATCCTTGTTGCTAGTTCATTTCTGTAGCTCTCTTCAAGAAATTAATCATCTCTACAAGTTCAGACTGGGAATAAAATATCCAAAAAGCTTTCTACAGTCCACTGTACCCCACAGCATTTACAGTTAATGAGGCTAATGCTGCTAACAATGTTTATCTCAACAATATTTGTATGCTTTTAATGAGAGATTTTATATGATTTTTTCACTGGTTTTAATGCTCCAATAATTTTCTATTTTCTTGCTGTTCAAATAAATTTGATCTCTTCTTCTGCCTCAGTAATGTTACTCAAGTTATCATTTTTATTTGTAATTAATTCGTTTTAGCCTATTAATTTTACTTGCAGTGAAGTTGCTCTAACTGTAAAAAAAATTCTTACATTTATTTCACACATCTAAAAAACATTGCTGCTCTTGGAAGAATTAAATTCCTTTTATTTGTGTGGCTTGTTCTTTTTTTCAAATAAATTGACAATATTTCCCTGTCCTGCATTTCCAATAAAATGGACTGTTTTCACTCTCAAATTACAATGTATATGTATTGTAGAAATGTTGACTTGTATGGATCTTTTTCAGTTTAACAGAGCAAGCAATTTACAAAAGTTCTTCAAACTAAATTAATCCATTTTCATGTTCTAGATTCTATAGATCTCACTATGCTCTTAATGACAAAGTAATGTATAATAATAAAGTGCTAGATATCTGATAGCTAAGCAATATTAGTGAGACCAAGCCATTTTCTCCTGACATAAACCCCATACTCTTGTAGGTAACCAGTGCTCAGAAGACTACTGCTGACTGTAGCTGCTGTAATGAATTCTATAGTCTTATGCTCTCTAGGTAAATAACATTTTAAGAAATCTCAGTGTATCCTGGTACTGCATATTTAGTTATACCAAATGCTGGAGTTGGGAATGTAGTATGTTTTGGTTTGTTTTATAAATATGATTTAGGTCTCCTTACAGAAAAGCGTTGTCCTCTGGCAGATTTCTCATTGATTCTGCTAAAATAAGATGTGTAAATGACAAAGGAAAAGCATAATCTTTTGGGCTCAATGAAGAAATTCTACTTGGTGGTGCTGGTACTAAAGGACTAAAAAAGCTTGTCAAAAAATACATAAAATTCTTAGTCTACAGCAAATTATAAGCTTAAGGCTTTTGGAACTCAAAATGTAGGTGTGCTAACATTAACATATCCCAGAAATGTGTTCATAAAAAAGGATTCTGTGGTAACTTGGTATATATTTTATCAAGGCTTCAAACTGGAAATAAATGTAGTAAACTCACGTATTAAGGGTTGTCATTATTCACTCACTTAAAAAAAAAATTGTGAGATAAATTTCTTATCAAAACAAACAAACAAAAAAACCAACAAGGAAGTATTCACATATTCCCTATGAGGAATTTAATGAGACAAAAAATGGAAGCGTTCAGAAATAACTATACAAAGTTTAACTTGTAAAAAATACTGTCATTAGCTCTCTACAGCAATATCTCTACATCAAAGTTTTTTAGATGGCTTCACTGCCTTAATAGATAATGAGAAAAAGAAGTGAGAAAAGTGAGAAAATACTTCAGCATTAACCAATACAGGTATTGGCACCTGGAATTTTCCACTACTATACAACAGTTCAAGATCACAAAATTTAGTGTGACTAGATAAAGGAAAGTGACTTTTTTTTTTTTCCTGTATTTGTAACTATTCACAGCTCTAAAAGTGAGGAAAAAAATCTGCACAGTAGTTCTCAATTTAACCATTAGAGGACAGATTGCAGCATAAAAATAATTGCAATTTAGAGGATTCTTCAAATACTATTGTTAAAAATTACTTATCACATTATGCAGATCAAGTCTGACAAACAAGTTGATCAGAAAAAGCCCAAAACACATTTATTAAGCACTGTTTAGCAAGTGTTGAGATGTGATTTTAAAACTTAAATTTAGTCTCCAGTTTTTGAAAATACTGCCTGATATGGGGAAGGCTGGCAAAGAGGTTTACTTTATTAAAATTGCCACTTGTGTCTTTTTAAAATGTTTAAATGGACTTTTTAAAACGTGAACTTCTCTTATGCAACTCAGTCAAAAAATTAAACTTTGGACAGATCACAAAGAAAATTTAGGAACTTGAATACTTATAGATCTAAAATTGAAATTAAGGACTGCTGGAGGACTAAAAAAGAAAATAGACTATGCTTTGCTCTATTTTTATCTCAATAAAAACAAAAATCATAATGCTAAACATAAGAGCAAATTAGCCACATTTCAACAATACATGAATATTTACATCCTCCCTTCCTTCCAAAATAATGTATTTCTCTATTGAGATACCTGTTTAATATACACAGCAGAAGACTGTAAATAATATGTGAGGTGTTCTCATGCTTTTAATTCTCTTAGCCTTCTACTACCCTGTATGGAGAGGATACTTACATAAATGACATTCAAAACCAAATCAGGGTGGGTAAGGCAACATCAGTGAAAGAAGCAGAAATGAAACATGCTAATTATATAAAAATTAAGAATAATCAAATTGGTATTTGGAGGTTGCTTGAAACCTTTTGTAAATATCTCCTGTAGCCACAGGGTATCAGAATACCGACATCAGTATGGACATTCTTTTGACATTGATTTTCAAAATACATGTCAAGCAATTTGCACTGTGTACTGTACAAATGTCAGTCAGAGGAAAAAATATGGCCACAAGGGAGAACTGTTAAAATGTAGCATTGTATCAAAATCCCAACTTTGGTGCAAAAATGTTCAGCAACAGAAGCTACCGTTTTAAAAAATATCAAGGTAATCATAATTTAAAAAGGTAAATTTGACCCCTTCTCCTCCTTACCTCAGCTCATACTAGCCCCTTAAATTATTGTAGGTACAGATTTAGTGACAATATTGAACTAACAACCACAAGCAGTTTCCTATGTTCTATCTTCTCCCTTATAATTTTCTATCAATGGAAAGAATATGTTGATGTAAAATCACCAAATGGATTTTCCTATTTTGTTAATCAGAGGGAAAAAGATAGTTCTGAAGAATTTGACATTACAAAATATAAATATTTGGTTGCAGTTGGCAAACAAGATCAAGGTCTTTAGAGGTGTAGATTCAAATGCATTTCATCTAAGATGGAGACAATTTTCTTTGTGGTTTGTAGATAGATATGAAGGTTTATTTTATAAAAAATATAGCCCTTGGTCAAGAATAAATTAGAAGTAGAGAAATATAAACTTATAGTGAAAGACAACCAGAAAAATACTTTTAATTTGTTTTTAATTTTCAACACATGGCCTGTTACTCTCCAGATAGAACTTTCAATTTTCTGGATCTGCACGTTAATGAATTTCTGTTTCAAAGGCAGCTAGGAATAACAAAACCCATAGTTCTCTCTGATTAATGTAGTTGCAGACAGTCCTGTAGTGCCAGGGTCAACAAACAAAGCAGCAGTTTATAGTCATGTAGTCATTGCATTTCTTAAGTGTATAAATGAATGATGTCAAGCAGACATGATGTACATACATATCACAGACATGGTACACATACAACAACATACACTTTTTTAGTGCCTAAAAAAGGATATGCAAATATTTTAAAACATTCTTTATGTCTACCCTAGGTGCAATATCAGCTATTCATAAATATTCATATATTTTAGTGTTCACATAAAATTATATAAATAAAGAAGCACACACAAATATAAATATGTATATTTGTATATACAAATATAATTTGCCTGTACTGACAGGGCAATTCTTCTATCTGTATTTTTTCATTTTTATAAATTTGGAATGATAATCATGAATGGAAAGTTATCTATCACTGTACAAAAGCATTTTAGTTTAATGAAGAGTAATATCATTTGTTCTTCTGCATTTCTTTTGATATAATAAATTTTCTAAAGTTTCACTGATGGAAGGAGGTAAATAGAGTTTTGACAGACATTCAATTTATGATCATTGCTCACTGAGATCATTATTTAACTCCATTTTTTTGTCCTACAACTTTGTGTCAGTCTTGTGAGGGGAATGAAATAATAATCTGTGGATTCCAATCTGAAGAAGCATTCCAATACATACTGCATTCATTGAATGGTATCAAGATTATTTGTGTTTAAATGTAACAAACAGTTGTAGTTTGAAGCAGACTACATTGGAAACTGTTGGATTATATGATGCCTGAAACCTTGGAGAGAATATTTATCAGCAACGTCTGACTACCCAAACTGTTTCCATCTGTCCATAATATGACATCATAATGGGAATTCTGAACAGAAAAGGCAGCCCAGGGTCATTGCTAGAAGACCTCTGAAGCCATCTGCCCAAGGGCAGGTGGAAATTGAAGTCATCTGCAGCTGAGGTTGCACAGAAGGGTGATATTCAGCCCTGCTGTTGTGGAATCACCTGGAGCATTTTATGCTCTGAAATGGCTCTCATAAGGCCGGGTACAAATGCTGTAGCTCCACAGACACCTTGTTTTTTGCAGTGAGATTGTAAACTGGGGATTTATGAATATCTAAAGGGTTCATAAGAATAGCTGTCTTTTAAGAACAGCAAATCTCATTCTCTTTTCAAAAACTATATAGAAATACACTTCCTCCTCTCTCTATACCTATTTCAAACTTACATAGCAGATATTTATATATTATTTCAATCATTAAATCAATGTACTATATTGGTGGAAATCTTTCATGTTGGTTTATAAGGCAAGAGAAAGTTTATATACAATTTATATACATATATGTATTTTTTGCATATATATATAATCAAAAAGTTGCCTATATTCTGTATTACATGAGTTATTTTCTAGTAATATTTTCCAAAGCAAGCCACAGTAGAAATGTCATCCCTTGTATCAGAGACAGTTTTAAATTCTTATCTCAGCCTATGCTAGTTGAAATCCATTAATTTAAGTTGATTTATGTTAGTGTAAGATTGGAAAAAATATGAGCTAGAAAGAAAGAATTAGGTCAACACTTTTTAATCAGAATTTTAATATTCACACAGTCAGAGTGGTATGTAGGTTAACTTCATAACAGCTCCATAAAGTGAATTGATGTACAGTACTGTATCATGCCAAAATAACATTGCAATCTATAATTTAAAACTTTTCCTTTGAAACCAGTTAAATACAGATTAAGAAAATAGATGGAGTCTCATCATCTATCAAATAGATAAAACTATACATCAATGAATGTGCATAGGCATCCTTCTTTGTCATCTCCTGTGCTGTTTATGAGTAATACAATCTTGATTAGCTGAGAAACTTGTGCAGACTTTTACAAGTTTACATATTTCATATATTCCATGGTTTGACATAAATTGCTACTTAATTTTAGAAAATCTATGCCATAAACACCATCACTGCTGATTTCTTCACAGAACAATGAATTGGTGTTATAATTCTTAAATGCTTGAAAATCATGTTTCTCCAATTTGCAAAAGAAAACAAAGCACCAAATGCTCTAGTTTTGGTAATGATGTTGAATAGGTGTTTGCAATATATTTTCAACTGTTAATATCTTTTTAATGGTTTTCTTTATGTTCTAGAAAATAGAAGTTGTTTCAGACATCAGACCATATCAAAATCTGCTTTTATATTTATCTTTTAAATCAGAAATATAGGAACCCTCTGATCCAGTTTTGTTCAATGATAGAACAATTCCCATGCAGAATCCATGTGTGTGAGATTAAGTACTGACAGATTGTCTGTCCATTTATGGTGATATGATTTCCTGGAGCTGTGACAATAAATAGACTCTTAGGAGCATTGTCTTGGATGGTATATTTTTGTTGTTCATGTCCCCTGTTCATGCCTGCATGCTCAGGTATCCCAAAGAAGGCCCTACATATCCAAAATGGCCATTCAAACTCAATACCCATATTTTCAAAGTGGTCCTTGTTACTCATTTCACCTAATTGCCCTCTCATCCTGAAAAAAATAATCTTGGCTTGAATTCTGTATTTTTTTCTGACTCATCTAATATTTCAATACCACATAACTATCATCTCCATCTCTGTTCCCAGTGGGTTTAGTACAGTATCTCTCCATTTCAGCAGTCACTAGCAGTAAGCATGTATGTTAAATTAAATTTATGAGCTAGGAGGGGAAAGAAGTCTGCTTATCTGACTACCATTTTCTTTTAAGTGGTGGAATAAGCATTCCAAATGGAGAAAAATAACTTTCCGTGGTTTACCAGAAAATGCTGGCTCTGTTCTTGCGATAAATATGTGAGGTACAAAGTTTATGAGGTCTGTAACTAATTATTTTATCAACCTTTTCCAATGTGAGAAGTCTTGTACGAGACTAGCTATCTATTTTGAAACTTTTTTGCAGGTTTAGGGGTAGATTTGGCAGTGCTGGCTTAATGGTTGGACCTGATAGTCTCAGAGGTCTTTTCCATCCTAAATTATGCTATGATTCTCTAACTTCCATATCATTTTCTTGGATAGTTGCTGCAGGGGTGCAAAGAAGAACTACTGTCATTGACACCTATTATAGCTATCATGCACCAGTTTATATTTTTTCCTTTCAGATTGGAAAAATACTCATATATTAGATATTAATTGCAAGATTTTGATACTGCACGGTGCTCTTCATGGATGGCCTCTCTAAAAGGAGGTCAGGAGCTGCCTGGAAGAGGTGGTTCCATATGGCCCCGAGATGAATCAACCACAGGGCACAACCAATCCCACCAAGAAAGTTTGTGGCACCTCTGTTAGCATATTTAAGAAATTCTCAGTGAGGAAGGAAGGAGAAAAATGGTCAGAAATTTCAGAAGGAACAGAGGTGCTGGAGGAGGAGGGCTCCATAGCACATACCTGAAGTGGCTGATGTCCCTAGAGGAGTCATACTAGAGCTCAGGAAAAGGGTGATAAGGAAAGGCAGCAGAGGGAAACCACTGTGCATTCAGAGACCACATGCAACCTGTGGTAAAAATAGTAGGGAAAGAGGGGTGTCTGAAAATGAGCCTGGCAAGGGTAACAAAAGTGCCTAAATGTTTTGAAGTTTTTGGTTGGTGGGTTTCGGTTTTTGGTTTTGTTTTGGTTTTGGTTTTATTTGTTGTTGTTTTTTGTTTGGTTTTTTTTTGGGGGGGGTCTTTTGTAGTTGTTTTTGGTGTGTGTGGTTTTTTTTTTGTTTGTTTGGGTTTTTTTTTTTTGTTTCCTAGTACATAAATCAATAATTTAATAATTATGTTAACTGGCAAATTAAACTTCCCAAGTTCAGATTACTGTGCCCAAAACAGTTACCAGGTGATCTCCCTGTATTTGTTTTGCCCCATGAATTTTGTCTCTCATGTTCCTCTGATTCTCTCCCTCATTCTGCTGCAGGTGGAGAAGTGAGCAGCTATGTTGGTGCCTAGCAGCTGGCTGGGGCCAACCCACCTCAGTAAGATCAAGTGGTTACCAAGACCCTTGTAAGTGAGTATCCCACCAGTCTTACCAAATTAAGGATTTCTGCGTGTTATGCACTGTTTTGGTCGTTTCTGCATATTCTAGGATAAATGTAATGCCATGCCTATACTTACATATTTTTTATCTCAATGCGTCTTTAACTGTAGAATTCAAGTTCCATGATACTAACTCGAGGAGAGGGGGTTAAAATACAGACTGACTTGAAATATGAGAATAAAATGGAAGAGAATTGAAGTTGGTGAAAGAAATAAAATTCTTCAGTCAATATTGCCATCAAATCATCAAAGGCATCTGAAAAGACAAATAGCACCAGGTGAGAAATACTTCTCTAATGAAACCCAAATGTCAGAAACATATGACATTTCATCACATTCTTTCACAAAACCTGCTAGAAAGACCTGCAGCACCAATCGCCATCTGTTAAAACATTGATGACATCAAAATTTGATGATGATTTTTCAATATATTCTTTTGAAAAGCGGCATGATCATTTTTGTACTTTAAAGACAGTTAAATACTCTGCTGTTATTTAATGTCCTTGATAGCTTTATAGAGTAAAATTTGTTCTTCTATTCTCCCTTTTTTTAAAAACTAGCTTAACAAATATAAACTTCCACACTACTGTGCTGAGTCAAAGATAATTTTTTTTTTTGATGTAGAGGATGTACATTCTCCTTTAAATGCTTGTTTAAAAGACACAAATTCTAATATAAGAAGGGGGAAAAAATCAGTAGTGCCTGCATCCTTGAAGTAGGTGTATTTGGTCAAAGAAATAGAGCTGCAGTCCTACTTGCATTATAGCTTTTAAAATTAAATAGGAAACATAGCCCATATTATTTATAAAAGAAAAGGACTCTTATTGCCGGGATAGATTAATTGCTTTTCCAATGCCAGTTGCTGCTTGATTGAATAAAGATATTTAATGAAGTTACTGTGTTAATTACAATAGAAACTTTTAAGAGTTGTTTTTCACATTTTCACATTTGTCAATCTTCATAGAATTGATGTATTTTATAATCTTCAGGTTTTATTTTGATTTGTTTTATTTTCAGTTGTGGAGTGCTTCAATCAGACCCTCTTCTCCAAAATTTTTAGGAAAAACTCAGAAAGTATTATTCATTATTCATGTCTTTTGAACACCAGAAGGAAATTTCAATAGTCTCAAATTCTTTCCTATGATTCTGTTTTTTCAGGCACTTTTCTGTACATAAAATAGTCTTAATCATGCCACATTTACCTCTTAGATAGTTTACATTCATCCTGCTGTCATTTGAAGAGGATCAATTGTTGATTTATGTTTTTCCTTTCTATTCTACACCATTATACTTTCTACTCTTGTGATTATGGCTGTAAGAAAATCAATCTCCAACTTCACAGGTTCACAAGTGAGAGATTTTGGGGATTTTTGTTTTTAAGGCTGACAGGGAAGTAAATTTGTTGCCAAAGTTTCTTCCACTCTGTTACATGAACAGCAAGAAATTCAGTCTTCTTGACTTATGTGCATTCTTTCCTATGAAGAAATCCTACACTTAGACTGTTGGGTAAAACATTTTGAGCCAAATGCTCAGATGCACTTTGCCTAGCTAGCATTCCCTCTGTGTCTGTGCCTATGCACAAATGCCTGGCTCTAATTATAGGTGAACTATGTCCTTTCCCATGGGAGCCAAATACAGCTGCCTCACTACTTGCTCTGGCTAAAAAATGAAACATTGGTTTGACTGCCACTTTTGCTGCTTCTGAAGATAGACATGGGTCCACAGACCCTGCTTAAGATGGCCCCAGCAGCTGCGTGGATAGAAATAAGGAACAAGTTCACCTCTACTGAAATTTCTTCCTGGCATCATTTCCTTAATTCATATTAATAATTCTCAAGAGCATTTTGTCTAGTGGGGGGACTGGGCGAGTGATCTCTTATAGCTTATTCTTGGAACAATGAAATGCAAGCCCTGAGACAGTTCTGGGCAAATAAAAATACAAAATAATTCAGTGATTAATTTGAGAGGAAAAAATTCTGCTATTCTGGAAATGCTTGATTGCAGAATTGCTACAATTGCTCCTTTAGTTTAAAGTCACTGTGGTACACTATAATCTGGTTTCTCTGCTTGTGTAATTTCAGACCATGCATCCCACAAAGAAGAAAAATTATGTGAGTCTTACAGCATTTTTATACATTTGACACATCTTTTTAAGCATATTACTTTCTGTAAGAGAAAAAAAAAACAACACATGTTATGATCAACAACACAAAATGCATTACACATATTTAGTGCAAATACTGGACAGGGGTACAAGTCATGGAATGCAGTTATATATATTTCATATAAATGTATTCATTTAAAGGTGAGAAGATATCATAGCTGTTCTAAGCTCAGACTGGAGGTCTATATTCAACACACGATATGGAACACCAGCATGAGTGATACACAGCATATGCCTCAGCATCCTCTATTCAGAGAGCCCTAAGAAACCAGGATGAGCAATATGCAGATGGTAGCTTCTTGTGCAGCTTCATTCTTTAGGTGTAAAACCTTGGCTTGTCTTGTGGGCACAAGGAGAGGAAAATTCCAGACATGGTATCTAAATGCAGTTCTGTGATTTAATGGAGATGTACTAATTTCGAATGCTGAATTTTCATGTCACGTAACCTCAAAGCTTTGTGATGTGATTAATGTATCTTGACTTAATGTATGAGGGGAAGAAAAGAAAATCCATGAAGAATTGAAAAAGTATCTTTTGAAATTTGTTTCTGATTAGATAGCTTGGGTCTTAAATATTTAGAAAGCATTTTAATATGTTCTCAGATGGTACGAAATAGCCCAATTCTAAGGCAGAGGTCTCAGGTTAGAAGATTATTAGGACATTAAGACATTATCCTTTTTTCTTCCACATCAGAGTATAATTATGCTCAAGGGAGTAATTGGCTGAGGTGGATAAAGCAGACCAATTTGATTTCTTCAGACAGCCTCCATTCTTCACACTGGCAGCCAAGTGCCCTCTCCGGGCACAAGAAGGAAACCTTTGCAAACTCACTTCTGGATTCCTGACAAATGCCTCCTCTGTTTACTAAAGAAACCTCACAACTGTTTTCTCTGCTGTCCTGTCCATGTATTTATGTTATAGATTATACTGTGCTGATTACAAATGTATGTGCCTTTTCATCAGCCAGCCAGACAAACCTTGTCTTCTCAGCCATAAATTTCACATTTTAAATATAAATGGCAAATAAACCTTTCCCCTTCAAGTAAAAAAGCAGGGGTTATATTTTGCCTGCAGTTTGCAACACTTTTCTCTGATAAAATGTAGGGAAACCTGCAATTGAGACAAGTAGTCTACAATTACATGTATATTATGAAAATATATTTTGTATATACATGTAACATATTTAAGCACAGAGAAGACTTCTATTCATGGTCACAATAAAGACACAATCCTGGTGTCCTTGTCCTTGTTGTTTTAATTACTGGTAGATCCCAATGCATCTTGTTTATCTTAATACTGTTTTTTATACTTTTCTTCTCAATTTTAGCCATAAAATTGCAAGATATATACAACCACCAACACATATATAGCTCATCATTGCATTCATTATTTAATACAAAAACTATTTTAAAATGTAATATTTATTGCAAACATTTAATTCTGTGCTATGCACCACACCCACTAACATGCCAATAATTACATTTTTTGTTTATTCATACACTATTTTTATACTATTCCCTTAGGGAAAAGTCACTGAGTGTAGACAGACTTTGCTGCATGACATGTATATCAATCCATAGGACCTCCAGAAGACAGGAAGGAAGTGAATCTCAATGTTAAATGTGAGATGATGACAGTTGTTTTCATAGGTGAATTCAGATGAGGAAAAAGGAAAAGAAAACCTCCTCTCCTTTTGTACATATGAAAAGGAAAACAAACAAATGATCTCTAAAATATCTAGAAAATTCCAGATCTTTTAGTACTCCAGAAGTGAATGCCAGTACCCTGAATCAAACTATGGAATGAATGCAAGCCAGTGAAGAAAAAAAAGCACAAATCTTTTTCCTTTCTTTAAGTTGAAACATTTTATACTCATTTCTCATCATCTTGCAGAGACATGAGCAGTATCACCCAATCTAACATATTTTCTTGTTATGCTATGTTTGGCTTACTTTTCTGAATTTTCTTAGTGGTGAGCCATGTATATTAATAAATAATATATTCATGCTTGAGTTCAATACACAACATAATTATTATTCTTGCTTTTGTGAAATATCAACTTCAGTATGTGTAAGAGTATCCCACTCATATTTGTGTGGTGCCTCAGGAGCAGAAAGTTTCCTCACTGGTCTACCGATTTGCCAATTATTTCACCAGGCATATGAAATATCTGAATGTGTTTAACACGTGCTTCCAAAGAGCTGAGGATTGTCAAAATATCAGCACTATTTCTTTATATTTTCATGGCAAAGAAGTAGCACAGAAGGGGATTACTTGAATTTGCATAGACTTTAACAAACCCTGAGCAAATGTTTGAGCATAGATGTTAGTGCCCTCTCAATGGAGATAATGACCTTTCAGGCTGCAGTTCAGTATTCTTACAGTGCCCAGCATCACAAAAAGTATTTCTAAGATGTTGAAAGGGTGATGCTGGGTATGATGTTGAGAGCTAGTGATAAGTTCCGCATGACCAAAGTTTCCTCCAGAGACTAAAATATACCATATATATTCCTTGGCAGCAGCATGGTGGCTGCTGGAGCTTTGTGTCCCTGTTCATCCCATCCCAATTAAGACCATTAATAATTCACTTTATATAATTTCATATTTAAAAAACATTGTTCTACAGCATATCCATCTATCTACAGAAATAAAATGTCTCATTAAATGTTCCTACTATTTACATGGTCTCTCTTTGTTATTTTACTACATAGGTAGCTGTTAAAAATCAGAGAAGATACCTTCAAAATGGACATAGTCTTCTATTTAATTCTCTAACATATTTTGAGTAACTGAGTTTTGTAAGGAATTTTCTGCATTTCCCTCCAGATTAGTGATAAAATGTAGAGATTTTGGAAATAACTATGGAAAATATGGTTTAGCTGTGTATTTGTATAAATACACGTGCACGTATCTGTATTTCATAAGAGCCAAACTTTACCTTCATTGGAACTGCTAATTGAAATTTTCAAGTTGTATTCTTAACTTAAGGAAGACATTCCTATTACATATGGGATGAGCAAATTCAATGAGAAATGGGAGACAGAGAAAGCATCCTAAATTACAAAGTAATAATTATTTTACCTTTGTGTCATTTACATTGACACAGATAAATAACAACTATATTTAAATGAAAACAACATCTCAACTTTGAGAAATGTTTCCTGTCAAATGGAAAAAATACATTCAAGATCAACATCAACACCAGATAAAACAGAGGATGAATCCTTAGCATCCATTACAGCATTGTGCCCCCAGTGCAACAAAGTGTATGATTTAAAAAAACACAGCATGAATTAACAATCACCAGAATGACAAAGAGAGGTTTCACAAGCCAGTTTTCTTTATTCTGGATCCTTTTTCTCCCACAACAAGCAGAAGTGCTTGGAATTGCAAACCCTTCAATTTTTTTGATCTCATAGACTCAGACTGGCATCATGTGGTCCAGCATGAGGTCCAATCCTCCCGCCTAAACAGAGCCACCTCCAGACAATTGATCAGGACCAAGTCTAGATGTCTTCTGAATACCATCAAGGACTATGCCTCCATAGCCTCTCTGCAGCTTGGGCAGTGCTTGGTAACCCTCACCCTGCTTCAAGGAGGCAAACTATGATGATCTCAATGACAGACTCAGCCACAACCTTATTTTTTCAAATGCCCAAGCTCAATTATACATCAAAGAAGTGATCATCAAAGAAGAGAATTGCTGAAAATTAATCTTTTGCAAATGTAAAATATACATTTTTACAAAGTCTTCTAAGTAGGTAATGCCTTATATGTGGATATATTTTATTTTCCTTTCTTCCCCCATTTGCACTGTTATAAATTTTCCAGGCTGAAAATCTAAAATTAATATCTATCTATTTCATTAAGCTAAGCATTGTTGTAGGAGTAACAACAACTCTAGTTCTTCATCTCATGAGTCTCTAGATCATGACTTACCCAAATCAGAATATAGGGAAGGTTGTTTCCTGTGGAGATCTTTTGTAATTGTCTAGGTAATTAATGCATTAAGCTACTTTCTTCTAACATTTCATGAGGCTAAACAATCTGAGCAAAACTGCAGTTCAGAAGATATGGGACATATTTTTTTTTCTAATCAGCACTTTCTTCTGGCTCAGAGCTCACTGTAGAGCTACAAATTAGCTCTATGTTTGGACAAGTGCCTCTTAAAATGTAAGCTAACAATCCTTGCAGACAAACAGACAGAGGAACATTGTTTGGTGGAGACAATATGAAAAAGATTAATGAAATTCAGTGTACAAAATACATTTGTTCTTTTTTTTTCTCCTAAAGCCAAACTTAGAAATTTTAATTTATTTCTTCTGCTTAGTTGTACTTGGAAAGGAACTATAAAGAACAACTCTAAGGGAAAGGATAGGAAAAGATATAATCTGGAGATGATTCTTGCTTGAAGAAGAGTTATCATAACATTTCCTTTAGTCCTTTGCATCCTCAGTTATACAGAGCAAGGAACATCTAGTGTATCATGAGAAGGAAACATACTCAGACCATGAAAATAAACAACTGAAGCTTTAGTGAGTCAATTCATATGAGAACAGATAGTTTGCATAAGGGATGAACAAATGGCTATGAAAGCAGAAGGAAACCCTGTTTATTTCTGTGGGAGCTTGGTATAGGAATCCTGTCAATGAGCAGGAAGGAAGACTGAACTTACAAACTTAACAAATAGTGACCCAGATCGTGATGGTAATACTGACTGCCACTGAAAAAATATATGCAACACATTGGTACAGCAAGGGAAAGAAATCCTTATTGCTGTCACTTATGTTGTACCTGTTGTGTGGATAAATACAGCAAAGAACTTCTGTTTCACAAGGTTTCCAGTCTGCAACTTTACTTAGCACTACATTTCAAAGATAAAAATAGCATTTTATTACTTCACTTATTTTTTCCCTGTGGTAGAAAATGTTGAAGAGTTACACAGTGTTTCAACTGCTAAGTTTCTATTGACTTTAATGGCATAAACATAGTTAAAACCCTATGCATCTATAAAAATCCTAATTCTATCTGCTTAGTATACTGACAAAAAACAAGTTAATACTGTCAGTTCAGTAGAGCCAATGTAACTGTTAAAGAGCAAACTGAATTGCACTTTGCCTTACATATTGTCAACAAAATTGTCAGCCAGATTTTGATTCCAGAGATTTTACTGCTAGCAATGATTAGTGTTGTGCACAGCTAAATGGCCAGGCAGCTTAGTTTGTTCTGGATGAGGCCTCAGAAGTTCAAAAGGTTCTCTGAACCTTTTTCAAATCCCATGTTTCAGCAAAACTGAGCTAGTATTCTTGAGAGCACTGTGCTCCCAGATACATTACAAGTTCACAAGCACTTCATGCTACAAGTTATTTGGAAAACACTGTGAAAATTACTTTTATCAGAATCATTCTGACTCTGCTGTCGGTGCTTATTTCAATAAAGATTTGACAAGGCTCACAAGCATGGGCTACATATTAAAAGATGTATATGTAATACTTATTCATGAAAAATGAATGTCATATGAACTGTAATACAAGTATTTGCCTTAGAAAAGCCATAGAAAGATTCCTCAGAAGCAGGAAGAACATACTCAATTCATGGGAAGGGTAAGGGTGCCAATGCAAAAGGACCTAATAACGTCATTTGGTAAGGCTTCCCTACTAAAAAGAAGTAGTAATTCTGTAGGATAACTAGAGGGTTATAAAGAACATCCTCCAAGTCCTCATTAGATTTTTTTTTTTTCACTTAGTAAAAAGACTTTTACCTCCATCTCATCCTCCTAATCCATGAAGGTGGTTTTCTGGAGTTCAGTACTAAAGCAGTAACTGAATTTCTTCTGCCAACAGTGCTCTGTGGAAATAGCTTTAGGATGACAGCTTTCTTGTTGGTGCCTTACATGTTGCTGAAAACAAACAAACAAGTAAAATATCAAAAAAAAAAACAAAACAAAAAAAAACCTCTTTGAGGGAGTCTGTCTGAATGTGTTAAATATCAAAGCATTTACACATTTACCCTTCATAAAGGTGTGAAGAGAAAAACTAGTATTGACCCAATTTTACCAATACAGATTTCAATCCGGATCAAAAATGAAGAACAATAAATTATATAAGCAGTTAGTTTCTCTGTCTCATTTTGAAATTTGTACTTCTTGCTTTTTTACATTGTTACTAGATAATGCAACAGAATGCCTAAAACAGGAAGACTACCTTAAAAAAAATCAACCTTAATGATCAGAATACACTTTAAACATGTCTGCCATGAGACTTGTGATGCCTAACAAGGAAATAAAGGGCTGACAACACAGCTACAACATCTAAAAGAAATTAGAATTGTCGCCATAACATTTGTTCTTGATTTTATGATGTTATATATGTGTGTTTGTGTGCAGTAAGGGCAGAGAGATAGTTTGAAAGAAGTTACACACAAAAAAAAGACTCCAAAAACAAAACAAACTACAACAAACAACCAATCCAGTTCTTTTTTCTTTCTAAGATCTTATAACTATGAAAGAAAAAATATGACAAAAAAAAGATTGATAGGAAAGAGAAAGAGCTATGTGCTCAAAAACATTGATATGCACTGTTACATGCACATCCTGACACTTATTTGCTTTTATTTTAATTAGATTTTTTTTTGGAAAGTATTCTGTCATCAGAAGAGATGAAATTCATGTGTGTTGTCAGAAGGCAAGAGGGAAGCCAAGAAAGGAAGGCCAGGGCAAACACAGTGCAGTAAGAGATATTTCTGATGTGAAAAGGCAGGATGAGGTTGCCTTTAGGAAGAAGGCAACAAGATAAGGGGAGAACAGCACATTCCCGGGCATGATAGTGGAGTCATTAGGGTGGCTCAGATGAAATAACACAGAGAAGTGCCCAACTAAATGTTTCTTTACACAGGCTTTTGTTTTTCTAGAATTCAAACTCCCTAACTTTAAAGGCTTTTCTATGCCTAAAATGGATCCCTAAATTTTTTGGGGTTTTTTTAAGTTGTGCAGCAGTGGAGATATTAAATCAGGAATCAGGCAAGATTTTACCCTATGGGTGCGACCAAAAGAAAGCATATGTCCTAATTTTGTCTACAGCTCTTGTAAACAGGTTTCAAGAGGGTCCCTGGAATAATAACCAGGATGCACAGTGGACTGAAATGAGCCTTATAAATGAGCAGATTGTGAGGAAATTTCTTTCTGTTTTTCCATGGGCTCCAAAATTAATTGCAGCCTTTTATTTCCTTTGCTCAAGTGACATCACCCATCCCTCAGAAACAATGTTGGTCCATATTTATTCCTTAGCTACTAGGAATTCACATAATGGCTGACTTTTTATACTTTAATTATGCCAGTTTTCAACAAAGAAATCTGGCCTTTTGTTTCTTTCTCCTGTGAAAGCAAATAAATTTGTAAATAAATTAATAAATAGAACTTGGAAAATGTTGTGCAAAGATGGACTTCAAGTTAACTGAACATGGAGTTCTAGAAAATCAGGTCTATAATATAACACAATTTTAAAAAATCTATTTCTTGAGCTAGAGTCAATTTAATGAGTATGCATTTCCGCAGTCTTTATATGTTGGAAAAATTTTCCACTAATTAAGGATAATTGGCAATGGAAATAAAATGAACAGATGACAATGGTTCTGCAGAAGACTTAAGCAGCTTGCTCTTTCAGTATGTATTGGGTAAAATAACAGAGGCAAAGGTTTCTAAGAGGCAATCCATATTGGTCAACTGTTTCTTGATTGTTATTCACCTAAATTTTTATACTGTGTCTACATTTTTCAAGTTGTTGTTTATTCCTTTTTATAGTGGACCATGGGAAGAGCAGGAAGACTCTTCATAACATCAGAATAAGAACATTTTTTATCATGGCTGTGTATACTAGCTTCATTGTCATTAAAGTATTTTCATTATATAACCTTCCATTTTAATGAATTTAAATCTTAGCTTTTAAAAGTTTTTTGTAGAATGAAAACAGAATTCCAAAAGGACTGCAATCCCAGTGTTTACAGTATTTATTTTGAAGTTAAGATAGTCATTCACCCTTAAATTTATCTCTTGATGCAGCCTATAAAAGAGGATGTATTTCAGTCTCAGAAACTGCATCTGGACATGGCTGTCTATTCCATTCTGCTGTCAATCAAAATTGCTCTAAAGAAACCCCAGAGTTATACTTGCATACAGCAAAACTACTGAATGACCTGATCTTTTTAAACACTATAGCGTGCCCAACTTAAATATAAAAGAAATATCTGCTTAATTTGAGTGGAAATTTCGAGAACAGTAATCCAGGAATATTGCTTTGTTCTTGAGTAGGAAAGCTTTGAATTACTTATGCAGGTCATTAAAAAAAGTGACAAGAGAATTTTGCAATTGCAAAGCATTTTGTGTCTGAATATTCTACCTATAATACAAAAAAATTAATTTAGAAATTCTAGAGAGAGTTTTTCATTTTTTAATTGAAAGTCTTATTTGCACCAATTTGTAAAGCCAGGAATTTCAGTAATCTTGAGACCCCTACATAAAACTCATAAAAGGAAAACATATTTTCTGTTCTTAATTATGTCATAGTCTTAAAGTCCATCCTCGTGAGATACAAAAGAGATAACAAATGAGCAATGAAATTCAATTTCTGAAATCTTCCCAAGCACAGCAGGAATTCCATATCTAGTTTAAAGTACTTATTAGATCCAAAGTTAGACATAGAACTAAATTGCTTTCACTTGGTCAGTGTAGACACATTAATGAGATGGGAATTTCTATATTTTAGAGAAGAGAAAAAGAAATATTTGAGTGATTTCCTGTTTTAAATATAACAACTATCTTAGTTTGCTTGAAGGCATTGCTTTTGAAATAAACTGTTGAGTTGAGTAAAGGAGAAGTTATGAAAAGTGAGGTATAGATACCATAATTTTGATCTCATTAATTATTTTACCTTTTGATAAACTCATTACCTATATGGTAAACTGTAACTCTTCTGAAGAAAGTTCTAGTTTATGTGAAGCTGAATGTTGAATTATACACAACAGATTTTCTCATTGGCCTAAGTGAACACTAATAAGTACTAAAAGTATAGAAGTTCTGTTTTCTGGAAATACAGATACATTGTCAAAAACCATGAGTCAAATGATTTAATGTGGCAATATAGGAATATTCTGTTTAATAGATATCTATGTATACCAGCAATAACTATTAGATATATGACTGCACATAAAGTCTTATGTGTACAAAAATATTTGGGTTTAGTTGGTAATTTCAGGTAATATATTGCAGTTTTCTCTGGAGCGATTTTATGTATGAGTTCCAAATGAATTAATTGTATGTGCAACTTTTCTTAAAGACACAATTTGTGGTTTGAACAGAAAAGAAAAAAGATTAAAAAAGTAGAAGGACCGATGGGACCAATACTTTGTACAGCTTTGAAGAACTCTCTGAGCTAGGTTTCCATCAGAATATAATAATAGTGTCAATAAACATAGACAAGTATTAATATTGCAACTGAGCATTGCAAAGCCCTTCACAAGGTGCTGGTGGTAGAGTTTGTGTCAATTTGTAATGGCCGATCAGAACACAAACTTCCAAATTTCTTTTACTGTCACGGTAGGCACATGAAAAGTAGAAACAAACCTCTAAGTTTATATAGCAGAAAGAATGTGGGATAACATTTTGTTAAGTTGGTAATGCTATATTCCATGAAATATGAATGCTATATGCTGTATGGGGATGAATGATTTTATTGTTCAGTATTCTACAGTCAGGATTTATCACAGATTTTTATTTTTTATAATACGTGTATTTCTTATAATACATGTAGCTCGCTACAGTTTTATATGATAATTCAGCTTGGAAGGGACACCAGTATGTCTATGCCTGGTTCAAAGTAAGATCAGCTATAGCATCAAGTGAGGAGATTCTGGGGTTGAAACCACTTTGCCCAATGTGAAAAACTCCAAGGATGGTGACTCCACAGCCTCCCTGGTCTGCCTGTGACTCCCCATTACTGTCCACTGGTGAAAAAGTTTCTCCTGATACCAAACTGGAAACTCTCTTCTTACAATTTAGTTTTTCCCTTTGTCTTCCAACAATGTAGCTCTGTGAAGAGACAGGCTGCTTCTCCTCTTCGATACAGGGAAGGGTGTTGTAAGGGTACATTTAAAGACACCTTTCTGGACAAGCCCCAGTTCTTCACTTTCACCTCCCATGATTAATGTTTCACACCCTATCCATCTTGGACGTATTCCACTGATCTCTCTGCATGGTAATTAAGTATTCTGTGAATTGCTTATATTAAGTAATAATAAGAAAAAAATTGATGTACATGTAAAAGTTCCATGCATTGCCTTTGGGGGAAAAACCAACCAATTGAAGTTTTACAAAGGCTTATACCGAGAATATAAAATGTGATATTTATAGATATATTAGTTCTTGTCTGTATTCCAAGAGAAAGAGAATCAACCAATACTGGCTTCAGAAATGGTATGACATGAATTTTCTCTTATTCTGCCTTTTTG
Source organism: Chloebia gouldiae (assembly GCA_003676055.1). Lineage (NCBI taxonomy): Eukaryota > Metazoa > Chordata > Aves > Passeriformes > Passeridae > Chloebia > Chloebia gouldiae. Next base: position 26,072,680 of record QUSF01000001.1, on the reverse strand, counting down.
TCTTGGTAGAGCTATGCCATTTTGTTCACTTGAATAGACATACCATAGTGAGTTTCTTTTGAGCAATGGATCTATTTGATTTACTAAATCCCATTATATGATAATGAGATTATGTCAGACAGAAGGTCATAGAAAAGAAAGCCTTTTCATCCCTGTTTTCTGTTTTCTCCTAAAAGTATTATGACAAAGTATTGGCTAAGAAGACGATAAATTTGGGTTTTGGTGGTGCATTTTTTTTTTTGTGTGTGTGTTTTGTTTTGTTTGTTTGTTTGTTTTTGTTTTGGTGGGTTTTTTGTTTTCTTATTTTGTTTTGTTTTGTTTTTCACTGTATCTGACAATCTATTTAGGAGAGATAAAATATACCTGACCTATCTACCTAATCTCTTTAACTTCACTGGCTTTATGATTTTGGCCATTGCTTTCTCTACTGGGCCTTCATGCTAATGTAATTTTTTGAGTGATCGTAAGAGACTTACATTATCTTATGCCACAAATAATTTGCTTCTGAGTCTTATTTCTCAAAATTCAGTCTGCTTATGGGACTAATTTTTCTTTTTGTAAGATTGTCCCTATTGTACTAAACATCTGACTGGGGTTGCTTGATTTCCAAAAAGATTTCCAATCTTTTTTACTGGACACTCAGTATACCCAACACAATAACATATTTTCTACTTCATGGTAATCTTTAAATAGGAAAAGTATATTTTATGGTATGACATAAATAATATTTCAATCTCTAATGCTAATTTTCCATTCTGTTCAGTCTTTAGCCATAAAAATATGAGCTATATTTTATCTATCTGCCACCTAATTTATTTATCTCTCTACTTCATAATTAACACATTAAGAATGTACTTTTATTTCAGGACAGATGACTTTGTACTTTGAATATACTTGAATAAATAATTACAGAAGTTTGACCCTGACATTCAGAAGAAGGCTCAGATATCAGAGGAAGTGATGGTTTTCTTGTATTTAAAGAGCTCAAGTAATCAATGAAACAGAAATGCACTTCCAAATAAAGTCCTTTAACATAAGAGTCACCTTACGTGTCTTTGTGCATTGTCTGTAAAGCAACCTGAGGAAAAGAAAACTGGCAGAGGACTTAAGTTCCTTTTTCTCCTTAAAATCAGCGAAAATAATTTCATCAAATTCAGTGCAAGCAGTGAAAAGAAAACTGTTTCTTCATACCCAAGTGGTATTCTAGGGAAGCCTTGAGAATTACTGGAGGAGTTCCAAACTACTTGAAAAGCTTTAGGCAAACATTGTAGTTCTGACTGCAGATGAGCTCTATTTTCCTTTCAGATTTCAAAGACAAGTGCTCTCTGAAATCAGAGACACCACTCTGCTCACAGATTATTGATAGAATTAAATGGCAAAATGGAAATTGCTCCTTATCTCTTTAGAAAATAATTCCATAAAAAACCAAATTTGAAGGAGATGCTCACATGGAAAGACTTATTTAAATAAGTAAAATTAACTGGAGCTGATCCATATTTTAGAATGAAAGGATTGACATGAATAAGGAAAAGGTGTGTTTCTGTTAATTATTCTCATTTATAAATGAACAGTTCAATTCATCCTAAAAGATTATGACTGAATTCTCATTTACATTAAGTCTTCTTTAAACCTCTTCACAAGTGGACTTTGAAATGCACATAAATGTAATTGATGCCAGAAAAGTTAAGAGTGGCATTACTGCAGCCCTTAATTTGGAATATTTCAGATGTGTTAAAACTTAACTTAAAAAATACCAGAATATTTTTGTATTTGAAGTGTCTTTTTATAAGAGTATAGTTCAAAGGCAGATTTATTTTTTTTAAAACCTAAATGTCAAGTGATAAGTTTGCAATATCTACTAATCTCCTCTGGTAATTTCTCTTAATGTTTATAAGGATTTTTACTGTGCTACATAAAGCCTAATGTTCCTTATGTACATTTACAACACTCAATGCAATTGCTCTGAAGGAGTTGCTATGGCTTATTATAAATAAAAAAGTCTCTTGGCGCTTTGATAGAATAACTCTGAATTTAGAAAGTAATATTTCAAATTTCAAATATTAGAACAAGTTTGTAACATGTTTAAGGATGTTTATGAAATTCTTATAGCCTTGCAGTATCTCTCCATCAGATAGTAATTCACTGAAGTATTCATTTAGCACTAGTTTAAGAACAGGACTGAGATGCCGTGAAACAATTTATTCTAAATTCAGCACCAAAGTGGATGGGACAGTCATGAAACAGATATTCATTCCCATGACTGGACAAACATGATGAACCCCAAACTCTCAGGACAAACATGATGAACCCTTTCTTTGGACTCTGGATCTCCTCAGTGCAGCCTTTAGTGTGGCAGCTTTACAGATGTTGTGCATTAACACCTTGACACTTTGCCCTGAGGAACGTGATAAATGGCTGGATATGTGGCACTCCTTTCATGGAAAGGACACTGCTGTCTTTCTTCCCGTCTGTGTATACAATACATTAACAACAGTTCATGTGCTCAAGAAAATAGAAGTGGGTTCATTTTGTCACTTCAAGTGACCTTCCCATTCCAGTGAAAGAAGTCTGACCACCAAGTTATAGACTAGATCATGTATGAGTCCTGTTTGGATTTGGACTTGAGCTTGGATGCTGTCCAGGTATGGATACAGGAACCACAGGACAAGAATAAGAAGGAAAAATCCTGCTCTAGTAGAGGCAGAAGATGGACTATGCAGACTCAAGAACTGTGTCTGTATTAGTAGTCTATACTAAGTAGCCTATACTAAGTTTATTGAAAGAAATTTCATGATTAGAACTTCCAAGCAGAAAAAATAATTTTCTTATTAGAGTAATTTTGTATCCCTCATCCAATCTAAATTTTACTTTGTACTGTCCATATCTTTTTGTAACTTGTCCTCAGTCTTTGCACTTTTCAGTAAGTGTACAACTAGTTTAAATTTTTTAAAACACTTTTTGAAAAGACCAAGGGCATAAAACAGTGTTTATACTTTTTCACAAGAGTAAATATTTGTGATTACTGAACATAAGAAGATGAAGAGTAACTCTATTGACATATCAAAAGATGTTTGTTCAAAATAAAAGATTTTATAACTTCAGCCGATATAAGAATTCTAGACCAGTAGATACTGCAGAAAACTGAGATAATAGATGCTCATCCAATTTCCGCTAAAATCAGAAGATGATCGAACATGCTCCATATTCCCCTTGGCTGCAATACAAAGAAACATGGTCTGATCACTGCATTTAGACCATATGTCTTCATATGGGAAAAAATAAGATGGCATCATATATGTCTCAAAATGGTCACATGCTGGGATCACTTCTGACAGGCACTCTTGTAAACATCCCTGATATTATGTGGTTCAATGAGAAGTGAACTTTGTTAAAGTAGTAGTAAATAAATTTCACATGAAAGAGGATGCACTAATTTCATTCACTACTGCATGCTTTAAGATTTTAACAATTAATTCCCTTTTCCATAAAGTAAGAATCTTTATTATTCCCAATCAACATGGTCTTCATAGGTACCCAGTTTTGTGTCCCAACGCATCAGAGTAATAAAAATATTTCAATTAAATTTTTTAATAATTGTAAATAAGTATAGCTCCCTTGATAAAAAGGAATGCATAGATTTTGTTCTGTTCATCAGACTTTAGACCCTTTCTTTTCCATTTACTGTAACTTAAACACAGACCTGGGAATTCGATTTTTCTACCACAGCGACTATGGTTCACTTTGACAACCTGCACTAGATGATGACAGAAAAACCTGTAACTCAGATTCTGAGATTGTGAGTTTAAGCAACTGTTAGGACTCTAAGACTTTGGAGTTTAGCAAATTGATGGCCATGTTTCCCTGGGGGACCATGAAGGGGAGAAGAGTAGAACAGTAATTTTTAACACTCAGGAACAAAGTATCCTGTTCTACAAAATGATAAGACATTTTGGTAAGAGGCTAAGCAAAAAATTCCTAAAGAACTAAATTTCAAAGACAGCATCCATTAATTGTAATAAAGGATAGGCAACTAAATGTTGCAAGAATGTGCAAATGTTGCAAGAAGATGTGCAAGAAAATTCCTTAGATGTTCGGGTGTGAACATGAAAAAGCCAAAGCTGAGATGAACTGTACCAAGATGTTTTCACTGGTGTCTGGTGATAAAACAAAAGGCAACAGTTACAAGTTAGGGTTTGGGATCTGCAGACTGACCTTAGGAAAACTTCCTCATTAAACTAGGGCAGTAGAGAAACTGATTGTCCATAGAGGTCTTTTCAAGATTCAACTAAAAAAAAGAAGCAATTGACCCAATCTAGTATTGAATATAGTCCTAATCTAAGAAGGAGTGTGCCTAGATGAGAGTTAAATATCCTTCCAGCAAATATTTGTATTATTCTGAATATGTGTGGGCATAGAAACCTATTTGAAGTCTTTCAGAATCAAAACTAGTCACAGTAGCATGAGCAGAACTTTTGCCCTTTGCTATGTGCAAGGTCATCTTCCTTTTAACTGATTACTCTCTCTTACATTCTTTCACTGATTCTTCCTTTTTTCATCATGTTTAGTTCATCTAGTTGCTCTTACCTTTCACACTTTTCGAAGCTCTGAGTATCCCTACCTATTTGTTCTCTGACTCTAATGAGTTGCCCTTTGACATTTCCACTCCATCAGTGATAGTAGCCTAAACTATTCACTTGACAGTTTCTGCTACAGGAGTCTTAGCACTTTTACAAATAGACCACACTCCTTGAAGTAGTGCATAAAGCCATTAACCTCTCGTCTTTCAATTGCAATCTTGAGACCCACAGGATTTGGAAATGGCCAGCTGATAATGGCAAGAAAAAAGGTCAGTGGGGACTGCTGATACCTATTTTTAGTGTTTACAATGACGTTGAATGATCAGGTTAAAAAATACTACCATAGATAACCTTCACTAAAATTATTATAATCTTATGGATCCTGTCCTCACCTTCTGTCTCACCACAGATTTGCTGTATTTATCTTATCTTTTAAGTTCTTTGTTCTTGGTAGCGTACTTTTAATGGTCTTCAAGGAATATCATAGAATATCCTGAGCTGAAAAGGACCCAGAAGGATCATCCAAGTATGACTCCTGACATGCTACTTCACAAAAAAGCTCCATATCCTTTTCAATCTCAGCTGATGAGTAGAATAAGCCTCAGTGTCACTATTAGTGTTTTAAAGTGCTGGGCTTACAGAGTGTTTAAATTAAGAAATTAAGAATCATTCCAGTAACTGTGGACAAAATTTAAAAGTAATTATTATGGTTCAACAAAGAAGTTGAAATATCTAGATGCTTTTTATGAAGAGCAATCCATTGTTATTCAGAGAAAAAAAAAATCTTCTTTGACTGAAGAGGGCTTTTTTTTTTTATTCGGAAGGACCCATATGTTTCCATATACATAAAAGGGAAGGAAGATAAAACACACTATAATAACATAAAGTCCAAATCTGCATAACTAGAGTAAGCCTGGATAAAATATTCACAACATATTGGACTAGTTTTTTTTGTGGGTGAAGTCATTGCCACTCTTAAATGACAGAAAGAGAAGAAAGGACCTGCACACTTGTCAGTAAGGATGTGAGTTGGATTGTCGCTTGGCTAGCTGCTCTGAACAGCAGGAGTTCAAGGGAAAAATACCTGAGCAGATCAAAGAGTTGTGGCTTGGAGGTCATAGACCTCCTGGATTTCTCTTTGTTCTAGTGGAGGTGTTAATCACTTCATTCTTCCACATAAATCAAGCTGTTTCTCTTAGACCACGTGTTCAGCTACACACAGTGTTTTTTGCCTCCTGAGCTCTTGCTACCTGCTCATCTGCCTGCATATGGAAAAGTTGGGTGCAAAGTCCATTTTGCCTCCTCTGAGGAAAGCCATGTTTCTTTTGAATAAAAGAGTTTATTTCCCATCAAATATCTATAGTTCAAGCTATGGAAATTTGAGACTCCCCCGGCTTAAGAATACAGTGATTGTTCATGAAAAACACATGCTGGTCATATTGAGAAACCCTTTGGTTTTATTCATTGCTAAAGTTGTACAGATTATGGGAGCATAGAGAAAAATTCAGGCAAAATATGTTTTTACCTACATACATTCTAGTCTGCTCATTTGCTAACAAGTGCCATTAATATGTGGTTTTGTGAGGTTTATAGTGGCAGAAGAGAAATTTCTCGAAGTTCAGTATTATAAATACATATCATTTTATGTAATGGGTCTTCCTCCTGAAACTCTCAGTACACATTTTGAAAGCATTATATAGAACCCATAGCTCTAAGAGAAAAAAACCCCAACAACAACAAAACCAACCAACCATCTAAAACCAAAGCAAATAAAGTAAAACAAAACAAACAAATAAAAATTTAAAAAACCCACGCAACCCCTCCCAAAAAAGCCTGCAAGAGTATAATTTACAGAGTAAAAACTAATTAAGACAATAAACTTCCAAAGCCATGAAAGATTCTCTTTTTATCATTCCAAAATTATGGGAAGAATCTACTAGCTAGTTTCAACCACCTGATGTCCTCAAGACCCATATTAGCATGCTGAATGTTATTAGGATAGATGTCTGTAGCTGTATAAATTCTCTGTGATGAAAAAGTATCTGAATAAGCAGGAAATTAGTCCTGAAATATTGTGAAATCCTGCACTGTTAATATACCCTGAGGAGGATGTTACAGCTGAGGTTTAGATCTACTTATATAAAACTCCTTATCTTGAAGCTAATGAAGAGACACTGACAGTTTTGCTGCAGTGTGAAGTGTTCTAATGACTACAGATTAGTCATTTTCTAAAGCAGCATTCCCCAGTGGTTCCCCACCCCAAAAATCATAACCCAAAACATGCAATAGAATGTCTTTAATAATAGAAAACAACAACAATAAAAACAACCCCCAAAAAAAAAAACAAAAATAAAAAAGAGAACAAAAACCCAATAACAAGGAAAAACCAAAAAAATAAAAAAACAGCCCCTCACATCTTTATGTCAGGAAAGCTGGAAGCATTTATATTTACATTCTCCACAAGAAAAAAACCCAGAGATGACAGTGGATCTAGTGAAGCAGTCAGTTAATTGTTACGGTGAAGGTTTTAATTTTCTTTTCTATGTAAATCACAATTGAAGAAAGCATCTGCCACCTCTGATATTTCCTGTACAGTAAATTTAAATGGATTAATCACCTTCCTTTTTCTGAAGTTTCTGAGTACTGACAGACACTTGCCAATGGTCTGTGGAGTCTCTGGCTCATTGGTTTTTAGCTGTCTTGGGGGAATTAGTGAAGATATGGAAATATTTAAAGAGAAATTAAAAAATAAATAACACTCAAACACTTTTCCTCTCACCCATTTCTGCACCTTATAATCAGAAACTGATTAAAATATTTTCCAGGACACCAAGTGGATTTGCTAGCAGACTACTAGGACAGGATTTGACTTGATCTCAGCCAAATCAGAATCCTAATGTTGACTTGGCACAGGAACATTTTTACCAGTCTAACAGAATTCAGTGGTTGGTAAAAAATGTCACAGTTGATAGCCATTTTTCCAAACAACTTGTGTGTCTTTTGTATTCTATCCACTCCCATTCTTGAATTCATGGAAATTTAGCAGAATCCATGTGAACCGCTTATGGTCAGTTGTCTTGCTTTGTCACAGAGTGTTTTTCACTTTATTTAAAATTCCTTTAAATTCCCTTAAAAAGATAGACTCAAAAGATGGGACAGGGTTGCAAGCCATCTTTCAGAGTCTACCCAGTGCTCATTTTACAGATAAACATTGTCTGTAGTTGCTATGTGGTCTTTCACAACTTTAACCGTGAGAGACGATAAAAAATAAATATCCCTTTTAAGGAACATGCTGCATTGCTTAAGGGAAATTCCTGATCCATAGTGAAAATAAGAAACTGGGAACTAGAAAACATGGTATAGTTGTATGTTGAATTAGTTATTTGTATGAAAGAGAAAAAAAGTCTGTAAGTTGAGGTCTCAAATCTATGGCTGAAATATCTTCTACTTTCATTTTCTAACTGAATTAATTTAAGCACCCTGTGAAGTAGCATGAGGTGAAAATAGATAGCTGCTTTGGCTATACAAAATAATTTATTTTAAAGGTATTAATACCAATGTAGATATGATAAATAAGATCTTTTACTTTGGGATCTCAAGATGCCTCATGTATATTTGTTAATTAACAACCACAATAAATGTATAAATTAAATAAAGAGCATGAAAAAATTTTTTCATGTACAAAGCTATACCAGATAGGAAGACAATAGCTGTTTCTTAGTATAAAACATATTTTTTTAATTAAGAGGAAAAGCACTTGTTAATGAATTTAAAATGGACATCAGCACCTGTACAAAGTTCTTAGACACGTTGCCACAAAGAGCGTAATAACAGCATATATAGATTCCTATCAATGTCCCAAGCAAAATTATCCTTGTTTTGCAGGAACCTAATTTTGTCCACATCTTGCTCTCTTAGACATGTTCAAATGCTAAAGGGCTGACAGATGGTGCTCACTGTTTCTGCCTGTCTTTGGTGGTCTCCAGATGAGGTACCCAGCATCTTTCATGTCTCTCTTTGTTTCTCCTCTTTGTCTCAGAAAGAAGCATCCAGAAAGGGACCTCCTGACCAAAAGGTATGTATTGCTTTTGCAAAGAGCATGGTGCTTCTTCTTGCTCTATTTCTAAGATCGTCATGCGTCTAATATGCTCAGGAACCATCTGTCCCTTACTCTCTGGGCTTTTTGGTGTTTGAGTGTCTTTCATTCTCTTGTTCTGCATTTAACACAATGTTATCTCTCATTCTGATGCTCTCAGTCCTTCTGTTGTAGAAATAAATAATAATAATTACAACAATTTGTCTCTGAGCAACTACTCTTTTAAAAGTAAAATATGTGTTCATTTCAAAGAGTTTCTTATCATACAAATACTGCACCTGTTTTTAGCTAAGAGCAGGATCACTAATTCTGTGATTCAGGGAGCAGAGCAGAGACTCAGGAAGTTAATAAAATGTGTTGATTGCTTTATGAAGAAGTTGCAAGATTATGAATCCTTAACACTGTGCAATTAATGACTACCAGTGAAAACACACCCTCCTCAGGACATCAGCAAATCCATGAATTTCAATAAAGTTACAACTAAACCAATTAACAAGTGAACACAAAATCAATTATTGTGAAACAAGCTAGAACAAAATAATGACAAATGCTAGTTTTAAAGCAAGAATGGAAAAAACCCCAAAATATTAGCATTTCAAACATAAGTATTAACAGGCTACATGTATTAAAACATATTAGAATTATAGACCTTATGCAAAGATTTATATGTGCATAAAAAGGACCACATATTAAAAGCCAGAAGTTAAAACAAAACCCACAAACTGTTCTGCCCCTATACATTTGAATATGACTTCTCTTTGATCTTCTTAGGTACTAAAAAAGACCTCAAATTTGTGGCCTAAATCAAAGAAATACTAATTAGACAAAGAAAAAAAAATGGTTTTTTATCTTGTAATTCTTTTTATTTTAGCTTTACATAACAGCAGAGAAAGCCAGTCATGGGGACATATGATGTGCTGCAGAGATCATAGTTCTTCCTTAAAGGATAGCACACAGAAGCTTGATGGCTTTTTAATTTTTGTAATGAGGGGTCTTAGAGCAATGTCCCATGTACACAGCCTCTGTACATCTGACTATACGATGTCACTAGCTCAAAAGAAATATGGTCTTGCTCTTGAGAATGATACCAGAGGACTCTGCTCATGATCATTGCTCATGGTGAAGCTGCTACAACTGCACAGAAAGGAGCCTCAGATTCCTGCTGTTTAGGAAGATAATGGGGAGAGTCAGAGACTCATGGCTTTGTAACAGATTGCTCCTGTTGATTACATTTCTAAGGCTAGATGGCAGCATTGTCAACTCCCATGATTTTTATCATAAGTTCCCTAATATTTGGTATTATCCTTGAAATATCAGCTATCAGAATACCAAGTCTCCCTGAAAAACTCAGTGTTTCTTTAAAACTATGTTTTCAATTGTCTGATGGTCAGAAACACGGCTAGAGATCAAAAAAGAGGGATGATAAAACTGAAGGGGGGAAGTGGAGTCTAAGGATCATTTTATGCAGCTGACTACTGATAGCGTAATTTAAATCACTACCCTTGCAACATTGAAAAAAGAAAAAAAGATAGTGATAAAAAAATAATCCTTCAGGTCTCCTGTCAGAAGGAAGAGGCAAAGACCAATGCAGGTGGATAAAAACATTTTCCTCTTTTGTTCTCAGGATTAATGGTTATTTTTGGGCTGTCAGCTAAAGACAGTCATCTTATACTTCCAAAGAGATTTATCAACTTATCTGTTCTTATCCTTTTTCCACTTTGCCCTATTGTCATTTTATATAAGGTACTCAAGTCAGAGATCATCTATTTTTATATCTCTGCCAAATGCCAAATACAATTCCAATGTGAAATAAATAAATAATTACAGCATTAATAATGTCAAGTAGTCATTAAAAAACACTATCACAACAACCTTCCAGGAGTAAATTCTTTTATGCTTCTAATCAGTTATGAAATATTCATTTGTTGTTGATGCTGTATACTGCAGTTAATTTGGCAGTAATTATGTGAAGAAAGTTACTAAAAATACACAGTGCTTAAATACTTATACTGGTACCAACCTCACAATTGAATTATGAGATATCCCCTACTTAATATATTTTAACTTTCAGTTGAATATCTCATTTAGACTGCATTACTTGTGTTTTTCAATTTCTTTAAATTAAAACATTTCTAATACATTAAATTTCTTCACTTACTTCAAATACATGAAACTCATTACATGGTAAAATAATTCATGGTATAATTTATTGATATAAACACTAAGTAGGATTGTTCAGTCTTGCTTAAATTTTCTGTAGAAAAAAATTATCTGCCTGATCTTATAGTGGAATTTTAATTTTTCTATATTTTCTTTGGATGTGTTTGGTAGTATTTTCAAACACAGTGTACCTTTGCTACTTTTTCATATTTAACCTTCAATTGCAGATTGTGCGTTTCCTTTTTGGCACAGCAACCCTAGGATTTTGTTTTTCAGTCTTCAGCTTGTAGACACCTAAGAACATTTTGCAAGCAAAGTGTGGATTCTAGTATTCTAATTAAACTTATTAGGATTCTAATTAAACTTATTGCGTACTAATTTTCCTAAATTCCTGTCTCAGAGGGCCATAGGTTAACCATTCAAGCACTGATTTTTAGAAGTATTAATGACAATGACTTTTCTTTATAAAAAAAATAAATTGAATTGTCTATTCTATGCAATTTGGTGCAAACACTTACTACAACTGGTATTTTTAAAAAGTATACAGTGTAAGTTCTTTATATTAAGTATGTAAAGCCAAGGGATTTGAAAATTTAAAGGAATTTATGTTCCTCTGTAGCCTGTGAAGGACACCACAGCAGAGAAGATGGATATCTGAGGGAGGCTTCCTGGTAGGACCTGTGGACCATGGAGAGAGGAGCATCAGGTATGTGGGCAGGACTTAAGATCCTGTCAAGGGGATGTACTGGAGCACCCTCCCCTTCAAGGACTGAAGCCTGTGGAAGAGACACACTGGAGCCGGTTGTGAAGAACTGTAGCCCAGTGGGAAGGACTCACACTGGAGAATTTCATGGAGGACTGTCTCCTCTGGGAAGAATCCCATGATGGAGAAAGGGAAAGAAGGAGAAAGTAGCAGCAGAAAAAAAAACACATGATGAACTGATTGTATTCCCAGCTCCCTGCACTACTGAGGGTAGTGAGAAGACCAAGGATGAAGATAAGATAAGGAAGGAGGAAGACATGGAAGGAAGGTGATGTTAAGATTTGGGGTTATTTCTCATTATCCCTGCTTTTAATTCAATTAAATTCCTCAAGCTGGGTCATTATCATAATTGGCAAGTGATTTCTCCCTGTTCTTAACTCAATCAATGAGTCTTTTGCAGTATTTTCTTCCCCCTCTCCAGCTGAGGAGGGAGATAATAGAGTGGCTTGGTGGGCACCTGGCATTCACCCTGCAAGTTTAATAATCCCAGTACAACCACTATACCTTTATAACAATCTCCACAACATCTCCACTGAGCTATCAGCCTTATCTATATGACATAAGTTTGTCTGGTTCTCTAGAAGGGTGTTTGCTTAGTGGGTGTCATTCAGCATCAAAACTGAACAGGCGGCTCTCTGAGGATGAACTAAATGAATCAGAGATTTTATGCTGCCCAACACAACAGGACAACTTACAGAAGAGACGAATACTTCTCTTTCTTGGAGGTGGAATGTAATGAGGGCAGTGTTGTTAAATTAAGATAGTCCACTGCACTGCCTGTGATTTTGATCACTCTTGAGACAATATGTAATAATAGGCTTATATGAGATGAAAGGAGGAAAAGGGTATGGAGCTTGAATATCAGCAGTAAATGCCTAATAGCCAGAACATTAAAAGGTTTCGGCTTTTTATTTTAAACATTAAACCAATGGACTAATTAAGCAGCACGTAGAGATTGCTCAAGGGTTTCTGTTTCACTGCATGTCTCACTTAGGCACCATAGGACAAAACAATTCAGCACATATTGCAGGGAGCAGCTTAGCATTGGAAGAACGATTTTGAAACCTAATTCCTATGGATCCTTCATATGCTGGTTTCTTTGTGCCGGTGGCAACTCACCAGAGTAAAAAGGGTGTAAGAACCATGGGATTTGGTCTCATATTCTCTGTAGTTGTCATTTTGCAATCTAGTGTGAGTCATCACAATCTCTCTTAATAACTACTGTACTTCATGTACCCACAGGAAAGACATATTAAGACTTTTATTTTTAACTATATTCTTAGGTCACAGTAAGCCAGTGATTTAATTTCATACTCCTTTCTCCCTCTCCCCTAATTTTTATTGAGTTCAATTTCTATTGTCTATCTATATTTTAAAATGCCAGGTTGCTTGTTTGAAGCTGAACTGACATATTTGGACAATAGAGTCTGCCTGCGTTTCTTCCTCTAAATTTCATTAAAGGAGGAAGAAAATAGATGCTGCAATTGATAAAAATCATATTCTGTTTGCCTAGAACACACAGGAGATTGCTACATTTTATATGATGTTGAATCATGACCTATAAATGGTCACAAACGAGGGAAAATAAACAAGTTATTGATCTTAGAAGACTTAGAAATTTTGAGGGTGTTCTACTGCCTGAAAATAAATGTGATACCTGTTTATAGTCACACAGAGACTAAACAAAAACCCATTTACTATTTGTTTAAAACTGTGTGATATTTATAGCTTTGGGCAATGATTTTATGGTCAGAACACTGACCATTTCCCAAGCAAACCATATCCCTCTAATAATTTTGAGACTGGAAGTGAATTTGAGATCTTTGAAATTTTACTCAGATGGCAAGAGTTTTTCAAGATCAGACAAAGGTTCAACTTAAATATCAATTTATATTTTCAGAATACTTGCTATAGAAATTCCATTTTCTTAATCACATGTCTGTCTGTTTCTCTACTAGTTGGATTCAAATCTCTGAATGCACATATTTCTGCAAAAGAAATTAGGCATATATGAAGAAAAAAGGAAATATCCCAACTAGTTTTACAAAATTGTGTCAGTATGACTTTGAACTTTCATCACATTTTCCAAAAGGCTAAGATGATGCCCACATTTCAGTGATCTACATAATATCACTTCTCACTTTAGCCTAATAGTTCCTCTGCATACAGCAGCTCAAATTTCCTGATGGCTTGACGACATGTTTTTGGCCATTATTGCAAGGGCTTGATTCACACAAGAGCCTAATAAGCACTGAGGCTTTACAATAAAGAATGGCATTGCCAAGCAAGTGGAAGAAGAGCTGCAGGCAATTTTGTTCACTCTTACATTACTCAAAAATCTCCAGGAGCCTGGAGCAGATCTAATTTGTGATTTCCAAACTATATGTAAATTTACCAAGCAAAAGAGAACAAACCACACAGGACATAGAAAGAATGATTGAACCAGGAAAAAATGTTGCCTACTATACTTCCAGGCTGTGGAGAGGTAACAATAGGGAAGCAAGATGGTTCTATTTTTTTCTATAAACATGTCTCATGTCAGAAAGAAAGAGAACATTCAATGGAGTCCATGGGGCATTTTGCATCTCCATTAGACAAGTGATAACCATATGGTGTTATCTGGAAATGAAAAGCCCTGAAAGCATGCTTGCTTAATTTTTAAACCATGGCTTTACACTGAAATAAATGTTATTAGCTAAAATAATGCTAAACATGGATGTTTTGGGTTTTTTTTTCCCTATGAATATAACTGCAAAAAATACTTTCTATGCAAATGGATTGTAGGGAATAGGGTTTGCTTGTTTGTTTTTCTTCACTGGCAGTGTAAGTATAGAAAGAGGAACTTTTCTTTACTTGCAGTAAGTTTCTTTTATCATTAGTAAAAATTCTGCCTTGGGTCTTTCAAAATAGTTCTGACAAAGCAGCAAAGGCCAGACTAGGGAACAGCTTGCTCTTATTTTGAGTGCTTTATTAGTTCCACATTGCAATGGAGAATATTAGAGATTGCTTCATTGTTCAAATTTAAATCTAACTCCTTCAAACTGAACTGGGCCTAGAAAGAAAAGGCACATGTGTTGCACAGTTTAGCCTACATCTGACCTGGTTTAAAAACATAAAATTGGGTTTCTGATCAATTAGTACCTGATATGTAACCTATTTATATGGGATAGGTTAAAAGGGAGGAAACATTACTAACCAGTGTGCTGTTATTAAACCTACAAATAGTTTTTAAATCATACAGATGGACAAAGGCCACTGGGGATCCTGAAACTGAGTAAGAAATGTAGGCCTAAATAGACATATCTTTACATCTCATGTATGTCAGGTCTCACCCTTCCTTATTGGAATGAGCATTACTGAAATGAAGGGTGAGGTGGGTCCCTCCCTTAGGCAGGTGCAGCCTAAAGAAAGAATTCTGCTCTGCACAGCACTGAGAATTTTTTGCAAAGTCCCTCAAGATACCTGAATCCTTTCCATGCCCTTAACCCTGCATCAGTATAAGAATAAGATTTCTAAAAATTTTTGAGGGGTGTTAAGTGCGAGTCAAATATTAACAATAACTGGGCAGTGATATTTAGGGAGAACTTTTACCAACTCAATATGATCTCTCGTTTCTGAAGATCTTTATAGAGAGCAAGAAGGAACTTCTTCCCACCCCCAAAGAGGAAAAACTAAATTCTGTCAATGGAAACATGGAGTGTTCCTCAGTGTTCTGATGCAATATGTAACTTTGCGCTCCGCTGTCTCTCAGTGAGCTTTGTGTAATGCATTTAACCTGTTCTTCTGAGGTTTCACTGAAAATCCCCAAAGTGCCAGCATCCCTGGAAGGTGAAATCAAAGTGGTCTATATGTTACAGTGGAGGAAGAGTCAGAAAATATTTTCTGAGCTCATGAAATGACACTGAACTTGATTTTTGGTTTTGGTAATTGCGTTTTCTTCATAGTAATGTGAAGGTCATCTAGGCATGAGGGTTAGAAGTTTACCATCTCTGTGATCAGCTTTAGAGCATGTTATTTTTATTGTACTCATACTTTTGAAAACATTTTATGTCTCAATCCTTGGTACTGAGAATTTAGAATTTTCCATTTTGGCAAGCGCTTTGCAAATCTGATTTCACTCCACCAAAGCTAAGGAAAATGCTGTTTCTCAGTTTCAATTGCTTTCCTTTTCTTGAAAAATATCAATTTATGCAGAGCGTTGTTATAGAAAGCATTTTTTTTTATAAAAAGAAAGATGTTATACCATTTAAAAGATTTTGATAATAGCAGTAATGTTGAGTGTGAAAAAAATCATCAAATGCTCAAATTTTACAAGTGAAAAATTGAAACGCATAATAATAATGATTTTAAAAGGTAGTTTTTCTTAAAGTACACATTTTTTTTAATCCAGTGAAACTTATTTAACTGATTTGACTTAAATAGGATGACAGATGTTTCATGCACTATAACTGCTTATTTTTTAAATTATCTGATGGAAATATATTAGTAAAATTTTAAGATGGACCTGTTCAAGCCAGGAAGGGAAACAATTGTTTCCCCACCTTCATCTTATTTCTCCAAATGTCATGATTGCATCATAGGTTAATATAAAGTACATGTTATGCTGAATGTCCCACAATTCCCTCTGCTTAATTTATGTTGCATGGTCACTGACTTCTGAATTTCTGTTTGTAGCCAAGGAAATCCCAGCAAAGTTGTAATAGTTCACATGGCTGAGAGCAAGCCAGTGCACTGAAGCAAGAGTTGGAGGTCCATGTCTTAAGGAACATCCACCATGCCAGCACCCTTCAGCTGGTGCTTTGAAACCCATTTGGAGTTACAAGCACTCAGTCTGTGCCAGCTTAATGCAGCTCTGTGGGCTAAAAGCAAGAACTACGTTACGTAGGAAACTGCAGTAGAAGAGCAAAAGACATCTGGAAATGTGAAAGGCTTAATGGCCACAAACCTATCTGTCTTTGCAGAAGGCTATTTTGAGGCCTTTCTAGGAATTGTGTTGCACTGAGGTGTTTTATCAATATTTCTCATATGGAGGTATAATTTATAGGAACACCTTGTCCAGGCACAGTAGTCTGAGCCAATCCATTTTCCAGGTGAATGTGCATAGGGACCCAAACAGAAGAAACAAAAGTCTGATATTCTTCCCTGATCTTTGCTAACATTCTTGTTCACAAAGCAGTGAGGCTTACCTCCAAATCAGTACCCATTGAAATGGGTACACAAACAGACACAGGCATAGAGCATTTTGGAAATCTAGATTCTAAAAAATCCTGGTTGAATGTTCAGAAGTGACAATGACTGTACAAACTGTAGTTTGTGGCTTTTAGAAAAAAACAGGTCCTGAAATTTAAACACGTCATATTGCTGAATGTAGTGTTAAATGCAAATTTAATTTCTCAAATTTCTAGACATCAGCAAATATGCACCTGTTATGCCCAGAAGCAAAGAGCTCAGCATAGAGGAATACTGCTGTGATTCACAGCTACCCCTATTTACTTTTGCTTTATTTGTTAAAAACACATTAAGGAAATTTAAATCAAGCTCTATGAAACTGGAAATAGAAACTTTAATCCTTCATTATAAGTTTCTGAAATTGACTCAAAAATAGAATACTGGTTTAAAATTACAAAAACTGATAGCTTAATCTTTGAGTTATTCTGCCATGTGCAGTAAACCTAAGATTACTGTCTGAAGAACTGAAGTCTTGAGTTCTTTTCCAGGAGAAAACATCTTGCTTCTCACTTGCTTCAAGATTAATAATATCATTCCAACAAGATTAGAGCCATTAGTCTTCCTGACCTGACCCAAATGGTACAAATGGGATTTTAAAGACAATGTCTATTGAAAGATCCAGCAGAATGATGAGGTACACAAAATAGCTACCACAAGGAATCAGCAGTGATAGACTGTCAGTGCTATAAAGAAGATACCCTATTAAGTTTAGCTATTATCTCAGAGGAAGATTATAGGCATAAATCCTGACCTTTAATTAAATAGACAGCACAAAGACAAAGATAAACAAACTTGTGAAAAAAGTA
>QUSF01000001.1:25705321-26054649 GCA_003676055.1 Chloebia gouldiae | reverse complement strand
TCTGTTTGAAGACTAAGCCCATGTATGCATGAGCATACAGCACAAACAAATCTGTCAATTATTTGTAAACTATATGACAAGAATTACTGAGTTTTTATAATCAGTTATTGAGAAAAGACAAGACTGTTTTATTTAATAACACAGAAAATCATGATAGATTCAGCTTTTTTTGCTCTTAATTTCATCTTCTCCAGGAAGAGAAACTAGAATTTAAACAATCTGGAATTCTTAATTTCAGTCTGTTTTAAGAATTTCTCCAGTCCTCCGCTATAAAAGTAGCAGTGTATAAAAAGAGCCTCATGACTAAGAACTTTGAAGATGATGCGACTACAAAAAAATTAATGAACTCTTAAGATGAAGACTTATATTCACAACAGGAAAATACATAATTATTATTATAGTTGACAAGTAATGAATGTTCTCAGCTCATTTAAAAGATGTTCCACAAAAGTCAGAAAACAAATAACCAGCCAACAGCATATTATGTATGTTAATGGAAGGTCCTATTTCTCTTAACAAATTTATTCTGTTTGAAATTTTATATTTATGTGGAAAGTCTAAGGCAATTCACTGAAACTTATTTTAGGTATTAAAATTTAAAAATTTCCCCAGACATTGTGAGGAAAGCATACATTTCCCAACTTACTTATAGCGAACATGACATAGCTAATTTTTCTTTTCTGACAAACCAAGGAACTGCTACTTAAAGCAACCTGGACATTTCTGCCTCATCTACTAAAACTTAGAAAAATGGTGGTTTCTTGCATTTTTGGATTCAGCTGTAACAACACAGGGTGCTGTGAATGGTACATCTTTCCCCATGTGTAGAATTATTTTACTATAAAAATAGTGCTGAGTCCTGCAGCTCCAGCTGCAGAACTTAACATTTTCATCAACTGAAGACTCAGTTTTTGATTCCACATCATGACTGAGATGGTAGCTTGAACACATTATTCAACTGTCTATTATTGTAACCTAGTGGTTTTCATTTTTAAATTAAAAAATATTTTTGGGGTATGAAACAAAATAACAGCAAAGACATGTGATATCACAGAATTGGTAAGGTTAGAGAAGATCTCTCAGATCTCTGAGTTCAGCTGGTAACCCAGCACTGCCATGCTCACCAATAAATCACTCTGTAGGTAATATCCACATGTTTCTTTAATGCTTCCCTGGATATACTATTCCAGTGCCTGACCACCCTTTCTGTGAAGACATTTTTCCTATGTCTAATCTAATCCTCCCATGGTAAAGCTATTAAATCTTTTTTACTATATAATAATTTAATGGAATGTGCACCTCTGGAAGCTTAACTCCAGCTTCTGAACTGGTCATCTAAATCATCCATTGTAACAAGATCCTGGTCTTTTATTTCATGTACTTTCCAGTGAATAGCAGTTTTCTTCAAAAAAAATGCAACATACTGAAAGCCTTTCCATATCAGAATCAGAAGCTTGAAATAGCCAAAACACCCTAAAGTATTAAGATTTGAGATATCTAGGTAGATTAACAAAACCTGCCTGAATTGTGCACTGTTTCACTTTACTATATATCAAATATACATATGCAAACTTTTTTTATGCATGTTCTTATTCACACGATGGAAAACGATATTGACAGACAATTCTCCATGGTTAAAAGAGATTGTTAATAACTGTTTTAAGAAACAACAAAATTTAAAGTCAGGTTGCACAGAAATCCAGGTTTTGAAAACAATTACATTTAGTACCTATAGACCCTTCTAAACATTCAATTAATTTTAAACAAACTACCTCTGAAAAAATCCTAAAAATTAAAGGCAGCTACTAAGATAGAAATGAGGTATCTGAAACATAAGCATTTACCCATGCAAACCTTACTCATGTAATTAATCACACTGGCCTTCATCAAGGTACTTGCATGAGTAAATCTTTGCAGGATCAAGCTGCTATCTTCCTGACTATCTTTAAAATCAAGGGCATTCAAGAAATGAGGGACCCAGGACAATGATTTCAGGGTATTAAACATTAAATCAATGATCAAATATTAAATGAAGGATTACAGAAAATGACTAAGATGCATTGCTCTTAATTGTGTAAGTTATGGACCCAATTGCTGGTTTCATTTGCAAAGGGGGAAATCATTTACAAGGTTAATTGCACTGTCACTTCACAGCCTCCAGTTCTTTTTCATGTTGTGCAAAGCAAGTGTGAGCAGATGGACAAGAATAACATCTGGCAGAGAGAAGTGGGATCAATGCTGCTGACAGACTTGACTGATTTCCTTTGGTGTGCACATAAAATAGTTGGTGACAGAAAGTACATTCAGAAGTAAAGTTCCAAGCCTAAAGTGAATCTTTGCTGATGTTATTAGGGGGAAAACTACTTCGTAGCCCTCCTTGATGAAGTCTGGAAGACCTTAAGTGTTTTGCAAAAAATGTGATGATTGGCTTTTGTACAAAACATGGACTTAAAATGAGTGATATTCTCATGCAATTTTGTTCACACACTTTTACTTTGATCTCTAAAACTATGCAGGTTCTAATTTAAGCTACAGCTGTGAAAAGGTGTTCATGTGAACCAACTGTAAAGTTCTTCCTTCTCATCTACATGTAACTGTGTTGAAATATGGTAGATCCTAGGAACACAAGATCTGCAAACTGGTAGAATGCACAGTACTATACTCCAAGTTCTTACAATTATTTAGCATTCCTTTAAAACTCTTTTAATGTGTTTGTAAAATAGGGATTTGGGAGATGTCATTACAAAACCACTCTCCGATATCTTGAAGGAGTTGTAGCAATGACAGAGGGTCCTTGGTTTTGCACGAAAGAACAAATGTAGCACATGTATTCAACAAATGCCAGATGAAAGGTCTGGGGAAATACAGGCTAGACAACCTTACTTCAGGTCATGGAAATTATATCCTCGTGGAAGCCATTTCCAGGCTAAAGAAAGAAAAAAATTTTGTGAAAGTTAATAGGACAGATATCCTGTGGTGAAATAATTCTTTATCATGAAGTTACCCTTTGCCTCGTCTGTCTGCTCCAGTCCTGCTCTTGGGTTTCTCACCTGCAGCCCCAGCCTGACATAATTTAGAAACCTGATGAAGATGCGCTCTGTCTCTTCTGTTTGTTTTTGGGTTTATTTTTTTTGTTTGTGGTTTTTTGGTTTTGTTTTTGTTTTTTGTTCCAGAGAGAGATGTTGCACAGAATAGGTTCCAAGATAGATCCTTGAGGATTTATCTTGGCAGGCAGGATATGAAATATTAGCCACATTTTCTTAGATCCAGCCAGTTTTCACCCATTCACTGGACTAGTCATGTAGACCGTAGCACCTCAAGTAGGTTGGAAGGTTATTCTTCCTGCTTTTTTCATAACTTGACATAAGAATATATATTTTTTAATACTTTGTTTCTAACCTTGACTTACTCATTTGGACTAGAGGGTTCCAAGTTGCTTTTTGGAAACAGGTATAAAAACACAATTGCTTTGTATAACTCCATTTTTGTATGTCATGTAAAGAAAATTGCTTTTCAGATTGGTTTTCAAAGTGACCAATCACTTGTCTGTACTTGTATTTATATGGATAATACTTCATCTGAATACAATTATTTTTACAAAAAAAACCATGAAACTCAACAAATCATTACAAATCATCTTTGGTCAAATTTCTATTTCACAAATTGCTATTTGATTCCCTGGTCATCAAATAAAACTATTGTTAAATGTCTTTTACACTTCTGTCTTTAGATTCTGAGGTCACAAGAAGTTTATGGGTAGCTAACGTCCTCTTTTTTCTATCCACCTATTCTGATTTCTGTCTAGATTTCTTTTGATGGACCTTAAAACTTGACATTACTATCAGATTAAAATATCTCATTATGAACACTGCTGTGCCTTTCTGGTAACAAGGAATCAACATCTGTTCTTTTATTTTTTATTTTTTTTTTAGTATTTTGTAGTTTTTATTCTCTTCTGTCTTTTCTCAAGGTAGGGAAGGATTTTTCCAGTTATCAATCACAATGCAGAGTGCACTGTATGTGCATAACCCATGGATGAGTAAGTTCAGGGCTCAGCTCACACCTGGTGTTGAATTCCTTCTACAAAGTACAAATAAAGTTGTCTCTGTCTTGTCAAAATAAGAAACATTGTGCACAACACATGTAATTAATTATCATCAACATAATCACTGGGATTAAACCAGTTAAAAAAGAGTCTCTCCTTGTTATATTGCTTCAACATATACCCTTCTCCCTCAAAGGGATACCAAGGACAGGGATTTGATGTATTCAGCAACGTGAAGAAGCTGTTACTAAACAGTTTATTCCTTTCCTCTGACATTGTCATATTTTTTTCTCTCCTTTTTTTAAATGAACTCATCAATTCCAGTTTGTTGCAGACAAATGTGTATGTACAATATAGATTATTTTCCTACATTTTCACATCCATTACAAGTGCTGTGTTAATACTAATAATATAAAAAGAAAAAAAAAGTCCAACAAAAGTTTGCAGCAGAAATGTGATCAAGTTTATTTTTATAATTTGAAGCAGAGAAGAATGGATGCACACAAGAACAAGCTTGACAAGTTCGAGGAATGGAGTAGATGCTGCCATATTTGCTGAAGAGTAACTGACAATTTCAATAGTTGGAAGTTTCTTCTTCTGTATTTCCACAACTAACAATATCTGTTGGAATGTTTTACTGTAGTATCAATTACTATAATAATACAAATTTTTGATGTCACAGTAGCTGAATAGAAATTTCTAGCTTCTCTTTGATTTCTATCCCTCACTTTTTCCTTATATTGGTCTAATATTCTTAGGGCAGCAATTTCTTTTTTCTCCATGATGGAAACTGCAGCACACTGATGGAGTTGATTTTCTCAGGACCGTGATAACTTTCCCCCTGGGACATGCAAGATCTCCCCTGCAGAGCTTTGATTCTTCACAGTGGAAGACAGAATGTGCAGGAGCCAGAAAATAACATGACTCTGAGCCTTCTTGTCTCCCTGTAATTTCTGTGGAGAGGTCATGCTCTGAAGAAGGAGCTTCAAAAACCTGTGGTCATGAGATTCTGTGGATTAAAATGAAAATAATACAGATAAAAGTGCAATGAAAACATTCTTTGCATCATTGACAGACATTTCTTGAAACAGCCAATTAGAGACCTCAAGGTCTGAGAGAGTCTTTGATTGTTTCTTGAGAAGTGTTGAAAGCATTATTCCAGATAAAACTGACAAATGGAAGTGCAATAAAATAGTGTTATTACTAACCCTTACAACAAGGAAAAAAACCCAACAATATACAATGTAGTAAACATCTATTATTAAAATAGGAACAAGCAAAATGAGGAACACAGAATTCAAAAGTGATAGTCAAATGGAAAAAGACATGTATGGCACGTGAGAATTATCTTTGTTTCCATAGAGAATCTTTGGTATAAACCACAAATTAAGCAAGAATTTAAAATAATTCAATAAAAACTAAGGGGATCAAATGGAAGTATAAGAAAATTATTACAATCTCAAACATCTCTCAGAAAGAAAAAGCTGTGTCTTAATGGAGAAAACTGAAATTAACTAAATTTGAAAAGTTAAAAGTAAAAGTATAATAGCATGCATGAGAAAAGATTTTTATAGACAGCTTCCTCATTCCAACATACTTTAAAATACCACAGAAGCGTAAGTTGAAAGTATAAAGCAGTAGGTTGTGAAGCTTGTAAATTATAATACTATAAAAGGAATTAGACTTTGCAAAATTAATTAACATTTTTCATTGGTTTACACAGAAGGATTTGGGGAGGTTGTCACACATGATTTCTCTTTGTATTTACAATGATGAACTGTATAAAATTGAAATGTTGGTAGAAATGGCTTTACAACAAACTGCTAAACTTTAAAGCAAGAAATTGCCAAGTATTTTCAAGAAACTCCAATTTAAGATTAAAAAGAGCTCTCTATAGATCATAATCTGCTGTTTACCTTGGATTTAACATCAAGGGAAAAGACATTAGTTTTTTTTAAAAAAGCCACTTTTACAAAGATTGCCATACTCAACACAACAGATGCATGAGGTCCCCAAAGATGAAAAGCTGGAAAGATTGAAATAATGACCACAAAATTATTGTGAGTCATAAAAGCATCAAAAATGACCATAAACTCTATAGGCAGTTTTCAAGGGCATGAGGATCCAGCTGGTCTCCTCAATCCTGTCACTGAGGGGAAGACATGGGCATTAATAGAACAAGTTAATAATTGGTTGGAGAACTGGTGGTGCCTGTGCGTTAATACACTTAGTATAGGGAACAAAAACAGTGAGATAGAAATCTGAATTGAGTTTGCAGAGCTATTATCTCCTTGGGGTCATGGAGGCATGGTATATGGCTCCTAGGAGTGGAGTATTGCAAGGGAGAGATATAGGCTCTATAGGAAGTACAGGAAGGGAAGACAAGAAGTAAGGGTTGTAATTAATGTGATAAAGCACCTGGACTGCATGGAGCTCTCCTTGAGGGTAGACAAGAGAGAATATGGGTTAGGATTAAAGAGAGGACAAGCAAAGGTGAAAAAAAAATGGATGTCTTCTAGAGGCCACGTGATTAGAAAGAACAAAAGGATGAGGCAAGAATGTAGGAGTGTGCAAATGTCACATTTGCAACCCCTGGTCCTGATCTGATATCTCTTGGAGGTTAAACACAGCAGAGCATTAGGAATTCTGAAGGTCCTTGGAATGTATTAATGACAAATTCCACCTCCAACTGAGGACTAAGGAGCCAATGAGAAGTGTTCTGTTGGACTCCCTACTCACCAAACTGTGAGACTTTTTGGGAATGTGAATATCAAAGGTGATATGGCTGCATGACCATAAGTTTGTGGAGTTCAGGATACTGGGGACAGGGATGAGAATGTAAAGCAAACTTACAGCCCTGGACTTCAGGAGAGAAAACTTGGTATCTTCAAAGATCTGATTGGAAGATACCCATGGGATAAGGCCCTGGAAGGACGGGGAGCCCAAGAAAGCTGGTTGATATTCAAATAACACCTCCTCGAAGCTCAAGAGAGCTCCATCCCAAAGAATACAGTATCAGTTAAAAATACTAGGTAGCCTGCATGAATAAACAAGGAACTCCCCAGACAAACTCAAGCACAAAAAAAAAAAAAGCCTGCAGAGTATGGAAGCAAGAACGGGTAACCTAGGAGGAATATAGAAGTATCCAGGGATGAAGTTATGAAAACTAAAGTTCAAATGGAATTGAATCTTGGCAGGCATATCAAAGACTAGAAGAAAGGCTTCTAAGTACATGAGCAACAAAAGGAGAAATAGGGGAAATGTGGGCCCACTGCTGAAAACCGGGGACCTGGCTGCACAGGAAGTAGAAATGGAGGAAGTACTGCAATGCCTTCTTTGCTTCAGTCTTTGTCACTGTTGAGCAAGAGATGACACAAATCCAAAAGCAGGCTGATTCACACAACAGCAGCCTTTAATACGAAAGTTGTCTTCTTTTATTACTAGTTTCAACATATTCTACTTGATTGGCTAATTAACAAAAGCATTTTTCTCACAAACAGCCCTCGAGAAAAACAAGAAAACAGAGTAGGAAAACACCACCCGGAGGTTGTTTATACTAACAAGTTATCATCATTTTTCTACAACTCCCTAAAAAGTCTCACAAGTCCATTGGGAGAAAACAAATTCCGTTTTCTTGCTCTGGTCTTCAGGAACAGTAAGTTTCAGAGGTCAGGGGGAAAGTCTGGAGGAAAGACAATGTACTCCTCGTGGAAGATTAATAAGTTAGTGAACACTTAAGCAAACCAGGCCCACAATAGTCCATGAACCCTGATGGGATGCACTACAAGTGCTGAAGAACCAGGCAGATTTTGCTGAGGGGAGAGGAGGGACAACACACTCAATAATCATTAATTAATCATGGTGATTGGGAGAAGTTCCTGAAGAGTGGAGGAACTCTAGTGTCACCTCCTTATGGAATAATGAAGACCAGGGAACTACATGTTTGTCAGGCTCATCATAGTTCCTGGAAAAGGGATGGAACAGCTAATCCTGGAAGCCATTCTTCTGGTACATGAGCAGCAAGAAAATCATCAGGAGTACTCAGCATTGCTCCACCAAGCAGAAATCATGCTCAACTAATTGTATAACAACCTACAAGGAAATGCCTGGCCTGGTATGTAAGTGTCCACTGCAGTGGACATTGTCCACCAGTAAGGCCTTTCAAGCCCCCATAAGGTCCACAGAGTGGACTGTTGATGTACAGTCTGGATGAGCAAACAGAGACATGGACTGAAAACTGGCTGAAAGGCCAGGTTCAGAGGGTGCTGAACCTGGTTCAGCACAAAGTTTGGTTGGAGGCGAGTGACTAACACTGTACCCCAGGGGTCATACTGGATCCTGTCCCACTTAACATTCTTCATTAGTGACCTGGACAGAATGTGACTTCAAATTTTGCCACAAAAATAGGATTGGTAGCTGATATGCCAGAGGGCCATGCTGCCATCCAGAGGGACCTCAACAGCGTGGAGAAATAAGTCAACAGGATCCTTATTAAGTTCAACAGGGAGTAGAGCAAAGTTATGCCCCCAGGAAAGAACAATCACACATAACAATACTTGCTGGGAGCTACCTACCCATCTGGAAAGCCGCTTGGCAGAGGAGGATCTCAGAGTCTTGGTAGAAGCCAGGATGTACAAGGGTCAGCAATGTGCTCTGTGCTGCATTAGAAATTATGTGAGCAGTCAAGGGAGGTGATCCTTTCCCTCTACTCCATGCTGTTGAGGCCACACCTGCAGTGCTGTGTCCGATTCTGGGCTTAGTACAAGAGAGTCATGGATTTCCTGGATAAAGTGCAATGAAGGACCACAGAAGGCTGAAGCATCTTACCTGTGAGGAAAAGCTGAGAGAGCTGGGATTGGTTAGTCTGAAGAAGAGAAGGCTCAGAGAAACATTGTCAAAGTATATGAATACCTGAAGGTAGGGTGCAAAAAGAACAGAGTAGGATTCTTTTCAGGGTTGCACAGTGACAGGGACCAGAAGCAGTGGACACAGATTGAAACACAGGAGGTTCCAGCTGAACATCAGTAAGAACGTTTTTAGTGGGTGACTGAGCACTGGTACAGGTTTCCCTTGGAGATTCCAGTTTCCATTATTAGAGACTTTGGAACCTAAGGAGGATTCTAGAGTCTTCTCCCTAGCTCTAAACAGGCCTGCTTGAGCAGGGAGGTTGGACAAGATTAGCTTGAGAGGTCTCATCCAGGCTCAACCATTCTGTGGCTCTGTGACAAGGTTCTGTACTAAGACAGATAAAGAAATTCAGAAGTGGTCAGTCAAGAGATGAACTGCCATACAAAGTTTATAGAAATAGTGAAATATTTGGAGTTGATCTATAAGAGATAGGAAATTCTTGCGGAAAGATCTCAGCGATACCATGTGGCTGAATAACATTATGATGAAGCAAAAAATATTTATTCCTGTTCACCATGAGGGACAAGAAAATGAGTTATGTGGAATTTGATCTAGCCCTACACAAACACTGTGCTCTTCTGACAGTTTGCTAGGATCAGAATATACATATGGAATGAATGTAGGCTCTTCAGACACAGATTCCTTTTAACCACATTAATGGGACAAATCAGGTAGGAAAATGCCTGCAGCCATTCACAAAAACCCCAGTCTCCTCAAGCAAGCCAAAAGTCCTGAAAAAAACTGAACATTAATTTTATGAATAGAAGTGCCTTTGGGTGAAAGATCCAGTGACTGCATGATTGCCTTGCTTATGAACTTGATTTCTACTGAATTCAAATCAAACACAAGAAGAAATCTCTCTCCATAAGTTCACCACCTACACGGCACTAGACAATGAATTCAGGACTAAGGTTTTATCTGATTAATTATACAGATAATAACCCTCATTTTCTCATTACCTAAACAGTTGAGTCGTCCTCTCTCCCACTTAAGTTTTGATAAACAAAATGTTATTTTCTGTGGATGTTTTCACTTCACTTTGTGTATCAAATGATGCCAGCTTTTGGAGTGAAATCTGTTATAGAAAAACAAAATTTTGGAAGAGATTTTGTAGAAGATGCATGTGTGCTTCATTAATTTTGGGGCTATTGCCCAGAACCTCTTCAGTGTAGAAAAATATTAGAAAGTAATCTAGAGGATTTTAAGCACTATGTAAATGGGAGATTGACACCTTTGCCTTTTTATGTATGCCAGCCTTTTCATACGTACCATCCTAACACAGATTGACCAAGATTTTCTTTTTTTCTTATTTTTGATGTGATTATATGAATTTATGTTGATATCTTATGATATCGCACCAAATAAAAATAAAAAACAAATAAAAATATATCTCACTTTCACAAAGTTAAATTACAAGTGCTGGTGTTGCCTGGTTATTTTGAATCCCACTTCACAGGAACTGGTTATATGGTTACATGTCATGACTGGATTCTTTCAGCAAATACAAAAGTAGTTAAAGAGTCGTTGTTGCAGGTAGCATTGTGCTGGACAAGAGAATAGAGAATGATTACATTGCTTGTCAATAGGATGTGTTCTAGAAAAATAAAAAATACAACTTTTCATTGGAGTCCATTTTAGATAGCATCACTACACTACTGAATGAAGCAGCCAGTAACACAGACCCAAGACTCTCATTAGTGAAATGAAAACTTAAAAGGAGGTATGGACTTGTCTACTGTTCATAAATTGTGCTCACTTATCCAATTCAGAAGAGGCGCTTTATACTCTGACATATCCAGCTAAAAGTAATTTGCCTGTGGGAGTCTACAAACATTTCTTGTAAAGTTCTGGCAGCAAAACAATTATGGTACAGGTAATACAATATTCTGGAGCCTTCTCAGGAAAAGAATTTTTACTCAGTGTCAAATGGACACTTGTCAAGCCAAGATGAATGTGCATACTGAAAAGAAAGTCATCCATCTAGCTTGATAATTTCTGTAGGCTGAACAAATTCAATATGCTTCGGATATGATAGTTCAAGTAAATGTGTGAAGCACCATATGGAAGAAGTGAACACCTGCTGCAAGGTGTCACCTAGCAATATTGCATATGTCTGATGGAAGATTGCTGACATAATTCACAGAAGGGACAGAGTTTGTTTCCTACAGATAAAGAAATGATGGTAGTGTGACTCACAGGGGACTTGCAAAAAAGAGCAGATTCAAAATCTGTCACTTTTAGTAATGTACCTCAACAACTGCAGTTGCCAATTTTTGCAAGGTACTTCTTTAAACTGTTGTCAGCTGTGTGGTTTTCTTTTGCCCTTTGGCTTTATTGGGATGAAGGACATACTTTTCCTGTGGCATATGGTCAGGTGCTTTAGAAATTACATTGAAGCCTTCCCAGCACAGTCTTTATTTTTCTTGCATATACAGTCTCACTACATTCACATTGATATGATAAAAAAAAAGTGTTATGATAAAGAATGTGGAATGATGCCCTATTTTATGGATCATTTAGCAAAGGTTCTGCGTTCCTGAAAAGTAACAGAAATGCAAAAAGCTATCTGCACAATATGATAAAATTAACTAAAATGAAAGTGCTATCACATAGGAATTAATCACATAGAGGGCATAGAGGCCTCTGGAAAGAAGAAGTAGAGGAAGAAGCAACACTGTTCACTCAGGATACCTTATTCTGAGAAAATGGCCAATGAAATAAGCAAGTGGATAATTACCATTCCTGTATTGTAATAGTGAAGAAGGCACACATTTGTTAAAATAAGTAGAGGATAAAAAGTCTTCTAGCAGGTTTTTTTTAGGAAAAAACTTGAGAAGCATTTACACATAGGGCAAAGCATAGTCCAGCATTTAGAATAGCATCTGAAAATTGTTTCCATGTGATAGTTTATGGGGTGGATTTTTCTTTCTTTCAGTTAAGATTACCAAGCTTGGTAAGAATTTATATAAGAGCAAGTAAAGAAAAGAGCATTGACTGCAGGAAGATGACAAAGGCAAATGGTGCTCTCACTATTTATTCCAGGTTTTGTTCTTAATTTAGTTATAGCTGCATAATGAAAATAAATATGGTACATAAAGCTCTAGGCTTTCCTACTTAATCTTTCAATGATATTCTACATCCAGAAGGCTTAAAAAACCCCCAAACATTCAGCATGAACAAATCAGCTCAGGTTAGTCAGCCAATGAATGACATAAACCCCAGTATTTTCACTAACAATTGTCTCGTAAAAAGTAGCACACCTCTCTCTGAAAAATCCTTATGCACAAATGGCTTTGGACCTGTTCCTGGATTGTTCCTGAATAAAATCAAGCCATATAAGCCAGGAGTACTTACAAAGCATATCCTGCTGGCAGCATGTATCCTGGTAGGTGACAGAGAAGATCTTAGATAATCAGGTCTCTGATTTAGGACTAGAGATACAATGACTAGCAAGTATGAATATTCAGCATAGATCCCCCTAGACAAGCACCCTGCTTGGTCTTTTGTCTTCTATGCATGACTAACTTTAATCTGTAGTGATAAATTATGCATTTTAGAAACCTAATGTTTAAAAGGCTCTGGACAGCAGGGGCCAGATCTAAAAGTGAAGCTGACGTAACTCTGCAGCAATTAAATATCAGTGATACAAAACTGACTGTTTTAGTTTTCAGTGTGATCATCATCAGCTGGTAACAGAGTACAACAACCTAACCTATTAAAAACTGAATAAACAACCAATCACTAAAAAGCTGTTTATGAGGAAAGAGCTGGATCTTGCCTTGCTCTGTCCTGACTATTTCTCTGTTGACCATGTTTACCTACTACATCACACAATTATTTTCTTTAATTTCTTTCCTTCTTATTAAAAAACTCTAGTTTAATTAATTTTCATACCTTTTCATGCATGATTGTAAGTATATTTCTATATATGCAGATGTGTCTGCCAGAAGATATTACTGTGAGGTAAATATGCATGACTGCTTAATTCCAGGGAAGTAACCTATGCATCATCTGGCAGGGCTAAGTGCACACAGGTTATTATGAACCCTGCAGCTACATTAATTTAGTAAAGTTTTCATAGATGTGTGTCTACATTAACAAGGAAGCTATTTCTTTCCCCTTTGTCTTGCTTTTGTTTTGCAATTTCATCCCTTCTGTGTCTACATAATAAAGAAGGTCCATTTATACAAAGAATGAAAAGCTGCAATGAGTCACCAAAATAAAGTAATTTTATAGAGAAAAGGTTGTTCTGTAATAATTTGTTTCAGAGTTGAAAATAATTGGAAGCAATGCTCTGAAGACTTTCCATAAACATGGCATTCTGGGTAAAGGAATTATTGTTATTTTGGAAATTAATCTAATTTTTGTCTGCACGTTGTCATTTATATGAATAGGACTTGTCAGCTTGATTTGTTACAATGCCTGAATTGCTTGCTTAATCCCCAAAATATAAATAAAACATTTAATTGCTTTAACAGGGAATGCTAACCTTTTCAGTACTGCTCTCTGTGTGTGCATTTCAGAAGAAAGTTTTATTATTGGCTTTACACCTTTCAATATGTGATTTCAATAAAATTATTAAAAGAATATGAAAAAGATACATTAAAAGAATGAAACACCAAAGAATTCTAGAGTGTGAAAAAAAAATATTGCATAGAAATTGAGTCCCTTTCACACCAGACTTATCCATGAGACATACAAAGAACATGTGATTTTTGGAAGTCATCTCCATTATCTGCAGTGGGCAGTTGCAGAGGTCAAACTTATAGATGTGGTAGATAAGCAGATAATTCTAGTCAAAGGGTTTGGGAGTTTTACATTAAGGTCTGTGTTTTGTGCTGTCCCTGAAGCTGAAGTACAAAGAGGAATAATTCAGATTAACAGTGCTTTCAATTTGAATGTCATCCAGACAGAAGCACTACAGACTGAGAAAGAATAAGTATTTCATGCAGTTTTTGCCAGTACATGAGAAGCATCCAGCATGGTAGCTCTGTCCTTTGAAATAGAAAAACAGGAGCAATCTTCAGAGACTATTCTGCCTTCACGCTCAAACAATTCTGAGAGCAGATAAATAAAAGATGGGGTGGAGCAACCATATTTTACACAGATATTCACAGTTGTTCAGCATCAGTAGAGATACTTTATTAGTACACTGACAGCTGTTGCAGGAGAACCAGTAAATGAGAAGCAAAAAACTCAGGAGGGTTATCTGTTGAACTACAGCTTAAGAAAAACCACAGGTTGTCTAAATACATCAGAGAAAAACACTGCAGTGTGAGCACTCCAGCTTCTCTGAGAAGTAAGGATGTTGTGTATAGCCAGTGTGTTAGGGATCTCTGAAATTTTGCCTTACAATGTAATATTGAGCAAAACCTATGATCTTATTTCAATAATTAATCTTTAAAGAATTGTCATGTATAATCCAGATGTACAGCAGCATACAAACAAGTTTAGTACAATTACCCAGCTGCTTTCACAGAACTACTAAAGAGTGACCAGATATTAAGTAAGTTTCTTTTTATTTTTTTTTTCCGTCTGGATATCCTGCTATATCTATATATATTAGTTCAGAAGAGAGAAAATCAGTGTAAGTTATGTCTCAAGTAGTCTCATTTACACTACATATGAAAGAACAGGGATTACTTTGTTGCATCAATCAGTAGTAAAACTGAAGTCTCTTTATTTCTCATTGCTTTTCTGTTGCTGAATGGCATAAACTGTAATTTAGAATTGAAAAAAAATATAGATGAATACTGTATGCTAATGTTTTTTTGCTGCCTGGTAGTAACATTTCAGGAAAGACTGAATTTAAGAATTATATACTAGCTGTAATGCTAGTATATGGCAGTGCAACTTAATCATATCAAGATTTTATTTTGTTAGAGAAGCTGTGTAATCTGTCTATATGCATACTTGACTTTCAGAGAAGACTCATATCCCTGTGCTTTACTAATTTTGCCTCTTTCCTGAGTTATTTCCAAAGACAGAAACCTGATTCTGCTGAAGTTAGATTGTTGGAAACACCCTGTGATCAACAACATTTTAGTATTTTTAGGCTGGCAATTTGGACCACAAATTACATTTTCATATATCTAGTGCTCATTACTTTTTTAGTTCAAAACCTTCAGTTTGAAGGTTGTAACCCTGTAAACAGAACATAAAAGATCAAGGAAAATACTATATAATTGTTCTCTGAAACACATGCTGGCTTAATTAATTTTATAATTTTATAATATGCATATGACATGACCATAATGATGTTGAAGTAATAGCTAGACAGATCAATGAACTATTACTCATATGTAGAAAGAGCCGAGATGTCTTCAAAAGACACCTATTAAAACTCTTATTTGTATCTTTAGGAGCTAGAAATGCCTTGAAAACCCTATGTCACACAGTCAATTTTATTTGTCTTTAGGAGTAGTATTTGTTATGATTGTGAGCCTATGGGAAGGTTAAGTAAAGTCAACAGAGATCCTTAAAACCAGGAAATATTACTGCAACTCTTAATATTGGCTCTTTCTGCTCCAAAAACCAGTGAAAAAGAGTAAAGTGTAATATAACTGTTCTCAATATACAATGACTGGTACCTGCATATATGTTATTGTCAGGCAGATGAAGTGCAGCGACCTGGAGCAAGGCTCAAAGGACAGCAAAAAATGTAGCTACTGGTTTTCCTCTTTCTAATCTTGAGATTCTTGCACTTGGCAGTGCCTCATAATAAAAGTATTTTTTCTCTCTAGTTATGATTCAGGGCTGCTGCTGCCCTGATCCTCTTCACGAAGAGATCTCCTCACCTGAATTATTCTCGAGCGACACTGGATATAGTCGCAAAGAATCACAGTATCATGCTTCATTAAGTCAGCTTAAATCATTAGTATAGAAGGAAAATGCAGAGTTAAAGGCTGAAGATCATTAATTCACTGCATGTTGTTAAGTGAGAAGTGTAAGAGGGGGATGATGCATACATGGCAGTAAGGATCTCACATATTTTCCCTGGTTATTAAAGATTCATGGCTGTCATTATTAACCTGCCGCGTTAATATGTGAAAGTCATTTCACCTCCTCATGTCTCTCATTTTCTTGGCTTTACCTTATGTTTGTCATACTTGGCAAAATTGTAAACAGAATGGGAAACTCCTCTTAGTCCTTGTCCACAAATAGACCTTGCCTAGGTATAACTACTTCAGGGAGGAGTGATATTAGCATACATAATTGTTTTTGTACAGGATAAAGATAGCTTTGTCTAAGCATTTTTATGCCCATTTAATGTTACAATGCCAAGTAGTTCATTTGGTTTATATTGTTCGGTTTAAACAACAAAACTTTTGCATGTGTGTTAAGTTTTTCAACATTTTCTATGGCATTTAGTGCACTGGGGACCTCTTCAATGCAGCTTTAAGGCAATAAAGAATAATTATTATTAGGAAGGGAATTATTAAAGGGAATTGCTAAGCACTTTGTATTTGCAATACTGCATAAAAAGCATAAAAACCCACAGTGTCTACCACAAATAGCAACTTATCCTCTTGCCACAAAGAGTATTAGTATAAACCAAGCACATCTACAGTATCACTTTTACAGAGCTATTTTAATGCATGGTTCCTCTGCTATAGAATTGTAATGGAGACTTATATGAAATAAGAAAAAAATAATTCCTCCTAGAAGTTTATGAGAGTTGACTGTTCCATTGGTGCCATTATGGTTTATTTAAGGACTTCTAAAATGTGAATTATTGATAGGCTCCAAGGAGCAATGTTTCTTTATCATTTATAAATATTTATTTGCTGAGTTTCAGAATGGGTATTATTGAACTCATATAGACCTTAATGGCTCCAAGTGGTCTATAATGTGATAGAATATGATATTTTAAAAATCCCATCTCTTATTTGATCTAGTGGAAACATAATTAAATGCTATTAAAACCCAGAAAAGGGGGAAACTTTGGTTATGATGAAGCAGGTGTCCTTGCAACCTGCCTGGTTTTCAGCAGTCTCATATTTACCTGCTTAACAATATATTTAGGTATTTCCACCTTCAGTACATTCACTGATACTTCCCTAGCTTGCACACGTCTCCAAATGCTTTTTCACTGTGACCTTTCTGAACAAGTTGCCACATGGTTATTACATTCCCACATGAACACACTCCTTCCTTTTATTGTTGGTATTATATTTGGTTTTGTGTTTATGTTACAGTAGGTATCTGCAACATCAAAGGTAAACTGTAAGCAAAAAGGCAGTTGAAGTAGCAAGACTGACTTAAAATTAGAGGGTGAATATTTTGACATGAAGTCTGTATATTGCACTAGGTCAGGAGGTTCTGTATTCTGGTTTTGTTTGTTTTTTTGTTTGTTTGGGTGGGTTTTTTGTTGTTTTGTGTTTTTTTCTTCTTTTTGTTTTCATTTAGGAACTGATTGCTTATGCTCTGTCTCTACATTACTGAGTACTAAGTTAAATTACTTTTTTACAATGCAACTAACTATCTCTATGCTAGAAACTCATCTCCTTTCCTGTTTGTCCCAACCTATCCTAAGAAGACTTTTTTCTCTGTGTGAAGTAATGTTAATAAACTGAAATTTCTTCTTCTGAAATGTAGAATTTATTATGCTTATTATTTTAACTCCACATGCTGTACACCACAGTTCTTCCTACAGGAAGCAAGACAGTGTGAAGGTTTCATGTATTTTATGCTTTGTATACTTATAAAATAAATATTAGGTACACTATCTGCTAGAGCCATGTAAGTGAAAAGAGGGTCTGGGGTGTGTGACATTTATGTGGTGACAAATAGAAAAGTCTCATTGATTTATTTAGGAGATCAAACATTTTGAAGTACTTTGAAACTGGGCACCATTTCCTTAATACAAAAACAAAGGGTATTTATAGCAACAATAAAAGATGTCTCTTGTAGTCTGAAAATGTGTTTTTATTCTTTTTCAGATTCAGGGTAAAAACATAGATCATTATCATAGAATCCAAGAAAGTTTATTAAATATCACACCTGCCATGCAGGGTGTTGGAATTATAAAATAGTTCTGCTCAGACGGATTTTCAGTAATACATACAATAGTTTGTACAGCAGCAGAATTTCCATTGAGGATAAAATGAAATGGAATAATTGGCATGTAAAAGATATAAAATCTCAGGTTAAAAGAGCTGGAATATTAAGGTAGTTTGATAAATGTTTACCCTTTAGTGAGACAAATACTTTAAAAACATAAGGACCACATTCTGCCATCTTACTCAGTGATAGTATGCAGTAGTAGTATGAAATTCCAGTACTTTTTTTTGTATTTTTTTTATTTTCTTTGGACTTCTTACTCAGGCTAGCATCATACAGTTTGAGCAGATGTGCCATAATTAGCATTTAACATCATCTTCTTCAAGAAAAACATTCAGACTAGAGATTATGCTTCATATCCTGTGCTGTTATTTTCTATTTTGATTAATTGTGCATTCATGATCTAAAGAAGATCAGATGCTTCATATTCCTTTTTATTTCAAAATACAAAGTAGGTATCACTGGAAATATAAAGCAAGAAACACTTGTAGCATTCACATTATTAGCATTCTGAAGTGTGAAAACCTCAGGAATAAAAATTTTTCTCTGTGTTTATGCAGTGTGTGAGAGCAACAAACCTATTCCCAAGCCCTCTTCTATGGAAAATATCTTTTCTTCTAAAGGAGTGAAAAAAGTGTCCTGGAAGACTCTTTTCGAGCAGTTAAACACGTGAGACATCTGAAATTAAATACTTACAGAATCTAATATGGAAAAGATTCTTGAAGTACATTGTTTGAAGTAAAGGCTTCATTTCTGAGTCATCAGGGTGTTGGTTATGAACACAGCAGATATCATCTGATTTGATTGGAAATATAGCTACTGGCATAGTTTGCCCATTTCTGTGACTTTGCACTTTAGCAAATTAGTTATACAGGGAAGAAGCAATTATGAGATTATGGAAGAGGTCCAGGGGAAGAGACGGGAGAAAAGACGTTTGAGATTTGTTTGTTTATTTGTTTAAATAGGACTGCAAAGGACATCACATGTATTAAAGAAGTGAATAGTAAAAATAAGAAATAAAATTAATAATAAATTTCTCAAAGCCACTGGCAGCAAAAGAATCAAGAATATAATTTTGAGGGTGAAGTAGAGCAACTTAAGCTCATGTCCTTGGTTTTAATTTCATGGAAAATAATGAAATGCAAAAGCACTGTAAAACCAAATAGCTTGCTTATGGCAAAAAAAAAAAAAATAGAGGAGGCACTACTAACAGGAACTTAATTGTAAAAGAAAGATGAAGTTAAATAAACAGAATATTGCTTCTTGCATTCATTCAATAGGCTTGAAAATCAAATAAGTAATAAAAAATAAAACAGGAACACAGCGTAATGGGAAAGAAATTAGAATATTTTTAGGTTTCAAAAATACATAATAATAGGGATATTTACTTGTCAGGGTTTTACATTTTCTAAGATAGGATCTTCATTGTCTAGGTTCCTACTGGTGTGTTCCTGTAGATATGGGCAGAGTCTTCAAATGTTGAGAAACTGTAAATAAACAGATCTTTCTAACAGTTCAGCGGTGGTGAAGAAAAAGTGGTACATATTACTGGTTTGCATTAGTTTCAAAGTATTAATATCTGTATACTTTGGGTGTTTAAAGGATCCCTTAAACTGAGCTTACAGCTACATTGAAGAAATAATGCATATCAGCCAAAAATTAGCTGGAGAATAGGCTTAATACATTTTAGGCAGGTAGTTTACATCTCTGCCCAAAAGTAATTAACCATGTAAAATGAGAAGGGAAAATTCTTTATTCTAGGTTTTGTCAACTTTCCAGAATTTCTATTTCGGAAAGAAAGCAAGTAACTAGCAAAATGAGTGTGCAAAAGCCCCAAATTCTATCATAGCTGCATGTAGCTGGGAACTCTTTTAAACTGTTTCCATCAGTTTGTCTCTATATGCTGAGGAAAAAAATGACAGATGTTCAGTAAGTCAATTATCTGTAAAACATCATCTAACCAATAAAAAAAATCACAGTATTCTGGTTCTGATCAAGTCTTTCATAGGTGATCAAAGAAATATCATAGCTTTCATCCTGAACTTGATTTATCAGTTTCAGTGTTTTTAGGACAAAACTGGATCTTTGAATACATGCAAACAGATTTTTTTTTTAATGTAATGATTTTTTGCTTCTGTTAATTTAATATTTTCAGAATTTAATGATGGGAGTTATTTAGTCAAATGATATCCACCAATTTTAACTATCTTCTTTCATAATTTTTGTTTTTTAATGACTGGGACATGATATATACACATTCTACAGGGAAGGGAAATCACTGCAAATTGGAAGATTGTAGATTTTTTTCATTTATGGGCTAAATTTTTCAGTTTTTTGGAAGCTTTTTTCCAAAAGATAAAATAAATTGGGTTGACTGACAGTTTCCATATTTATTTATTTATGCTGGAATTTTATAGTGTCTCTGAAGAACCCTCATCATTGTAATCTATTTTCCTGAACTTTTACTACCTGCTTCCTTCAAGTAATATTATAAGGTCTATTTATTGGTTTAAGTTTTTATCTGTTGGGTGGGCCAATGGTTTAGTTTTGTTGATTCAGATTAATCTGTGCAGAAGGACTGTGCCAAAAAAAAAAAAAAGAAATCAAGGAGCACTTAAAGGTCTCTAGATCCTAAATAGATTGAGAACAGAGGAGCTAAAGATAACATAAAAAAAACCCCTGTAGTAACAAATAGCCCACTCTTTAAAAAATTAAGTAAAATTTTTACCCCACGTTTCTCTTTTTTGTCAGATGGAAGGTCTGCATGATCTATGTATTCTCTAATTTTCCAGGTTTCTTTGGACAGGCTAATTTTAGCTCAGAAAAAAAGTAGTACTTAAAAAAAATTGATGTTAACAACCTGTTGAGGGTGAGAACATGGAGTGAAACCAGGACTAGGTTGTGTGGGGCAGCAAAGTTTCTGTGTGATATCACATCTGACCAGGCAGACAGAAAGGCTACTTGTCTCCTGAGGCTTTTTGAAATACTGGCATGACCACTATCTAACCCAGAGAAAATAGTAAGACAAGCTTAACATCATTGTGGCTTTCTTTCATTCCCCAAAGGCTGTGATGTGGGGTTTTTTTTTAGCAACATGCAGTATAGAATCTCAGCTATTGTGTTTATAAGAATCCATAATCCATAAGAAGATTTTCGGATGTAGCCTTCTAGAATCCTATTTTATTTATTTCCATACTGTCCATCTTAATAGAATTTCTTCAGAAGTCAAAAGACAATAACAAACACATAGCTGAACAAGCCCAAACAGCATTCAGGGTATTGAATGCAGAGATAAAAACAAAGCATCTGGAAAAATAAGGA
The DNA here is from genome assembly GCA_003676055.1 of Chloebia gouldiae. Lineage (NCBI taxonomy): Eukaryota > Metazoa > Chordata > Aves > Passeriformes > Passeridae > Chloebia > Chloebia gouldiae. Next base: position 26,033,312 of record QUSF01000001.1, on the reverse strand, counting down.
ACAGCTAAAGAAAAAGCAAAAGCAACTAGTGAAGGAGAAATCTTTACAGTGATATTAATTTTCTGGTAAGGTTTTCAGAGCTCTATTTAACAGCCATTGCTAGGCAGATGTCACTTCTGGATGGTATATGAAAGTCAGTGCATTCAAACTTGGCCTAAACAGGACTGAGGTCAGATCAGATTATTTTGAATTTACCGAAACATCACTGATTTCAGACACAAATAATTTATTTTATTTAGGCAGTAGGCAGAAATTCTCTGTGCCTTTCTTGACAGTTGAAGAAATTTTTATACCAGAGTATGATTTGAACAAGAAAGAGAGTTAAATATCCAAACAGTAAAGAAATTTTCTTTTAACCACACTAACTCTTGCAATAAGAAATGCCAATCATTTTTGGAAGTTGTGTCTTGGTTAAAAGATAAGGATAATTCAGAAGCTGTTTCATTTGAGTCTATCTAAAAAAAATCTGGAATAGTTAAACATGCTAACACTAGGAAAAAAAACCAGTTATTGTATAGAGTTCAGTTTGTCTTCATATCTCCCTGGCTGTCATGCCAAGAAATCACTGCTATTAACCATAGCAATAAAACACAGCACTGTGTGTCTCTTGTTTATCAAGAAATCTAAGAGCTTTGCAAAAGTCCTTAGAACAGCTCTCAGTAATTGGAACATGCAGCATCAGCTTGTCTATGTTAGATAGCTTCTTAATGCCAGTACACCACACAGAGATATTTTTCCGGAAATCTCTAACCTTCACGGGCACTGCCTGATTTGAAAGCTTAAAGCAGTCTGGGGATTTTCATACACAGTTACAGAGAATACAAGAAATAGTTCTGATAAGTTTTTGCTGTTGCTGTGGTTATCTCCAGCTCTATCTCTGTATCAGTTAACAGAAAAAATTGAGTCTATTTCGTTACTCTTTCGTTTCTCCTCATGTACCCCTTATGTTGGAGATATTTTCATTTCCTTTAATAATCTTGAATCAAACCCAAACTTCATAACATGCATCAGAGTATTAGGGAAAAAAAAAATCCTTATTGGCAATTTCTAAGATCTGGATGAGCAAAACAGTTTGTATTTTGAACTAACTAGAGGTAGTCTCGGCAAGAAAGCTCTGGAGAAATTCTGTCTATGTGAATTACAATGACATTTTTCCTGATGCCAAAAAACCTTTACAGTATAGAACTTAAAAAACAATCCTTCTGTATACTTTAAGTGTTCATATAGAACACTTAGAACCTAATAGAAAATACAAAACTCTTCTATGGAATCTGTTGTACTTAGTTTAATAGAAAAAGTTCCACTGTTTTAAATACAGTTATACTATTTTGAAGTGGTCATTCATCTTCTCCTGTTTCATTACTGAGTATACTTAATAAATCTGAACTATAAACTTGAGTTTTGATTCTTCAGTTCGTTGAATCACTTCTAAGGAAGGAGGTAACTTTAGAGTCAAGTTAATTACACTGGTCTAAAATTGCCATATATTAATGAAATAATCCTGGTTTGACCACTCATATTAGCATTTAGTAAAAACAATAGTATAAAATGCTCTCTGTTTTACATGTCTTTTAAATAAATTGGGTCTATATCTACTGTTATTTATTCAAGTATAAATCAGGAGCAACTCCATTAATGGTAGCAGCTTAAAATTTGCAGCATTAATTATAGCAGCTTAAAACTGTCATGATAGCAGAATCCTTTATGGAAATCAAAAAAAACAATGGAATGCCACCTAGCATCAGAGAGCAGATGTGATTGTTAAAAGAAGATGGGTTGTTACCTAAAAAGATACATTATTGTTTCAAAAGGTGACCTGATAGACCTTGTGAGTCAGAAGAGGTGAGAAACCCCCAGTAATCTGACAAGAGAGGAGAGGATTAATTCATACTACATACAACGAAGGGTGAACATGTAGAGACTGAGAGCAAAGGAGTGTTTATGGTGCTACATATGTCTAGGATATTTTTTTAGTTCAAATATGTGTCTGTGTATCTTAGTACTCAAAATAAGCTGTATTCAAAAAGCACAAGTTTTATTTCAAAGGATAGGACTAAGGCTGATATTATCATAAAGAGGGCAGCTGCCTTTTTAATTGTTTTATTTTAAAGTGGTTAAACAAGCAGACACAGACACAGAGAATGACTATGACCTCTTGGGACACATACAAAAGCCTGACAAGGAAGTAATTTCTTTTGAAAAGTGGCTTGTACTGGATATGTTTATGAAGCATCAAACAGCATTTCTTTCTTAAACTGAGAAATTATTAATTCAAATGCTTGAATGTGGCAGGTTTAAAAACTGTTCTTCAGATGAAATGAACACCGTTTCTCAAACAAAACCATCTTTCAAGAAAGCATATAACCCCCACACTGTGGCTAATACATGCTAATCATCTACAGTTCTGTTCTTCACCGAGCAATGAGACAGTGAAAGGATGAATAAGGGGCAAAGACTTTTGAGCAGAGGTAAAAAGAGGGCCCCATTCTCTAAGTTACAACCTTCGCTGGCAGTCCCTCACTTCTCTGCAGCAAGTGCCCAATTCTCTAAATAACCTATATCTAGGTAGAGATTTTTCTGTCCCTTAGATCTGCCTGTTTTCCAGGTACTCATGACATTTCTTTATATCCTTGTTCCTTCAAATCTCTCACAAAAGAAGCATTCTTTGAAAATACCTCCAGCTGAACTTCTCAGTCTTCCTTGGATTTGCTTTTCTTGCTGAAACTATGTAATGTTTATTGCTAAAAAACAAAATGTAATGGCAGTATAAAGAAAACAATATAAATCCATAAAACAATTGCATCTTATTTCTCTGATTTATTGTAGAACACCTACTGTGAACCTAAAAATCTACAACTTTTGCATAAATTTAAGTAGATTTGAAATCAAATTTACAATAAAATCCAATTTATCTAAATTGTAAATGAAATAATATACTGAAAAAATAATTTTGATACACACAGACCTCAGTACTAAAGAAACAAATGGAATTCTTAGGAGAGAAAATAATACGTAGTTTTTGACAATGATATACAAAAGAATGTTGTGGTTCAGATTGTTTTAGCCATGAACATTATGGCTTATCATCAGCTGTGTGATAAATAATCTCAACAGTGAACGACAGGCATCCAATCTCATATGTCTCTAAGGACAAAGACACACAAAGATAGGTGAGGTTTGAGGATGCCTGCCAACATTTCCTGAATTCAATTCTGTACTCTATTCCTATTCACTGAGTTTGATTACATAAACATTGCTGTCCTGAGCCTGTTCCAATTTCAATGTATATAATAGGATGTGAAATATGATGGGAGTAATTTCAAACCATGCATGTGTTCATTGTAATCACTGGTGCTAGAGGTCATCTATTTTCATGCCACTCCAAGCTGAGGCTATTATCACTGCATAGCTGGTGGAGGTTCAATACTGCAGAGCATTCCTAATGAAGAAGGGGATCATTGCAAAAGCAGGGTATGAAGTAATAACAGCATGTAAATGCTGCTGATGTTCTAAAAGAGTCTGGAAGGCACTCCTTCTCCCAGCCAGCAATGATGGCAGAAGTGCTGTAAAAGGGCCTGAAGGCCAAGTCACATGTTCTAGTAAAGGCCTCCCCAGTTCACCCTCGTATGTTGACTGAAGTAAGTCCTTTCTGATTAGGTATTAATATTAATATTGGTCTTTCATCTGTTTCTGCTTTTAATTAATTAACTCAAAGACCACCAAGGTCCAAAATCAATCTTAGTTAAACTTTTATATCTTAACCTTTCTCCAAGAGTGATCAAGGTTTTTTCACCTCTACAGCTGATTTTTATGCTCTTATCTGAAATCTTCAATGGAGAAATAATGCAGATAAGCAAGCCCTACCCCTATATACTTCAGGTTCAGAAAAAAATATTTTCTGAAGCTGAGTATAATTAGAACTCCTTACCCTGTAGTTAGGGAAGGAGGTTCCTGTTCCCAGAGCAATTGCTTTCACCTGGGAGTAGAATGAGTGACAGACAGTGTACCGTTGTGAGGGTAGTCTGCCTCGTGCTGTATGATAAGGTACTAAATACTTATGAAGAAGATAAATGAATGTTTCTGCTTCTTACTTTTGAACATTATAATCGCAATCACATATGTACCATGTTTATAGTTTCTAACACCTTCTCCATCATAACTAATGTGGTTATATTTTTAGAAAAATCCTTCATCTTTTTAAACAAACAAACAAAAAACCATTTATTTCCCTCTGCTCCCAGTCTTAATTCAACATAATATTACTGTGTGAAATGTTCTGCCATTTTTTCAGGCAAATAAATAACAAGACAAAAAATAGAAGTAAATTCTGAAGAAATTTAGCATTAGAAAAAGTGTTGGTTTGACCAAAAATATAGTATGGTTTGAAATAATTTGCAAAGGTCTGTGTGGACTCTCCATAATGAGAGTTTTTAAACTGAAGGTAGAATACCTTCTGAATTTCTTTTAATTTGCTTTCTGATGTTATTCACTTTATTTTCTCTAAGAATAACTTGGAGCAGTTCTACAACCTCCAATGCTCACAGGGCAAACCGTAATGGTGTCTTTGGACCAAAAATCTATAAATACAACCAGAAGACTTTCAAGAGTATCTAGTTATCTGTGAGTAGTTACTCAACAGCTAAGCTGCTTGTTTGTGCCAAACCCTTGCTGCCAGATATTACTTAACCACATACACAAACAAACACACATGCATAAAAATTCTACAATACCATGTTGATATGCCACAAGATGTACAGCAAGGATTTATGAACTTCATTCCGGCACAAGAGTCCAACTCGATGATGTTTGTGTATGAATTTATCATTTTTCCATATTATGCTAAATGGAGGCATTCAGGGTGATTTCAAATCTCTTCTGGCTACTTTGTGCTTAGTCAACTTAGTCCAATTTTTCTATGGATTAATTTCTCTGTGCCCAGCCGGTTGATTTTAATAACATGGACATTTCTGTAATGACTGTACATTCATATACAAATAGCAAATACAAAATAAGGAATCATTTGACTCAAGTAAACTTTCAATACACTATGCTGAATATAAATGCCTTGAGGCTTTCCAAAGGAGTAATCTGGTACCAGTAAAGGACTAATGAAGAAGATATTAATTTTTTTGCTTAAGATTATAAATTAAATTATAGTTGCAGAAGCATTTACTAAATTTCCTGACTGGAAGATAGGCAAAATAAAATTCCTTAAACAGGATGCTACTGCTGCTATGATACTGCTGCTAGTTCAGAGATCTGTAAAGATGTTTAAAAAACTATTTTATTTCCCTTTTGTTGTTTAGATGTTCTGAGAGACAGTAAATATTTTATCTCTTTATTCCATTATGAACATTGAAATATGTACTTAACACATACCAGATCTATGGAACCTTACACAAAAAGATACTACAGATGTTTGAAAAAATGTGACTTAGAGAGGAAACTGTGCAAATACATGTCAGAGAATCTATTGAGAATTACCAAATACTGCCTTATGTGACACAGGAAGATACTTAAAGTGAAATCTCTGGAGACTGTGAGAACATGATGGAAAATAACATGTAGGCTTATCTAATTTTTCTCTGCCTTAGATATTTCTTCTCAGGAGGATTATAGGGCAGAGTCCCAGGATCCAGCTGGACCTTTCCATGGTCTTAAGTACAGAAGCATAACCATCTTTCAAATATACTAAGCAAGACCCTGAAGAATTATTGATACCTCTTTCTTTCATAACTAACCCTAATTCTATTTTATAACTCCAGCAAGTCACTGAAGCATCTATTCAGTTGTAATATTTTCTTAGCATTCTTGCCTTTGAAATATACAAAAGGAAGGCACATCACACTTTTCTTTTAGTTTCTTTATATCCAGAAATTCTAAGAGAGAGAAGCATCTCATTCAAATTACGAAGCTTTCTTGGAAGGGCAAGTGGCCTCTTGAAGAGTACATTATTCATTCTCAAGGGTACTGGCTAAAGCCATTCTTTACTTTGCAGCTAAAGCAGCTCCTACTGACAATCCTTTTGACACAAAAGTTATATTTTTGGTGGCAAAGAAATTCAGGTGCAGAAGGCAGCATTCTGACAAAATATGATAGAAATATAATATCTGGGACCTAACTTAATTAAAAAGAGGAATATTTGGTCCTGGAATTATTCCACGTGGCTCTCCAGAGAGAAAACTAGTTTATGAGATCTGACAGCTTCAAAACCCACGTTTTTCTCCTCATTGATTTGAATGATAGTGAACTAAAGATTCAGTTTTGATAAGAACCCTTAGATATGTGATGATAAATATAATGCAGAATAACCTAGACAGATGCATGTTCCTATTTTCTCAGTGGTGAGAAAAAAACCATTCTTACTACACAGAACAACATTTTGCCCTACTGTGTGATTCTTAAATGAATTTGCCAACTGAAAGGATGGCATAGAGAAAATCATTCATGAATTTGCACATGTTGTTGCATGTGTCAGAAAGCTTAAAAAAAGAAAAGGCTAAGAGTCATGGTGAGACTATCACTACACTGCAACATATTTAGGCATGAAGAAGCAATTTCTGGAAGCATCAACATTTAGCTGCCAACTATAATCTTGATTAAACTACTAAAGCAAGTCCAACGGGGGGGAAAAAAAAGGAGGAAAAACATGGCAACAAAGTTCTGATTTGGGGAAATAAGCAATGGCCTCTATTATGTTAAGGGGACTATCACAATATTGTCTTTTTGTAGATCCTTCAGCACTGAAAAGGCTAAAGGAGGTTTACTGATATTGGCAGTGGAGACATCCTAAGTCTCTGCTATTTACAGAAGATTCCTAGAACAGACATTTCTTATCAGGCTTGTTTACATGACGAACACTTACCTACAGCAATTCCCTGTCTCTCTGAACAAATATTTACACTTGTAAGTAGCTTTACATGTGTGAGTAGTCTCATGTGTGATTTCAGTAGGGCTACTGATGTGCTTGCAAAATTAGAGCAAGATTTTAAAAGTTGTGAAAAATCTGTTTCTTTTCTGCCTACTTCTGAACTTACTAAAATTTTTCCTATGCACTCTAATGTCCAAAAAAAACTCTGGAACCATTCAGTATTCATTTATATCCATTATAGCAACCTAGAAAATATAGATTGAGTGTGTATTGTTTAGAAAATCTGTGTTTGCATTTTTTTCTATTGTGTAGCTGATTGCTTATTATTACAAATGCCAGCAGTAAACCAATATTCAAATATGCTATTTCATGATATTCATCATATGAAAGAAATCTCTCATTTTTTCATGTTGTCACATACTTAGAACAAGAATAAAATTTGTGGTAACTGCACTGCTATTCCACAGAATAATGCTCTCTGCCTCTGCTCATTCCTGAATATGCCAGAAATCAGATGGATTTTTGGACAAAAGATTACACAGTCACTGCCATTCTACAGCAAACTCAAACAATATTTTAGCATTGAAGAAATACTTGAAAAGAATCAGTGAAATATACTGTTAAAAATGTAAAGAATAAAATATGATCAACAAATTATTTCAGCTCTCAGAAAAACTTGAGGTCTGGCTGCTACATGTACCCGATACATTTTCTCATGCAAAAGAAAAATCTTTAAAAAGAAAAAAAATACAGAAAAAAAGCTGTTCTGTTACATCCACATGCATATAAAATTAAGAGGGTCAAATAATTGACTTTCATCTAATTTTAGTTTATTTTTCTTTAACAAATGTAAGGAAAAACTATATCTAATTTTCTCTCATTTATAGAAAAAGATTGATACATCTTAACCTTTTAATGTCAGATTAAACACCTTATGGCCTTAGAAGTTTCACCAGTTCTTTGAAAAATAAAAAGAAGGAATTCAAACCTCTCTCTGCTGGACCTGCAGAAAACAGCTGGTTACTTTATCTGAATCTTCTGATTTGGCTAGATATTAAACTAGACACATAATGTCCTACTTATTAATGGAAATTATTCATAATACTTTAGTGAGTTAAATGGGCTTAGGTAACCCTAATATTTATTTACTAATAAAAAATATACCATTTCTGTGACACTGGGTAAGTCTAACAAAGTTTTGCTTTGGTTTTGATGGTCAATATTTACTAAGTAAGTTCTCTATGTGAAACTGAAATGAAAGAACCCAAATGAAGTACTCATAAGATCTGTGTTAGATAAATTCATTACATAGGCAATCATAGAATAATAGGCATGAATAGATCCTCATTAGTTATTCAGCTTGTTCCTTTGTCTTGAAGTAGAACTAACTATGTGCATGCCATTTCTGGCATCAGTTATTTCTGAATCTTAGATATTCTTAAAGCTCTGTAGTTTTTACATGCCTCCCAATCACTAAAAATATTCACAGAATATTTTCTTCATTTGACTGGCTTTTAATAGCATCCTATTTTGTCCTCACACATTTTGTTGTGTTTTTACCCCAAAAACACCTTACAAAGAGGCCAGTTATTATTTAAGATAAATTCCTACTAGTTTCTGTGACCACCTGCTATGATAGCAGCATTCTGTAAACATTAATTTTGTACTCTTCTCATATACTGCTTCATGATTTTGAGCATTTTGGTCTCATACATGGTCTCCAATCTCAAGCTTACCAACATTTTTGCCCTTCATGGGTGTGTGCTCCAACCCTTTAGTTGATTTTATCTCATTTTTTTCTATGCAGTCACTAACTCTGTTATAGCCTTCATGAAATAAAGGCACAAGAACAGCACCCAGTACCTGAGATGCTCAAGATGTAGAAGATGCTTCTTCTGCTGCTGTTAGTAGTCTTCTTGTGTCTGTCCAACATTTGGTTTGTTATTTTGGCTACCATTGAACATTGAGATGGTGGTTTTGGAGAATTGTCTGTGAAAACTCTACTCTGTCCTTCCTAAGGTGCTGCTGCCTATTGATAAGAAAAGATTGATCATGTAAACCATGTCTTCTCAGAGATGTCTCATGCTTCTTGTTACTCAGACATGTTCAGGGTGGTGCTAAAATAAAATAGCTAGTGTCCACTAATTCAATTTTCTGTATATGCCAAAATGTTTTTGTAAACAGAAGAGTTCTAGACCTCTAAAGAAATTGAAAACTGTGTTCATTTTTAAACAGCTGAATGAACGAATATGCTATTAAAAAAAAATCTTCTGAAGCTAAAGTTTTGCGCTTCTACTAAAAAAATGACTATCATAAAGGCGAGTACTGAAGCTCAAGAAGGAAATTAAAATGTCATGTTTTGTTCAGTCAGCTTCTTTGAGATTCTATTTCTCATATAAATGAGATTCAACACTCCTGCTAATGCTCACGACAAGTCTGTATTTTACTTATTAGGAACTTTATGGTCTATTTTTTAAGAAAATTAAGGGCCTCAAGTGTGTCTTTGAATGGGAAGAACGCCAAGAAATCTAGCAAAATTTGGCACATTTGCAAGAGTACCTTATATGATGTAGGTGTGGATAGTGCATCTGTTAGCCAGTGAATCATGCAATGGCATATTACTTGGTTTTGATATTGAAGATGATTATTGTGCCAAGACTTATAAAAAAAATGAACATATCTATAAGAAAAATGGTTCTCACTCTAATGAAATTTACTCAGTGACTGAGTAGCAATTGAGAGGAAAGAGCATGAGATGGGATGCCATATGTCATGGGACTACCTCCATGGTGTAGAGGTGATATGCAGTTTTTCAGGATGCATAAAAACAGGAGCTGAAATAAACAATATTCAGAAATATGAGTATTCTCAAAGGAGAGCTCTGTTAAAATCTAGTGCCTTTACAGGTCTGACATAATATTTCTAATGGTTATTGAAAGGTGTCCATCCCTCTCAAGTGCCATTGATCAAGTGATTTGCATTCAAATTTTCAGGGAAAATTGAGGTAGTGAAGACCAGGTTTCCTGGAAGGTCCACTGCCACTCTTTGCCACTCTTAGGGAAATTCAAGTTCTTCTATCAAAGTTCTTTCATCTAAAACTATTGGTCTATCTTCAGAGGAGTTATAGGATTCCTTGCATCTGCTACTAGTTCTTCAAGACTCAGTCAAAGGATAGAATATGCAGGAGTTTTATGATTGTATTAGTTTTATTAAACTAATTTAATAAAATGCAACATGCCAGGAGCACTATGAAAAAGAAACATACTTTTCGAATTTGCTGCTGCAAATAACCTTTCCCACAAAATCCAAAATGCACACTGCATTAATGTGACAATTATTATATCTGAATAAGTACATAATACACCATCACACGTTTTTGATTACGTCAGTGCCATTTTGCCCAAGACAACAGCTAAAGCTGACTCATAGTAAATTGCAATTAGAAGTCTTTAATATAGCATGACTTTTGCAGTATGTCTGATCCATGAATGCAAGAAATGAGCAGCAAACCATGTAATCTACAGCCCTCCAATTTTTTGGTACAGAGTCAGACAAGCCACTTAGTTTGCCTAGAGGAAGATTGCATGTGAAAAGAAAATTGTGTTGTATTTTATATATTTTTACATCTGTGTTAAGCTACCAGTCAACAAAACTGGAAGAGAGTTTTGTTAAAAGAAAGTAAAACACCTGAAAAAACATATTTGATCTAAAAAAGAGCACATCAAATATAAAAAAGTTGAAGAATTAATCCCAAAAAATATTTGCATGCTTTCAAATCCAAGAATACAGCACAGTTAGTGAGGTTCAGACTAGATATAAAATCAACATTTTAAAATAAATAAACTTACTAAAAATTTTGACTGATTCTTTTAAAGCAGTAGACTTTAATGGCATCTGGATAGCTTTTTTTAATTAATCACAAGGCTCAACAAAAAGTCAGGAAGTGATAAAGAGCTAGTGTTCTATTACTGAGCATATAATAGACATCCCCCTTGCCTATGTATTATCTGCATTTTTGAGGGTGGGGGGAGAAAAAGGGAAAAAACCTGATCTACTTTTAAATAGATATTTTTGTGGGTTCTGTCTCAGAAACTGAAAACTGAAAAAATTACAGATTATTTCAAATTAGCCTTTCGAAAGATCTTAACAGAGGAAGCAAGTAGGGAAACATTACAGTTCCGTTAAATTTTTCAAGAAAAATATTGTCTGCATTTTGCCAACTGTTTTTCAATAGAAGACCTTAAGATTGCTCTGGCATATAGTTATAGTCAGAGGAGCCTTATTCTGCAATTCAGTTCTATGCCAGAATAATTCCATCACTTCCAACAGCTGCTCTCAAAATACAATAGTAGAAATGAGCACACTAGTGAATTGCATAAATTATGTTTGTAAAAAAAAATTATTATTTTATCAATTTATTCTTTTATTTTAAAATTACTTCTAAAAGGGAAGACCAGCTAGCTATTACTCAGGAAAGGTAAAAACCACAAACCACACAACAGTTATATCCATACCTGTCAAAGGAGTCCATTAATAAAATGAAGATGCCTTCTTTATAGACTAAATTCCAAATAGCAATTTCTGACTTAGGACACAAAAGGCTTTTGAGCTTGAAGAATTGTTTGTATTCTGACCAGAATAGATGCAAAGGGCTGAATATATTTTTAATGGGAAGCTCCTGTTTGAAGATTGATGCAAAGATACTTTTATTGAGGAAAAGCTTTGATGCAGAAAATCTGTGGTTTATATTTTTATGCTTTACAAAGCATTTAGGCATATACAGTTTCTGTTGTATATTAGAGCTAAATATTTCTTGGGTGTCTACTACTGCTATATTTAGGAAGGCGTGGAGCTGCAAGCAGACAGAACCAAGCCAGCATGACTGCTCAACAGGTATTTGCTTCTCACAAACAGAAGGAAAAAAAATTTAAAAAGAAAAACAACAGCTGATTTCATCCTAAGACATTTTATCAGCAACTTTCTCTCTGAATTCAGAGGTCAAAATCATGAATGCCTCTTATTGTCTTCCACAATTAATAGTGGAAAGGTGGTTGAGAGCAAAACTTGAACTGTCTTTCAACTGTGATTTTTTTTTCTGCTCTGAGAGTTCCAGACTGATTACCATGGCCAGTGTGTTTTTTTGCGACTGAAGATGAGCCTTGTTGCCTTGTTAAACCTGAGTTAGCTGTGTAGAAGTTATCTAGCATAGGATGGAGATTTGACAGCTGAAAGAAGCAGACAGCAAAGCCTCTATCTATGATAGGGAAGTAGATCTTATTTTGCACAGTTCCTCTTTTAATCCTCTGAAGTTGTGAGTACCATTTCAGTTCAGGCAACTTTGAGTCACCCTCAGGCAGAAACCACCTGTCTCCCTTGACTTTCTGTAGCATTCAGCCTTATCTTTTTAGATGCACTGGCCTGCATCTAAGCTGCCTCACAAGGGTAAAAGGAAGATACAGTCACTCAGCATGCCTGAGGGGCACGCAGCCTGGTGCCAGGGCTGGGGCTGATGGTTGGCTATGTGGGCTCTCAGCTTGACATTACAGTAATCACAACCACTGTGCTTATAAGATTCCACTTTCCACCCCTCTACCCACACACAACCCAAAAAAAGGGTGGCAGTTGAAATTTTGCATCAATCATATCTTTTCTGCAAAACATTAGAGATTATTTAAGGAGAATTCATAGGTTTGTAGGGGACTTGGGATAAGAGAAGTTATTTAGGGTTTTGTTCTAAGTGATATTTCTCAAACTTGAGAAAACTGTGTATGCTTCTAATCAGAAGCTCTGGAGAGAGAGTAAGGGGTTAAGAAATTTACCTGGCATTTTATTAAGAAGGAATTTTATTATTAATGCTATTAAGAGAAACTACTGACAACATGCACACTGTGTTTCTTATAGACACAGCAATAAGATCAGCAGGGAGTGAGGCTCTTTAAAATATTGTTGTTCAAGACAAGTGTGAGTACAATGGAATTTAAAATGAAACCTTTACACAACCTTTACAGCATCATATGCACTTGCTATTAAAAGCCATGCTGTATTTTGTATGAAGTGTGCACTTTAAATTGCTCAAAATAGGAGACCTTCATTGCCAAACTCTGGGCTTTATCTGGCATGTTGTTGACTAACAATCCCTAATGCTTCAACAGATTTATTATTTAGACTGAAATGTTTCTCTGTCTAATTAAGATTAAAGGTTTGGCTTAGAGAGAAGTGGATTTCAACACCAAGAGGAGGAAGCTTAAGTGACTGTCATACTAGTAATTTTGTTTGGTTTGTTTTGGGGTCTTGGGGGCAAGGAGGTATGGTGGGATTTTTCTTATTTGTTGTTTTTTATTGTTGTTGTTGTTCTTGTTGTAATCAGTTTGGGTTTGTTTCATTTCTTTATTTTTTTGTTGTGGACAATTTGTTTTTGTTCTTCAGTTTTTCTGTTGTTTTGGTTGGTTGTTTTTTATGATTTTTTGTTTTTTTTTTTTTTTTTAATTAGAGCTTAATCCTTGATATGTTGACACTGAACTACCAGTGATGGTAGACTTCAAAACATTTAGTTATATAGTTATATATATATTTCTACATAACCTTTTTTTATCTCCTTGCTTGATGGGGAACAGCATGTCCTGATTAGTGCAAAATTATTTATAGAGAAATTAAATTACTGTTTCCTTTTTCTCATACCAGTATAGCATTCTGGCACCAGTTTGCTCTGTATAGTGGTTTCAGTGTCAAGAAGCTCAGATAAATATTGTCTTATTTATTTGTCATCACAATATACCACTTCTGGAACAGATCATCACAACTGGTAATCTCTTCTTTCAGAAATCTCAGCCCACACAGCCACATCCAGGAAGAATCTCTGCTTTCTGTGTTGAGTCTAACCAGAGACCAAGCCAGGGAACAAGTTCTTCTGCTGCTCACACAGATATTTCTAAATGCAAAAGTTTATATGACAAAAACAGCTACAAAACAACAACAGTTTCTCAGTCTGATCACATGCTAAGGAAACTAACTAGGAGGAATATATAGAAAATCCTTCTTATTGTACTGTAAGCACTGAATCTTGTGAAAGGATTATGTACTGTAAGAAGAGTCAAATGGTGAAAAACTCTATGAACCAATTGAGAGAACACACAGTAGAAGGGACATCACAATAGCAAAAATAATATTGTCTCCATTTTCCAGGCTGATGAAACTGTATTTACATATTTACATAGTTTTTTTTTTTTTTGGTGTTTTCTTGGTCTCTCATAGTTTCTGTTGCAGCATTTTGTGCATGTATGGTTGTTTTGAGGATTTCAAGCTTTGGTCAGCCTACGCCACTGTGACATCTTTATTGCCTTTTAGCACTGGTGGGAATCAGCAGCCCCTGGAGTACAAACCATAACTGTAATGAACATCCTTTTTTCTCTATAATCACTCCATGTAAGTTTATGTCATCCTCATCTTTCCACTGAAGATAAAGAGATTGCTCCAGAAATGGCATTTTCTGTTGAATAAAGTCCTGCTGCATTCACGTTTAAAAATTTAAATCCAAATTAATCTCCAGTATGCTGCTACCAGTGTTCAAGTTTACAGTTCCTTTTCCTGGAAGTCTTTTTCTGATACTCAAGGACATCCCAACTGTCTGGTCATTACATTTTAAAGAGCAGAAGACTATGAAAAAACTCCATTATATAGAAATACATATAGTTACGCATCCCTATTTTATGTATACATATATATATGTGTGAGAATAGGTATGTGATTATGGTTATTATTTATGTAGAGTTTTTAATATAAACTCATCTGTTTGCTCAACTTGTCATTGCTAATGTAGAATTAATTTTAGCCTTCTGGGCACTATAGATAATGATTCAACTTTTATATCAAACTCCTTGGAACAGGAGGTATTTTCAGACTTCTTAAATTATTTTACCTTAGCCAAAATGAATCTATTAAAAGTTATTTAACTAAAAACCCAGAATGTGAGCTTTATAATTTAGAGACTTATTTAAAATTTAGATAAAAATTCAAAGGAAAAGAGAAACTATCATCCATGAGTTCTAAAATTATTTTTATTCAAGAGAGGATTTTCTGTCCTGAAGGATAAATTCTAAAGGGTACTTTGAAAACCTGTAAGAAAAAAGCATTATGGCATTTCCTACACTTTGTTGCATTCTTAGATATGAGAAAGGAAAAAAAGCTATTCAAAGGATTTCAAATCCTCCAAAGAAATTTGTTTATTTTTAATTTCTTATATTTTTTCATTTAATATGCTCTGATTGTTATTTTTTTAACTTTATGGCAATCTTCAACTTAATATATCTGAAGAATTAAAAGATTCTGATGTGAACAAAAGCCAAAATGCACAAATTCAAATTTTATATCAAATTTAATTAATTTTTTTCTGTATTCTATTAGAATACCAAGATAGATAAGCAGAAAATTGACACCATTTATTAAATTAAAAGTTTTATGTAAGACATAGTTTGCACAGTTATTAATCAAAGAGAAACACATGTTAACCAAATTTAAAAAAAAATTGTCTTGATAAAGTATGCTATTTCAGAGCACAATAAATATCCTGATGTGGTAAAAATAGTGAATACAAGTATATGATCAGAAAATGCAGATACATACTGGTAGGAACAGTAATAGTAGCATTACTGATAGCAGCACTGGCAGGAGGAGAAGGAGTAGTTTTAAATGAAAAATTGATTGGCCAACCTTTAAAAAAAATTGATTAGCATCCCTTTAAAACAAAAAAAGTAAAGAATCTCTCCTGTTTGCCATCGGGCAAGCAGCTGCCTGTCAGACCTTAGACACTGAAGGTGTCAGTACACCAGCTCCACTCTCACTTTGCCCACCTGCCAAGCTCTGCTCTCACTTCTCTGCTATGCTGCTCTGAGATATTGCTTACTCAGTTACTCTGAAAGCCAGGCATCCTTTGACTGGGTCCAGATGAAACCCAGGTCATATAATGGAAGAGAAATGTAGGGTTGCATTCAGAGATGGGAAGGTTTAGTCCAAAGATCCCTGGAGAGGGTCAAGAGAGCAGGATTCCAGATCTACCATGTAACCTGCCTGGGTTTCACCACTTGTCACATGGTGCAGTACTGAGGTCTGACAGGTTGAGAGAAGAGAAATTAGAATATATTTATAGTATGTGCTACAGGTGATTACTCTGAGAATATTGGAGAGAGAAGTCAGCATACTCCTGTAACTTTAGAAGCATTTTATTTAAATATTTCCATGCAACTTGCAGATTACCAGTTTAACAATTTCCAATGCAACTTTTTAAATTGACAGCCCATCTTATTTTGTGATGTTAGTCCCACTTTTATTCTGTACAATGTTACAATGTGATTTTTTTTTTTTGCTTTTACTTTTATATTGTGCCTGAGCCTTTACATTATGGAATCCCAGCATGTGTTTCCACAATAATCACAAGCTTTAAAACTGCATTTGCAAACATTTTTGGAGGTAGGTCTTGAGTTCTAATCCAGTCTCATCAGTGAATGTCTGTGAAATTTATTCATGGGTATTCACATATATGAGGTACTGTTATTCTTGTCAGTATTGTCTGTTTACTGTGGAAACTCTCTAGAAAAATGATTATATCTCTGATTCAAATCTCCTTGAGTTTAACGGATTCCATCTGGAGAGCCTACATGCTTGTAAAACCTCTAGTACAATTGGGAGGACCCTTTGTGTAGTATTCTAATGTAGTCTTCTGAAATCTTTAAGTGTTTCCAAGCCAGGTCTCTATTCCATTCACTTTCAAATGAGTTATTCATTTCAGTGAGATTACTTCAAGCCTTGCAGCATCTTTTGCATGACAAAAACTAAGCTAGAAATCCAGATAGGAGCCACATCACAAAACAGCATAATGTTTGGTCTAATGATTAAGCTAGGAGCCAGAAGGAGCTGGTTATGCAAGCTCAGAGACAATGAGCTCTCACTATTCAGCATCCCACTTCCGCTAATTTATAGCAGCAATTCTGTGATTTTGTAGCCCTTGGTTTTGAGCATTGTCATTAAACTTTAAAGTTGGACAAAACTTCCTGTGAGTTTACTGCAGATGAGGTTATTGCATGTGTAGATCCTGAATAAAGTATTGACTTCATAACCTCCCTGTTCTCTTATACACTGGGTCTCTGTAATAGTGAGCTTCTTATCTTAGGACACCAAATAACTTTACATATACTTAACACTTCTCAGTTCCTTGAGGGTTTGATTACTCCGTGCCTCACAGAGATTACAAAAAGCAGGGAAATCATTTAAAGACAGTGTTGCAACAATATAAAGATACTAAAAATAATTTTTACTCTCTGAAGTAAATCCTGAGCACTTTTCTGGGATAAGTGACTAAATTAAATAAATGGTTGTAATCTAAAATATCTGAAGACCCTTAGACATGAATATGACATAAATATTTTTAACTTAAATATTTGACAATTACTTTTAAAAAGTTCTTTACTTCATTGTTGTTGTGGTCCTCAAAAGGATTTTTTATTAAGTACTTCCCACCTGATTGTATTTTTCTCTAATAGCTAGGAGTTTCTATCTGCAGTATCAGTATTCTATCTGTAGCTCAAATGAGTTCTTCAGATTTAAATGCATCAGAATTTAAATGAAATAATTCATTTCTGTTCCCTTTTCTCCAACATCACAAATGGATATCCAGTGTCAGTGTATGCGGACAAAAAGATCTTCGCAGGCAGTAGTGAACCCTGGCTGTGGAGCTGTAAACCCAAACTGGGAGCTGGAAGAGACTAGAGTCACAGACAAAATCATATCTATTCAGAACACTTAGTGTCTGCAAAGTACAGCCAGTCACTACATACCTGTAGAGTTCTAATCTTCCAAGTGAGGAAACTTCTTGCAGCATACTATGACTTTAGTCCAACTCTTTTCTGCAGAGAGAAGCAGGGGTGTGTGTGTGTGAATTGGCACACATGGGTAACCAGGGTCACCACCACAAAGCCACCACTGAAATGCAAAGCGTAGATTTATTTCATTTCCTTGCTAACAACAGTGGCAGAGACAGGTGACAGCACTGGCCCAGTTAGGATCAGCTCACCCCAGTGGACAGAGACACACAGGCACGTGGCTCTGGTAAGCTTAGTCCATCCTCATAAAAAGAGACACACGAGAACACAGGGCTCATTTGGATCATGCCTGTCAACAGAGACACATGGGGACACAGGCTTCACTAGGCTCAGCTCACCCTAGAGCACAGCAGGGTAGGAGGGACTGCTGCCTGTGCCAACACAACAAAAACTTCAGGCACAGAGTTTATCACAAGGCTGGGCTTTTACACCCTCACTCTCTTCTAGCAGGAGGCTCAAGCATATCGGTGAGAGTGCGCTATCTCGACACAGGAATTCTACTTCCCACGACAGGCAGAGGATGAACAACACTAGGTATAATAAATGGAGTTTTCCCACACCAAGACTTTTAGCATTCCCAGCTGCAAGGTTGCTTTGAGTGAAACTATTCCCTCCTCTTTGCCAGATCTTCCAGTTTTAACCCTTTCGTTCCAACAAGTGTGTGAGCAGAAGGCCTGGCAAGCATGCTGCTATTAAACAGATATGGATCTGTGCCTGTCTAGAGTTCATACTCAGATCATGTTCTCAACCTCTTGGAGACTGACAATGCCTAGTGATAAAATCATATCAATTTCAATCACCCTGAATACCTGTGTTGCTTGTTCATGACATGCTTTGATGGTCCAAGCATCTACTAAGGGCTGCTTCTGTCATGGCATCCCCCTTCAAAGGAATACAACTCTGAATGCAAATTTACTAACACTGGAGATTGCAGTCCAGTATAGTAGAAATTGTCATGAAATGCTCAATCCCTCTTTAGCTGTGTTTTACCTGTCAAGTTTGCTCTGTGAGATTTTGATTTTTAGATTTAAAAATGGGTATTTGTGTATGGTACTAAGTATGTGCTTTGATCGTCAATTGATAATGCTGAAAAACAAAATACTGTCACCTCACTGACTCTAGGTTAGTGTTACCTTTTGTCTGTAAAGTAACAATAACTCTGGCTACTCTTTAACTCTAGATACAGTCTTGTCCTCTAGTAACTGCACTTCAGAAACCAATTTTATATAGCATTAAAAAAATTTTTGAAATTATTGCTTTGATTTTGTGTCCTGACAATGAGAACCATATATTTCTAGCTTATGAACAAGCCACCAAAACTGCTATCTGTAAATGATTTTTTAAGGAATTGTCCTTGACAGAAATATTTTGTCTGACTGCGGGAATAAATGTGGTCATTACTGCACTAAGAAACAGTGCTAGTGCAACAGTGTGGGGAAAATGTTCAAGTAATATTTACATATACAGATAGACATGAAGATAAATAAACATGTATAAATCCATATTTCTACCATGTACATATACAAGTGTGTAATGTATACACACACACACACACACACACACACACAATCAGGCTTTGCAGAAAACATCTGTTAGTGATTGTGGTTTGACTTGCTTTCATAAGGCATTAAGTTCCTTTATCATAACCATCTGTCATTTTTGCCGTGTTTACCGAATTAATTACAGAATTTTAAACAGCTCATTTGAAACAAGCCACAAACAAAATTACTATCTGGTGAGAGCAGTTTATAAATAATATGTGTATTCTTACTGTGAGGACAGTAGCCACTATTAAAATTAAGTCATTCATCTAGCCTCTGAAGTTTTAGGGATATAATGTTAAGTTCTGTAATGTAAAAAAGCTCATGCTGTTATGAACAAACCCCAAATCTTTCAGAATTACTGAGCTACACAAAAATCAGTGTAAAGAGAAAATAAATTTAATCTTTAAACTCCATTTCTTCATTCAACAGTGGGAGATCAAACCTTTGTACTTTGAAGACAAATTAACTTTTGCATAACTAGGAGCAGTTCGCCAAGTCAATGGAAGTACTGCATTTACATTTGCTGATGTAGAGCCTGGGATTTAATTTAAATCTCCATTTTTCAGCGCAGGTGTGGAAGGCTTGCTTTTAGAAATCTTTCCTGTCTTAAACCCCTGTACATTTTAGGATAGATTTACATCTTTTTATTATCACCATCATTGCTATAATGCTCTCGGGGAGAGAGGATTACTGGCCCTTGTATTACATTTTCTTGTTCCAGTTTCATGTAGGACAAACTGGGAGCAAATGCAAAAACTGACCTTCTCTTGTATGTGTAGGCATTCTTGACTAAGCTGTGTAATAAATATTAGAAATGGTCAAACTGTGTCATTAAAAAAGAAGTCATTCTATTATGCATTAATTATTTCTGAGAGAGTACACACTGGAAATATTTGGGTAAGTTCTTGCCAAGTGTCATGATAGAACAGTCTATCTCATTATACAAACTGTTCTCTTCATTCCTTTGTTTTTACATTCTGTACTAATTATGGAGACATTAGAAAGATTAGATGTCCCCAGTTGTGCCAGTTATGCAACAGTGCATCCTTATTTTTGGTTTGAATATGGTTTCATTTGAAGCATATGTCTAGTGGATGTTACCCTTCCACATTTCAGGATATAACCTCTGATAGACTCTAAACATGTGGTTGGGCTTCATATTATGTCTTCATTTACTCTCTCACAAAAAATCTCCACCTTCCCACAAACTGCTAAACAATTACTTTGCTTATCATCTACAATGTGCATTATAATTTCATCACTTTCAATCTGAATTCTTGCTGAAGATTCTGGGTTTGATCTTTGAGATGAAAGTAAAATTCTCAGTATGTTTTTATTGGCACCTTTCCAGCTTTCTTTACTTGTTCTCTATAACCAAACAACTTCATACTAACATTTTAAAATCCAGAGCTGTCACTATTTTAAATATTCAGTCCCATTTGCTCTTAATTATTGCACATTTAAACTGAAAATTCTCCATTTCTAAAGATGATATAGCTTGTATGTATTCTAATTAGGCAAACTAAATTCATTTTGACTACATAATAAAGTAAACCAAACAAAAGCAAACAAAAGCAAACTTCCCACTAAAGTGGGAAGTAAGTGCACAGAAAAAGCTACTTGATGAGTACATTAGGAACTCTCAATTTAATAAGAGAAAATTAAGAAATTCTATAATTGAAGTTGCCTTTTCAACAAATGTTTTATGACAGTGTTTAATTGCATGTGTGAGCAACTGGAGAAAATTATTATTACAGGCTCAAAACAACCAAAGACAGTGTGCTTGCGTGTATGTGTGTGTGATGAAAAGGCAAGTTCTGCAAAAGTGGGATGGTGTTCTGGCCATCTTTGGAACCTCTAGAGCAGCTCTCAGTCACTGCAAACCTGAATCAATCCTCTACAGCCACCCTCTGAGGCCTCAGTGTAGCCCCAGAGTGGCCAGAGTGGCCAGCAGCTTCATCTGCAGAGAAGTGGAGGCCACGGGAGACCAGAGCAGATAAAGCCATTGCACAAAGATGCACATGGTTGGTTCCTATTTTCCTTGGATTTTATGGCAGCTGAAACAATTTTTGATCCAGGGGTGGTACGTATATCTCTCATTTTTTTTCTCCTTCTCTTCTCCTAATTTCCTCTTGAAATCTGAGAAATATAAGGTTGGATAGGTTGATGTCTCGGTTTGGAAAGACAGGTGTCTGCAAAGGAGGCAGGAGCCTCCCCTGAAATGGAAAAAAAAAATGTAGACCCCCTCCCTCCAAATTGTTATAAATTTGAAATTAAGTGGGGGCTCTCAGACAAAAATATGGGAGCAGGAATAACCGTTCTTTTTTAGGGAAGAAAATAAAAAGATAAAACAAACAATGCAGTGAACCAAAGCTACACTGCTGGAGTCAGAATACAACATGACACTCTCTTAGTCAGGGTGTTGGCAGCAGTCCAATTGGGGTTTATGGCTGGAGTCCTCCAGGAGCATCAGGTGTGGTTCTGTTGGAGCAGTGATCCTGTAGACAAGGGTGTAGTCTTCCCCTGAAGATGCAGTGGAAGAGGCAGCTGTTCTTCTGGGAAATGCAGTGCAGAAAAAGCTGTGCTCATGTGTCAGAAACTCAAGATTATCTCCAGGTAGAAACGCTTGGCTCCTCCCTCTGGGTGGAGCGTCTCACAATGAGGTGCTGCAACTTTTATCAGTCTTGCAGAGACATACAATAGGCCTCTAAAAGCAGATGTCTCCCCCGGGAGGAGGGTTGGTTTGTGGAAGAAATGAAGAAAACTGCCCAATTAAGAGAAGATAACTGTCATACCTAACAGATGGCAATTGAATACATCTTGCCTTGCAATCAAGGGCACAATCTAGGAGTTTGCTAAGTCAATGCTGTGTGAAATGCTTTATTTTGATTGAATATTTGCTTTACATTTTGCTAAATTCCTGGTCTTTTAGAGTTTGCCATTACAGTTTGATTCTCTAACCACCCGAGAACTTTTTTTGAGTTCTTCTTTGCACCACCTCAAGTGAAAGAGGTACCTTAAGTCCCTTTTAAATAAACTCACTGAGAGGGGATTTGCAGCATGACCTTATAGTATTTTCCACCTGTGGGGGAAAAATGTCTTGAATATATTACTCTGATTCATCTGTAATAAAGGCCTCTTTATACAGTGGTACAGACCTCTTTATACACTGATATTTTGTGAAAAAATTATATCATACTGTTTACAACAAAAAGTATAACCCTAATTGAAACACTTCACTTTTTCAGTTATTTCATAACCTTGAGAGCTGCAATTAACAACTTATTCTGGTATGTAGCATCTTTATTTGACTCACCTTTCAAAAGTGATTTCAAATACTCTCATATAAAGTTTTGTATAGATTACAGGAATAGTATGGACTTGCAGAACTGATAGCATATAAAGGAGTCTGTGTAGGACATAATCAGACTTAAACAGATGCCAGAAATAAAGGAGAATTTCACTGGATTTTATTGCACTTTTTTCCTGTAGGAGTTATATAAGCACATAGAAGCCAAGTTTTCTCATTGGAATTGTGAGTCTAGATTTGAAGGTTTACCTAGTGGTATAACAAAAGTGTCTTAGCTGCTCGCCTCAAACCTCCTGACTGTGTAGGCCCACAGACTTCATGGGTGCATTCAAACTGGGACTGAGAGTTGTAGAAGTTTTCCTGGGCAGTCCACACTTATTCCAAGGAGCAGGTTTGTGGAGTTTGCAAGGGTTCATCTTCACATTTCAGCTTCTTTCAGTACATGGCTCTGGTTTAACTACCAACAGCCCAGTTTTCAATGCCATCAAAAGTTCCCCAATACAAAGTACCCAGAAGTTTCCATTTTTTACACTATCTCTGTTGTCACGACAATTAGGGCTTTCTTTTCTCCAAAATTTTTTCTATGAGACCCACTAAAGATAATATGCATGCCTTCAGCATAAGCCATAATAGTTGCAATCCCTCTCCCAGTGGTTTGGCTTCTGAGCAGTCTGTTCATCTGGAGCCTATGATCTGACATCATACTTCAGCACTTGTAACCACAAGTACTGAGAAATTCAAATTTGCCAGACAACCCTTTCAAACACACTATACTGGCTAGCGAGCTTGACAGACAAATGCTATGGTTTGTATGCCAGATACCACTGAGACCCATGGCAGCCACCTTTCAGTCCCTCTTGATACTTGTCCAAGCCCAGGCTCTCCCTGCTGGAACATACTGAACAGCCCATATATGTTAAATTTTAACACGAAACAGCCCCCTTGTGCAATGGGGATCTCCACTCCTTCACCAGAAGTGCAAGAAGAAAATGATCTGGTGAAAAGAAAGAGGAAAAACTCCTTCCAGACTGTACAGTCACTGCTGCCAAAGCCCCAGTCCTGTGCTAACAAAGCTGATGCTGGCAAACCTGTGCTTAGAGTGCTGCTAATGCAGAGTCAGGCAGTGTCCTGACGTGGCTTCCACACTAATAGGTCAGAGGACAGCTCATCAAGTGTGGAGACAGCACACCTGTGATTTGTGTATTATAATTTGTGTGCCAGTACAGTAGATGGAGACACTCCCAGCTGCAGCCAGTGTGTGCATGGGCACACTGGGGCACTGCTGCTGCAGCCAGGTCACAAAGGACATTGTGGGGTGTCCACGTGAGTGGATGTGGGAAGCCCAGGTTTTCATGCCAGTATCATCCCTCCATTCCCCTCCATCCCCCTCCTCCTTCCTTCTCCACCATTCTCCTTTTCATCATGTAGTGCTGGCACAGTTTAGCTGGGTTAAGACAGCACCATTAGATGCTCAGGCAGGTTCAGGAAGGCTGAAAATTCCACAGATTTTTTTCCACATAAAAGACAACCAAAAATATAAACATTTTCTGAAATGCAAAATTCTCCTGTCTGACTGTTACAGATGAAAGTGACTCTAGCTTGAAAGGGGGGACCTCTGATGAAGTTGAAAAACCTGGCTGACTCCATCCCACTGTGTTGTGCAAGAATGTTCTTGCAGACAGAGACAACCACGGTACATAGAGTCTTGGGCATATGGTCACACATATTTAGCTATAAAAACCAGGGGGAATGGATCCTTTCAACCAACAACTTAAATATCTGTGCACATAATTAATGTAATCTGCATTAACTGTATATAAATATAACCACCATGTGAGTGGCTTATTGTTACAGAAGAAATATTTGCATTTTTAATTGAGAGACAAGTAGTGGAAGTTTTCACCTCTAATTTATTTTATTTCCCATGTTCTATTTATTTATAATTCTGCTAAGAAGCATACTGCATAATTTTGCTCTCAGAGAAATGTATTATGAGGCTGATATTTGTACAATTTTATACCACATGGAACATACAGAATAAGCTAGGGAAATTAGTTCCAGATTTATAAACAAAACTTCTTACACAACTGACTCATTTTAGTTAATGTGGATAGACCTTAATGGGAACACATATGTTTATGCTAAATAACCTGCAATACCAACTAAGGTGGCACAATTCTCTCTGCCATTAGGAAGATAGATTTTGCCCTGGAGTGCCTGTACTCAGAAAAAGTACCCTTCAGGTAAGTTGAAAAGGTATCAGGCATGTAGTGTAAATGAGCAGTGGAGATTCTGGAGATGAAGGAAAACTCTATTATATCATTAAAAAGAAATGTCTCTTCCCTAAAATGATAAACATTCACCCATTTAAAAATAGGATAAAACCACTGTATATAACTGTAATAACTAAATGTTTCTTATAAATAGCCTAACAATTATGACATGGAAAGAAAAAAATTCTAAATTTGAATAAAAAATCCCCAAACAAACCACAAACCAAACTCCAGAAATGCTGAAATTTGACCTTTGAAATTATAGGAAGTATTTAATGACAAGTACAGGACAAAATAAAGACAAGATTAATCCTGCTAAATTTCTAAGAATACTCCACTGTAAATCTACTCAGAGATCAGATTAAGTTTAGATTAAGTATAGAGCGGCTACCAATATGGACAAGCTTAGAAAGTTGATAAAATGCTTAAATGAATATGGCAAAATTGATATCATCATTATTTTGGAGTGGTTTTAAAAACTGTAGTCTAGGTACAGACAAAACATCTAATAATTATGTGAGGCAAAACATGCTAATGAAAATCACATTAGTGGAGGGAAGAAATAAAAGATAGAATATATTAGTACTTGGTTTGACATTTATATATCTAAATTTAGTTATTGGATTTTAGGTCTTGCAACCAGTTCCTCACAATTATAGCTCCTAAGTCCACTCTTATCTCTTTGTGATCTTTCACGATTTCAAAGGATGAAGTCTAGATATCCAGATGGACTACATATATATTTATACATACATATAAACCTCATCTTTACTATATAAACACATTGCACAGAACTGACTTATGCATTTCAGTATGGTATTATCAGCACTTTCATTCAGTAAACTCTGAGGAAATCTGTGTTAAGAGAATGTCTGAAGATTGGGGGTTTTTGAAATTTATTTATTTATTTATTTGCTTTTACTCTCTAATACATGCATAAATAGAAATTCAAATGTTATCTCCCTACACTGTTTAATCGGGGTTGATGAGGTGTTGGGAATTAAGAATGGAGGAGCACTTAAAAGGGGTAACAACCATGCTACAGTGTTAGGTTTTTCAGACCAAAACTGTCGGAAAATAGTCAATTCTTTTAAGAGGTAAAACTAGATTTATTTGTTTATTTCTCTGGCATAAATTTTTGAAGTTTTGTTTCTTTTTTTTTAATGCTTAAACTAGGTGGTAGGATAATAAAATATTCCAAAATTCTGTCATATTCCAAGAAAGGCATTTACTTGTATGAAGTAATATTTTTGTTTTCTTGAGGAACACAAACAATATATTTATCTTATTGCCAAAAAAAAAATTCCTTTGTTTTTTTTGCTTGCTTGTCCAATTATTCCCATGGAAAAAAAGAAACTGACTTGGGGATGGGAGTAAAAAACATGAAAATTGATATAATCATACAACCGTTCACCACAAAGTAAACATTAAGTTTTAAGCACTTAAGTCACAACCCTTTGATTTTTGAAGATGGATTGCACTGGGTATCAGATAGATCTCCAAACTGAATCTAAGACATGACAATCTCCATAAACTATTTATTACAAGTTGAAGAGGATTATTATTAGTTCAAACACAGATACCAAATTACTTATTGTTTTGAAATATGGAGAGTAGTAGAAAAAAGATCCTCTAAGCAAACAAAAAGAAAACATATCAGTTGTTGAAGCTCAGTTGTCAAACCTTGGAGCAATAACAATCACAATGATAATAACAATTGTAATAATAATGATGATAATAAAAATAATAAACTTAATTTTGTGTCAGTGTAGTCTTTGAATAGTGGTATAATGAATTCCTTATCCTAATGCCTGTAAAAGGTTGAATGCTAATAATCAGCGTCATTGACACCTATTTAGAATGCAGACATAAAGGACAAGGGCAACAGCTCCCAAGTCACAAATGAGGACTCTATATAGAGTGAAAAATAAACATAAAAGAATGACTGAATTTTTTTAAAATCTCATGTGTTTGTATTAAAGGAGAGCAAATTTTTTTCAGAAATGGAGGACTTAAAATGATACTGTTGATTTTTTTTAAATTTATTTGAATCAAAGTCTGCCCTTTAGGAACTACTCAAGGAACTTGTCACAGAACTGAATCTACAGGTAACCATAGCTATTCCTATAAGTAACTGCCTGAATCCTCAGTGAGTGAAAAACATAAAATACATCTCTTATTTCTCAGGCAGACATTTTGTCTCATTTTCTGAGGCAGTTATTCACAGAGCACAATAGTATCTGTTGGTAGGGATATGATCCTTTCAACAAACAAGCTTCATCTTACACATTTCTGTAGAGTATTCCAGTAACAAATAAATATTTAGAGCCTGGTGGAGCATTGCATTAGAGACCTTAGAACAACTTGGTACAATTGCACCATGAACAGGGGTGTTGAACATAAATATTTTCCAAAAGAGCAGGCAGGTTCAGCACAGCACTATGTCTCAGCTAAATAGATTTACCTTTTAGCAGGGCTTATTAACTCAGGGCAATCACAGCCATCTATGCATTTATACATCTTCCAGCCTGGAGTTTGAATCTCCTTGGTTAGCTTGGGGACCTCTGCACTGGAACCTGCTGTGCTGAGGAAATGTACCAGTCCCTGTCATATGGCTGCAGAGCCAGCAGAGCTCAAAGGTAGAAAAGTCTCAATCCTCCCAAGCTTATTTCCTCTGCCAATAAAGAGTAATTGAAAGAGCTCCATGATTAGAAAACCCCAGAGATTCAGGTTAAAAAGTTACTGGTCCTCAAGTTATCTGCAAAACAGCCAATATTTTGAGAGCATGTTAGAAGTTCTACCAACATCATAGTATATTAAGATCTCAACATAAAATAGTAATCAGTGAGACTATTAACATTGTCTCCCTGTTAGATGTCATTTCTCTTTACACTGAGAAAATATTAAATAAATTTGTGTTGCTATCTACAGTAAAGAGCTCTACAATGTTTGTGTCAAGAAAAAATTCTACATTTAATAATTATCCTGTATATAAATGTTAGTTCTAATGCTCTGCTTAGCATGAGAGAGGACCTTGGGCTTTCTCACAATTTTTCTTCTACATCCAAAAAACATGGATCGAATATAAATGCATTAGAAAAGTCATATCTCCTGACTCTATATAGCTGGATTTTACAAAAAAGTTAAAACTTTTCTACCCTTAGCCCTTCTGGTTCAGCTTTTGGAAGATAGCATGATGTACTTACTATTATCATTACTTAGTGTGAAAAACTTACTCTGCAATTTTTGACGTAGCTATTGAAATATCAATTAATGAGCAGGTTTTTATGTCTGTATATTTCTGGGTCCTTCTAGCTGATTTATTCTGACTGCACTCTGCATATCTGCAGGGAAAATATTTTTCAGCCAAGTCATATACCCTGATTCTTAAAAAAAACTGCAGTGCAAAGGATTTGGGTTAACAAACACAGAGTTTTGATACAACATTGGCAGATGTGCAAGTATTTTCTAACAGAACTGCTTCACTTCTTGTTAGAAGATTATCCGAGAAATCTGCACTAGTACGTATGAAAGTAATGTAGCACCTTTCATTCAGTCAGTTTTTTCCCTGTATCCATGGAGTAGAACTAGACAGATACTAAAATATTCAACTTCTCATTCTGCCTGAGTAGTTTTACAAATACATAACCCAGACACAAGAACAGTATACTATTTTTCTTCCAGAGAGCACTGCCTGTAGAAGATATCATTTACAGGAATGATGTAGAGAGAATGGGAAATGTGTTCTGCTTCAACTACCAGCTCTAATTCAGCTTTCTAGAGCTATTGCTTTGATTCTGCATTAGGAAGACACTGAAGTGCTGAGCCCAGTTCCCTTATTGCTTACAGTAGGCATTACTGTGACAAGCTGGTGTTCAGTTTTGCTCAAAAATAGCATAATGAAATTGAACTGTTGATAGGCAATATGGACAATGAGCAGTAAAAGCTACAAGCTAGATATTTCTCAGCAAAAGATGAATCCACAGGACTGCATTAAAATTGCTTCCAAAATTAGAAAGGAATAAATAAATGGATTTCCTAAAAGTTCCCTCCAGAAAACATAAATCTAGTATTCAAACATGCTAATCAGCTGTTTTGGCAGAAGATATAACAAAAAGACCAACCATTAAAATTATCATCTTTAATTTCAACAAAATCACACAGAATCACACAGAATTACTAGGTTGGAAGAGACCTTCAAATACAGGGAAAATAATTGAGTCCAATCCATGTCCCAACACCTCAACTAAACAATGGAGTGCCACATTCAGCCTTTTTTTTTTTTTTTTTAACACAGCCAGAGATGGTGGCTCTATTCCTTCCTGGGCAAACCATTCCAATACTTTATTACTCTTTCTCTAAGAAACTTTTTCCTAATATCCAAACTGTATTTCCCTTGGCACAGCTTAAGCCTGTATCCTCTGTTCTGTCAGTTGCTGACTGGAGAAAAAGACCAACCATCACCCGACTACAACAACCTTTCAGGAACTTGTAGAGAGTGATAAGGTCACCTCTGAGTCTCCTTTTCCCCAGGCTAAACAACCCTAACTCCTTCATTCATTCCTCACAGGGTTTGTGTTCCAAGCCCCTCACCAGCCTCGTTGCCTCCTCTGGATGCGCTCAAGCATCTCAACATCCTTCCCAAACTGAGGGGCCCAGAACTGGACACAGCACTCGAGGGGTCGCCTTACCAGTTCTGAGTACAGGAGAAGGATGGCCTCCCTGCTCCTGCTGGCCACACTATTCCTGTTGGTCTTCTTGGCCACCAGGGCACAATGCTGGCTCATGTTCAGCTGGATGTTGACCAATATACCCAGGTCACTTTCTGTCTGGGCACGTCCCCAACCTAAAACATTGCAGAGGGTTACTGTGGCCAAAATGCAGGACTCTGTCCATTTAACTTCATCCCATTGGACTCTGTCCATCTATCCAACCATTCCAGGTCCCTTTGCAGTGCCCTCCTACCCTCCAACAGATTGACACACACTCCTAGCTTAGTATTATCTGCAAATTTACTAATGAAATTCTCAATCCCCTCATCCATGTCATCAATAAAAATATTGAACAGAACTGGCCCCAGCACAGACCCCTGGGGGACCCCACTGATGACTGTCCCCAGCTGGATGCAGCACCGCTCACCACCCCTCTCTGGGCTCGGCCATGCAGCCAGTTCCTAACCCAGCACAAAGTGCTCCTGTCCAAGCCATGGGCTGCAGCTTTTCCAGGAGTGTGCTGTGGGAGACAGTGTCAAAGGCCTGCTGGAGTCCAAATAGACAACATGCACAGCCTTTCCTGCATGAACCAGTTGGGTCACCTGGTCATAAAAGGAGATCAAACACGACCTACCCCTCCTAAACCCATGCTGGCTGGGTCTGATACCCTGACCATCCTGTAAGTCCTGCATGATGACACTCAATATAAACTGCTCCAACTGAATATATTTTAAAGAGAAGTATGGGAAGGTATCTTCAGTGGTTGAAAATAAAAAAGATGCTGAAGCTATGACAGTATTTTTACTTCTTTAACTTTGTCTTGCTTAAAGCTCTTCTCATTTTTATTTACTGTCATAGCACTTTGGGGTTTGTGAAACCACTAATTTAAGTGACAGGCACAGAAGCCCAAGCTAGCAGATCCAGAGGCAAGATCAGGGCACAAGGTGGTTCATAAACAAAAATAAGAAAAGCAGGTACCTCTTGGGCCTGTGAGATTTGCAGCTACCAGTTTCTCATTTGGGAAAAAAGAGTAAGTCTTAAGCTTTCAGTAAATAACGTTAACAGAATGGGTCCTTGGAAAATGTATAGGGCATAATTATGAAAACTGTCTTTCATCAGAAGGAGCTATTTATTCCAGATATGCTGCAGTTTTATGCGAGTACTGGACATTGTGGTTATGATCCTTCAGCAGCCACTGTGCTCTAAGCTTCACAAGCCCACCCTCATTCCCCAGGTTTTCCAGCTGCAGGAGCCCCTGCTCAGTGCTGACACAAGTGTTTACACAGCCACAGAATGGATTGGATTGATGAACTAATTTATCCTAAATTATCTCTGAAAAAAAAGTTTGAGCTCTTTTACAGCTGGATCAATTCCCCAGTTCACCATATAAACAGCTGGATGCAACTGTGGGTAGCAGCAAACACAGAAGGCAGATTGATGATGGGAAAAATTGCCTGGCAATAGGGTGGATATACGCTGATGCAGCCGTGTCACCAAACTTGAATCTCAACCTAGAAAAGGGAAATGCTGCCTAGGAAATACAGGATAAAAGCAAAGCTGTGATAGAAAATCAGACATATCATGCCATTTATAAATTTGGTTATCTTGACTAACTTGTAAGATTGAAACATTTTCTGCAAAATTTAAAGCAATTAAGAATTAAGTTGGATTTGGTCATCAGTCATGACTACTACTGTGTTGTTTATCAGGAAATAATGGCTACTCAACATCATTCAGTAAATGCAAATTTAAACATATAAAAGAAAATGGCATTTAAATTAAGGAACATGGGGACATAAATATTTATCTTACTATTTTTATTTGATGAATCATGCTACATACAGAAACTGCATTTGAAAAGGGGAAAAAAGGACAAAAAACCTTCAATGAAGGAGTTTATGGTACTTAAGTAGTAATGTGATAATTATCCATGCATAACCACTCAATTATAAATATGGAAATGCTTAATTAATTAATAGATTAAATTAATCATGACACAGAAAGATATCAAAGGGTACATTGCAGCATTTAGCTAGAACTTTGTGGTTTGTGTACAGCTGCTGTGATCCCAGAAAAGTTTAAGGTCAAATTATAACTAATAACACCAGTACTTCTTATCAGAATCCTCTGATTTAGAACTACAATAGTGAGGGATTTCTTCTCTCACACACACTCCTGAGATGCTTTATGCTGGTTTTGAAGGGAGATGAGACCTTGGCTTTTTCAGATTAGTTAAGCCCATATGAAACACTTTTTGTCTTTTTCCATGCTCCTAACTGTGGGATTACTTTATTCCTCAAGGTCTTCAAGAAGAGAGAAGTTTGAGTAAAACACTATGTATCATCTGTACTTTGTGATGTTTTCTGCAGTCAAATGAGGAGCATCCTAGGTATATGATATAGAAATATTATTTAAATTTTTCTTACAATTAAAGTGAAACTGAATTCTACACTCAAAACATCTGCAAATGCACATTTACCTCTTGAAACCAATCACTGTGGCTGTACATTACCCTCATCTTTGCCACTGTTCCATCTCATGATTTTGTTGGAATGAATATTTGTGGAAACTACCAGTTTTAAACAAGCATTAGGGAAACTGACAAAATTTTACCTTGTGTCTGTACTTCTGTGCTTGTCCTGACCATCTGATTCTGGGCACAGTATTGATCCATACCATATGACATGTCTAAACTGAGTTTCCCTATCAAGAACTAACAGAGAAAACCAAAACAGAGGCTGCAGTAACACATGTCACTGCAGCCTTTTCTGATGAAAAGCACTAGATGAGGGCTGTATGTTGTGCTTGGTTTGGGCAGTGGTGCTCAAGCAGAAGTTGTGTAAGATAGGTTCTCTAAGGTGAACAGTAGCTCAATAAAGGCAAGACTGAGGCCAGAAAATTGAGGTTGGAGAAACAGATTGAGAGGGAGCAATATTGCTTTCATTTATCTAATAACTAAATATCATGCTGTAGTTACCATCAGGATCTACTGGCACTTACAACAGAGGCATGATTTTAGACTTCCAGCTGGCATTTGAATTACTATACAAGGGCTCCAGTCAGGTTTTTATCTCATGCTGTTTGTTTGTGATACAGTTCCATTGTTTCACATGAGGGTTTTTTCCATGCATTGTACAGCTTCACTGTACAAATTATACCATGCATTTAACATGATCTGTCATATAGTTTGTCATATTATGTTATCACACATAACACAAATCAGTAGTAGAATACCAGGATATTCGAAATACATCAATATCGTCCACTAAAACTCACACAGAACTGCATCATATTTTAGTACTCTTAAGAAGGTGAAGATGTCCAAATGAGAAACAGACAAGAGTCTGACAGTGCCCAGTTATGTTTTCATCCAATTTATAGATTTGCCTATGATGTATAGAAAGTTGAAATGATGAATGAGACAAAAATCACTTCATTCTTCATATTCTGTGTTACCCATTGGTCAGCAGAAATGCTTTAAATTATATTCTTTTTTAATAAAATAGAAGAAGGTCTGTAGCTGGAGCTTTATGATTAGCACTGTGGAATTTTCAAACTGTCATCCTTTTTTAAGCATATTCCAATGCTGTGATTCTTCATGAAAAAATGTGTAAAAAATAGAAAATATCTTTATAAAAAGTGTGTCTGTTTATAAATAATGAATTAAGGAAAATGAAGTTCCTATAGATCAGGTCGTATTTGTATTACTGAGATTTATATTAATTGCACTTATTCCATACTGTCTAACTAGTCTTCACTATTACAGTAAGTAAACAACTCAAAGACATAAATATTTAAACTTAATATAAAAAAAGACTTGAGGTTTGGTGTATTTTTTTAAGCTGTCAAAAAATTCAGAAGCCTAAATCTTTGAGATTTTTTTTCTTTGATCTACAGCAAGATTTATGCCAGTAATTGAGTAATTAATATGTCAAAATAAGTCACATAATTTCATTGCTTATCATAACCATATATGAATTTCAGAAAAAATGACACTGCTAGTTAAAGTCAGAAATTGTTTGTACTAGGAATAGTTGCAGCAACCATTGCAATGACAGCAATATTTTTTAACTAGCTAATTTAATATCACTTAAAGACTTGCTAACACTGAAATTTTCAATTTGTTTTATGCTAATAGTCTGCTACTCTCACTCCAAACCCTACTGGGCCACTAAAACAGGGACAGGATATGCATAATTGTGAATCTGCCAAAAGAGTCCTCTTTCCAAAGGGTAAATGTGTTTGATTAAATGTACACCTTTAAAGCTGGAAAGGAAAGGTAAAGGGTAACAATTGTGATATCATTGTGGCATTTTTTGCCTACATGCAGCTTCAGTGTCAGTTTCCAGGCATTATTACTGCAGTATTTGTTAAATAGGATTCAATGGCCGTAATATGAGATACCTGCAGGTGTAAGCTCCATTTTAATTACTTACAAAAAGAGAAAGTCACAAAAGCATGCACATTCCTATGCTTTGCAGTAAGCAGATGCCAGTTATTAAAAAAAAAACAAAACAACTTCCAGTCTCTGTCTTCAAATAATTTCCCTAAATAAGTTCTACCAACAGGAAAATTTTTTCAGTAAAAATAACACTACATTTGCAGAATTTCCTTGTATACATAGCTTGTAATGCTTGAAATTAACTGAATCCATGTTCAGAAGCTATGTTCAGGGCAGTATTTAGAATAATTAAAATATCACATGAGAAGATACAAACTATGCATGCAGTGAAAACAAAAACCAAGGAGATTGTGGATATTGACTTAAAATTTTCTGTTGCTAATGTATAAGCTAGAAACTATAGCAAAAATGAGGACTAAAATCTCATATTTAAAGAAGTCAGCAATATGAAAAAAAATTACTATAAATTGTTGAAATTTATTTTTAATATTTTTTTGAATTTTTTTAAATAATTTTTGAAATTTATTTTTAAATATTTTCAAAATTTTAGTTATTGGAAATTGTATAAATTATTGAACTACAAACTTGTATGCAAAATAGACCTTAATTTATTCATATTCATGAGAAATAACAAAAGAAATGAAAATGTATACTTGTTCTTGTATTGAGTTCCCATGTCATCTCAAAGCTGGAAACAAATCATCATTTTCTCTATTAGAAAAGATAAGAGTATCAAAAAAAATACATTTTCTTTGGTTCTTCTCTTATCTGGATTGTACTGGATACTCTTAATGTCATAAATGGATATAACTTATATGAGATGCCTGTCATTCTACAGTTATTTAAGTGTGCCATTATAATTCTGAAATTAGCTGAAGCAATCATATAAATCATACAGAATATAACATTGTGATATGCATGTTATGCTGTATGGTGATTAGCCTGGAAGCAGGGCCAATGACCATTTGCATGGTAATGAAGAATTCTTTCATAAAGGTGTCAAAAACAATCGGAGAGGCTAATGAAATTTTATGCAAACCACCTGCTGGTCACCTTCACTTCAATTAAATGCCTTTAGGGGAAATGGAAGAATCTTTCTTATTAAACACAAATTAGAATACAGATAAACACAAGGTAAGCAATATGTACAAAATGCAATGTGTAGGAATAAGACTGCATGTGCTGTATAGAAGATTAACTGTGATTGCTCTATAACAAGAACCACGTTTTGTTATTTTTTAATATTCACAGGAAAGTAGAGGCAATTCTGTGTGACTTCTGCCAGTAATATTGCTATGATAATGCCCATGTTCAGAAAAATAATTCCTTCATCCTTCTGGATTCTGCACTTTAAACAGGAATTTTGCTTTCTGTAAATGGGTCAGTTCCAGATCACAGGAAATTTTAAAGGACAGAAAAAGAAAGAACAACAGAACAAACATATGAGCAAATGACAACAAAAATATTGAGAATTCAGCTTTTACCCTACAAAGAAGAGATCTAGAGCATTCTCAAGGAGACAGACACTCAGGACTGCAGCATTTCGTCAAACCCCATAGGAAAAGAAACGTATTGTGTACTTACTGTGGTTTTTTAGACATTTTTATATTTTAGGTAAGCAGAAACATTAATAAATCCTCACTGTCATATAGTAACAGCATGAATCAATTTTCACACAATAAAATTTTATGCAGGTATCTAAAAGTGCTCTGTATGTTAACAGTGGAAAACTGGGCAACATCCTACAATAAGGGCTCTTAAAATCTTGTGAGTTAAAAGATAAAGCACTTGGGAAGAAAGGAGTAAAATGATCACTTTTCAGACACATCTCAGAGGGATCTTTGCCTGGACTTTTGCTGTTCACCATATTGAAAAATAATACATAGAAGGGGGGTAATTAGTAAGATGACAAAGTTTTCTGGTGATTCAATACTCCTGAAGATAATAAAAACAGCTGACAGAGCTACAGAGACTATCATGGTATCAAGACATTAAGTGATAAAGTGGTAGATGATATTCAGGAATGATAACTTCAAAGTTATGCACATGATGAAAACCAGTCCTAAATATATGCACTGGGTGATATGCTTTAAGATGCATAATTTAAATAAGAAAGAGATTTGAGAATCATTGTGAACAGCATTAATCCCAAAAATAGACAAAATGAAGGAATTATTCTAAAAGAATAGGTAATTAAACACTATGCATCATTACAAAACTGCATAAATCTATACTGTGTCTTGACTGTTGAGTGAGAACTTGGACCCCACCACTCAAAAAAGTTACAGAGGAAGCAGTTGCATTTTTCATGAGTAAATAAAAATAGACCTCAACTTTCAAAAGGAACAGTGAAGGGAAAACAACTATACACGAGGTATGCAGAAACTGAATAATTATCTAATATTTGTAATAATAAAAGCACTAAAACTAAAGCAAAGAAATCACTATGTAGAACTTTAAAACAAAAACAAATTCTTGTTCCACACTGCAGTCAGACTATGGAACAGAATTGTAGCTGAAGGAAGAAGTTAACGTCAAATTATAAATAGATACAAAAAGCAATTAAACACAGTAATGAAGAAACTGTTTAAAGTTTTAAACAAAAAGATAATATCAATATCTTGAGAAGCTTCTAAGCCACAGTGCTGAAAGATGGGTAAGCATTACTGTATGTTTTTATATTTCTTGCTTGAGGAATGCTATCAGCTACTGTCATAAAGTAGATAGATAATAGTCTTTCCTGACCTAGAATTACTTACTTAGGATTCTTTAAACTACCAAGTCATACACCCTTGAGAAGGGATTTTATATATTCTCACAGGGAAGCAATTGTGAAAGAAAGACAACAAAAGGCCCCAAATTTATAGGTCATGGAAAAACTTTTTTCTTCTTTTTGCTGTTTATCTTAATGTGCTGGTAATTTCAAAGTTGTATCCTCTAATAGTCTTTTTAAGTACTTTTGAAGGTTCGCATCTATTACTACTATGTTATTGTCTATTTATATTTAGGGGAAAACACCAGATTTTTTAAGTCTTAAATAGCAAAGTACTATAACATTTAGAGAAGCATTTGAATAAGAACATCTTCCATGTTCCAGCTACACATTTATGAGCGCAAAATAAGTAGGTTATTTAGTTGGTTTACGTGTGTGCTTAAATTCCTATCTTTACTTATAAATAGTTTTACTTTTAGTGAACAGATGTGTATCTGAAACTTGTGTGTGTGATTTGACAATTGATAACATTTTCATATTCATGTTCTTTACAGCTTTCTAAGCAGTTTGAAAATTTCCTGCTATGAATTTGGAAGACTTTACAGTAAACTTTTCAAATTATTTTATTTTCTCACCTCTTTGAATACATGAAAATATACAAAACATCCCTTAGAATCTGAGGGACAGTTTAATAAATGTATCCTTTTATGTAAGGAAACTAGTAATGATATGAGGCATGAAAACACATTAAAATAGATAACAATTTATAAATATACCATATATAAGCACAAAATCAATCCTCTCATGTTTTTAAGACATAATTAGAGCTAACATAGAATCAAAAAGTGTTAGTGTCAGCTTGTAAAATAAACTTATTTTTACCTAGAAGCACATTCAGTGCTCCTTGAAGGGGAAGAGAAAGAACAAGAGGATCCCTTCTTATAAGAGTTTTAAAGGTTGGTATCTGCATTAAAAAAAAAATTGACTTTTCAAGCTGTAAGTAGAAATTTAGGTCTAATGGCTTTAGCAATTAACATAATTTGAGATTTTGCCCAGAGTTCAAGGTAAGTTTATCCTCAACTGAAAAAGTGTGTTATAGTTTATGGAAGAAGAAAACAAAGAAGACACATTTTCTCTCAGCCTTCTTACAGCTTCAGAAGCATGTAAAGAGGAGTGCTTAAATCTCCTTTCCTGTTTCTTAAAGAAGTTGTGTAACAATAATATAGAGATACCAAAAAACCCTAAATGGCTTATTTAATGAGATAAAAATTTATCGAATTGGTTCAAATATAATTTCCACCATTTATTTATTTTTTAAGTTACTTCCAAGTAAGCATTTAATATGATCAAATGCAATGTCCAGAGAACAGGTTTTGGATCATTCCCTGAATTCAGGTCTTATCCTGAGACTGAAATATTGATAGTAAATAAAAAGGATTTTCTCTGCAGTTTTCCTTATCCTGTTTACCTCTGCTCAACAGCTGCTCATTCATGTTTCCAGCGCC
The DNA here is from genome assembly GCA_003676055.1 of Chloebia gouldiae. Taxonomy (NCBI): domain Eukaryota; kingdom Metazoa; phylum Chordata; class Aves; order Passeriformes; family Passeridae; genus Chloebia; species Chloebia gouldiae. Next base: position 25,995,111 of record QUSF01000001.1, on the reverse strand, counting down.
TCCTTCCAAAGATAACTGATGTGCACACAGACCAGCTAGGGCACCAGAATCTAGATTCCTTTTTAACAAATATTGTCTTACAGGCTAGTAAAATTTTCATGTCTTTGTGACCTTGCTTTCAAATTGTTGCAAATCAAACTCCATTGATGTAAAGACGACCAATTTAATTCATTCTATTTGCCCACTCTGAAAACTTTGCTATGATCGTACTGTGATAGTAGAAATATTTTCAGAATATTTATCTAAGCTACATCCTAAAACAGAGTGGAAACTTTCCTCTTAAGCGTGAATATCATTGACCAGAAATTAGAGAAATCTGTGTTCTCATGGTATAATAGGTAGTATGCTTGCCCTGTAGAATGAATGATGCTGTTCCTTTCTACATTTATCAAGGCATTGTAATTGCTGTTTTAAGCAAAGTAGAAAGCACAAAATAACTCACTGGACTTCCTGTTAAAAAAAAAAACAAACAAAACAAAACTACTGCATTTATATTCACCTGATGCACAGCAGCACATCTCTCCATTTTATCTGCAAAAATATGTAAATTCAAGGCAATAGAAAGTGATTAGGAGATGTTGGGATTGCCAACATTATGAACGTACTGAAAATTACATTAACATATAAAGATAGGTGGTGAGGAATATTAATGGATTTACAAAAGAATAATGCCCTAGTATTATTCCTTAGTTTAACAGCTCTGACAGGAGTGAAAAAAGACAGGCACAATCCATTCAAAACCTGATCATAAATATAAAATAATATTTATCTATAAGATTCTATATATCCTAAATTTTATTGAAAACAAGCCTAATTATCACTGGAAAAGTTTTATTCCCTAGAGGTTACTCAGAGGTGTGTGTTTATTTAACACAGGCATGCTCCAGAAATCCTGCTCTTATCAAAAGAGCAAAAAAATCAAATTATGTTGTGGTTCAGTGAGTGTAGAAACTTTAGTAATCTTTAACATCTGTTTTTCTTTTCCAAGACAAGTTTCTGAGATTGTTGGGTTTGTTCTGAAAACTCTCAAAAACAGCATGAAAGACTCAGTCTTGAGTCTATCAACTGGATTCTCTGCTCTCTCTTTTATTTTTTTTTTTTTTTTAACATCAGCGTAACTCTGGTAGTTTTAAGGGGATAGGGTAGGAATTGAAAAAAACTTGCACACCAAACCTATCCTGCACAATTTTCCAATTTTGTTCCCTTTCTTCTTTGTATTTGTTGCATTACCCTAGGTGAGATGGGAGATTCCCTTCTCCTATATTTAAAGATAAGGAAGTAACAGAGTATGCTAACGATTTTACTCTCTGAGCACAAAAAATATCTGGAAAATACACTACCAATACTTAACAGATTTCTATCCAAAGTAGAGAAAAGAAGCTAAGTAATTTATCACTGGCTATTTAAATGCTTACTTCCCACTGTTGTTTCAATATTGGTATCATTTAAATCTGAAATTAGAAGGGAATTCAGATTACCTAAGGTTCAGAACAGTCCCTTGTCTCAATATTATAGTCACCAGAAGTTTCATTAACTAGAATGATGAGTGCAGAAAATATCTTTGATGGAAATAATTAAGGAAGACAATAGAAACATTTCAGCTTCCTCATAAACATAAAATTTGAAAAATCAGGGCTAGGCTACTAAAATACTTTTTAGAATAGAGAGAGAATAGAAATATATATAAAAACATGTAAAACTGGTTCTAAACCAGTTTTTTTTTTCCTCCACTGATTCACCTCATAAATATCTATCCTAGATCTTTAGGAAACAGCAATACATCTCAGGCTTAGTTGAGTGAGATTTTCACCCTGTGATCCTAGCTATGTGATGTTGTTCCTCTCAGTACCAAGCACTAACCAATGCTCTAAGCCTAAAACATTGCTGCTGATGATATCACCATTAATCAGGAATGATTCACTTATCCTGGCTCCTCCACCCACACAACACCATTGATCAAACCGAGAAGGTTAGACACACAGCAGATGAAAAGAAGTGTTCCTACTTCATTAGACAGACACATTATCTGCTGTAGCAATAGGCAGTATCACTGACACCTTCACAAGGTAACATTCTGTGTCCTCACAAAAGCATGGGAGTTTAATGTTGTGGGTAGTCATTGTTTCCAAGGAAAATAATTGACATCCAGTTATTACAAGCTGGTGTGACCCCGGCTTGTGAAACCACATGCTGCTTATTGTCTGGGAGGATGATGCATGTCACTACTAAGCACTCAATTTCTGGTTCACAAAGGAAGGATCTTAGAGTGTATTCACATACTAGAAAATTACATGTTAAAAGCTTGGCTGGCAGCACTGCCCTTTTTGATCATTAATTAATTGCAGTGGCTTTCTTAAATGAAGGCTTCCCGCCTGCTTTTTGTTTGTTTCTTTTTTCTTTTTTTTTTTTTTTTTTTTTTACTGCAGGGCAAGAAAATCAACTTTTTTCTTTCATTTTCAAGAAGCAAAACCTAATTCGCAAGTTAAGGTTAAACTAGGCCTCTATTTTTGTACTTGTACAGGGAATGAGAAGGGAACAACTTTTATCTGCCAGACAGTTTAAGCAGTTCATGCAGTTTAATGCCGGATCATGCCACATTGAAAATCTGAAATTGCATGTAAGAAGTGACATACAGGAGGGCTGCTATCTTCGTATGGAATCAGTGGGGTTGTGTAGAAGGACCATTTCTTACTATGTAGCTGAAAAACAGATACTCTACATTACTGCTGCTCAAAGGGCAGTATTTTATTAAATGCAACAGACACAATCCTGCAATTACTTTGACCAAAAAAAAAAAGTATTTGGAAAACATCAATGATAGAGGTCCTCAAGGAGAAGGTAACTATTCCACCTCCTCAACACTTACAGTTTCTTCCAATTCATGTAATTATAATCATGCTAAGCTGTACTCAAACCATCCTAGACAGTGGAAGAGATATTAGGATACATTTAAAATGCTGTCAGACTTGGAGGTCAGTGCAGCTGATCTGATTTGCACTGATGATCAAATCCTGAAAATTTAGAGGTTCAATCTATGTGGAAAAATGCTGGTTTGTGCTCATGTATTTAAAATTTACATGTACGTAAAGGATAATGATTTCAATTTGACAGGCAGATTTTATTATGTAATTTTGTAACTTTATTTTCAACCAATATGTTCATTTTCTACCCATAGACTTTTGGTAAATTCTCACCATAGCAAGAAATATTATAGACATATATACAATGATATGTGAAAAGCTTAAGTATTGAACAATATCTTGCTCTGAACAGAAGTATACACTATTGGGAAAAAACAATAAATGTTCATTAAGTTCTTAGCTATTTGTAATAATATTTTAAAGATGAGAAAAAATTATGCACACTGTAAAATAGTTATCTGCCATGAGATCGAAATTAGCCTTTTCATGAAACCTAATCAAGGCTTTCTCCTACTCTTTGTTCCGTGAGGGCATCAGAAAAAAAAAATAAAAGTGAGATATAATGTATTACAGTTAAAAAGGGATTCTGTTATGTTGCCACAGAGGCACTCCCCAGACTCTCTGGCACCTTCATAAAATGTGGCAAAAACATCTGAATGGTACCTTTAACATGAAAGGACCCTGTGAACTGGAGTGCAGCGGACAGAAACACACACATAGACACATTTCAGAGGAAATGTTATCTGGAAAATTCCTTGAGCCACAGGAAAGTCAGTCCAAGCAAATGATTCAGTCACTCATTGTGCAAATTACTGGAACTACTTTTCTGCTGTTTCTTTTGAAGTCTTTGCGTCACTGTCCAAATATCTAAGGATTAAGGAGACCACAAAAATGAGTAATTTCTCTACAACTGATTGATGTCTTGTTGACATCTAGGTCGACGATACACACTAGTAGTCTTTTCTTTTACAACAATGCTAGTAAATGAAAATGCAATATTTCTTTAAAATTACATTGTCATCTTTCTGGCATATATTATTTTTTTTTAAAAGATTGCTTGAATTTTTTAGACATTAATCTTACTTTCTAGGACTGTATTAAACTATTTGTAATTAGGTAAGCTTTTAAAATGGTTTCAATATATCCTGCATCAAAATTTTGATGCCACTAGACACACAGCAGTCTGACATTTCCCAAGAAAGAAGAAAAAATAATTTCTTTCTTATTAAATCAGTTTACATTTGGAGATTTTTTTTTTTGGAGGAGAAGTTGCTTACGTTTTTGTGGTGTGGAGAAAAGGAGAAGAGAGAGTTGAGTGGAGAAATGTCTACATCTCTTAGAGTCCCATATGGGCTTCTATATACTGTAGATGATAAATCTGGAAGATCTGTAAACATTGTAAAGAACTTTTTTTCCCCTTTTTTATCTCTATGGGGTAGTTAAATCTTTAACATGTAGAAATTATGTGCATTTTATCACAAGGAAAGAAGCATTAGACTTTGAGTACTCACAGCAAAAGAATTTAAAAGCCATGACACAGAGGAAGAACAATCGTCATGTTAATGATAATGGACTAGAAATTTTATCATGTGTCTGTGAGTGGTGGAGTGGAATTTTAGGAGACAAGCACCAAGTTATCTCTTCAAGACAAGTCTTTAAACCAAATAAATTCCTTTTATGACTTTACTAATATTTCTGGAGTCATATCAACAGTGAATGTGATCCTCTTTATGTAGGTATCAAGAGAGGTGTCCTTATCATGCAACAGACAGAAACCTACTATACTACCCTTCCTTTTGTAATTTGCTGTTCACTTTTTATCTATATTTTAATTCCCTTGCAATCTTTGGATAGAGCTTTGGATAGAACTATAGTAAATTTTCTCCAGCTGAATCATATGGACCAGTGGAAGTTCAGGATGAAATTTAGTAGAACTTGCCAGGTTAAATACAATATAGTTTTCTAATTGCTAGAAGAAGGCTTTTTCTTGGACTTGTTCAGTTTTTCTGGAGCTTAGTCCTTTCTATTTTTCTTTTGACAACAGCTGTGCAGTGGTAAAAGTCTGAACTTTTTTTAACTTTGGGCAAATATGTGTTGTAATATCTTTTTAGCTACTGGATGGGAATAACACATATTTAGTCAGTGGGGGGCAAGCTATTTATGAACCTAGAACAAACCACAATGAGGGAATACAAAGATGCTGGAGGATACCAGGGAGTAGAGTAGAGTAGAGATACTGATCAATAAAGAACAGCCTTGTAGACCAGTGACCATACTGGGACCCTACCATAAGGGAGAAGAAATCCCTGTCATATTTCTTCCAACAAACTACTTGAGATGTTGATAACTTGCTGTAGCTCAAATCCTACCCCTCCTTGGAGCAGCTTACTTTGAGATCTAGAGAGATCTTTAAAGGGTGAATTTACACTGGAGGAAAAGATTAAATGACAGATGCTTGTGCATAGAAATCTTGAGTGTATTATTAGCTATAAGAGTATCATTGTAAGTACACTAATAATAAATGGTCGGCAATTTGGTTAGACTGTTCAGACCTTATTAGACTAACAATAATGTCTTGAATGTGTTCTCTTTTTGTCACACAAGATTAATAGCAATTTCTAAACTCTGATATGCAATGCCTATCATAAAGAGTAACTCTGGATCATATCAGAGTGTACAATTGAAGACTTCAAAGAGATAATGCAGTGCACCACTGCTTGTTATTTTGTATAGCAATGGTGGCAGCAGAAGTGACAATTTATTGTCACTCTTTGTTTCCATCCATTCCTCCTCCTCCTTTCTCAATTACTCCAGTGCTGATCTTTTTAAGGTTAGTCACCCATTTTCTTAGTTTTATTTAGTTTTAGTCAAAACAAAATTTTGTCAGCTGTTTTCTGGATTATTCTAGGTAATGTCAGAAGACATGGTGCTTGAAGATTATTATGTTCTGTTCTCTCTGAGTTAAAATTGCATGCTTTTTTTTTTTTTTTTTTTTTTTGCCTGTGCAACTATCTTTATCAATTTTGGCTTGAGAAAAAGCACAAAACCTCAAAAATCTATAGAGATGGCCAAATAGGTTTATATTTATACTCCCCTTGAGACAAAGGAGGATTGAAAGAATCAGAGATATATGAACTCTGGTTGTACCTCCACAAGGGATCCATATCAAATTTGGAACTCTGTAAATTGCACTCCCAGTGGTCTTAACCAAGACAGCGAGGAAAGCGGAGATATCAAAGTGGCATGAGGGCAAAGACAGTTTTTAACAAAAAAAAGGATTTTATTTTAAGAAATAATGATGACAGCAAAAATATCTGCCAGAGTTTACCAGTACTGATGGTTATTGCTGCTGTCTATTGCTACAAGCTGGCTGCTTTTCTACTAGATCTCACACAGTGAAAATAGCATCACTTATTTGTATGCAGTAGGCAGTGCAAATACAATAAGGACATAAACAGAGACACCTTTAAACTCTTTGTGTCTACAGTGTTCACAAAAAAGCTAGGTGAGTCAAGATTTTGTGAGGAGCACTTTATTTTGAATTTCAAGAATCCTTGGAAAGGAAGTGACTGCTCTCTTAAAATACAGCTTGTCAAGCTCTATACATGCAATGATTTCGTCAGTTGGAATTCTCCTTTTTTCAGTATCCATGCTTAAATTGTGGACCAGACACTGTTCCCAATGATAGTTTATTTTGCCATATCCATGATACCCCCCCTGTATTATTGTATTATATTGTCAAATAAGTACATTGTGTCAAAAACCCCATTTTCAAATTGCAAACAAATTTCTATCTTTTGGAGAGCATCACAAGCTCTGTGGGCTGCAGAGACTGCAATTGTGGAAACAAGAGAACACATGGCTGCATTACACACTGCTCTGCTCTTGGTTTTGATTCTGTAAGCACTGCTGACATGGTGGCTGGAGTCAAGCAAGCTGGGAATGCCAGCATTGACGTTCAACCAGTGCTTTGATTCCATGCCTGTTTCACATGGTGTACTAAACAAGCATACAATATTAGCCCTTTCAAGCATTTCAAAGGATTGTAAACAGCCAAGAAATGGTTGCTAAACAGATTCCAAATATACACCACAAAAGTAAATAGAAGAGCTGGGTTGAGAATTACGTCAATTTATTCCATTGAGAAAAACGATGAAATAATGTTAAGACTTCTTAGAAGAAAAAAAAACAAAACATAGCTAGAATAAAGTTTGGTATGCCTGCCTGAACTCCTGAATGTTAGAAATCATAAAAAGAATGAAGTGTAGCCCTGTGCTCTCTGATTCTTCATATTCTTGATTAAGAAATAGGTGGTTTTGAAAGTTCCCAGACTGGAGAAACTTTCTTTTCAAAAAGTAGTTCACACCATCTTGTAGTTGACTTTTCTTTTTTAAATACCTTCAGGCCTGTTAACAACTTTTACTTTATACACCTACACTACTAACTTGGTTGCACTACTGAAATACTCTGACCAAGTTTCCTTTAAATACTTTGGATACAATATGCAAGCTGGAATTACAGAGAAGATGTGAGTTCATGATACTTTAACAAAAATATTTTGAATTTTGAGTCAAGATTCTTTCACTCTTGTAGGCAGTATCAGTGCTGAGAGAAGTCATTGGATACAGCAGTAGTACAAAAAAAAAAGAGCATTTCATATTTAGTTCTTCCTCTTGTGTGAGCACTAATATTTTGCTCTCTTCTAACATGCCTTCTACATTGCTGAAATATACAGAAACTCTACAACTTTAAATCTATTAACATGCTGTGGAATTTAGTTAAAGATATTATTTTATTATTCAGTTTTAAAAATTGGAAATACAGTTAACAGAATGGCAAAAACACCCCTGAGAAGATAAAGAGCACATCTCAGCCTTGACTAGTGCTCCACAGAAGCTCAGGAAGCCAGCTAGTCAAAACCAGGAAAGGGAGGAATATGTGATAACAGATCCTTCAACTAAAAGCCCTTGATCTGTTGAGATGAACACATTAATTAGTAAGATGTCAGACAAAGAGCATTAGCAGGAACAGGCCATGTAGTTTAATCTACCCCCACATGTTCTGTGATTTTCAAAAATGTATCTTTCTGGTGTATGTGCAATGAAATATGCTTGTATTTGCACTGTAGAAGAAGAGAACAAGGGTTTGCTAAAAATCCAGACTTCTGAATGGTAAGCAGTCATGTAAAAAGGGGTCTCAAAGGCACTGTATTTGAAATACTTAATTATTTAGATTTATAGACTTTAATATCTTTGAAGGGTTTTGAAGATGAATGCTCCTTGGCAAGTGAAACTTTCTATATATGTTACAGAGCTGAGACAAACATAGTAATTCACTTCCATAGAAGACTTCAGAATTCTAGAAATAAAGCCTCACAGTAAATCTGAACAAATCTTTTCCAAGATTCTGGAAATGAATGTCCATTCAGATTCCTTACCTTAGGAAAGTTAAACCAAACCAAAAAAAAACCAAATGTATCATACACACATGTACTCCCTCCAACCCCTCACACCTGACCTGGTTTTGTTTGCAATTTCATAATTTAACAAAATGGGGAACAGGGAGGGGGGAAGTTTCAGAAAATTTGCTAAAAGAAGACTGTAAACTATGTCATTCTCAATGTGTCACAAAAGGACACAACTATGTTTTTTGGCAAGTTTGGCATACTTTTGTAGAACTTTTCACCCTTGATGAAAGGTTCTATCAACACCCTCACAAGCATTTCTAACATGGACCTTTCATAAGAAACTACAAGAGAATTTAGTCTTCCAAATAAAGAGAGATTACCAAACTCAAGTATTTCAATTCAGAAATTTCTCTATAGGTTTAGAACATTTAAAAAATAAGTTCATATTCTACAGTTTTGCCAATCCTTGTCAGTGGGGTCAGTTGAAGGGGCTACATCATGACAGCACAGACCTCATTCTTATATTCTAGGTGAGTGCTGAAGTAAATGATACATTTTTGGTAAATAAACATGACCTAAACAGAGTAGAACTAAGCTCACTTTCTCTCTTAAACATCACAGCAAGATTAGAGTTAAAAAGGAAGGAAGACTGAAGGTCATTGATTGTTAAAGCAAATGAAGGTTTCCTGGAATGCAAGTAGGAAAAAGGGTATGATTCTAAAGATTACTTTTTTGTTGCTGTCTCAGAACAAAATGCTATTTTAAAATGGAAATACAAGTCTATCTGCAAATAAGCTTATCATGCATATCATCATTTTACATGCTGGTGTGGTCCCTATAGGTTTGCAGAGAGATCCTTGGAGTGCCATCATATCACTTTGGAACCAGTAATGGAACCATCCCACTCTCTCTATGGATTTCTCATGAAAGTATTTTGCTTCTGCAGCTTCATATTGTAATGGCTTCATAATGGAATCCCTTTAGAGTGATATTGAAATCATCTTGCCATCATTAGTGCACATCATAAATGGTACCATAATAGGGTGTCCATTAAAGGCTTGCATTAAAATCTTATTGAAATTGTTACTCTGTTATTGTCCCACCAAACTGACTGGGGATGTAGCTTGGAAAATGGCTGATAATGTTCTCTAGTCACTTTCCAAACTGACCTTTAGTATTTTTAATACAACATATTTTGTTTATATTTTTACTGTTTCTATTACCATTGAAATTTTATTGTTCTTTGGTGTAATATAAACACTTTGTCTTTTTGCTAAAATATCAGTGGCTCTTTTTTTTTTTTAAATGTGTATTTTTTAAGCCTTCTAACAGGAAGATGTTTCTTTTAAGAAGCATTGATAACAGTATTTAAGAAGTATAAAGGAGGTTTTAAGACTACTGTCAGAAGAGCAAAGCTCTGTGTAATTCTTTCTTCTCATTCATGTGACTGAAAAATGTGACAGTTCAAATACATTTCATCTGAAAAAGAAGAAAAAATGAAAACACTTCAAGAAAGACAATATCTTGAATCCCAAAATACTGAGTTATTTGGGTTTATAATATGGTAGTTGCAATCCTACTCTTATGTTCAAGGGACAATAAAATCTCTCTGAACTTTGGAATATTTGAAACACCTTCTGAAAAGAACGTGGCAGACCTCTTAGGTTTGATGCTGTGATCATCTGAGTACTAAAGTGAGAAAGAAATATCATCATAGATTTACTTGGCTAAGACATACCTCTGCAGAGAGAGAACTCCAGTTACACCACCACCACAAAAATACAGATTTACTAGAGGTTCAAACGAGGCATTTATCCACATGCCTGACACACAATGTATGGATAGAAATACTAGCAGTTTCAGGTCTGGGATCAAAGAGTGCCAGAGGAGGATCGCTATGTGTAGCTCACGTTCAAAACCTTTCAGAACTGTTCTGCTGCCTGCCTGGGAGGCCAGGGTCAGGGAATTCCTCACAGGGCTTCATGTGCTTGACAAATCTGGTACAGCTCCGTTGGTAGTGGAAAACAGACATCCTGGGTTTCAGCATTGAAGAGGCCTAATAACAGTACCCCACTGGTGTATCTTTTCAAGACGTGAATTCACAGTTAATATTAATCAGAAATGAGGAATATCTCAGAGGATGCAACATTAGACCTGCTTGTGAGGATTAGTTGTGGCAAATTACTCAAGGGATAAATAATGCATTCAAATTACTTTGGGTCTAAATGGTAGTAAGGAGATATTAGTTCTGTGTATTGATATTTAAAAATACATAGAATAACCTTCTGACTACTAGAGGTAAAAGCAGAAAAATCAGAGATGTTAGCAAAAAAGCAATAAGCACTACATTATTCAAGATTAAGGAATGCTTTGTTGTAGATGGAAATTAATTAATGCTAAATTACAACAGAATTCCTAAGGGATTACATATTGCAACCCCATGAATACTGAGAGAATTCATCATAATTAATGGTATATTTCCAGAGGAATGTTGCCCATTAATAGCTTTGTAATATTTCTTTCATTACTTTAGGGGCTTTATTTATGAAACACTGCACAAAAAAAAGGAGTGTGTGTATATATATTTCTACATGTGTGCATAAATATATGCATTATGTATATGGAGGAAGATTCTTATTTTTATTTATATTTAGTTTTCACATTTTTCTAAATTACAACTGTATCTCCAAAAAGAATACATCTCATCATACACACATTTCCTGGTCCTATGACACAGTCCAAAAGGGATTCTATCAAAAGCAAGTGTTACTAACACTTTTAGTTCTGTGTTAAGAAAAGGCCTGCTGGCAGCGTGAAATGACTGATCTTGAATATGACAGGGTGAGAGAACTTCTGAAACTTTTTGTCACACAGCCAGTCCTGGAGATTTGGGAATATAGAAAAGAAAAATCTTGCAGCTTGTAAAGAAATGCCTGGAATCTGCACCTCAAGATTTGAAGGAAGAAAATAGGATTCATATTTGGATATGTAAATCTTAAAAATATTTGCAAATCCCTTCTGTCTAAAACATGAGTCTTAGTTCTGCTTTTATGAATCTCTTGAGAGCTGTTCTTAAAAACAAAAAAAAAATAGGACTGAGAACTTATTTACCTTAATGACTGAAACTACACATGTAATCTGATATTTTCTTAGAGCTCCTTTCTGATTTTTTTTTTTTATGGACAGAATTTTTCATCAGCCTTTAAAAGAAAATTCAGAAAATTCTCAGTTTTATTTCCTGATAAGGACCCCTCTTTAATTTTTATCTCTCTTGTCTTTACTTTGTCAAAGTAATTCAAAGTAAACTTCAAGGCATGCCCACTGAGCCAGTTCCCATTTCCCATCTTTTTTTTGGGGGGGTTGTTTTTGTGGGATTTTTGTTTGCTTGCTGAGTTTTTACTGCTTCATGATAGCAAGTCTGGTCTGAAGCAAACAGAGTGATTTAAATAATGCTTAGTACAATTATTTCAACAGAATTTATCGGATTTGTAACATTAAAAGAATAATTTCACCTGAGCAATTAACTGAATTAAAACACAAATCATATAGTATTGACGTACATATCAGGCAGAATATAAATTCTAGTTTTATCTTCTGTAATAATTTTTCATTTTTGTTCTTCACAGAGTTCTGGCCTCAATAGATAATTTTCAAGAAAGAGACCCATTTGTCTGATACTTGGGCAAAATATGAGGAGTCAAAATGATGAGGCAAAAGTTGAGGGTCTCTTGAGGTTCATAGTTCATAGACTAATAAAGAGGTAATGATAAAGAGGTAACGGAGATTAAAAATTTCACTTGCTACTTTTGTAGACTAATTATAATTTAGAAAAATTTTATTCCCAAAGGCAGATGCAGCAATGATTAATTATCATATTTTGATTAAGTCAATGATATTATGTATTTTCTCATTATATATGCTAATATCTAGCCAGGCTTCACAGCTAGCCCCAGGATAAGGTCAGAAACCAGTAATCTCAGCATGGATAATACTTGTAACCTGTATTCAGTCTAACACATTCAGAACACCATCCTCAAGGTTTCATTTAAGTTGGCAAGTTTTTTTCAAGAAATATTTAATTTTTGTGTTCTAATTTTAACTCATCTGAGTTTCCCTTGCAGTGTACATGGGTTCTTAACTGGGCACTGATAAGATTATGAGAATATGATTTTTTGTTTGGTTTTAATGAAATAAGGTGTGGCTCTGTAATTTTTGCAATGTCTGTGATCATTTTAACACCCTCTTTCTTAGCTATCAGAGTTGAAAAGTGCACTGTTACAAAAGATCTTTGCCCTTTTGAGTCTTGTTTTAGAGCCACAGGCTGGTCACAACTGCCCTTATCTCATCAAGCATGAGATTAGTTTAATTGTTTTAGCTGGTAGGACCAGCAATGGATTTTCTTGGAAAGACTTTAATTCAGCTGAAGACAATAGCAACTGCTACCTCTAACCATGATGGTTTTAGTCTTAAGTCTTTTTTGCATGTTAAATATGCAATATAATTGCCAAGGTCTTGATTTTTTCCCTGTTTACTGCAGTGCAATATATTGCTCCTTACAAAGCAACTTAAATAAAATAGAGCTCTGAATGTTGGCTAGTCAAATCCATGAACTTTCCTCATGCAAATGAGAACACCTAATTAAGAGCCAATGGTCAAAATTTCCATAATGATAGAGCCGAATGAAACGTGTTTCAGGTTCCCACAGGAATCTAGATAATTTTTCTTGCATTAATGTTGATTATACAAAAGCACCTTGTATGAAGATTTTCCTTTATCACACTAGGTCTAAGAAGACTTTTTGGGCTTTTTCTTATTTTACTGAGTAAAATTTTTAAAAGTTGGTTGACTTTTCTCCACAAGTTCTACAGCAATCCTGAAGTTTATAAAATGTTGTCATCATAATAAAATAAGAATGACTAAATGGATTAATCAAAGCTGTTTATACATTATGTAACATTTTAAAATTGTGTAACTTGGGAATTGGAACAGCATATTTTTATGCCTTTTTAAATTATATATTATTCCTCAGTGTGAACTATTTTGGATATTGCATCCAATAAAGGTTATAAAAACAAACTCCAAAAGAGGCAGCTTAAAAATAATATATTAAAATGGAAAGATTTGTGCCAGTATGATAACATAATTATTTAGTGAACAGAACAAATGACTGTGACCATATCCAATATGAAATCTTTTCCACATCTACCATCCCTTATTAATTCTAATGAACTGAATCATTTAGAGCTGTGATGTAGACCATTAAGTGATTTTATGGAGCTCCTCCAGGCCAGCGTCACAGTGAGCATTTTTTATTATCTCACACTTAAAAGCATGTGCCTGAAATCATACTCACAAAAATAAATTTGACTGTGTATTAGAGCTCTGTATTGCCATTGTTCATTCATACAAACATAAATTTTATAGAACACCACCCACCTACTCATTCAACTGCCCCCAAAAATCATAGAATCATAGAATGTTTTTGATTGGAAAGGACCTTTAAAGATCACCTAGTTCCAGCTCCCTGTCATGATCAGGGATACTTCCCAACTAGACCAGGTTGCTCAAAGATGCATTCACCCTGGCCTTGAACTTTTCCAGGGATGGGGCACCCACAGGTTCTAGGGGCAACCTGTTATGCTGCCTCACCTACTTCACAGTACAGAATTTCTTCCTTATATCTACTGTAAACGTACCCTCTTTTAGTTGAAATCCATTGTGCTTTGACCTCACTAGAGCTCTTGGCAAAAAGCCTCTTTGCATGTTCCTAACAATTCTCTGCTATATATTGAAAGGCTCCAATATATTCTCCCCAGAGATTTCTGTTTGCCAAGCCAAACAATTTCATCTTTCTCAGCCTTTCTTCAAAACAGAAGCACTCCAGACCTCTCAATATTTTTGTGGCTGTCCTCTGTCTTCGAACACATCCAGGTCTTCCACAGCTGGACATAGTACTGATGGTGACGTCTCACAACAGAGGAGTAGAGTGACCATGATCACACCCCTTGACTTGCTGGTCACACTTCTTTTTGTGTAGCTCAGTATATGACTCTCTTTCTGGGCTGCCAATACACATTGCCAGGTCATGAAAAAGTTTTTGCTCACCAGTTGTCTCAAAGTCTTTCTCCAGAGGGCTTCTCTCAATCCATTCATCCCTCAACCTGCATTGATACTGGTGGGTGTCCTGACTCAGGTGCAGGACTTTTCAAGTGACTTTGTTGAACTTTGTCAAGTTTGCATGACTAGTATTACAGGTTTACTTTCTCAGCATATCTTCTGTAGGTGTTTGCATGAAGGACCACTGAAATCTATTTATGTGCATTCTCAGTCCTTTAAACAGAATTTTGGAAATACTAGAAATAAATTAATGCATTTTGGAAAGACATCTCTATTAAAACACATATCTTGTTTCCAAAACCTACAACACTTCTGCTTATTTTCCCTGTGACCAGAGTCCAGTCTAGCAACATACATAATGGCACATGATGCCATAAAGTTTTATCTTCAAATAATTTATCCTCTATTCTAATTCTTAATAAAGAAAATATTTTATTATAAATAGAAATCATCCATATTAGAATAATAGTATTTTTGTCATTAGAGAAGAAAATTGAACTTTCCCTCTAAAATGTATATAATTTTATCACTATATATTTTCAATATTGCTATTGATGTTTATAGAGCCAGTCATGACCCATGGCTTCTCTAAGCCAGAAAATATAAAATACATCAGAAAACAAAACAAATAGTAAGTATTTGGTGAGTTGATAAGCTTATGTGTATAAAGTAGCCCATGCTGATCCCCATTTACTCCTGGCCATGTTTCTTCATGCACTTAAGGTGGCTGTGCTTTGCAGGCATGTTTGAAACATGAGCAAGTGGCAGTGTGGTGCAGAGCAGAACATGAGATGCTCAGAAGACCAGGAGAAGCAGCACTCACTCCTGCCAATAGCACAATGTATGCTGAGGTTTTTTTGCATCATCTCTGCAAAAGTGTCCTGTAGGAGAATTGAAAGAGAGAAATGATGTAGCTTTCATGTTGTTCATGAACAGTGAACATGACACCTTCTGGGAAAATATTATAGATTTATATATTTGACAACTGTGCTGGGCTGAAGCTGGAAGAATGGGGTAAACTTTGATCTCCCAGCATCTTGGTACCTCCTGTGCAAATAAGGAAGTACCAAGCCATAAAAGACTTTGAAAATTAAAGCAAAAAATTATTTTCACACTGAAAATATTTCCATCTCTTCCCTGGCACTAACAGCTTCTAGAGAGGAAAATATACTTTGGTGATTCAGAATATTAGGCCTGGAAATTTCAGATATCAGAAAGTAACAAGTGTGCTCACAGTGAAACCTTAGAGAAACTATTTCTTTTTCCAGATTTCTCTTTCCCCCCTAATCATGTGGTTATATACAAGGAAAAGAAATATTGATGATAAATATGGAAGAGTTTTTCTATACCACATGAAGGCAGAAGATTAACTCTAGTAATAAATAGAACAAAACAAAACATACAGTTATATCTAGTAGGGAAGATACACTTCTACTTACATGGATAACAAAAATGGTAACATTTCTTATTTTTTTCCCCAACGTCTCTTTTGATTTAGAATGCATTTTTATAAGGTATTTCAATAACTAACTTGTAAAGTTTATGTCCGAATAAGTTGCACTTGAACTGGATATTTTTAGCATAGAAAGGCAAGGGAAATAAATACATTTCTATGTATTTATGCTGAAACTGCAGATCTCTAACAATATACATCTCAATTTTACCACTGCGTTTGCCAAAGCTTTCTCTGTCATTGACTGCAATACAGTGTTTACTAATAGCTCAGTAGAGGAAGAGAATTTCCATAGTAACAAATGAACAATACTAGAGATATTAATCATTTTTACATCATCTGTGTACAGATGATGTACAGTTTGCTGTAAAGCAATATTTGGTAGTTTGATAATTACTAGACTGAAGTGATTGTACATTATGAGATTATTAGCATAAACACTTAAGAAGATGAAGAATGCCTGTGGAAAAGGAGGAAAATTTGAAGAAAAAGTGAAATTGTACTGCAAATATTACCATAAGAAGCAGCAGGAAGAACTAACTTTAATATTAGTCACTCTCCCTGATATTAGTCACCTCCTATGGATTAATCCATGAAAGAACTCCCCAAACTTTAGCAACATATAGACATAATGTCATTCAGCTACCCGGTTTGTCACTGAAAATAACTTGTTCAGTAGGGAAAAAAGTGATTGCTGGCCACTTTGAAGACATCTCTGTGTCTCTATGGCTATGTTAGGAGACTTGATGGTACAGTGTCACCAATCAGATAATATATGAAAATATATGAAAAAGATAAGGAAGGAAGGAAGGAAGGAAGGAAGGAAGGAAGGAAGGAAGGAAGAGAGAGACCAGTAAGAGGCTGAATATTTGTAAGGGAGGTCTCATTTTATTTATTATGATGTAAGACCATAGCTACTCTTCCTTGATCAGAACTCTATCCTTATTGAATTGTCCTTATGGAATTTTGAAAATGTATTTTATTTTCATTCTGATCAGCACTGTTTAATATAAATAGAGTATCAGGTTAAAATACAGAAGAACAGGATATTGTTCAAATGTAGCTGCTAAGTAATCAGAGCCTCATTGTCTGACACATGCTTGATGATTTCATATGAACATAGAAAACAAGTGTGACATGTTTAACATTTAATAGTTTTGCACTAAATATTCTGCCTGTTTTTCTAAGTTCATTAAAACCCAGAACAGGATTCATTCAATGATGAGAATAAATAACAAGACTGGTTTAAGTCTATAGAAACTTCCATAATTGTATTGAACCATGGTAGTGACCAGAATAAACCTCATACAGGAGAATTAGAGCAGCTTTCCAGGTGCAAGATTACCCCACTAAACCTTGCTGCTCAGCAAATTTCCCTTTTTATCATTATTATCTAACATTATCTAACATAGCTTTTAAAAAGTAAAATAAATAAAATAGACTGTATTATTTTAAAATTAATTTACATATTCTCTATTTACTGTCTTCAAGATGATTTTCTAGGTTGCTTCTGCTCTCTATTCTTCTGCTCTCACAGTGGTTTGGAAAAAAGGACTGCATTTTTAATTGTGTTCTCCTGTATTTCACAAAACTCCTAAACTTGGAATTTTCTTGGGTGTCCTTCGTGTGTGTCTATAGTTTCCATTACAATATCTGGACACCGTTTTAAGGGTTACTATTACAGATATTAGAATATTTTCAGCATTCAAGTACTAAACAACCACTTTCAGTAACTAAAAACATGCAATTCGCTGTGAAAGTTTGCTGTGGTACATCCACTGAATCAAATCTGCTGTATCAGAATATCATACCTTCATTATCTTCTTTTCAGAAGGTTCACATCTCATATATGGTATGTGTTTTAGATGTAGTTTTTTCAGTTCTTAATAGTGCAATGTTTCCAATACCAAACCAGAAGCAAATAGTTTTGCATTATTATCCCATTAATTTATATCTGTTTCTTCTTTCACTTATATGCATTTCCAAAATATCCCTGAGGTTTAAGTAATTCTCAAGGTAGGTTTCCCATACCTTTATACCTGATGTCATTACAAGATATTATTGACTTTTAGCCCTACATTAAATCTTTCCTTTCTTCTTTGGATTTTTTGTTTGTTTCTTTCTGTCTTGTTTAATACTCTTCTCTTTTAAGGATTCAAGCTGTCTAGCAATACATAATACAAATATTTCATTAATAAATTGATAGTATTTCACAGAAAATGATATGCTAAAGCATTGATTTCCTTTTCTCACTGCTGTACACTAAATGCAAGGATAACTATCTGTGAGAGTAGTGTTTTTTAACCACTATTACTAGCAGCTGAAGTTATTCCTACATATTTGGAACCTAACCCCTTTTCCATGGAACTTGGGATTCCCCAGAGGTACCTCATCAAAGGCTTTTTCTTCCATCTTTGTAAATTATCTTTAAAGGTACTTATCTGTACTAAAGCAATTTTAAACTAAATGTTCTAGTATTTAATATCAAATTCTAATACCATTAAGAGAAGAACTTCTGGGAAATGTAAGACACATTTGTAAATGATTAAGTTTTCAAGAAAATAAAAACACAAAGCAAAAAGTATTTATCGTAATCAAATCTTTCACTTGCTCATATCAAGCCCTCATACTCCTTATTTATCCCTCTTTCATCTTCTTACTATATACCTACATTAGTTTCTCACCAAATAAAGACATGTGCTGTCATTCTAGTTTGAATCTCCCATCTCACTGCAGAAAGATTCAAGTCCTAAACTCTCAGTCAGACTTTTCATTCCAGTGGTAAACCAAAGAAGTTATCCTGAGGACTAATTCTTAAGACCTTATCACAAAAGGCATTGATAACAAACATGTAATCTGGAAGACAGTTGATCAATACTTGCAGTGTATATATATTCAGAACAACATGATCATGACTGCTGTGAACAAATTCTGCATTGCTTCAATGTTAACCCATTTCACCACAATCAGGAGGTTTCCATGAAAAGAAGTAGGTATTTAAAGAATAGACTGGAAGATGTCTTTCAAATTCACAGACATATTCTGATATGAAAAAATCATATCAATTATCTGCAGCTCAGAAAGGTGTATCACTTCAAAATATTTCTAATTGTTTTATGATTTCTAACTGAAAAGTTTCCAAACCATCCATTGCTGTGCTTATTATATTTTTCTGAAGAGTTCCAGTTTATCTCAGCAAAAATAACTTTCTCTGCAATTTTACAAAAAACAATATTTCAGTGAATGTGGACAGATATCAAAGAGCTGTAGACAGACATGTACTCTGTATTTCATATTAATTTCCATGGCTTTCCAAAAAAAAGGTTTATTTTACTTTACTGGTTGTTAGGCTGATAGAACTGCACTATGGAGGCTCAAAATCAACAGAAACATTTTGAAGGACTTTGGAAAAGTAGACTCATTGCCACTAAAGTTAATTAACAAGAAAGTCTTAAACGACCCTGATAAAACTGCTTGTGGAGTTGAATCACCAAACAATTATTTAATGTCTGTTTGCAGAAATGTTATTACAAACCTACGTGAGTTTCATTCTGTATACATACACTGCACTAAATGTTATTCCATATGGTTCTGGCTGATGCCAAGACAAATGAAAAAAAAAAAAAAAGCAGTATTTCCAGTCCGTTATTTTTTTTTCCCCAGCTATGTATTTTCTCCCTGCAACTCCTTGTTTCCATTGGTGTCCCTGGAAAAAAGTACATGGAGGTCCATCAGGAGCTTTCACAGACATGTTTTCAACTTGCAGTTCATCAACATCATGTAGACCCTTTTTTCTACACCATTATAAAGATTCATACTGTTTGTTATGAACATTCACATAAGAGCAAGTGTTATTGCTGACTCAGTCTAGCTAGCATTTTACTTGTGCCTCTCTGTGAAAACACAAATAAGTCCCATAATCACTTGCTGCTTTGTTAGTGCACAGAATAATTCTAAAATCACATCTTTTCATCTTTTACAAGTCCTGTTGAGTATTTCCTGATGTGCTTTATACCCTTCTGAATCCAATTTTTTTTATTTTTATTAATACTCCTTACAGAAATTGCTGCTGGGTTTTGTTGTTATGATTGTCTCTGTTTTATAGTGACACTGAATTTAAAATGAAAATAGATTTCATTATTTATTCATAGGACTTGATTGACTCTCATTGTGACATTATTTTTGATGTTGACAGTTGTTGGTGGATAATGTGGAAAGCTAGAGGGCATTAATTTGACCATAAAATGACATAATCAATAAACTGATATTGTCTTTCATTGGGGGTTTTTTAATCTTCAAAACAAGAAATAAAAGTAAAAAAATTTAAATGAATCTGTGAGTTTTATACCATTCATGTGAACTTAATTTCTTGTTATGTCAGCTTCAATGTGCAAATATTAAATCTTACTATGAGAGTTTTGATAATCCCTGTCAAGATACAAAAAGAGCAAAAGGAAGCTTGATATCAAGACTTACCTTTATTTAAAAAAATAAAATTTGATTAGATAAAAAAGGCCTCCTTTTTTTTTTACCTTTTCTTTGTGCCATTTAAAAATTATTATTTTAATGTTGCATGGACAGAAACTTTGGAAAGTGAATGCAGAGAATAAATTTACAGAATAAAACAAAAAAATTCCCAAGTCAACAAAAATAAAAGCATATTAAAATTTACTGTTAATCAAAAAGAGCATTTGGTTTATTTCAGAATCCATTATAAATAAAATGGTATTTGAAATCACATTTTTAAGATTTTAATTGGTATGCAAACAATACATATAAGCTGCAGAACATAACTCTTGAACTTTAATCTAGGAATAAGTGGTTCAACAATACACCACGTAGTAAATATAGTTAAATTGAAGAGTTGTATC
Source organism: Chloebia gouldiae (assembly GCA_003676055.1). Lineage (NCBI taxonomy): Eukaryota > Metazoa > Chordata > Aves > Passeriformes > Passeridae > Chloebia > Chloebia gouldiae. The sequence continues at coordinate 25,974,342 of QUSF01000001.1, read as the reverse complement.
AATCATTGGTGGTTTTGAGGATAAATGAAAGTGCAGGAAATTTTAAACTGTGTCTCAAAGCTGCTGTCTAGATTCGAACTATCCAATTTATATCTGTCACAGGCAAAAACTGCTCACGTATTTTAAACCAAAGCAGGTTTTGAATTATTAATGCCACATACTTAACAAGCAATCAGTACACTGCACATTCAAGATCAATGTAATTCAGCAAATAAACCACCATGCTAGACAGGCAAACCATTGATAAACACTTAAGCATTTCTAAAGCCCATTTGCAGTTACTCCTAGGCGTTACTGGTCACACATACATGCACCCATGCTCACCTACACACCCTCTGTGAAGGGCAGCCTGTGCCCCCAGCAGCCCTCCAGCATCCTTCCTCCCCAGGCAGTGCACGTTTCCTGCCTTGCAGAGCCCACTCAGGACCACAGCATCATGCCCTGTGCTGCCCCTTGGCCAGTCGTGTGCAGATCCCATCCCAGCAGCCCGCCTTGTGCCACAGGTGATGGATGGTGGTGCCAAACCATATCTGGGCTACAACTTCTCCTGCTGCTAGGGTTGGTCATCTTTAACATGGGCACAGATTTCTTTATTTGGTCCATATACACTCTTCATGTTTACTTTTGCAGCTTACAGCTGTGCTTTTTGTCTGACTTAGGACATAAAGTCATTCCTGCAATGTCCTTCATATATTGGTGGGTTTATATTTGGAAAATGGTATCCTTTTGTGTTGCAATGCAAACTAAGTGCCATAAGAACCACCACCAGTGATCATCCATTTTATGAAATTAAACTGGTAATAAATGACAAAACAGAAGTCTTTCATGTTTGGTTTTACCAGATAAATGCTCTAGTAAAACTATTAGAAAATGCCATAATGCCAAAATTCTCAATTTGGATGATATTCTCAGACACATTTGATGCCCAAATACCTCCTGGAGGAAAAAATCCTAATACTGATATCATTCTGGGTGAAGGGATGTTTGTGCTAGTTCTGTGTGGGAGTCTCGTTAGTAGAGGACACATATCAAAATATTCCATGCTGTGGTCTGACCCTGTCTTGTCACAGTGTGACTCTGGCTTCAGATGAAGTTGCATAATTCATGAACAGTTTCCAAAGTGAATGGTGGACTTAATATGCCTGATAGCCTTCATCTCACTGAAAGGTAAGTTTATAAACAGAGACACACAAAGATAGACAGGCTCCACCTATAGATGCTCAAAATGTTTCAGCAGAACAGTGTACAACTCCAAAAACACTGTACAACTCCAAGAAGTTTTGTTGAAATTGAGTTGCTCTACATGAACATTTCAATTTTGAAGAAATTTTCCACAGGAAAGTGTCAAAATTAATCACTTCATCCTTCTTGTTTCAGTCTGATAATGCCAAAACATTTCATTTCAAATGTATCACCCTATTTAATTTCATTTGACATTTAGATTAAATGTTAATATTAATTTTAAGAGACATTTATATTAAATGTTAATTTTAAGACACTGTATTTATATGCTAATATATGTATACACAGATTACATAATTTTTAAACTAATTTTATCTGAATTGTTAATATAGGATTTTTGTATTACCAAAACAAAGAGTTGGAATTTGTCTACCAGAATTTATACGCTGGAGATGAAAAGACTTCAAAAAAAACAGAAGGAAAATATTGTTACCTCCTTCTTGGAACACGACAATTTCCTCAAAATTGTAAATTGTGAAACTGGCCAGAGGAGTCAGAGATGTCGATTTTTTAATACAGTAGATGCTGGCAAAATCCTTGCAGCAAAGTAAACAGCAAGGCATGTATATCTGCAAAACAGAGTACAAAGACTCAGTGCTTTGAGTCAATATGCCTAACTTTAAAATAAGCTGCCTAGTTGCCAGTCATTTTTAAATCATGGGGAAATCTCAATGGTTCGTCATATCTCAGAGCTTTGTAGATCCAGAAAAGGGATGAATTCTTGGATATCCTGTGTGTTTACCTTTCTCATTAGCTTAGCTAATTGGGTTCAGATGTTAATATACATTAAATCATCCTCTTTCTTTTAAATGCCTGTGAAGAATGCTCAAGAGACAAGTTTAGAGTATGAAAGCCTTTATGCATAAAATGTCTGTGGTCATGACCACAGCCATTCAAGCTCACACACATCGGCCATCCAGGGAATCTCACAGCTGCCTGACAGGGATCAGGCAAGAGGAAATATTAAGTAATAAAATCTCAGAGGCGTACCCAGTCCTTGGCTCCTCTCCATCTGCCAAGAGTGAAAAATGAGTACTGGTCCTACTGTGATATACATCTGCCCACCAGTCTCATGGAAAAAAAAAAGTGAATAGCCATTACTACATTTGGAGTGGTTTACCCACTCTGAGTCCATTTGTTCCCTTATACATATCATGGCAATCAAGATAATAATTAGGATTTTTTAAGGTAAATATTTTACTGTTAATTAATCAAGTGTCTGTTTGATTGTTTAAGGTAGTTGCTGGAATGCTCTGGTGTCACACACAAAAGACATTTAAGTTTCAAACAATGAAAGAGCTGAGGAAAGTTCACGCCACCCTGCATCTTTTGCAAGTGTGACTGTTGTGACAAAATAGGAGTGACTTGCACATAGATGTAAGATGCCACCAATTTCTATCTCATCCTGATAAACTCTAGCTAATATTTTCAGAAGCTGTAGCAAAACACCCCCCCCCCCCTTTATTTCCATGCTCCTAAACTACTGAGTAATTCTTCAGATACTGTGGCAACATTCAGTTACTTTTCTTGGGGATGCAAAAAAAAAACCACATTCATTTTAAAGTCTGGTCAGTCACCTTTGCCTATGTAATAGACAAAATGATTCTCCAAGTAGCCACAAGGCCAACTCCTAGAACAGGTTAGCCTCAGCAGCAAATCATGTTTAATTTCTTCCACTACCACTCCTAACATTGTTATGGAAGCTATTAAATTAACAGATTCCCGTGACAGTGTTTCATTTCTCATTATAGTGAAAAGGCAAGCAGCTAACCCTGCAGAATTTTCATGAGCTAATGCCTTGTAATAAATCCATTAGAAAGCCATTGGTATCTAATTGTCTAATCACAATGAAGGCCTAGGAATGACATGGCTGTAATGGGATTAAAGTAGATTGTAGTTCAATGCCTACATTCTCTGATCCAGTCTGGAGATAGCAACAACCTTGCAGGTCATTTCAGTTAATTTAGCCAGACTTGGAAGAAAAGGAAAAACTGCTTTGATTAAATAGGCAAAAGAGCAGACACTGTTTTGTTTACACCTGAAAGAGATAAAGTGGATGTTATGGCTGGGAAAAATACAGCATTAAATTGAAAGTAATCTAGGGTATCAGTGAAGAGCTGTTCCCAGGATTGAATTTGGTTGTATATGAGGAATGGTTGCATGTTGTATGGTAAAGCAGGCAAAGTTCTAAGTGTGCTGGAGGCACTGAGTTATAAACTCTTCTCCCCATATTAATTTGGCCTCAAAATTTGCAGCTCCAAGGCCAGAACCAGCCTTCTGCCTGATACAAGACTCTCTCTAAAATTATGCAAGCAGAACTTAAGGAATTGGACTTACAAACATTGATGCAATGACTCTGTGAGCTATTAATCTTCCTTGCTGTGGATGATGTGGAAAAACAGAAGTCTCTGTTTTACTGAAACTATTTCAGACACCTTGGAACACTGCTTTGAAATTGTACTGAGAAACAAAGAAAGATTCTCTATCTTAGATTTCATGTTAACAAATAAATGATTTTTATAGAATTGCTGAAGATTTTCAGGAAATCAATTTATCCCTTTCCATCAGAAATCTCTTTTGGAATTTCTTTTTAACTTCTGATGTAAGATAATTACACCATAGTAACCAAAACAGGAAGAGTACATGTGAGCAAGGAATAAGAGTTGGGCTGAAAAATCAAAACAAATGTGTATATATTTAATCACAATAGATGCAGATTCTTGGTTCAGCTTCCTAGTGTGGACATCCAAAGTAATCTGTCAATGAGACATTGTTACTCTAGGATCTGGGAACAGGACCAGTCTTAAAATAAAGCACTCTGGTATCATACAGTGATTATTCAAAATATTTCAATTTATCTAAGTGACACTACAGTGTTTAAAACTATTACTGAAATAATTACTCTTTCAGAAGAGGAACACACTACAAATCCGACATAAAATCTGAGCAACTTTATTTAGACTTCTCTACTTATTCCTTTGGCACAATAAAGGCTTCTCTGCCTTGAATACTTCTAGTTTAACAGCCTGTTAAATATTTGTAAAAATATTTTGCAGAATAAGGGAAAAAAAAAAACCCAAAGGCATTCACCTACTGTTGTAGTCAAACCTCAGCCAGAAAATAAGCAGTACACATCATGCTGATTATTTTCTCCTCCCACCCCACAGGAGGGAAGGTTTGCAAGAAAAAAAAATTAATCTTGAGTGTTGAGATAAAAACGATTTAAGAATTGAAACCAGGCAAAATAAAATAAAAATTAAAACAGTAATGGTGATAATAATTTCTAGTATAATAGCAACAAAAATATTGGTTGCTGTAATGGAAAGGAGAGAGGAACAAAACCCAAGAAACATAAGCGATACACAATTTGTCTCCATCTGCTGACCGATGCCCAGTCCATTGGCCTCATTATGGGTAGCTGCCCCAGACTGATCACTAAGCATGGAACTCTGTGGTAAGAATACCCCTTTGGCCAGTTTGGGTCAGCTGTCCTGGATGTGCTCCATCGTGGTTTCTTGCACACCTACCTGCCTACTGGCAGAGCATGGGTGATATAAAACTCCTTGGCTTAGAGCCAGCACTGTTAAGCATAAACTAAAACATCAGTGTGTTATCAGCATTATTCTCAGACTAAATTCAAGCTACAGCACTGAACCAGCTACTAAGAAGAAAATTTATTTTATCCCAGCTGAAACCAGGACACGGACACAAGTTTTGTTCGGACCTTTGAGACAAATGTCACTGTTGCTTCCACTGCATGTTGTGCAAACACCCAAACTGACTGTTTCACTGAGTATATTTTTCCTTTTCATACTGTACTAATTGTCTAAATTCAGAAAATCACAAAACAGTTGAACAAGATAATTTTGACTTGATGGAACATGTCTCAAAATTTTAAAATATTTTTAAAAGGAAAAAGATCAATGCTTTCTGAATTTTTTGCAGGCCATTTTTCTTTGATAGTATCTTTAAATGTAAGCTAAAAGTTCAGTGTAAGACTTGTGATTTTCCACTAAGGGGCTGCTTTAAAATATTAAACACTCTATGTATTTTATCAACAATGGTAATCTGTGATGAAAAGAGTAGAGATAGATAATGTTTTAAAAACAAGGAAATTAAGGCATACAGTGGGACAAACAGTGCAGTGACACAAAGAATATTGGCTTTGACAGGCTCTGTGCTGAGTATGTCACTCCTGAAGTTTCTGGGACCTCATGACAGTGTGTCTTCAGTATTATCTCCCTCTTCTAAAGGCTGCTGACCTATTGGATCTATCCTGATTCCATATTAGTGTAAGTGACTCTAAGGATTTATTCTTCGTGCAAGCAATGGGCAAACCAAGATTGCACCTAAACTAATAAACCTTGGCCAAGCTGCACTTGTTGAAAATCTGCTTCTGCACTTTTAAATTACTTCTTTGTTTACTTCAGCAACTGATAGCCCAAAACAGGCACTCTGGTCACTGTACATTTAAGTGTTCATCTCCAGTCTTCAAAAGCTTGAAACTGAAAATCTGTGTGCAAGACTCAGAGTAGTTCTTCTGAGTAATAGGTTGTACTAGATCTAAGGAGCCTAGGTGTCACATAGTGTAATTTGTGTCTGTGGGTGATATCATTGAGTAAGCTTATGCTCTACATAAAAACTGAAGTGCTGTCTAATGCATTTAGTGTGACATTTATCTTCTTAAATGACCTCATTATTTCTTTTCTGCATTTAAATATACAGAAGCAGCATCCTTAGTGTGCTTGGGCAGTAATAGAGGTGATTCTCCTCTCTATGGAGGGAGGAGACTGTTTTCCACAATTTATATAATTTTATTTAATAATCACTAATTTAAAAAATTACATTGTAGCATATATTAAGATGCTAAACAACAATGATAAAGCCATCCATACAACTTTGCTACTTTTCATATTAAAACATTTCAAACACCTTTAAACTTAATTTGATAGTCTGACAGCCTCTCTGTATTAGAGGTATAGCCCTGTGCACTGTCAAAGACGTACCTCAAAATTAATCTGAATGGATATCAAATTGTATTATGAGTTCTTTGTACATAAGATGTATTCAGAAACTAAGAATAATCTTACAGCTCTAAAACTCACTAGCAAAGACTGCCTCACCAAGCAGAGAGTAGTGCTATCCAATGTAGGAAAGGATAAAACAAGGCAGCTGGGCTTGGCTTTTCTCCCAGTGACAGGGAGCACACAGAAAAAGCATTAACAATTTTTTTGTCTCTAAGAAATTTGGGTCACAAAAGAATAATAATAATTATTTGAAAAATGTTATTGGCAAGCAAGTAATTGGACTGATTTCAGCCTTCAGAAAGAGTTTTGAAGATGCTATTTCAGAAAGCTGGGGTTAGCAGAGGAAGATACAGTCTGATAGCAGAGCTGAAAAGAAAATACATGAATTTTATTCAAAAGTGGGACAGGAGAGGGAATGGGAGGGGTGGGAAGTAAGGGAAAGAAAGGGGAAAGGATCTAGCCATTACTTATGTCCAAACTTTATGACTGAAAGATGAACTCACTGAATAATTTATCCTTCTCTTTGCTAACCTTTTAACACAATGAAGAAATTACTTAACAAGTATTGCATTATGAGAATAGATATCTTGTTACAATTATGCTTATCTATAAAGGATGTGCAGTTACCTCTGAATATAGGATGAACTTTACAAAAGTGTCCACCTACAATGAAATTTAAAGCAGTTTCTGCCTGAAACATGAGGTTCTTCCTCTCAAACTCAGCACAGTAACTTCTGATTATCTGTACAACACCTGTCAACAACTGCTTTCACAGTTTCTATGCCTTTTTTTCCTACTCACAGCTTTGAAAACTGCACTGGGCAAAGTCACTTCATCTGGGCTCAAATTACAGCACGGATTTACAATTTCCCTTTGTTCTGGCTGGTGGCATATGCCTGTGGTTTGCACCTGCATTTAACATCAACAGTGACTGTGACAACATTCACCAACGTGATTTAACCACCACAAAAGTACTTCTTTCCTCCTATACATTTTTTTTCCTAAAATTCTGACTGAAATGGCATGCCTTGCTGCATGCTGAGGGTCACTAGCTTCAGTCACAATTACCCTGGAAAGGAGGTAAAAATTAAAAGATTATGATGCCTTGCTGAGAGTGCTTACTGTTAGCATTACCATTAGTTCAGGGAGTTGCAGGGGAGATCATATCCTTCTGAGTAAAGTTATATAAGTGACAAAAAGCCCTCAGCCTCTTCGAACTGTCTTTACTATATCACTGTGCTGTTCATTCAGCACTTCACAGCTGGCCTCTGCCTAATATCAGTTAGGAACTAACCAAAGAAAGCAAGAAGAAATCCCCATACTGTATCCCAGAGTTTTAAAGGTTAAGCACCACTGTGTGACAAACAACACAGAACTAGTGTGAAGATGTACTGGCAGTGTGCTCTCCAGCTGATGAACTACTGTATTTTTCACTAGCTGGATTTTGAAAAGGTCATTCAGGTAGAATCTCAGATAGAAATACAATAAAGTGTGAAAATGAAGAAGTTATAGAGAGCAACCATGAGAACAGATGTTGCAGAGATGCAGATTAAATGTATGTTTAGTTGAAAAGTAAACATAATTTAGTCAGGATAATATCCCAGCTGGCCTTTGGAGTGCTCTTCCATATCAAGTCTGTATTGGAGCTTTTAGTGAAGATGACTCTAAAATATGATAAGAAATAGATTTAAAACTATTGGAAGAATTATTCTTTAAAGAAGAGGGTGAAAGAATTTTGTTTCCCTTGGGCACCATGAAAAAAAAAAAAGAAGAAGAGGTTGCACAAGCATTTCCCCTATTGGAATTGCTTCCTACATTTTTTTCCCCTTCTTCGGGGGATGACAGGGCAAAAGGACAGGGAGAGTTTATGTGTTCTGATATATTTAGAGCAAGATGAGCAAAACAAGGTGCCCTATGACCACATAAGGAACCATTCTGGGATCATTGACAATAGGACTTCTGAGTCTTGCCTAATGAAGCATTTATGTTGCACAAGAATCAAGAGAAATTTCTCTGACACATAGTTTGCAGGGAGCCAGTATTAGTCCAAAAGCCAAACAGCTGGCAGTTTATTAGTCACTCTTCAGTGCCTAGATACCTTATAACCTCAATGCTTGCTCTAATAAATGGTTTCTGAAAAGTAAAATTCCTCTGAAAGGCAGAGACAATAGATTTACATACAAAGGAAGTCACCATCATACAGAGGCTTAAACTGCCTATAAGCTTAGGAGAAACACTAAAAACGAGGCGGTAGATTCACAAAGATAATTTTTTCTTTCTTATTTTATGATAAATATCTTTAACAGGAGTTAAAATGCTCTGCAGAACAGAATTCAAGTTTTCACTTTTGGTCATACTTCATATTAAGCAGGTGTAAAAATAGAGATTGCAACTGCCCAAGAGTAACAGAAAATTCAGTAAATCTTTTATCAAATAACAGATTTTCTGGATTGTTTATAATTACCATGACTCTGAAACAAGCTATAAATGTCTAATAAACATTGGTTTATTAGCTCTGGAACCTTAGCAGGACTGGTGATCTTCCTTGCTAGACATAAATAGCATTATTTTAAAAGAAGTTTAGAATTACCAAGTAAACTACAATTAAACATCTCCAAGACAAGCTTGACAGTGGTCTTTGTTTTGAAATGAGGAGAAAAATGTAAATATACTTTTAAAAGCTTCATCTTCCAGCAATTTTCCCCATCAGAAGAGTCAGAAGTAAAACAATTCCTCCCACTCAGTCCCACATTTCCCCTTGCTTTAAAAAAAAAAAAGTGAAAAACCACTCTTTTTGTATCTCATGAAAAAGAAAAAATGTCTAAGAAAATTTAATAGCTGAGAAAATAGTTGGAACATTTTTTATATCTTGGGTGGAGGGAAAAATAACCCAAACACAAAAAAATACCCCATACATTTTTATTACCAATGCCAGAAAACTTCACAGTTATGCTTTTGGATCTTGAGAATTGCTCCCTCTTTTAAGACATTTGTTTTACATGCTTCCATGAAGCCATCTCTCCATCCTAGCCTCATTTTAACAGAATGAGTTAACCACACTGAAACAATGCAGTTTATCATACTGAGAATAGGGTGGGAATGAATTTCTATATTTGAATATGTTTTCAAATAAAATCCAGTAAGGCCAGATTTGCCTAATTATAATTTTCTCTAGGTTATACATTCAGAGGTCTGGAGGAATATAAAGTTAGTAGAGAAGATTCAATAAGATATATATTATAAAAGTAAAAAAAACCAAAACAAAACAAAAAAAAACCAAACAAAAAAACCCCAAAAACCCCTAAAAAAAACCTAAACAAACAACCTGAATTTTTAAAACATTATTTTGAAAAGAATACATTCACCTGAATACCAGATTAAGAATTAAGGGCTGTGGAAAACAGGAAAAACTCTATGTGAAAATGTTTTAGAAATGTACTTGTCAGTGAAATTAGGAATATTACTGAAATGAGAATATTGAATCTGCAGCTGCAGTGACTGGGACATTGCTACTTCTGCTTTTCTATCTCAAAAATTATGAATAAATGGTGCTAAAAAAGGAAAATTATTTTTTTAGTTCTGAGGAACCCTAATTCTGGCTTTGGAAGAAATCAAATATGGGGGCTACATGTTCTCAAAAAGGGCAAATGCTGAGGCTAAATGAGAATTTCCTCCACCCTGTTATATCTTCATTGATTTCTGGTTTACTTCCACACTTATATTTCAAATAACCTGAATACACATTTTTTCAAATAAATCTCTGGAGTTAGATTGGAAATAAATGTATAAGTATGGACATATTTTTCTGAAAAAATTGTTCTACAATTACAATTATGTGAAAGATTCCTTGATTCTCTGTAACCTTGGAAATATTTTTGCATCAGTTTTAAACAAATAATGATCTACAAACAGATACCTCAAATGTTGCACCATGTCTTAATTCTGACTGGAGGAACTATTTGATTAATTTTTTGTCACACATTTTTGGTGAGTAGCAATCAAAAAGTGATTGAAAAGCTAATGGAAGAGCAGGCTGAGCATTTTTTTCCTAATAAAGCCCTTCCAGTCCCCTCTAGGAAACAAACAGCAAAGAAAGAGAATCAGAAAAGTGCCAAATGTTAGAGCAATTTTGTTTCATTTTTGAACTCTGCAAGCAAATGATAGCACCACTTTTCTCCTCTTCATCCTGTTTTCCAAGTCCTTCTCTTGTTTGTGTGCCAGGGAGAGTTGAAGATGAAACACCTGCAGTATTTGCTCCAAAGGTCTGGTGGAAGATCTGAGGAATCTTTGAGGAAGCAGATTAGAAGAAGTTTGGAGTGGGTTGGTGGAGTTTGATGTGCTTGCTTGGATAGACAGCTCGAGTACGTAATGCCCAGGCAGGAACTGCAACAATTATTTTCAGCTATTAGCCTGACAGAGTCTTGTTCTTTATAAAGCAAAGGGTAATCTTATGTAAGACTGTAATTTCCAAGACTTATGAAGTTCTGGACCCTAGACTGTCTCTTCTTGAGGATGTTTTTATACTACTAGATCTTGAGAGTCATAATTCAGATATTTCTAAAAATGTTACCACTTTCATGTTTCTTTTAAATTTTTTATTTTTTCTGCTTACTTGCTTATTCATGCCACACTGTTGTCTCCAAGAACACTCCGTGTTGCATTTTTTACTGCTTAGTTTAGTTCATATTTTGAAATTGCACAAACATTTTAGGAATTCCCACTGTTCTGACCACTTTGAGTTCAGGATGCATTCACATTTTACTTCAGGATTAAAACATTCTTGTATTAGACCACAGGAGAGTATCACATGAGGAAGAGCTCAGTAATATAATGTTTACTATACACTACATTTTGAAAAATAGCATAATGATTTCCTTTATTGTTTGTACTAATTCAATAAGAAAACTTACCAAATTAAGAGTGTCTCACAGGTCATGATGCCTACACCTGAATATGAGCTGTTTCCTGCACTTCTCTCTACAATAATACACTTTTAACTGAAAATAAAAGGTGAAGAGATACCAAGTATGTATATAGTCCAAAGAATCTTATACACAGTCTGCTAGCAACATTTTTGTTTTTCAGTAGCACCGTAGCTTTATGAAATTTGAAAATTTTCTGCTCTGCTAAAATCTCATCTGTGTCAATCATACATATTATTTTCTCTATCCACAAAAGGCAATTTTCATAGATTTATATCACTCAGGCGAAACATACAATTGCACTGGTCAGAAATAGATGCTAAAGAATGAAGTTTACTAGAAAACACTTAGATTTCCTAATTAAAGTGCTCTTTTAAAAGATTAGAAAAGTAAGGACTTTAGCAGAATCACAAAGCAAAAACAACTGAAAAAAACCATTCTTTTAACAGGGCATTTATTCTCTAATATACAGAAGGAAATTGCCAAAGCATAACAATATCTTATGGACTGTGTAGTGAATACATTATTTAAGGTCACCTAAAGAATCACCAGCAAAGGTATCATCTAAATCAGGTTTAACATAAAAGTGAAAGTAGAACAAAGTTTGTGGTCCAGGTTCACGCTACTACTTGTTAGGAGGTAAAGCACATAGAGAAAAAGCAAGCAAAAATCCAAAATAAAATAAAAAATTAAATAAACCCAAAACTATCTGCCTGGGGGTTGGGGCAGGAGTGAGAAATTCCCCTCAAGTTCTGTGAAGTACTCACTTTGGACACCTTGCTTCTTCTTAATGGGTGAAGGGTTCAGTCTGGAGGAGCAGCAGCCCAGGACACACCATCAACATTCAGTGATTGTCTAGTTGTAGCAAACTGGACACCTCACTAGATCTCAGAGTCATCCTGCTCAGAGGGAGGCTGCTGGTTGCATGCTGCTGTGGTCTGGGAGAGCTCAAAGGATCTCACTTAGGACTGCTGCTTATAGGGTCACAAGAGATTTGGTTTCAAGTGTTTTTCCATCCTGGCCGCAATGCAGGTCAGTAACTTCCTTTGAAAATTTGATAACAAAAATGTTATTCCATTCGAGTTGTTATTCAGGCAAGAAAAATAAGTTTCCAAGGCTCTTCGTTAAAAACCAGGTGCTCGTTAGACAGCAGCAGTCCCTGGGAACAGACTGTGCTTCTTATAAGCGCTAGAGGAGCTCAGCCCAGGTGCAGTTTGCAAAAGCTGAGGAATAACGAGCATTTCTCAGATCGTAGAGCAGCTTGAGGCAGGGGAAGGAAGCAACACCGCACTCCAGTAGCTCTTCTCCACATCCAGCATCTAGTGTGTCCACAGGCTTTATCCTACTCATGTTATTTGGCTCAGTCATTTCTTTTTATTTTTCTTTCCTTTGGGTTCATTTTGCCTATTTTATCATTTTTCTTAAGTTTTGTGTTCAAGTTTAGTGTTACTACAGGAAGTCAGAGAGCAGCGACCTTCAAAAGCAGCAATAATCCTTTCTCTCTTGAGGATTCAAAATTTCTACTAATGGAAGTAGAATAATTTCTGAGGGAATATTTTCAAGTGTTTAACAAGAGTAACGGATGAGCTGATATTCATTAACTTTCAGATTTTTCATTTGAAAGTAAAGAATACAAATCACTTAAAGAAGACAGATGTGAGAAAAGTACTACACAGAAAGGTACTTAAGCTCAGAAAATTATTTCTAAATCACTATGCAAATTGTTAAAAATAAAAAAGCCACCTTTATTGCAGCATGCCCAAAGAGAATACAATATACATAAAAAAATTATTTGCTTTTATATAGGTTAAATGACTCAAGTATAGATGTTATAAACTGTATATAATGTAATATTCACCAAAATTAATAAACCAATACTCTGAGCATCAAACAACACAAATACCCAGATAACTCTATAAAAGATTAAAGGTCTTTTGTTTTTTATATGCCCACAAACAAAAGAATTTTATGAAGGTGCAAGACACATACAGGACTGGATGATTATTTGTCTGGATTGAAAGAAAACTGGAAAAGAAAAAACAGACATTCATATACAATGTTTTTTATAAATCACAGATCTCTAAATAAAAGTTTAGAAGACAAGGTAGCAATGGTTTGTTTTAGCAATTACAAACACCACATTTAAAACAGCTAGATGCATTTTTGATAATTCTTGCTTGTTTAAATGGCATTTGTTCATGAGATTTTTTATTTGTTCATGAAGAAAGGTCATTTTTTTAGGATCTGCTAATCCAAAAGACTCAGCAGCCTACACTCAATGTCTGCAGAATGATGGAAGTCCTCTGCCCCTATATATATGCTTTTGCTCCATCACACAACAAAATTGCCTGTTTCCTCTGATTAATTTTTGTATTCAAAACATGATGAGCTTTTGAAAATAGGACAGCATAGACTAACACATGTTAAAGAGATTGTCTTGAAAAGGCTGGGTATGAACTGCACTAAAAATGAATGAGATGCAGAAGCCTATGTGGATAAGAAAAGAGATAATGGTGCTTGATTACTTTTCTATCCAGCAGATTTGAATTCAGCATAGAACCAAAAATGGTTGTTTGCCACATAATTCTGGCCTACGTGTTTCCCCAATGTTGTGTGATATTTTTATTAGCTGACCCACTAACTTAATGGGCAGATTTGGCACTGGTTGCCTCAATGTGTTCATTTCATACGAGGAGATTTGTTTGGAGCTGTTTAACAGTTCTCAGCTATTATCTTCTCACAGCAGAAATGTTCCTTCAGTCCTCTGAGAGAATTTCACCCTAAAATAACAAGCTAAGCAACAGGACTCCTGTTTCTTGTTCTTTACATCTACTTCCTTCTCCCCTAGTACTTATTTAAGTGTGTGTTACTTCATGGATATAACTCATACTCAGTCCTGTTGATAGAGACTTTAATTTCCAGTTGAAATGGCAATGCTTCAACATTCAGCTGCAAATCTCATGTCAAGTCGGTGAAAAATTTATCAACCATTCATCAATTTGTAGTCTATATTGAGATTATTTTTACCAGAAACACACAGAAGGCAATATGATTTTTTCTCTGTAAAAACATTTTTCTTTCTTTTCTTGAACACTAATTACATTATTTAGAAAAATTAAACAAAAATTGTCTAGACCACATTTACACCTCATGAGCAAGATAGGATGTTTATGAGATTATGTGTTTGTTCAACAGGAAAATATTGAATGTGCATTCTAAATTATATCAGTAGCAAAATTATCAGTGATGTCTTTCTTGAGACATTATTTCATGAACACTCAACACAAGATTAAATAGAAAGCAGACTGATATTTGGTTTTTTTACACTTCTGCTGTGGGACCAGCATGTGTGTTTTCATACTTCATCTTAGCTATATGCTCAGATCTCAAAAGAACCAAAGACTGATTCTTTCTTTAAAGTCATAAAAATATGGCTGCTCCTGACATTCCACATATTTGGGACTATCACTTTATCTTCTTTCTTCTCTTCCTGTGACAATTAAGCTGCCAAGCTCAACAAGACAGTCAAATGTTCCAAGGTGATGTTGCTCTATTTATACTTCTGAAGTTCATTCCTAATTGACTGAGTCAGAGTAGAAAAATTTAGCAGTTTGTTTTTCTTGCTTTATTTTTTCTAGTGCTGAGCCGTTTTATGGGCACTGAAAATTTAGAGCTGCATGGACAAAAGAAGCATGAGCTGATCTAAATGTCAGCCAGAATACACATTCAGAGACAAAGTCACCTGAAAACACAATCCCAACTTTTGGGATGCATTTAGAATAGTAAGTATAAAATAATAAACCAACATGTTGAAAGTTTCTCTGCCCACCACTAAGCACTCATAAGACAATGGTCAACTAATAAAGTCCAAAATTTCTTGAAAATTCTAAAACAAAAGGTAATTGAAAACAAAATCATTCAATCCTATCCATTCAACAGTATAGGAGAAAAAAGTTGGTCATATCTTTCTTTTTTGTTTGTGTTTTATGTGTCAACAACATTTTTTTCCTCCTATGAAGTCTGTTCTCATACTAATAAAAGAAAAACAATGTTCTTCAGTAAACAGATTTGAATCAGCTTCGAGAAGCTAAAGCCCTGATAGGATTAAATCTGGCCAGGCACGTTAATGGCAAAAAGAGAAGCTTCCATACGTATGTTGGTGGTAAAAGAAACCTAGAGAAAATAGGCCTTCTCCAGAAAGAAATGGGAGACCTGGTTATGTGGAACATGGAAAAAGCTGAAGTACTCAGAGTTTTTTACCTCTGTCTCCATTGGCAAATGTTCCAGCCAACCATGCAAGTCACAGAAGGGAAAGGGAAGGAACTGGGGAAATTAAGAACTGAGAGCTGTAAGTAGAGATCAGGTTCAAGACTATCTAAGGTGCCTGAAGGTGCACAAGCCCATGTGACCTGATAAGACACATCTGCGGGTCCTGGGGAAATTGCTGAATGAGCTGGTTAAGCCACTCTCCATCTTATCTGAGAAATCATGACACTCCAGTGAAATTCCTATTAACTGGGAAAGGGGAGACATAACCTCATTTTAGCAAGGGAAAAAAGAAAGATGTGGGAACTACAGGCCAGTCAGTCTCACTCTGGTGCTTGAAAAGATCATGGAGCAAATCCTCCCGGAAACTATGTTAAGGCACATAGGAAATAGTGAAGTGGTTGGTGACAGCCAACAGGGTTTCACTAAGTGTAAATCATGTCTGACAAATCTGGTGGCCTTCTATGATGGGATTACATCTTTGATGGGTAAGGGAAGAGCAACTGATGTCATCTACCTGGACTCGTGCAAAGCATTCAACTTTGTCCCACATTATATCCTTGTCTCTAAATTGGAGAGCATGGATTTGATGGATGGACCACTCGGTGGATAGAGAATTGGTCGAAGAGTTGTGGTCAACAGTTCAATGTCCAGGTGGAGAGTCACTAGTGGCTTGTGGCGCCCCTCGGAGGGCAGTATTGGCAGTACCGTTCAGCACTGCAGCATCCTGGGCACTGGGGTCGAGTGCAAGTTTGGTGTAGTCAACATGCTGTAGAGAGGGGATATCATCCAGAGGGACCTGTGGACCAGTGAAAACTACATGAAGATTAACTTCCAAACCAAGCCATTCTATTAGACTATGAAGCCTGAATACTGCCTCTTAAATATTGCAAATCAATGACTTATTGGCAGGCATCCTGCTAGTCTGTAGCCATTTATGAATTCTTATAAACTGTTCTGAATATACAAATTGAGTATTCTTCTGCACAATTTTTTACTTTTTGAGTAAAAGAATTTTGGTATATTTACTTGCTCTAATTCATTGCTTAAACTGGGTTAATACCGTAGGTCTTCTTCTGACTATATATTTAGTGAGAACATATTGCCACACACAACATGAGCCCTGAGAGAAATCTATTTATAGGATAAATGCCTCCTCTCCCCCATTTGCTATACAAACTACATCCACACACATATAAAAAACCTTGAGATGGAGAGATGTGTGAACACTGTATATTTTAAAAGATTTTTCCATTCCAGCAGCTTTAATTGCCTATGAACTTGACCTTTACGGTTCAAATATAATTCCCATGCTATGATCCAGACAGTCCTAAAAGTTTCCAGAAGTTTGATGATAGATTTTTTTATCATTTGCATAACTTCTGATAAACAATATAAAATCTGCATCACAAATAAATCGCATCTTACACATTTAATTGTGAAATTTGGAAATTCAGAATAATGTGCGGCTCCCAGTCTACCGAGTGAAATCATCAACAGCCATGCTCTAGTTTACAGAAGAAAAAAATGCTTTAGCTGTTGCTAAGTTACACTGAATACCCATTGAATTACACATGAAACCTATGTTAATTCCAAATACAGTCATTATGAGTGGCAGTATTACAAAGAATACTGAATAGATTTGAAATAATAGAAAACCAAATTAAAGAACTGCCATCACCTTTTCCTACATTTTCTTCATAATTTCTGAACATTCTTTAAAGATAGCTTAGCTGTCAGGTGAAAAAATATTATAAGGTCAACACATTGGATCTTTTACAGTAAAAACCCCTGCGATATAAGGGCCAACTAAAATTTCAAAGTACAAATCAGAAAATGAAAACAAGGAAGAACAGCTGGTCTATGCTGATATATACACTAAATTCAAAACAAATTCAAGCCCGTTAGATTTTTCTGTGCTTTTAAAACATGTTCTAACTTGTCACTGTTCCTTCTGCCACTGCTGGAATTACATCTTGGACTGAGCCCAAGTTTTAAAGTAGGGCAACTCCTACCAAGCAAGTGATGGTAATTTCTCCTCACTGTCGTAGTCCTGACTCTCTTGTCCATGGTACTGTGATGTGGAGCATCATTGAAACTTCTGCAGCAGGACAGATCTGTGCTCACAGCCAGTGCTTTCCAGTGAAGGATAAATATTGTCTTTCAAGAATGCCAGGAAAAGAAATCTAAGCTACATTAACAAGGAAGCTGTATAATTTTTTTGGTGGGATTACACCAGGCATTTGGCCCAGCAGTAGAGACTAATGATTAAAATGAGATGACCCAATGACAAAGGAGATCACACCCAGACCTTTGCCTTCTGCTGTGATAGCCTGCTTAGATACAACTGCTTGCACCACCCACAAGGCTAAGAAAAAAGACATAGGACATTTCTGAATTTGCATACTTAGAAAATTTGCCTTCTTAAAAATTGGAATTTACATTCTTAGAAACTTAGGACTCTCCCACTGAGAGTGGAAAAAGTGGAAAGACTTCCTGTGCTTCTCATAAAGTAATGATGAAACTTGCTAAACAGCTGTGAGGAAGGCATGTTCTCTGTAAGTATAAGAGCTTTTCAGATGACATCACTAATGCCCTAGTTACTAACTGCATCAGTACATATTGTATTCTGTCTTTTTCAGCTAAAAGTCCATTGTAGCTGAAATGAATATTGCTATTTGCCCTTGCAGGTGAGACACCAGTGACAGTAATTATTCTATTTTTGTTACTGGTAGCAATGATGCAGTCTTTATAGGGTCTGCTGTCTCTTTGGGTGATATTTAAGACCACAGATTGTACATACATGAACTACACACAGCTGCAATAAGAGTGCTAACCAGTGCTGGACAAGTGCTAGGAAAGTCCACTCTCTAACAGTTTCCATAAGATCTGTTGTGTACTACCAGTATAATTATAGCACAAGTTTGGCACTGATCACTTACTCCTTAGAATAGAAGAGAATAGAACAGAATAGAACAGAATATTTCAGTTGGAAGGGACCTGCAATGATGATCTTGTCCATCTGCCTGACCCCTTCAAAGCTGACCATCTCAAAGTATATCTAAGTATATTGTCCAAATGCCTCTTAAACACTGAATCGTTTGGGGCACTAAACAGCTCTCTAGGAAGCTTGCTCCAGTGTTTGATCATGTTCTTAGTAAAGAAATGTTTCCAAATGTCCAGTTTGAATCTACTCTGGGTCATCTTTGAGCCATTCCACACATTCTGTCACTGGATACCTGGAAGAAGAAATCAACAGCTACCTCTCTACTTCCCCTCCTCAAGAAGCTGTGGAAAGCAATGAGGTAGCCTGTCATCCTTCTTTTCTCAAAACTGGACAAACGTGCAGTCCTCAGCCACTCCCCACAGGACATTCCTTCCAGCCCTAAATTCCTCTGAAAAGTGTGAGTGATTGTTCTTTCACATTCTATCATCCAGATCCATTGTACTGTACCATGATTTACATTTCTTGGTTATTAAGAGACTTGCAAAAGAAAACCACTGGTCTGAACCCTCTCATTCACAGCTGTGAAAATAAGTCTCTGGTTGTGCTTAAGTTTAGCAAACAGATGTTATTGCTTAACTATTTGAATGTTATATTCAGCTGGGCCATCAGCTGATAAAACACACAGCAGAGGTGCAAATCCAGTCATTCACATTTTTTTCAAAATGTATGTCAAAGCATGACGTGTTCCATCATCCGAAATGTAAATAACATGTCTGTGGAAATTGTCATCATTTGACTCACTGCCTTGCTATCAAACATACTGCTTTGTTCTGGTATTTAAAAGTCTGACTGTAACAAGCTATCAGCAAATAGCAGTTTCCTCTGTGCTCAAGCAAAGCAGCTGCCAGTTCTTATCAGACCTCTCTGAAGTGCAGCTCTGACTACCATGGGTTCTTCACAACCCCGCCTCAGATACTTTGTACAATTGTAACTTTTCCACTTGCATGTCCATATTGCATATATAAAATACACCTCTTGGTTGCTTTTAGCATTGTACCATACATTCACAAGTAATTTTCAGACTAATTCCACTGAAATGTTTTTACAAGTCAGACACAGTTACAATCTTTGGGCAAGTCTGATTTTTTAATTTCAGAATTTTCATTACCTTATTTCTACCTTTGAAAGGCATAACTTCACTGCTTTGTCACTCCTTTATTCTCTTATCCTCTGTCCTAAGTTATTGGAAAACACTGATAAACTCTATAGTGTTTTATCCATATATCTCCACCTCTTTTTCATCCCCTTCTTCTGTAAAAGTGTGCAAATGAAGATGTGCAATCCAGATTAACCTTTCACTCCTGTCAGTCACTTTGGATGTTTTAAAATGAAAATATGAGGGCTTTGTGTTCCAAATACAAATATTTTGATACAAAATCTGCAACATTTTCTGTCATTTGCATGCAGTTGGACCTCTGCAAAACGCCTATTTCTAGTACCTTACTGTGCTTACTAGTAGATGCAAAATATGTTTCTGTGCTTCTACACTGATATCGCTTGAACTGTTCCTGCAGTTATCATTGTCTTATAGATGCAGGGAAGTATCTATCAGTGTTTTGGTAATTGGTATTATTATATTCCATTTTCACTGTATCTCATATTGTTTTTTTTATTTTGTCAGAAGCGATGGTATCATTTAGACTTGGTGAAGATCATTATACTGAAATAACAGATTTCTTGTTTTGCCTTCACTCTTTCAGCACCTGATTTACCATTTCTCAGAGATGCTCTTTGAGTTTGGATTTTAGCTGGTCATAATCTCAAATGAAACTTGTAGCTCTTTTGGATGGTATGAGAACTATTAAATGCTTTACTCTTTTCATTGCTTTGGAACAGATCTAATGCATCTTTTTTCTAAGGCACGATCAAAGTAATTCATATGCGCTACTCTGTTTTGCATTTTGTTGTGATTCAGTTTTAGGTCACATTTTCTGCATTTATAAACACTGCGATTAAGTTTTTGTTGTGTGCTTTTCTTGTGCTGAAATGTACTATAATGTCATAAAAGTAACTTTGACTTCCATCAGACCTTCTAACATGTCATTCTTCTGGAAAATCTCTTGTGCAGTGGAGTACTGTATGCTGAATAATCTTTTGAAGTGCCATCTTTGGAGTGCTGAAAGTGGTTAGCTTGCTACTTTCTTCTTCCTGATTCATCTTTACACTTTGGGTCTGATTAATTTGTTCATTTGGGAGTGATGTTGCAATAAAGCAAAGGATAACTGTCAAGTTTTATTATTATTTTTTCAAAGGCCTGCTCAATCTGATTTTTGCTTATCTTCTGAATATATCAAACTTACCTATAATTCCTTCATTTTCCTAATAAAAAATATCCAAATACATTTAATGTCAAAATTATTTGGCCCTAACTATTTGTGGCAATTCATATATTACAGGCATTACATTGGCACCAGTGGTATAGACAGTAGAGTTGCCATTGTTCTGGTAGATATCCAATACAAGTTAATGCTTTGTCAAAGCAATACTTGTTTATATTCATTTGCTTGTGTTTATGGATATCCTGTGTAGGATCCACTTTCATGTACTGATTTCATTTCAGGGTTATTTTTGCTGGGTATTTATTACATGGTTATCTAGTTATTGACATTTTTCTTGAACACACTATTAATGTTCTATATTCACTTAATGTGCCAAATCATATGAATACAGATATAAGCAGTGGTCCATTGTGATCTACCTTTTTTCTTAATTCAGTTTCAGGGATGCAAGTACTCTGATGAATTGGAAAATCTGAGGATTTTCTTTAGACACATTTTAACATGTTAACTTCAACATTTAGGTTTCTTAACCTGCCTTGCAGGCAATAGTACAGCATGACCCCTGCTGATTTGCTGTATCCTACAGCTGAATCCCACTGCATGCCTTGTACTGCTCTGATATCATGTGCAAGACATCCATGCCAGGAGGTTTGTGCTATGATGTATCATGACATATTGCACTTAGGCAATAAGGGGAAACTGATACCCACTACAAGCCTGACATGTCAGGGTGTTTGCTCTAATTTTTCTTGGAATAATACACATAGCTCATACATATACTGAACCTCTCACTCCCTTCTAACTTCTGTGCTTGCTCAGCCACCACAACCTGTCGTTACTGCCATTAGCAAGAAATTTCATTTTCATGAAGATTTTCTCTTCAGATGTCTTATGTAGACTTCTGTTTTGGAAACTAAATTTGAATAGTATTTTCTTTCATGTTTGAACTCATTAGTCTATCTCCATTATTATTTAATGATAATCTATGAACTCTACATGGCCAAAATTCCACTTATTAAGTGCAAAAATAAACCTTGGTACCATGCACAGGAACCTTTTCTCACAAAAGCCTGTATTTCTGAATTTAATTGAACTTTGAACATTCATTTTCTACCTGTTCACAAGGAACTGCACCTCAAATACTAAGTCAAATGCTACTTTCTTCCATTTACATCGTTTATATTTAGGGGTTTCCTATTCCAATTTCATAACAGCTATCTGATGATTTTCCACATTAATTGTAGGCTGGAATTTTTTTAAATACATATATATTTTTCCCCTGATTCTTCCATTTTCCTTTTTTTGTTTGTTTTTCATCTTCTCACAATATTGGCTTCCTCAGGACAAAGGATTTTTTTCTTACAATTTTTCAAATCAAGTTCCCTGTTCATATCAAAGAGGTGCTTTACATGAAAAAGTACCTCTTTACATTTTGTCTTAGAACCAATTCAAGCAGCAACATCGCATTTTACTATGCAGTTTAGTTTTTTTCTTTTGGGATTACCAATATGATCTTATCAAATAGTTTATCAAATTAAGGTTTATGCAAGGAAAAGAAAAAAAGAACCTAGGAAATTAGAACACTGATGAGAAATTATCCATGTGATTTCCAAAATGAGAAAAAGCTGAAACAAGTTACTTTAACTGATCAGATTCCTCTATAGCAATTTCCTGCCATTATATTTCCAATCCCCTTTTAAAATGTGTCTTTATTCCTCTTTTAAGGGATCAGTTTTGCATTAACATTAGCATTTGATGTTTTGTTATCAAATGATTTTACATACATAATAAAGTGGGCTGAGAATATTAAGCCTTGCATTTTGCTTATCTCCAAAATTGTCCAGACAAATATGTCCATTGCAAACAACATACATTAGGCATTCCAGATTTTTTCCTAAAGTTAAACCCAAAAAAATTGTCCCTTCTCTGTCCAGTTGTGGGAGCCTTTATCCAGCAGAGGTTATAACTATCACTAGGACAAATGATTACTTTTGAGGTCCCACAGAAAATAGCTCATGCATCGTAGAATGGGAAGAATTTTACGGCTACTTCCGTAATCATTTGCCAATGGAGTCTGAGAGCAGGAAGGGAAGCCTTCCATTTTCACCATTACTTTCAGAAACAGAGATACATGACTTCAAGCAGACACAATAACACATGAGAGTTCAATGTACTTCATGTTTAATCTAGGGTAATCAAATTAAAATCTTAATTTTTTTTTATTGGCAGGCCTGCTATACATTATCATTTCTTTCAGCAGATTAAGTCCTTGCAGGAAAGTTTCCTTCCTTATGGGGGCCAATTATTGATCTGTTTTCTGTCTCAAATGCCTTGTCAGACCACGATCTTTGTTTATTCATGATTTTTCATATTTTACTATGGTGATTAATTTTTAATACACCTTTGTCTGAACAAGACTAAAGACCATTACATTCTTCTACTTCATAAGTGACAGAAATGTCTGAGTGCTTCAGACATTTATTGAATTTATTAAAGTCCACCTACTTTCTACCATTCTGTAAGGAATAAATTTTTTGTTCATACAGCTGGTATTTCAGGAGCTACTGTATCAATAAATAAATTGTTCTGTTTCCCAACCCCTTCACCCCATCAGTGCCGGGTTTGAGGAGTTTCGTATAACCTCTATGTAATTTTCAAAACACTGCTATTATAAAATCTGTTTGTTTTTTTCTCCTTAAGACATTGACACATGCAATTTCCCTTTCTTGATTGTAGTCATTGTGTTGGGGTGAGAGCTAGAGCACAAGTAAGAGGCTGCCCAATAAAATAACATACTTCCTCTATCATTCTCACTGTCAAGAATATCTGGAATGAGTGCCTTGGCTTTGTCTTGCAGAAAAAAATTAAAACTTCATTCATTTTTTTAAGGCCATATTTTCAATTACTTTTCCCTAGTGTTATTAAAGAGAGATTTCTCACTAAGGCAGAGCTCGAAGAAAGAGAAAACCTCCAGAATTATGAATGTGAAACTGTAAGTTATTGAGCAAACAAACACAAGACATTTCAGCCTTATTGCATGAGAGTCAGCCAGAGAATGAAGCTTTGATAGGGATGATTTGTGAAAATGCCAAGTAGTAACACTCTCTACATTCATGACCTTATACAAATTTTAGCCCTGGCAGCCACTTCTGGGAATGATTCAAATCCCAGCTCAGATTAATCAAGTTTTAAATCAGTGTATCAATGGGAACAAATCAACATCCCTTCTTATATCACTAGTTTTTTCAGAATCCTTGCTTGATTATTCTGATTGTTACACAGGACTAAAACAATTGTTTTTGTACAGATCAAGGTTTAATAACTGTAATTTGATTATTTTTTGAATACCATAGGGTATTCAAAAATAGGCCTTTTTTTTCCCAAGGCCAGTTGACTGTCTTACTATCCTACAATGTCATGTCCAATTACACAGCAGACAACACTACCTAACTCCAGCTAGGATTAAAACATGTTAAACAATGTCTAGCCATTTCTGCTATTGATTTCCCTTTTGCCAGGTGAAACATAAAAATGCAGACATATTGATACTCTGTAAGAAGTGGTGGCCCAACTATGATTGTGTAATCTTGTTTGATGTTTTCTCAGACCCTTGTGTTATACATGATCCTGTTGCTGGTTGTCAAAAAGGACTAAGGATGATAGATGTCTTCTTTTTTTCTGAGGTGCATTTTCATTCTCTTTTGGATTTTTGTGCCTCTGGCATCAGTTTAGTGCATCATGAACAGTAAGCTGAAAAGCAAACCAGACCAAGAAGAATAATGCAAAAAAAATTAGATAATGAAAATTTTTATGATCCTACAAGGAAAACAATAGGAAGATAAGAATATACTTGAAAGAAGCTAATTCAATTAAATATCATAAATTAAATAAGGGAAAGGAAAATTTTGAGTACTGTGATAAGCATTTATTGCTAAAATGGGAAATATATTTTCCTATCCCTAAGTGAATTTCCCATTATGGTGAGGTGCCTTTACTGGATTCTGAAAGATTTTACAGCACACAGATAAACAACCAGAGAAAAAAGATCTTCTTTACTTAGACTTCAGGTTCATGTCCTCATTTGCAGTGATAGATTAATTTTTTCTAATAATATTAATTTTCTGATAAACTGGATTTTTTTTTCTGTTGGCACTGGGTTGCAGAGGTTATTTGCATGTGTATTCACATGCCACTCCCTTTACTGAGGACACTCTTTCATTTTCAATAAAATCAATGAAAAGCTCAGGTCATGAAAGAAAATTTGAAAGTACTATAAAATATACAGTTATGTGTTTTCATGTCTGTATTACAGATACCCCTACATGATGATGACAAAGTAACTGCTTTCTTCATTCCTTTTTTTGTTGTTGGCATGACACTTGCTTCTAGCAATTGCTTCTTTCTCTTCCTCATCTTCTCTCAGCTTCTGGCCATTAAGTCTTTTTAAAAGAGCTTTTCCAGGAACACTTACCTCTTTGGATAATACTCCAAACACTTTTGAGTGAGCATTTCTTTTGTCACCAAACAAATATAGCCTCAAAGTCATGGTGCTGTATCAACATGAGCACACTCCTTACAAACAACAATTTTGAATTCCAGAACTTCAGAGCTCTGCAGTGCCATATTTAACTTGCTAATTCTAATTCATAATTAGGTTGCATTTATCAGGAATGACCCTCTTTGGCGATGTAGGTTCTGAGGACTTTATGAGTCTGTAGAATTAGAAAAAAGATTTTTAGTAGGAGAGAGAGAGTCTATGTCATGAAAAGTTCTCCATGTCTGTGAAAACTACCCTTCAGGGGAAAAAATGGGAAAAAAAAAAAAAGAAAAAAGGAATATGCTACAAGTAAGACTCAGTGGAATTGTGACCAGCTAATGAAGTCACTGGTCTGTATAAGAATGGACTGAAACTACATTTACATTTCCCTGAGGATGTGAGAACACACATATATTAGGGAGGCTGAGCTGCCCATTTTGTTTGCAGTGAGCAATTTATACATCTGCCACCAACACAGAAGTATGAAAAACTCCATACATTTGTATTAGTAAGGTAAAATTCTGTCATATCATTGCAATGATGTTTACTCTTTCAAGGGGATAAACAATGGAATTTCTCAGCCGGTTAAGAAGAAGACATATTTTATGTCAGAGACTGTTTCTTAATTAAAATCTTACTCAGGGAAAAAACTTTTCAGCAGAAGAAATTACAAGAAAGAAAGGTCTTAATGCTTATGGCATTTCTTTCTTTTCCAAGACATTAGTATCTTAGTAAGCAACTAAACTTAAATTTTGATTGGCTTAAGCACAACCTTGCAGCTGTATGATTATGTATTGAATGAAGATTTTGTTTGGATTGCATTCAAGTAAACTGATAACATGCTGCTGTTTTGTAACTTATCAAAAGCTAATCAGAAAATAATTTATTCCACTAATTCAATATTTATCAGAATAAGGTGATTATGAACTTGCTATGCATCATTTATTCATGGAAGGAGATTTACAGAGAAATGTATTTTATTTTATTTTATTTTATTTTATTTTATTTTATTTTATTTTATCATTTTATTTTATATTATTTTATTTAATTTTATGGATACCTACCCAGATATTTTTTTATTAGTATTCATATTCTTCTCTGGAGACAAATTGTGCTTTGCATTGTAATTCAATACTGCATCTGTGACAACCACATTGAGAGGATCTACACCTTGGACTGAGATAGATCACAGAATAATTATGGGAAAAATAATATACCACTTTCTGTAGCAATTATTTTTTGTATAAAAATTATCTTTTGTTTTTAAGAGAAGCATTGACCTTGTAATTAATTCATCATCATCATTTGCCAAGTGTTTTTCATTCTTAAGCTGTTTTGAAAAGCTAACAAGTTATATATTAATGATAGTAAGCTATCTATGGCAAAATATCTGTAAGTTGCTCAGTGTGACCCTCAATGGAACCATTAAAAAATAAAATTCACAACTCATAGTATTACTTCATAAAATGAATAATTTCTAAATCAGGTCCTGAGCATATCCAAATAATATTATTATAATTACTCTTATCGTCATGAAAGAAAATATTCTTGGCTAAGGGAATTTTATCAGGAAAATCAGTTTAACTTCTGAACAGAACACTATAAATGCTTTGAATTAATTTTAGCTGTTTTAAGACATAAGGAGAAAAATCTCCATAATTTCTAGTCAAGGGAACAAATAAAAAGACCCATAAACACTTGTGTTTCCTTGTTCATCGCCATAATTTGAAGGGTTTTGAGACTAAAACCAAGAATACTTTCAAGAATAATACATCTTGATGTATTATTGACTATGTGGATCTTCTTCTTGACCACCTGTGAGGGAGGAGCTGTGTGAAATAGTGAACAACATGGAGTTGCCTAATATTGTCCAGGAAATCTGAGGCAGATATGGAGTGTGTTTATTCAGCTAATCACATTATTTATGAAGCACTTATTCTGCAAGGTTATTTCTAGAAACAAAAATAACCTTCTCACCTATGTTTTGTCTTCTGTGCATGTTCAGTATTTCAGTCTAAAACCCTGAGATAAAAACCAATGCAAACAGACAACAATAGATAATTTGTGGGACCGGAAGAAATAATTTGCTCACACTTTGCAGAGGCTGGTGATGTTTCTTTCCTGAAATCAATCTATGTTCTGTAAATAAATTGTTAATAAACACGCCTGCTTATTGGCATCAGCCAGAGAAACAGATAAAATCCCCAGCCAATTACTCCCCTGCTCAAGGAATCAGGTACTGGCTGATTTGCAATCAGATACACAGGCTTTCTGTCCTTTGGGGCTTTTCTGTGGGAAAGCTTTCTGTACTGCATACATATCACCCTACCAGAAGAAAACAGGAAAAAATAAAAACACCTCAGCAAGCTGCAGGGATCTAACTCGCAGAGTGTCAAAGGGAAAGACTTGAGGTGACAAACTTTCATGCTCACTTTCCTGAGAGACACAGAATTTGCTACTACTAAACCAGGTCTGTCGAAAAGGACAGCTCATGAAAGTGGAATGACAGAAAAACAAGTCTCATGGCTCTTCCCAGTGAATTGAAGCAAAGGGTTTGGTTTCACTAGGTGTATTGACAATAGTTTATACACTTTGTAGATGGGATTTCCTGCTGAACTTTTTCTATGCCGTGTTAGCAGATTAGTATGAAAAATCTTTTATTATTCCCACAATGAGTTCACTCATGAAGAGACAAATACATTGTGAAATTATATTGCAAAGCTGAAGGCAAGCTTATTGGATGTCTTTATAGGAAGTTTTGCAAGAAAGCATAACTTCTTACCTGAAGAATTTTCCCATGTCTTCAAGTTCCCATAGAAGTAAAGTAAAAAAAAAAATCTTACTTTGTTACCATGCAGAGAGAATAAATCACTATGAATCATTTATTAAATGAGTTTAGCCGCTTTTTCTGTCTGCAGAATGTCTACAAGCTTATCACAGCTTTCTTGCATATATTTGTTATTCTAAATTACTTGACAGGTCTTTTTTGTGTGTGAATTTGTTTACTCTGTAGGTTTCAATGTGTATTCTGAAATTATAACTTACCTATCAATTTGTGACTGGTTATCTAAGTCAGGCAGCTTTCTTTTGTTTCCCTGCTTGTCAAAGTATTCACTCTATCTAGGACAAGTCTCTTGCATGGACAGTGCTCAATCTGAAGTTAAGGACACAGCTTCAGGCATACAGGATCAGTCCTCCAGGATAGAAGCAGAAATTTTTTGTGAAAGCATACGGTCATAAATTTAAAGTAGTTTTTTTTTTCTTTAATGAAATTTTTCTAAAAGCCAATTACATCTTAATATACTATAGGTAAGAGAATCAGAAACCCTCTTACAAAAAAATGTGAATGCTATTATTTTTTCATTATAAGCTTAGAGTTCTTGTTGTTGCAAAACTCTGTAAAATTACCTATGCAAATAACCTGGTACCCAGAGAATTCTGTGTGTCAGATGCACATGCTTGGAGGAAAAAAATAAAGGTAAGGGATTTCCACCTAGAAGCACAGTTTCTTCTGATCACAGCTCAGGCAAGTGCCAAGGGAAGTTGATAGGAATAATCTCTTAGGTCAACAGAAAGAGACGGAATGTCCAATGTCTGCTAAACCCCATTTCTTCCTATCATCTTTATTTACAATAATAAACTTTTCATTAATCTAAGGAAAATAAAACTATTCATAGTAAATTGGACTTCTAGATAGAACATTTAAAATATGGCTTGAAAAGAGAATTTTATACATAATCCTGTATTATCTTTCTGAGTGTGACCGTAGCACTTGGAATAAAAGTGATCCCAAATTCCTCTTGCAGTCTCTGTGGAACTGTTCACAGACACTGTTAAGACACTTATCCAAAAAGCAGGGAAACAAAAAATTTAAGAAATTAATCACAATCTATTCTTACCATTTTTACACTGATGTCCCACTATGGATTTTAGGGGATAAAAAGCAAATGACCACTCCGCCTGTTTTATCAGTGCAAGCTTTAAGCTGACATGCATGTGCGAGAAATGTTCTCATTTGCCCCTAGGGGTAAGAACTTGTAGTAAGTGAAAAGAAAAAAAAATTCCTCTATCAGTGTAAGGTATTTTTCCATTGTCCTCAGAGACACTAAGCTAAAATGGCCATCACAAGCTGAGCATTCACATATAAAAGCTAACACAAATTTTCATTTTAAAAGCTAACCTGAAACAAAGGGAAAATGTTTCTGTTGAAAAACAGAGCAGATTAGCTGTGGACATGAGAGGAATTGGAGCAATGGGTTGTTTTCTAGCCAGGGATTTAAAATTTAAACCTACAGCTAGACTGTAGTGATTTCCAGATCTCATTTGCACCTTCACTTTAGAAGAAGGAGGGGTGGCAGGGAAACCAGCCTAGCAGTATTATCCACAGTGATAATAAGCATAGATTGCCCCAAGGAGAAAGAAAGGGAAATTAGAAATATAACGTACATTAGAGAGGGTGTATACTGCTGACTGAGAATTAGGTACTGACAGGCAGCAACTGCAGGGGAGCTGTCAGTGGCTCCACTAAGCTTTTCTAGCAGGTGTCATTGTAAGATAGTGGCAGCAAATAAACTGGAGACAGATTGGAAGAAAAACTGAAAAAGCTTCATAATGGAAGGGATGTATTCAAATGTCCACATGTGTCCTTGCACATGTAATATCTTTTATATGTCTGTAATATTCATTTTAATAACTGATCTTTCTATGTAAAATCTTCTTTCAATCAGGAAATAATGTGAGCATGTTTCTGAGGTCCGTGGTTTTTAAAATTCATGCTGGAAGATGCAGGATTCAGCTACATTTACCTCTTCACAGATATTTACTAGACAGAGATGTCATACTGACAGGAACAGGACTAGGGGAACACAGAGAGTGGTTTGGTGTGGAAATGTATAGTTGCACATGTTCACAAGCATGACTTTCAGCCCCACCCACATATCCTTTCAACCCAGACTTGATATATCACCGTTGCTGAGTCTAAACTAAAGGCAAACCAGCATGCTACCATTTCATTAGCAATCATCCCTACTGTATATGCCTTCAAGGGGCAGATTTGCTCTATTTTTAGGCTCAACTCCTAATTTTTTAATTTTCTCTCATTGCAATATAATTTTATTGTGTAGGTTTTATACTTCTCATTTCTCTATTATCTTGCCCTTTAGACACTATTTCGATTTGTGTTCTGCCTGACTGGATCCACAGCACCAGACACCTTCTTGTCAGACAGTCAGAAGAGACTCTAACTTTATTGCCCATAACAAATAAAAGTTATCTTCCCACTTTAAAGCCTATCTGTGACTTGGAGAGTCTTCAAGTTCAGAAACACACTGTTGATGGAAGGCTATAATATGAATGAGCAGATGAGACAATTAGACTGCAACCATTTGTTTAAAGGATTTAGGGTCTCTTTATAGCCTCTGTGAGCCATTATTAGTATTTTATTACTTTGCCTTGTGATGGAAGGACACATAAGACAAAAGACAGTTTTCAGAGGCTGTTTCTTTTATGAGGGATCTGATAGGAAAATCCACACAAATTTATGAATTACATAAAGAATGTCTGTGAAGCAACAATTTGCATAGGAAATTTTCACTAAAGAAAAATATTTTTTTCTTTTTTCATTTGTTTCCTTGACAGTAAACAACTTTTTAATCCAGGAGTTTGTGTCGTAACTGTGTCTTTAGAAATTATACTCACAGGTCTTCTTTCATCTTTGATGAAGAGTATATATGAATAATTAGAAGCAATTTTACTATGTTCATTTTGTGTCAAGTACAGGGGAACGAAAAGTTTTCAGCCCCAGGGAAATAGAGGCATTCAAGAGGAAAGGAAGGGTGGACTGAGAACATTTAATACCAATGCCAAAAAAAAATAGATTTTTCAAAGGGCACAAAATCAATCACACAATTTTTTTATTATGAGCAGAAAACTCTTGACCATAATGACCAAGTCAAAGGTGACAGATATGCAAGGAGAAAAGGTGTTTTGAGTCAGCACTGCACTTTGTTTCCACTGGCAAATTTCAGCATCTGTGGACAGAATATTGTTTGGATAGTCAGCTGTTTATGGACACATTACAGAGAATTCACTTTTTTTTCAATGACTCATATAAGAGTATTCCCAAATAAAGCAAAAGAATTCCATGGCATACATTTTTTCTTTGGCTCACAGGCTGCTCCAACAAAACTGTACATTTGAGGACTTTGAGATATTCAGAGACTTAAAAAAGGCAGCTTCACAAGCTGCAGTACTATTTAATGTTATTTTCCCCTTTAATTTATAGGCATCTTAAACTCCAGACTTCAAAGCTTGTTCAAGCCTTTCAGCTTGAAATGTTAAGAGCTTTACAAAGCAAACATGTTTTTATCCTCAAAGAATGACATTTGAAAAAAGTATCTTAAAAGCTAATAGTACATATTGATTTTTGCTTATAATTCTAGTCCAAATAACATAGCATCTTTTTTATAGCACAGTGACAGAATGTGAGTGCTTTAATTTATTTATTTTTGGCTAAGAAGAAATTAAGATAAGAATTTTACACTAAAATATGCAATTCTAGAATGATTGTAAATGTGATATTGAGAAAAGAAATCTGTAATTGCCTATTATCTTAAAATGAAAAATTTATTTGCATCTACTTCTATTTACTACAAGCAAATGAATTCAGCTATTTCAAATAGCTGTGTTAGAGCATTGTAGTGTAATATCTCAGTAATTAACATGATGCAAATTAGGAGACAAACAATAAGGATACCACAAATAATATGATGGACCAAAAAAGTTATCTGAGGGTAGGGCAGAAAAAACTTGCCTCGTTTGTACTCGTCATGTGTTTGTTCAGAGTTGCCATCCATAGCACAAATAAAAGAAAGGAAATATTTTAAAATTACCTTATAATATTTATTATTAAGAGAGAAAAAGTCACCAAAAAAATAAAGTAAAACTAGATTGAAATTAAAGGGGAAAAATATCATGTTAACATCATTAGCAGATTAAAAAGATCCTTAACATTTAGGATGCTTTGATCAAAATCATGTTTCCAGTACAAAATGAAAGCATCACCTTGTGCAAATCATGACCCATTTGAGAGAGATTCTTGTCAGCTGAAAGGAGAAACTGGAAAAATGAGTCAGTTCTCTTAAACTCATGAAACATCTGAGCTAAAAGGAAAGGGTGATCTTAAGGTACCCCCCACTGCTGCTCATTCTGTACTAGGTAGATGTGAGCTGTGCCAAACTTCACTGTATTTTCAGACACCTTCATCTCTTTTCAAAATGACCTTGCTCAGCAAATTGCATAACCAAATTTTGTCCTCAGTTGGCACTCAGGGTGACCTGTAGTAAGGCTACTGATTTCAGCATGTCAAATGTCACATGAGTACAAGAGTTGTGTCAAGAGACAGCAGGAAGACGCTACTTTATCAGCAGATCCGCTGATAATAAATATCGTTAATCACAAAGTCTCTAAATAGATTTGTCCTAAGTTCCCGTTTCTGACGCATTCAGAAAAGAGTGAATTAGTGGAAAAGCAAATGAGTGTGGATTTAAAAGATGCTTTCTCAATACGTTTAATAAGTTAGGGAGTACTTGGAAAAGATGAACAGCATTAAATGGCTTATTTTGAGAGTATTCATAAAAAAAATAAAAAAAGAAAAAAAAGAAAATTGAGAAAAAGAAAAAAAAATCAAAACCCAATATTACTAGCAACAGTATCTTATGAAGGTGAGTATTCTAAACTGTGCATGACAGACTGAAATGGTAAGGTAAACTCGGGATGTGGTTCGTTATGATATTTGTTTACAAAAGAAACACAACCAATATTTGATGATAGGTGAACAGTATTTAGATGATTTAATGAATGAAAGAGAACAAAAAAGAGACTAGAGAAACCTTTCTCTAGGGAGATCAGAGTTTTCTGATAAGAAAGACAAGAGGGAGAATCCTTTTTTATAAAGCACAGTGAGATTTATAGTGTGCAACGAAAGAAAGGAGTGATGCTATATTGACTATTTCTCTAGCTCATGGCAGGGTCAGCTAAAGCTAAGTTATTCCAGCGTCATATTTGTCTAAACTGTATAATGGGTATATTGCATTATTCTTAAACTTTCTGTCTGAGAAACTGGCTATTTTTATCTTAGTCTTTTTATCCTATCCTTTGTTTTGTTTTAGTTTTCTTCCCTGAAGTGCAATTGGAATCTATCTTGTTGTGTTGTAAGACTGTACCTTATTATTCTACACAATGTAGAGACCCGGAGAATAATTTATTCCTTTCATCTTCACATGTCTGACTACCTTTCTCCTACAACTTTCCCAAGCAAATAATACACTTTTTTTCATTCCTTTCTTACAAATAATATTCTAGACATCTGATCATTATTTTCTTCCTGAAATTCAGGCTAGTAAAAAGCTCTTATTGTTCTAGCACAATCCACTAAAAACAGATTAAGAAATAGTTTTTAAATTTTTACAAATGACAGTCATGTTTATGCACTCAGGGCTGACACATTCACCTCTGCTAATTCTCATTCAGTCTGTGGTCTTCTCTAGAGCACAAGTCCTCCTTTGGACATTGGCTCCATGCACCACACCATTCACTATTCTTTACTCCTGCAACTCATTGCTTTACTACTCAACATTTCATGAAAAACAATCTTATTCATTAATTTTTGCACATTTTCAGGGTCATATATAAATCTATTAATTTCCTCTAGATTGTTTGATAGGTGCTCACCTTGGTATCAGCCATATGTCTTGCAAGTATTACCCTATCCCATGGCATTCCCAACATGACTGGGACAGGACATCCTGTTGGTCATCCAACAGTAATAATTAAATGAACTTGAATTTTATGACTACAGAGAACACCTAATGTTTTATTATTTGAAGAGAAGCTCAAAGCTGCTGTGAAATTCTAATTTAAAATATATCTACATTATAGAATTTCTATCTAAATAAAATTTTCTTGTTTTAGAATACTTTCAGAAAAAGTTTTCAACTTCTGCAAAGTTAAAAAAAAAGTCACATCAATTGTTTCTTCACTCCAAATAGGTCTCTTAACCTGTGATAAGAATAAATTAGGGTGGCTTGAAGTCTTTTGTTTTCTTTCTTCACAAATGTATGCTGTCTTTTGCTCCTCTTCCTGTTATAGTCTAGGTGTTTACAAATATTTGCCTAGTCAAGATTTTTAGGGTATGAGATTTCTTTTGTTTGGGTGTTTTTTCTTCCTTTTTGGGGGGTTTCTTTATTTCTTGGCTGTTACATTTTTTGAGGGAGTAGGTTTTTGTTTTTTTTTTTTTCTTTTCATTTGCTTGTTTAATTAAAAATTAATTAATTAGAAATTAAGGGCAGACTGACTGTTTTGCAAATTCATGGTTCCTTCAGCTCATTTGAAGATCAATATGTGCCAGATTCCGACAATTCCTTATAGTCCAATTCCTACTATCAGCTCTCCATATTAACTGAGTGTATCTCAAGGACTAGAGCCTTAAAAGGAAACATGACATGCAAGCATTTGCATGATTACTCATATAAGTATGATTATGTTTCCAGGTTTGTTTTTTTTTTTTTTTGTTTTCACCTTCTGGAATATTTTTATGTGACAGGAAGAAAGTCCAATAGTTTTGAAGTTTATTCTTTAAGTATGTGGGTTAACTTTAATGATGTTTTAGTATTTCATATTCTTCTTGCTGTTGATTGAAAACCAGGACACATGTCAGCTTTTAAAAAAGAAAGATAAATTTTCAATATTGACTTCTAGATTTGATGAATGTTAACATATGAAAATACACATTTCTTTTCTAGATGTCTCTTGAATCTGGGTAATGAGGGAAATAATGGAAATATCCTACTATGCAGAATTCAGAGATCCAATGTTTTTTCTATTCTGATTTGAAATGGAAATCAAAAATTCTGAAATGGAGTTCCTCCATTCCTTTCCTCTCCTAAGAAATATTTTAATCAAATTGGTTTAGATTTTCTTTTAGAGGTGTAAATGAAAGCAGATGAAATGCTGCTCTGAAAGAAAAAAATTCAGATAATTTTATTTTGGAATTCTGAAAAAGGAAAATTTTATGTTTTTGGAATACATTCCTTTATTTTTCTTCCTTTTTTTTTTTTACTTATTTTGATCAATTTACTTTCTTCTATGAAAGAATGTGAAGTATTTAAATTTTATTTTACTTGAGAAAAACATCTTTTTTCAAAAAAAATCATATCTCCTGAATAACCAATATAAAATTCTGAAAAGACAAGATTCTTTTAGAAAATAAAAATTGATTGAATATCGCATCAAAATCTTCATTAACATGTTTATTCAGCATCTAAATTGCCAGAACTAAGATTAAACTTCCTTTTACATAAGAAGTCAAAGCTGAACTTCCAAACTCATCTTGAAATTATAGCACTATTATCTACCATGTATTGAGTATATTTGAGAAAGAGGCCATTCATTATTAATTGTGAAATGACAAAACATTTCTCTATAATCAGAGAGGATGTTAACAATGAAAAGAAAATTATTCCTTATGAAAATTAACTCCTGCTTATTATAAGCAAGTAATTAAAAATAAAAATAGCTAAATCAGGATATAATATTATTTAGCATTTATTGTTTGGAGCTTTTAAGTAACAGGAGAGGATAAGTGAAGAACTCTGAGGAAAACACTAAGTCATGTAAAGAAAAATGGATTGTGTCAACTCCACCCACCAAATAATCACAAAGTATTCTCTCCTGAAAATAAAAAGGAGATGGGGAAAAAAAGAAAACATTTCTGAGTTATAGTCTAGGGTAAAGTAGACTTTAGATGCCCAAATTGACAGAGAATTTATCTTAACTGACACAGTATTTATATGTTTGGCATTTGAAAAGCAAGTGGTGTTGTATTAATTAAGTGGGATTAACTACCTGTCACAATTTTCAACAGCTTGATATTGTCCTGAGAGCCAGGGGGATTGGAAGCCACTGTGACTGCAAACTACAGAATGTACCCTCTTATGTTTCATTTCCACATCATCATCAGATTAGATCTCTGAGTAGGCAAAGATGTCGAATAAAAGGCCCACTGTTTCTTTTTACCATTAAATAGCTATTGAAAAAAAGCCTTTTAGTTTTTCAGTAGTAAAAAGAAGCAGTCACCTCACTTCACACCCATGTGCTGTAGTTACTCTATCTACACTATTAAACTGGCAAGATTTGACAATGATCTAAGAAAAACTGTTTATTAAAAGCCATTGTTTACTTTTATCATCACTTTTCTTTTATCAGTGTATTGGAATTTCAGAAAGTAATATACTGAAGCCATAGAGATAGATCTTTCTGATCTGTACCTAAATTGGATTCAAAATTCATGACTAGAGCAGGTCAAGTGATCTTTCTGAAGAATGCCAGTGCCATGCAGAATACTTTCTGTTAATTCCTATGGGGTTGGTCTCTGGTGATTTCATCTAAAGCTTTAAATTTAGTGCTGTGTGGGATTTACCCTGGTTAGATACCAGGTGCCCAGCAAAGCCACTCTATCACTCTGCTCAGCAACTGGACAGAAGAAAGAAAATATAATGACAGGCTCATGAGCTGAGATAAAGACAGGGAGAGATAACTCATTGATTACTGTCATGTGCAAAACAGACTTAGCTTGGGAAAATTAATTGAACTTTATACCAACCAAAATCAGAGCAAGATAATGAGATGCAAAAGAAATCTTAAAAACACCTTGCCTCCACTCCTCCCTTCTTCCAGGGAGACGGAAATGGGGGCTATGGTCAGTCCATCTCATGTTTTTTCTGCTGCTGCTTCCTCCTCAGAAAGAGGAGTCTTTCCCCTGTTCCAGTGTTGAGCTCCTCCCACAAGAGACAATCCCCCATGGACTTCTCCTATACAAGGCCCTTCCAAAGGCTACAGCTCACCACAAACTGCTCCAGCCTAGGTCTTTTTCCCGGGGTGCAGTCCTTCAGGAGCAGCCTGCTCCAGTGTGGGTCCCCCATGGCATCAGAAGCCCTGCCAGCAAACCTGCTCCAGCCTGGCCTCCTCTTTCCATGGCAATTACATCTGTGATCGAAAAACTACCTTCTTTTAATATTTCAGTCTAATTAATAGGGCTGAAAACAAATGAAGAAAGCCAGCACAATAATTCATCCTCAGAATCTGTGATGCAGCAGTTCAGATGAGGATGGTGGTGGTGATCTGTTTCCATTGCAACATTTAGCTGAAGCCATTCAGTTCTTTTGATAGTCAGTAGTTGGGAATGCTCTTGGGAATACATTTCATCGGGAGATTTTCATCCTGTCTTTCGATAGACCGCAGTAATGAAAAAGGACCTCTGCATAACATTCTTGAATTATATTCTCATGCTGCAGGAACTTGAAAGCCAAACTATGCAGAACCTAGTGCATTGTGTCAGGGGAGTTATGCAAATATTTGCTTAATAGTTATGAGCCATGCAGTTTCTGCAAATATTTGTTCAAATTTCAGCGTGACTTGGCCATGCACCTTCTCAGCTGTAACAACTTGTTTTGAGAAAATATTTGTGTGAACTTTGCAAACCAAAAGCCTGTTGTGTAGCTCAACTTCACACTTCTGTCTTAGCCAGCTCTGTGATTAAGAAATGTGGTGTTGCCTGGAAAAAAGGTTGTCCTGCATTTCTTCAAATATATCTGAAAAAACCCAGATGTTCTGGAAATGTTACTGACACAAAGGCAGGTAGTCTTTTAAGAATTCACATGAGGAAAAATGTGATATCTTAGACAACTAGTTTAACATTACATCAACCCTGTCAGTATGCAAATTAGAATTACACATAATTTTACTTAGATTATAAATTGCAAAAGGCTGGGACTTTCTTTTGTCTGGTGTTCATAAATCACCTAGCACAATACAGACCCTGCTTCATCCAACAACACTTAAATGCTCACAAATGGATATTACATGGCAGCACAAATATTTGAAATACTCTGATTCATTTTGATTGCAAAATAAATCCAAAACACATGGAGTCAGGGTTCTTGGGACACTTTTCAAGCAGTTCCATGTATTTGGGTATTAACAAAGGCAGCTGTTTGAGACAACTGAAGAGATTCAGCACACCAAGACAGAACTGATTTGATGTATACAAATTAATTATCTGACCTAGCTCAGAGATGCCTTACTATTCTTTCACGTTTTCTAAGAAACTGCTGAATAGAGGGGTTAGTCAATCCATTGAATGGCCGTGCATGTACATTACTCATCTTTTCAGAATAATAAAAAGAGTAAAATTTAAATTTCTTCACTTTGCAAGTTATCGGCCTACAGGTTAGGAATTTTACAAATATGTTTTTCCATTTGCAGTTCTTCAGTAAATAGCTCGTGTCAATCAATTTTTACTCAGGTTTCAGTAATGAGCTGATCATTGAGAATATTCATTATATATGTTATATAATTTTTCTTGCAAGTTACATGGCATGATTTATATTTCCTGAGTAGGTGATTTATACATGGTTTTATAAATAAAATTAATTGTATTTTCCTTCATCAGATAAACTATAAACTTTCCTCATTCTTCAAATCTATCATCCAAATAATAACAATATGTGAATTGTGCTGCTGATCCCCCCAATTCCAATAAAATTGATGATGCCTTTTTTGTTCATTTTTTTAAACTTAGAAATGTCAAAAATATACACTTGTAAATATAAGTAAATTACTGAATGGGAGGAATTACAAACAAAATAGTCTGAGGTATTGTGAGCCCTGTTTTTATAGAAGCAATAAAGTGGTTCTTGTACTGAGATATGTGAAAACATTATAGGGGAGAAATATAGAGTAATTTGAGTCAGTCTTAAGATTTGCAGGGCCATTATTGTGTTCACAAGATCAGACATATTTCTCTCCCATATTTGTTTTTAAAATGTGAAACATTTTTATCAAAAAAGAAGTGAAATAAAGGGTTCTAAAGTTATTGAGGGGAGGAAAATTAAAAAATCAGATAGCAAAAAACCAAAATTACTATTTTCTTTTCAATGCTGCCTACTCTGTGAGCAGTAACAGGCAGTATGCAGAACAGCATGGTGCAATCCAAATGTCCTGGGGATAGCAATGCCCCTGAAACAATGAGAGAAGGTGGCTCAGCTGCAACATTTCTCTCAGACTTGCATTTTGCAGAGATATTTAGAGCAGCAGTGGCATCTGGGCCTTCCAGCTCAACTGCACAACGCAGTAGGGGTTGAACAAAAAAAAAAGAAATGGGAAGCAATGTACTTGGTTGGAGTTCCACATCTGCCTGGCACTTAAATACCATTGAACACACCAAAAACTCATTTCTTTGAGATTTCTTTAAATAATAAAAACAACAAAAACCCCTCACCATGAACAAAACCACAAAGTTTTCATTTAATTCCTTTTCTAATAAAACAGACAATAGAATAACACAGCAAATTTGCTCCAGGGATGTGCTTTATTGAAATCACCTTGGATGCAAAGGAAAGCAGTAGCATGAGCTGACTGCTCTACATCAGGAGCAAGCTGGGAGCCACCAAGGTCAGCAGGACAGTGACAAGGAGTGCAGCCCCACAGTGCCCAAGCAAGAAAAGCAGGAGGTGGGTGGTGACAGTCACCAGGAAACTGCAAAGGCAGACTTAGCACCAGTGTTTAAATGTGGTACCTGAGCCAAAAAGCATACAAAGCACAGGCAGAAGTCCCAGATAAGCTCCTCACAGCTTTTTTCCACAACTTAGCTCTTTTGCCAGAAGTTTGGTCCAAGGTTGCAGATATAGATGCCAACTATTGGCAGTGAAGACTACAGATAGGTCAGGGCATTCAGAGTTTGTCAGTGAAATGAGGACCCTGACAAGGACAACAGTCCAGGCTTTTCCATAGATCTTAGGATTTTTTTTTATGATATTTTATACTGACTGCTAAAGGAGATGTGTAAAATAATTCAATATTTCATTGCCTTGATGCAGTTCTGAAAAGTTCTTTCAATGGTGATCCTTTTACTACAGTTTGGGTAGAAAATCTCAGCTATCAATTATGATCATGATCAACAATCTTCACGAAGATAGGCAGACACTGGGATGAGAGATGAGAAGAGCATTGCCTGCCTCAGACTGCCCATATTACTCAAGCTACCAGAGTAAACAGCACCTTTCCAAACCTAGGAATCATCTCTGCTTATGTCTTCTTTTGCTCCCAGACACGCAGAGATTTTTGAATAATGAAGATTGGTTTTCCGAGGATTCATCTTTCCCCTCACCAGTTTAATGCCTATCTTTGGGAACTACAGGTGGGCAATTATGTGGTCTCTTATGACAGTCAAATACTTTTCCATGGTTCTCTGCCTCTATCACTGAGTTTTGCACTTTGATTCCCTTAGACAGAGAAGAATTACAAACTACTGTTTTTATTAGACAATATATTGGGTTGGGGAAATAAAAAAATAAAACAAGCATGAATGATGCAATAAAGCAACCGATGTTTTCTGTACTTCTGAATATATTATTTCTTTTGTGCCAAGAGCTATGAAAATAAAAAACCTCTGCTAGCCACTAAACATTTTGAATTAATAAGAAAAACTGTCATCATTAAGTAATAGTAAATGTCCTATAGATATATTGATTAAAATAATATTTTTTGATCAGAAAGCTGATGATAAGTACCAACCAAAAGGAAAAAAACAACCCAAAACAAAAGGACAAAACAAACCTCAATACTGAGTAATGAGAATAAAGGCTATTTGCATATTTTTCCAGTTATTATCAATCTAAAACAGAGGCAATTGTATTAGAGGTCAGTATGGTAGAATAAAAATGTCAAGGTTACTATTTAAGTAATATACAGAACACTTTAAAATTATCTCATGCAACAAAATAGAGGCAAATTAAAATCATGATTGTAAGAGAAGGCAAACACAAAAAGTCAAACTAAAGCAAATATTTCATCCTAATGTGTTTAGTGAAGGTCACTCTAATTGGTTTCAAAATGTTCCACAAATTTTGCTTTTAGGGTAGGTTTTTTCTATTTGATACTGAAAAATAGTGGCATGCCAGAGCTCACTGCTGAACCTCTGAGGAGCCGATCCTACTTAACTCCTGGCTGTCAGGAATTAGGGGTTACAAATGCAAATGTGATCAAGGCATATGGATGCAGGGATTTGTAGGTTCTGAACCTTATTTGAAGTTACAGGAACCTGCAGAGTAAATGGTCTTAAATCCCGTGTTTGAAAATATGAATCATCCACAGGAGCTATTTCTTTCCATCAAATATGTAGAATACTGGGGATGACTATTCTGCTTCCTTGCTTAAGCTTAGAGGTAGGTAATGAGAAAGAGATGACCTACAGGGAAACAACAGGGATGTGATCAGTCTAATAATCCAACCCCATGAGAGGTCCCTGCAGTTGTTAGGAAATATTCTTGGGAATGCACTTGGCATCCTCAGTCCAGAAATCCTGAAGTGAAAGCAAGTAGCAGCATGAGCTTTCTTTTGTTGAGCAGAGTAAGAATAATTTCTGTCTCATAAAATATGACTGCTCTTTTTCTACCTAATAGCTTAGTTACTGCAGTGTTCTTCTAGAGCCTGAGATAAACCAGTTCCATTCTTTCCCTAGCTGTCTTGTAATATGTCTATTCTACTTGAAAAATACCTTGGATAAACCATTTGTACTGTCCTGAAAAGCAGGACCACAACAAAGACCTCTCCCACAAGTCAGTGAATATCCTGAGAGTTAGACTGCTGTTTGCTCTCTATAAACAACAGTTTTGGTAAGATGAGCAAAAATTTTGTTTTTCCCTCTAAAAAACATAAGTCTGTCTTTCCCTTGTGTCTGACATCTCTTAATGAGAACTGAGCTGTGTCTGTATAATTTATTAGATTAAAAAGTGATGATTTTTGGGCTTCTGTGCACACCCACAGTAGTGAATCCACAGTGCTCCTTGCAGCTGCAGCGTGGTGCTGCACTGGGATGATGAGACCTTCACTTTGCTCTCCCTTGGAAGAAAGCCCAGGCATGCAGGCAGGGGATGTACTTGCAAAGGAGCTCTGGTACAGGCAACTGCAGCTTGGAGACTGTGAGACACGCTGCAGGATGCACTGATATTGTATTCAATACACACAGCCTTTTAGGTTTAAGCACTTTATATACCTGCATTGCATAACTGAGGCAAAACTTCTAGATATTAAAATAATTTAAAGGCTAGAGGACCTGAGAGCTTAGAACTCAGATTTGATTTGAACTCTAATTTTTAGCCCATAAGAATTTTTGTTAAAGTGCTCTAGAATTTTTGGTGGGTTTTATTTGAGTTTTGTTTGGTTGCATTTTTTTGCTGTTGTTTCTTCTTTTAGTCTGATCTTCTCCTTTGCCCTACCACAGATGATGTAACTCAACACTAAAGTTCAGTTTAAAAATTGTTTACCTGTATGGGCAGATGGAACCAAAAGTATAATAAAGTTTTAAAATAATAGGCTGATAAGTATTTCATACTAAACAGATATAAAATATTTGCATGGATTATCAGATGATATGTGCTTAGAAGTCAAAGAATCTGATTCCCATGCCAAGCTGAAAGATAATTATGTTTTCAGTAAGCAGTGTTATTTAAGTATTTCTAACCTTATTTTGAGATTTCGGTTTTTTCTTCAGCTGAGGTAAGTTATTGTAAGCAATTGGAGTTAAATAATGTTTTTAGACCACTTAAATAATTTTTTTTAAGTGAAGAGAAATAGGAAACTTTTAGATGACCTAAATAATATCTAGAATTATGAGAAGGAATAATAGCAAAGGTAGGACAAAATATTTTCAGTATGAATGATTCAGACATTAGAGACCACAATTTAAATGCAGAGAGAGAGACAGCACACAAAGAGTTCAAGCAGAGAATTTCACTTATTGCAGTTGCC
This sequence comes from Chloebia gouldiae, assembly GCA_003676055.1. NCBI lineage: Eukaryota > Metazoa > Chordata > Aves > Passeriformes > Passeridae > Chloebia > Chloebia gouldiae. The sequence continues at coordinate 25,931,197 of QUSF01000001.1, read as the reverse complement.
AAGTAAAGCCATCAAAGCAAATAGCTCAAATGAGTTTAAGAGAGAACTCTGCATGTCTGATTGGCAAGGGAATCAAAGGATATAGTTACTAAGCAAGAAAATGGGTGTGAGATAAACTTAAAGGGAACAGTTTATTGAGTCAGGTGTCCTTTTCTCTCTCTGGCAGTGCCTGGTGTCCTTGTTTCTTAATTTGTCATAAAAGAAGGATTGAAAATAGACATAAGGAAAAGCCCTACAAAGACTATAATTAAAATGTACTGCAAATGTTTTAATCTGACTGATTTGTGTTTTGATTTGGGGTTTTTACATTAATTAGAAAGACTATAAAGGCTGTGACAACCATTTCATCAAAGACAAAGCACATCACAGCCCAAGACAGAGTTTTCTTCTTAATGATAATTTGTTAAATATGTGAAATATGTGAACTAAGAAAATTTTCAAACTGTGGATCTGAGAAGAAAAACTACATAGATGTAAAAAGTGGACCATAAAACCTATACTTGTGAGAAATTTACCTAAACCATACAAACCAGAGCATAAAATCTCTGTTAGAACTCAGTCTACCTGAAGAGTTACCAAGCATAGGTTGCAATGCTAGACACTGGACATCAGTATGTTATTTTTAATTAGCATCACAATTTGCATGTCATAATTACCTTTCCAACTGTCTTTCAGGAGATAAAAGCACATCTATTAAGAAAACTTCAATGTATCACAGTTTCTAGAAATAAATAATAAATAAATTTGCTCCATGATATTGCCTGGCAATCTTTCCCAAAAATGGCAAAAGTAAAAATATTCTTCATTAATCAAAAACTACCTGGAAACATTTGAGATTTAAGATGCTAGTGCTTAGAGAATATTTTGTACCAACAACCATTTTAATGATTTTCTTTCAAAAGTAAAACTGCTGTTATTTACTAGCTTGATTACATGTTTCTTTAAAATATTTGCATTGCTATAAGCTACAGTTTAGTTCTTACCCACAAAACGAACTTGTAAAACCTTGGAAGGGCTTCACAAAGGATAAGCTATGGCCATCTGTACTAAAATCAGTGTTTCTCATGTAACCAGGTGAAGGTGGGATACTCAGAAGTGCTAAGGATTATGAGTGGTTGCTTCTTAGGCTGAAGCTAACTAGGAGGCAGGATCTATCTTTAGTTCATCAGACAATTTATAATCTTCTCAACACCTACATTAGTCTTGCAGACCAGAGGTATGAGATAGGGCATAAATGTATAGCTAGGACCTGCAGGATTTGTGAGGATTTTCTGAACAATAAATAGCTTTTTGTGTCTCCTATGTTTGAGTTTTAGCAATTGCAGGGATAAGACCACCGGACTGCGTATCTTCCTTGCTGAAGAGCTTGTGTATATACGTGTGCTTGTGTATATACGTTCTTACCTGTTCTCAAAGTTATAAATTGCAGAATATTGTTCTTTACTATCTCTAATTTTGATTAGATAGATATCCTAAATCACACGTTAATTTTGCACTTGGGATCAAATGGCACAATCAGGCTAACAGACCCAGTGGGTTTTTTTGTTTGTTTGTTTTTTGTTTTTCCTTTTTTCCTTTTTTTTTCTTTGTCCTTTTTCCTTTTCCCTTTTTTCCCCTTTTCTCCCTTTTCTCCCTTTTTTCCCCTTTCTCCCTTCCCTTCCCTTCCCTTCCCTTCCCTTCCCTTCCCTTCCCTTCCCTTCCCTTCCCTTCCCTTCCCTTCCCTTCCCTTCCCTTTCCCCATAATAGTACATCGTTTTTAGAAGACATCAGAATTTTTAGAAGACAGGTAGAAATTTTTTATCTTAGTGGAACAAAATTCAAGCTGGTTATTTACCATACCAGCATATTTGGTATAGATTTTATTTTTTTCCTGCTTCTATTCTTGGGATCAGAATACAGAAGTTAAAATAATAATGATTTTTTTTTTAAAGTCAGATGAAGACTGAGGTACTGGTGTTAGCTGCTCTACAGTGAGAAAACATTTAATGTACATTATTCTATCAATTCTAGCTAATTTTGTTCTTCAGTCTTACTGGACATATTCAGAGAAATGGGGGTATTTTGCACATTTCTTCAAGACTCAGAAATTCTTAATGGAGACAGAGGATCAGGTTTTCCCAACTTCAGTCCCAATTCACTTTGTTGAAGCCCTCAGTGTTGATACTGGGAGAACACTCTTAAAAAACAGCAGTGGTTAGCTTGAATAAAATAAAGGAAGTCTGACTGATAAGTTAGTGGCTTTCCGTTTTTGTCAGAATTAGTGTCTGCAGGCTGGTTTGATTTTTATGGCATGATTTTTCTCTAACAGAAAAATAGAACCAGCTCTAGCATACAGACACCCTGTGGTGAATCATCCTGTGGTAGTTTAAGACAGTAACTTATGGCGCATGCAAAAGAGGAGAAGAAAAGCATACTTGAAGCACTCCAGTCACTGTCTAGTGTAATCACTTCAGCTGCCAGCAATGGTAGTTTGCGCTGCTATGCCAGAATGAAGCAGATGAAAGATGCTCACAGACTCCCTTTTGCCAGCTCTGCTATCAGGGTTTGACCTCCAGGAAGCACACGAGGCAGGCAGCAGAGCAATGGTGATAGCTTAAGTAGCTGCAGAGATCTGTTTTGCTGAGCATGAGCAAAACTTTAGCTCATAGCCAGGCTGAGCATTTTTGCTGTTAGAAGCATGCAACTCTGTGTGCAGCACCTGGTGAGTGGAGAGCAGAAACATATAATTTTTAATTACTTTCTTGGTAAGAGAGTAGAATGAGACCACAGCATTTTTCTCATTTTCGTTTTGGATTTGAGGTAGGTTTGAAACTATACTTCTATACCTACTCCAAATGACTGAGATACTAATTCCTCGTACTGCCTATAAGTCTTCCAACCATCTGTTTTGTTTTTTATTTTTTTTGTAAATCTGTCTTTTGTAAATTTAATTTATATAATGAGAATTTCACGATGCCTTCATTATGCCTTGAATTTCACATGCCTTCATTAAAAAGTGCAGCAAGTAACCTACACTTAAATACAAATCAGAGAGAAATAATGGGTTTAATCTAACTAGGCACTTTATCACGAAGTAAAATAAATATCTATTTTTGTCAGTGAGTAGACTAATCTTCACCTTTTTTTTCCCAAAATAAACCTAAATGAAAAAGGAACGCGTACACAAATATACTTTAGTTTGCACTCTGCTTGGAAGACTCAAATTTCTTTCATATCTTTATGGGTTAGTCTTTATGTTTAAAACACAGACCTTCCTCTTTTCATCTGTTTTGTTTCATAACTCCCTTCTCTTTGAGCATCTGTCTCAAAGATGTGCTGTAAATAAACAGTTTCACTCAGGTTAGGGACAGTGAGCAGAGATATGCAAGCAGCTCCATGAGGCTTTATGATGTTACACCTTCAGCCCAAAGAGGCTACTTGAAGTCATACTGAGTTCCTAACACTGATGCCAGAAAATGACAATAACATTAGGGAAAAATACTTTGTCACTTTATACTGCAAATGTATATGGTATCCTCAGAGAAAAGGTCAGTTTTCAATTCATTTTCTTCCAAGCTCATATAATTTTGTTACTGTTGATAACACTCTAAAGGTGTTTTGAATCCTTGTGGATGTGATTTTCTTTGACAACACTTTCAAAGCTCAGACAAGCTGATTCAATTAAAATAAGATCTGAAGCTGTCAGTATAGGAAGAATTTGAATAGTCTTTTTATACAATTAATTGTACATCTGAAGCACACAATGAAACAGACTGCAAAAAAAGTATATTTTTCTTTAATACATTTGTTTTGCTGAGTAGAAAGTTCTGCATAGATCTATGAGATTCAGTATATCCAAGAAAAAGTAGCAGCAAGGCAAATATTTTGTTTAGGTTTAGTCTTTTGGTGTTCTTTTATACCCAGTAGTAAAGAATTCTGTTTCTTGTTCTCCAAATGTTGCTGAAATCTGAAATAATCTATACCCATGGGCTTTATAAAATTATATCACTAACCACCTCACCTGTTCTTTTACTACCATTACACAGTGGATGATTGAACAAAAGAAAGAAGATGAAAGAACAAAGTGAATATATAGTTTTCCACATGTATTGAAAATATGCTCTCTTTTTGCCTCTCACTATTATTCAAGACATGAGACACTACACATCCCATTTGAGAACCTGTGGGACAATTAACAAAATCAAAATGATGAGAAATACTTCTGAAAAGCATAGGAACATGATGGAATGTCTACAGACTCCAGGCTGTTCAGTATCAATCTCCTGCTTTAATCAGCAGGTAGCGTGGCACACTTGTAAAATGCTACAGTGGCACCAAGGACCCAAGATTTGGTTTCGGATCATTACTCAAGACAGGATCTCAGCCAGTCTCTTGCACCAGACACTCCTCAGCAGCTGCAGGATGCTACATGTGTTCCTGGAGCATGACTTCCAGTTAGTTTGAAAAGAAAGGAATGCCTCTCATGTGTTTAAATAAGTCAATGGGATGTGAATCAAACCAGCTAGGGGACTTTTCCACATCCACAGTGCTGCTCCACATGGAAACACTAATGCCCTTTGTAAGTGCTGAGTGCTGTGAGGCAAGCTGGTGAACCTTGTGAGATCATGTTCCTGTCATTAGGATGGAATGGGATAGGGGTGTTCAGACTGGATCACATCAATTAGCCCACTATTAAGCCTGTGAAAGGAACCACGGCAGTCATATTGTTCTATGGCAGAAAGAGAATTTTGCGTTTCACTGCCCACAGCGGATGTTTTACCAAACATGTCTCTTAATTTCTTCCTAGGTGGCTGTAAACTCTTGGTATTCACTGAATTTCATAGTTGGAGTGTTGGGTTACTTAATGACACCATTTTTATTTTAAAATTCTCATGTAATGATGATTTCTTCTGAAGCTTCCTGGATAATGAAAAGTCAAGAGTAGCTTTTCTATTCATTCTCGTTCTCATGTTGTGATGATTTCAGCTGGGGCAGAGTTAATTTTCTTCACAGTGAGGCTATGAGGCTATGTCTTGGATTTGTGCTGAGCACAGGGTTGATAATACAGAGATGTTTTTGTTATTGCTGAGCAGGGCCATAAGAAAAGGCCTTTACTACAGAGTAAAGGCCTTTTCTGTTTTTTGTGCTGTCATGCTGGCAAGGATGTTGAAGGTGCATGGGAGGACTAGGAGGAAACACAATCAGGACAGGTGATTCCAGCTGACCAAAGGGATGTTTCAGACCACATGACATCACGCTCAGTATATAAAGCGAAGAAGAAGGAAGGGGAAAGTTTGGCATGATGGTGTTTTTCTTCCTGGGTAAAAGTTATGTGTGATGGCTCTCCTGGAGATGGCTTAACATCTGCCTACCCATAGGGTGTGGCAAATTCCCTGTTTTGCTTTGCTTCCATGCACAGCTCTTATTTTCCCTATTAAACTGTCTTTATCTTGACCCCCAAGTTCTGTATTTTTTACCCTGTCAATTCTCTCCCTGATCTGCTGGTGGGGGAGTGAGCGAGTGGCTCTGTGGGGCTTGGTGGCTGTCTGGGGTTAAATCATGACAACTGTATAGATCCCTACCATGTTCCCTTTTATCTGCTTTCTAAATTAAAAGATCCTAGTCTGCTCAGTAGTCTCTTCTTGTACAAAAGCCAATCTGTAACACTGATTTAACTTTACCTTTGACATGCTTCTCTAAACACTTTTTGATAGTGTCTCCTTCTTGAATTAGGGAGGTGGGACCTGCTCTTAACACTGAAGATGCATGAAGACATGCTTTTCAGTTTGTGCTTTGCTATTCTGCATGAATTCTTAACATTCTATGTGCTTCTTTTACTACAATTACTCATATAGGCAATGCTTTCACAGAGCTATTTTTACAAATCCCACACTTTGTTTTTAAATATCAACAGCTTTGTCAGAGCTTTGTCATATTCTCTTATGGTATATGTCAGGTTAGAATTGTTTTTCTACATGGTCAGGCTTTTATATTTAATAAAATTGAAGTTAATCAGCCATTTTTCCACCCAAGTATTCTGTTCAGTGTAACAAAATGCTTGACAATTGTTTCCAGTTTTCAGTGTCCTGAAGGGTTAGTACCAACAAGTAGACCACTTGTTTATGCTGCCTTAACCTCACAAGTCAGAACTTGACTTGAGCCTTAATCAAGATGTTTCATAAATGTGTGTTTTTAATGAGATTCAGTGAACTCAGTGTTAATTATCCCCACTGTTATTTTATAAATTTTCTTTAAAAAAACTTCTAATGTTAGTTGTACAGTTTCTCTAGACATCCTCTAATTAGGATGGGATGGTACAGTGAGAGAGGAAAATTCTTTCCCTAACAGCTTTTTCTTTATAAGTTAAAATCACTATATTACTATCCTTTCAAGACAAAAACTTCCAATAGTCTTGGTCTTTTGTTCAGAGATCTTTTTTTTTTTCATGTACAATTTCTGACATGGAAAGAAAATTACAAGCTCAGCCACTTTTACTGCATTTTGTCATTGTTATTGCTTCCAGACCAGCTTCTTCTGTGTGAGAAATTAGAAGGGCAGATTCACAGCAATAGCTGCACAAATCAAAGACCTTCAGCTCTGACAGTTCTAGGGGATAAACTTAATGCACACTGAACTGCATCATTAAATGCTGTAAATGGGCATATCTCCATTAAAAGTAAAGGAGACATGTCTCTGACACCGAGACTCCTATTGACGGCATGTCAAATGTCACAGGACTCAGTCAAAAAATAGCTTCTCTTGAATATGTCTGATAGAATATGGAAACTAAAAACATAAATTAATTTAAAATTTTTTTGGGAAATGTCAGTTTCCAGTTGCTTGTGAGGTATTTGTCAACTCTGAGTCGTAAACTAGTAAAAAATAGAAACGAACTCATAGATATATTTTCCTTTTATGCTGACACTAGCTATGTGGAATGCCAAAATGTGTGGATGATGGTTGGCTCCTCAGAAAGGATGTAGTGTTAATAATCCAGGGCATCATGACAGCTTGGTTCTCAGGGCTCTCACAATACTTTAGATGATGAATACCTACAAATATCCATCATTCTACACTACTGAAAGTTAAGTGTTCAGTAACAGAAGAGGTTGCTGTTCAGACTCCATGACTAGATGAAGTATTCTCATTAAAATTGGTCTGACTATGAGTGACATATCAAGTGGAAAGTGGTTACATTAATTTAACAGACAATTAATCTGACAAAAAAAAAAAAAGTGTTGGGAAAATCTCATTCCTGATAGGAGGAGCTTTTTTGTTTGGATATGTCTCATGTAATAAGCATGACCCTGCAGCACTGCCCTTTGGCGCCATTGGTTTAAAATCTTGTACAGCCTGCGGGAGGGCAACATAAAAAATAAAGAGATGTTGCTGCCAATACTACATTCTAGTAATGGAAGAAAGTAGCTGTAGTCACATGCATTTATCCTCCTTTATAGGTGGGGGTCTCTCCTGATTGTAGGTGGGTTAGTAGATTCATATTGCTAAAAGGATAAGGAGGAGCTGTGACACTACGATTGCTGACAAGCAGCTACTAAGCAAGATTGCATTTGTTTATCTATTTCCAGGGATTCATGTGATTGAATTTTATGTATTTATTTATTTCTGTTATTTCTTATTGCTTGTCTGCATTACTCTGCTGCTGATGTACCTGTGTTCTCTTTATGCTCATGATCTAATTTACATTGTAGTTGACATATGTTTATTTTCAGTGGGTGTCTGATAGTCTCTCCTGGTTTGCTGCTAATTTGCATTGTTATTTTCTGAGGTTTCTTTCTACCTGTAGTATATTGTTCTCATAGATTTATCCTGACAAAACAATTTTCTGGGGCCTTTAAATAAATAAAGTCCAATATTTCTTTTGGCACTATTGTAATTTAATGCTCACCTCTGTTTTATAATATTCACCCTGGTGACTGGTGGAAAAATCACTTTTGGCCTACTGTATCCAACTTTTAAATTCTTACAGAAGGTGAACATGTCCTCCTGATGTAATTTGATTGAGATATCTCTTTTAAATTTTCTCATAAGGTGGTCTTCCCATTGTCTTAATTATTTTTATTGCTCATATTCCAAATTCTTATCAGTTTTACTGAGTGCAGTTTTACTTGCAATGAAATGTTCACCTTCCCATTTTTGATGTTATGCATCTTGATTGCTTTGGCATTTTCCTTTTCTCCCCCACTGTAATACATTACATTTTCATCTCCCCTCTTCTTTAAAATCAGGGATTAAGTCCCTCCTAACAGCTCCTTCTCAATTAAAAGTCTATATTGTGATTGTTTTTCCCCCTGTAATATGTGAAGTCATCTTTTTCAGAGTGAACTTCCTGCCTCTGACCCTTTTTGATTTATCTCTTTGGCCTCCTTGTCATTTGTAATACCTCACATTAAATAGGGCCTGAAGATTTTAATTAATGTGCTGTTTACTGCTTCATGCAATTCAGTAATAAAAAAAAAATTATGATTAAGTTATTAAGACTATTCTTGACAAAGGGCAAATGTATTTCAATACTTATATGAAAGAGTGAAGCTCTGGAAAATGACTACACAGCAGGAATACAATTTAGCTGGGAAAAGTAAAGTGGCTTGCCAAGAGAGGCTGCAAGCCTTTGTTTCTTTGTATACAGTGATGAAATTCAAACAAACAAAAAATGGAGGGCCTATTGGCAATATAAATGAGAGGTAGAGCAATGTCATATACTGTCACCTCTTTTATCTCACAGAAATACGAGCCAAAGTAATGAAAGTAATGAACAGTGCAAATGTGAAATATTTATAGAGGTTTCTTGGAAGCCTTGCAGCAGTGTCATACTAGGGGTAGAAAGCATCAAGCATTACTTGGCTGCTCAGAGAAACCTGGATGTCCACGCAGTGTTATTCCTTTAGATTTCTCAGTAGCTAAATGTCAGTACCTACCACAGCAGTATCAGAACTTATTTCCTTTTTTTTCTTGCCATTATGAATGTGTCTTTCTCTATCACCATCAACCTGAAAAAATCAGTGTCACCATAAACCATTCCATTTCCCAGACTCATCTCAGCATCTCTCAGGTCATCACTTCTGTTTTCCCTCCTGCCATTCTAAACCAATATTTTTTTGCATCTGCAGACATAATGCAACATACACCAGCATTTTTTTTTTGTCTGTTGAAGATATTGAGTTAGGAAAAAGTATATGCTTTTTAGTACTGATTCATTTTGATTGAACTGAAGAAAATGCTTACAACAGGATGAAAAAAGGAGAAAAATATGTTATTGTCTGCGATTTTTTTTAAATTTTAGAATTCATTTAAATTTTGATCAACTTTTTTGCCACGTTTGTACCTCTGCTGACAAATAAGATATAAATAATTTCCTCATGGGCATTAAACCATAGCAAAATTGAAGTCAGGTCAAGTCATGATCAGGAAAACAAGAATGTTCCAGTTTTTCTTCAGGTCTCATGCTTTACGTATAATTTACAATTATATGTATTGTATTACTCCACATATAGAAAGATACACGGAATTCTATATACTGCATAATATATTATATTAAATATGTATACATATATACATATGCACACACATATTTGCATTTTGTATAAACTAAAGTCTTCCCTATCTTAAAGGACAAACATTTTGTCATCTTGTGTCTTTGGACAGGATGCTCATTTGATGTAAATGGCTTTGGCTTCATCTCAGATCCGATGCTTCCAGAACAAAATGGCTGAACAGCACTGGCCAGAAGATAATGCATTACACTGGTGTATTTCCTGACAATTATGCATGAAAATTATTAAACTCCATGAACAGTATCAGAGCTACTGGCACCTGGTTAGACAGGCAAAATATACCTAAATTACATACACATAACAATAGTTTCTGTGCGGTTTTTGATTTCTTTAAAGTTCAGAGAAGTCTCCAAGTTCATGAAACCAGTCATACAAATTTTATATTAGTTTCTTTTTTTTCTTGGGGCCAAAAAAAAGAAGTCAACCTCCCCCCAAGAAACACAAGTACAGTTCCCTACTTGTTTCCCTGCACTGAAACAAACACATTTCATAAAATGAAAGCCATTCTAAAGAATTCCCTGGAGGAGATAACAGCCACACAAGGCAGCTATTACTTGTACTCACAATTGCATCAATCTTTGATCTTTATTGTTACGGTATTCTTTCTATTCTGGTACCATAAAAACGTTCCTTGTGGATTTTCCATAAATAATATATGTGCCTACACTAAAACTGCTTGGGAAAAAGAGATGCTTGCAGATCAGTGCTGCAAATAAAAGCCAAGTAGCCCTTTTATTTAAATTCATCCAGAAATGGCTGTGAAATTGCTATCTTGAGAGAGGAACAAAAATTAAGTTCTCACAATTTTCTATTTCCATGACAATCTGTAACATGCAGAAAAGATTTTATGCCATTTCCTGTTCTTACTACAACTTTCATACTAATAATTGGGAGTACAATAGAATTTTTTTATTTCCAAATATATCATATGAAATATCAGTGGCCTGTACTTTATGGAATTTCTGTTAAGATATATTTTATGCTTCTATATATTGATCTATAGTTTACCTAAAGCTTTTTGCACAGTAAAAATGAGGCAAAATAAGAATTCAGAAGGAAAGAGTGTTGTTCCTACTTAGCTTATTTTAAAATCAGGGTTAAAACATCCAGCTTAACAAAAAGATGGTGAACAATGGTACAAAAGAAGAGGAAATTGTTACTGAGCAACCTACTTACAGCTTTCTGCCAAGTAGACACAGGACTCCTAGAGTAACTAAGGTTGGAAAACACCTGCAAAATCATCGAGAAAGAACAATACCGATCTTCTTTACAAGTCATTACATTCAGCTTATTTCAAATGAATTTTAGGAAATATAAAACATAGATAATATGCATTCAAGAAGAATATTTTCTGACTTTTTCCATTTACACGCCTTTCATATTGCTCCTATAGATTGCTTGGTATTTGCAAATGTTTTAAGAGTCACAAATTATTTTGTTTCTCTTTTTGTTTGAACTTAATGATTCTTGGGTAATTGCATCTTAACATGCCCCCCTAGTTGTTCTTTATTTCTTTGGATCATATAATGCAAGCACACACAAAAATACAAGGTTAGAAAAAGGAAAAATGACAGTCTTCTGAATTTGAGCTGGAAACTTTCCATGTGAAACCTGCCATGAAAAAGTATGAACGGAAAAGCACCCATATATACTTCATTGTAACCTTTCCTGAGCCTCCAATATGTTTGGAACACAAACTGACATGATTACACTGTCCACTACTGAATGCACAGGCTGCATGGAATGTTATAGGGACTCTAATGCAAGTTGTGTTTGTGATCATTTCTGGAGCTGTTTATCACGTGCAAGTTCTTGATAGCAGTGTGCTATCTTAAATATAAAATACCTTCAACCACATCAACTAAAAGTCAGGAGCCAAGAGCAAGGTTTATAATTAATTTTCCACCTTTCCTATTCCACTGGGGATATCAAGACAAAATTATGAGAGGAAATTACAAAACTTTCACACTCCCTTTGCTTCTCCAGAGTAATCTGATTCAGTGATATGTGACTTCATTGAGAGGAACATCAAATAGCTGAAAGTTGAGATGTATAATATTAACAATACCTAAGTAAAAAAATAGGAAGAAAAATAACATTTTAGTATGAAATGTTCTGTTCTCAGGATCTTTTTCATTCTACCCAGAAGGATACGTCGATCTTGAAGATCTCTGATAGCTCATTTAATATTTCATTCTTTTCTTATCCATTAATATCAGGTAATCAGTCTCTGGAGCCCTCAGTAGGCCTGTTTTATCATTATATAGCTGTTCCAGTAGGAGGTTCTTCATTTAGGAGTGAAGAGTATGCCAACATGCAGAGAGAGAATTTGGGCCTATCTAAGTCTCCAAACAATTATTCAACTCCATAAAATTGGTGTGAACAGCATGAAGTTCTAACTACTATAACAAAGAAGGGGAGTAATTTCTAGCATAATCCAAAGGGCCGCCAAACAGCAGACAGTCCAAGCAGTAGTGTTTGGTCTACATTATTTTAAACACTGGTGGAAAACATGCTTTTTTCTCTTCACAACACTTATCCCCTCTCTCACTTCACTGAAGTGAATACAGCCCTCTTCTCAAACTGGAGCTTTTTATTAGTTTTGGCTCATAACATCCTCTCTTTTACCAGTTCTGTGGTACTTTGATCTGTGTGGCTCAGACTCATTACCTAGTCATTAAAGTAGATAAAACTGAATTCCTCCCATATTCAGGGTGCAAATCTGCAGGGTATTGCTGTAACATTAGGCATAATGGTGCAGAATTACTGCTGTAATATTTCAGCACTATGCTACAGACCTGTCACATTCAGGACATAACTTTAATGCACAACAACAAAAAAAAAGCAAACAGCAGATCCAAAAAGTTCAAGTGCAAGTGGTAGAAGGAGTGGGGTTTTTACTCTTTTAAAGGAATAAAACCTGAAAAACTGAAGTGTCAGACTGAAAGAAAACATAAAGTGCCTTCCTTTAGTTTTTTGAATTAAGCATATGGAAAGAAAATTAACTAAAAATATATAGAAAAAAAATATTTAAACTTAAATCACCATATTTTGTATCTATTAACATATACTACCTTGAATATGTTGCCTTTTATTTACAAAATATGATGCATTCAGGTTTTATTTTCAGTTCAGAGAAACAGAGGACCCAGTTTTGCTCTTGTGTTTACTGGTGCAATCTGTAACTCTATAAGAATTGCAAAAAGTGTCTATAGTAGTTACATTTCCAAAAATGGAAGTGTCACTAAAGCCAGAGGGAAATTTGATTCCCTTAAAAAAATAAAAAAAAAGAAAAAAAAAAAGTAAAAAAAAAGTTATGTATCATATCTGAATAAAAATGCCCTATTTTACCATATCCCTCTATGACTGTCTAGATACCTAATGTTTAAATATATCTGAAAGGCCATAAAAATACTTGTGTAAATTGATATAAATGTGACTTAAAAATGGATAATGATTCTATGCCATTTCAAAACTTCCATCCAGAGTTTTCTCAGTCTTATTTTACAAAAAAAATTTCCACTATAACTGCTCCTGATCCATCTATATTTTGTTTTGCCTCAGAAATTTTACACATGATATGCCATATGACATAATATTTCAGTATTCAATTTTGAACTGGACGTATCATCCTTCTATGCAAGCCTCCTTAAAGACTGCATATCCAATATATAGATTAAAAATTAGATATATTATTAGATTAATTATAAAATTATAAATTATAAAATTAGATATAATATCTAATATTCCAAAATTTACTGCAGGAACAGCAGTGGTTACTTATGGTAGGCAGACTTGGAAGATAAAGCCTCAGACACTATCTATAGAGATGATACTTCCCTGTAAGAGATTCCTGATCAGTGCATCCCTTTTATGCTTCAGCAGCACTTCTGTATACCTTATCATGCTAATAAAGTCTCATTGAGTGCAATTGACACAATTGGATATACAAAGCTGTAAAAGGACAATAGAATAAAAACTTCATTTAGTTAACTTCATAGCCAGCAGCTTGAAATTGCAATTTTTTGAAGCAGTAGGAAACAGTACATTCTTCAGAAAAGGACAGGTGACATTCATATTCAGAGCAATTTACTGATAGTCAGAATGCAATTTTCCTTTGTATGAGGATACACTCATAGTCATACCCTCTGGTTCCTTGTAACGTAACTCTAGTAAAATACGGCAAAGAAACTAGGAGAAATTAACATCCCATCATTCCATACATTGTGTTCTTGCCTGCATACATATATATATATATGCACACAAAAACTAGAGTGATGTAAAACAATGTAAAAAATCCAGGAGAAAGTAATTTTCAAAAGGGCTATGAGAAAACAGTTTTAAGGAAAAGAAAGTAAAGTAGGGGAAAAAAATAGAAGTAGAAATTCCATGAAAGGACCAAAGCCATAGTGGATTGGAAAGTTCACCTTTAATTGCACAACTTATTTGGTTCAGAGGAAAGGAAAGCAGTATGTGGTAAGATACTAATATTTTCTCTTTGAACTTATTCTATGATTAGAACCTAGTTTATAAAGACTTTTCTTTATTCTCACTTTAATTCTAAATATGTTTTTCTGACTCTAGGAAACTCGAAAAAGTGTGATCTGCTTTGCCAAAAATAGCAAGCTATTTCAAGGGTTTTTTTACCTCCTTTCTAATACATTTTGCAAGATATGAATACAATAGCTTAATAAAAAAGCAAAAGCCAATAATCTTTCTTTATTCAAGCAGTGTCACTCATACCTTTAAAAATGAAGAAAATCCTAATGATTGAGTTGGAAAGCATAGATTCATGTAACTATAAAAAAAACCATAAATAATATTCACATTTTAACTACTGAAATGATGTTTAGATAGAGTATCAGGATTTCCTTATTCTTGCTTGCTTAAAAAAAATAGCATGACTGAGACAATTATATTCCACATGTTTGCAGTTTTGAGAAGCTGAAAAGGTTTTTACTAAAATGCTTGGGGAAAAAAATACTGGTTTCCTGGTATATTAGCTTGCTGCAGAGATCAGCTGCAAAACAAGCTGTGCTCTATTGCCAATAAGGGATCTGACCTTAATCTTGCATTTTCATACAGTCAAAGGAAATCTTCCTAGGAAAAAAGTAGAGTACAGGCCTGCATTAACCTTTGAGAGCTGCATGGAGTGCTGCACCGTCACTGTCTGTCCTCTGAAAGGCACAAAGCATTGTGGCAGCATACTTTGGTTTCTAAGGTATTGTTCCTACAGTGAGTGGAGTGGTGTGTGCTGGGCTGGAGAGGAGTGGAAGAGGCCTCTGCTGAAGGGAGCAGCCTCAGCTGCTTGAACACATCCTTTGGGTGCCTGAACCTGGTGCTCCACCTTACTTTTGTTGAGCTTGTCAAGGAAGCTCAGTCAGAGAAGAGTTGTTTGGACTGGTTTTACTCTTAATTTAATTTGATCCAAGATTCAGCCTGCAACCTGCAGTAATTTAATGTCTACTACATCATCATCCATGCATGATGTCCTAACCCTCCTCTGAAAGTTTTTATCTCACTCCTGGGTTTCACAATGGACTACAAAGGGAACCCTGTAAAGCTCATCCGTTCTTTTAGTTTCATCTGAAGAGCATCTAGCACAGCAATAAACATGGAAGTCAGACTAGAGTCTTCAAGCTGTTAATTATAAAATTATCTAATTTGAAAAAAATCTGCTGTTATACCAGCTTGAAATTCATCATCAGTTAGTTTGATTTCTAAGATCCAGCTTGAAATTCATCATCAGTTAGTTTGATTTCTAAGATAACTGGCCAATCTGCAGTTGATTGTTTACAGGTGTTAAGTTTTGAAAACATAATTAGTACTTTATCATCATGGTTCATTAACAAAGTATTTTGCAAACTGAATAAAATAAAATAAATAAAATATAATATTTAAGAAATATATATTAATATTTATAATATATATAAAATAAAACATTTAAGAATTTTATATTTTTAGATAGAATATAAAACACTAACAGAGCCTCAATGTGACTAATAAGAAATATTGACACCATTAGACACCAATCAAAGAAATGAAATGTCAACTTCAAATCATAAAATAATGAAAATACCGGTAATTGAGGAAGTGCTCTAAAGCCAGGATATTCAATACTGACAGAAAAGAATTATAAGTGTAGCAAATTGCATGCAAAAGAGAAATTCTAGATCTAAGAATGGATTCTACCAGAGATTATATAACATACACTACAGGGTTAAATACAGATTTAGCTGCAGTTGATAGGGAAAAATAATGTAAAATTTTTCACTAAATTTGGCAAATAATTTTGAAGTTATTTCAAATATTGAAAGTTAAGTCATACAGAAATTAATTCTACCTGTAATATTGTGTGATATTACACAGCATCAGGAGCATGAACCCATCATGGAATTCATGAGTTTCAGAATTACATTTTTCCTACCCCTCAAATTTCCAAACTGAACAAAATAACTCCATGAGTCTTCTGTCCCTTCACTTGCAAGAGGCAGAAAAAAAAATAGCAGGGAAATGCCAATTTTCACCTTCTGCAAGTTTTAGTCGATGTCATTCAATGTAATTCTCTCCCTCTCTGAAATGCAGAGAGATACACACTGCTTACTGTAACTCATTTGTTCCTTTTTCCTATCCAGTCAGCTGCCCTAATTTCTTCCTACTTAAACTGGCATTTCTAAATCCTTAGTATACCCTTTGAGTCAAGATCTGTTAGGAAAGAATAAAGTCTAATATCCTAGTGAGAGCAAAGCCTGTTGTATTTTCCACTTAAAAGCTTCCCTTTGTGTCCCAAGGATCCCAAGTGATCCATACAAAAGTACATTATCTCTTGTCAGTGTTTTATCTCCTAGAGTTTCCTTTTAAAAGCCTTTGATTTAACTCTGTGCATTCAGGCTCAACAAGATCATACAGAAAAGTGTAGGTCGAAGAGTATTTATAATAGCAATGCAGATTGCAGTGGTTACTTAACTTTTAGTGTGTGTATGTCTAAACAGCGTTCTTCTGAAAATGTGTATCTAGAACATTTTCACCCTATGAATGAATCTTTTCTGGGTTATATTGCTATGAATCAAGGCTCATTCTTCTAAAATCTCTGGAATTACTCTGACTAAAGCAATATAAACTTAGGGTGCTGGAAATGAAAATTCCTTCTCTGATGTCTGGCTAACTGTGACCATAACAAGGATAAAAAGTATGCAGAAACACATTAATTTGATCTTCTGAGGTAGCTTGCAGAGTTAAAAGAAGTGTAACCGAAAAACAAGACACTTCTTTCAAATACCTTATCCTTCTCTGAAGACATCAGCAAGCCTGTCTTACAGCAGAAATTGGACTGTTTTAGATCATGATAATAGAAGATGTATAAAAAATATTTTACCCTAATTTCACTGAGTAATTATATATGTGAATAATATGGCATCTTATTAGACTGGTTGTCTGCCACAGTTCTGCTCAAGATTATTTTCTTTCTTTTATGAAGTCTCAGATATGAACAATAAGGCATCATGTCTCTTTTTTTTCTGTTTCCTTCAATTGGACCAGCAGTAGTGGCTATAAGTCAGGTTTTGCAAGCCTTGTGTTGGTGAAGGAACTAATCCCAGCACTATGAACTCCTCCTATGTCACAGAAATATGTAATGTGGGGCCACCCTCTCATTCACTGTCTGTCAACACTTTGTATTTAATCATGTGACTGCGAAGAGTCTTTTTAGACATGGCAAAGCCATAAGCTAAATTTGGCTTCATTTGCTTGGTCCATGCAAGTGGACTGGATCAGCTGAGAGTTCCAGTCAAGATGCAGAAATAAATGAGGGATTGCAAATAGCAGCAGAGGTCGGCATTCTCATAAAAAAGCACCAGGTCAGAATAATGATCCCATTATGGTAAAATTAATTGGAATTAGAAGCTTAAACATTAAATAGAAAAGTCTTTTTTTCACTGCAGACTTCTTAAGCTATTTCATTTTAGCTCCCTTGATTCTTTGTCACAGCTGAAAGCCCTTTGTCAGCATGGATAAGAAGAGGATGACTGTAGGGTTGAGCCCCATCTAGACTAAGGTGGCATCATTCTTATGGGATCCTCACCACCACTATTACAAACTGAAATCTTCAATGTACACCAAGGGGAATTAAACTAGAGATGCTATTTCCAGAGTCTGTTTTTTGTCACCTTACATGCTTTCATTTAAAACATGTGACAGTCCATTCTGCAGGAGACAGCTTGGCAGGTTCTTCCTAGAAAGCTCAGTGGCATCAAAGTTAATGTTGGGAAGCTTTGAAATTCCAGCCACCTGCCTGGCTTCTGATTTTTTGTGTAAATTTCCAATGTAGATATACTTTTGAAAGAACTGCAATAGGCCTATCAAACAAAGATAACAACAAAGCCTAATGATTTGAAATTTGGATCCCACTGTGGTATTATTACATTAAGCTGCATTTGAAGAGTGCTGAGAGAATGGTAATGTAAGAGAACTAAAATGGAATATAAAACAATACTTATTTTTTAATAATTTTTATATATGTTAATATTATTGGGTTTGGTTAGTGCAATAGTATATCAGAAAAAAAGTAGGTTGGCTTTTTTGCTTTTTTTGTTTGGTTGGTTGTGGGGTTTGTTAATTTTTTTTTTTTTTTTTAGTTTCTCTGTCATAGTAATGGAAGAAAAATGGAAAAGGAGATGAAATTACCATTACCTTACAGGGCTGTGACATTGGAGTGTGTCTGTCTGAGGTAAGCACATTAGCTGCTGAATGTGTAAATTGCAAGAATAATTTAGAAGCCAAAAGTGAAAACAAATGACCAAGCAAGTGATCTAATCTCTGCTGGAACACATCACCTATGTGATTTGCAGGGTCCCCTGGAAACAAAGAAGCAGATGAAGCAGGAGCAGCATTTGTGTTATCAGCAATGGAGAAAAATCAATAACAGATAAGGTCTGAGTGTCAGCAAAATAAAGGAACTTTCCATTCCTCTCTGAAACACTGACACAATTAAAACTGGGAAAGCCAGGGGTCTCATTACAGTGAGAGGTTCCCTGAGCTGGACACATTTAATATTTAGTTATTATCATACATAGCTTTAAGGCTGATAAAACTTAACTACAATTCTAAACTATTTGAGGTAATAGCCTAAAAAATAGTTTACATTTATAAATCTCTCTTTTTTGAAGAGAGAGCTGTAAATGTAAAGCATTGCCATTTGTGGAGCAAATCAGAGATGGGAGACACACTTGTGTCTCGTAGACCCTGAGAAACTATGGAATCCAGAAATAGGCTTATTTAGGACACAAACTGTTCTCCCTTAAAGCAGTGTAGTTGCTTCTCTAAGTGCTGCTGCAATATGAATTGCAGAGTGTAATTAATTGGATTTCACAGTCTGCTAGAACTGTGGGCAGCTACTGCTTTGAGCAGCAGGAAACCTTTCTCATGGACATGGAGCTCCCAGGTGGCACCAAGAATCTCATTTTGAGATGCAGAAAACTTTCAGTTTCAGTGAAAGATGAAGTACAGGTCAATGAAAAATCAATCGATTTTTTAAAGATTTTGAACTGGAAAAATGCCTCAAAGTAAGACAGGTAATGGTTCACATGGGTATTTTGAAGAAACAGAATCTGTTGTTTTGTTTGGTCCTAGGTATGCTGGAGGCACTGGCAAATAAACGTGCTATTTTTGCTTTATGCAATGAAAAACCATTGCATATTTGAACACTGTACACCGTTGCTTTCCTCCTTTTTCTTTTTGACAAACCTAAAAGAAAATAACAGGCAGAGCAATGGGCTTTAAAAGAAAATACTTACTACACATTTATCTTTCAGCAATGTCCAGAGTCACTACATTTTCCATGTAATTGGAACTGGAGGTGTTTGTGGTAATAGATAAGGAAAATATTGACTTTCTAATTGTTTGTTGTGGTTTTTTTGCTTTTATGTGGAAGACTCAGAGGTTTACAGTGTATTTCCAATTAATGTTGTCTTGTCATGACTAACAGTCTCAGCTTTAAACCTGTGCATCCAGGAAGGATTACAACCACAAAATAGAGTTTGTTGTTTGTACAAGATACTGAAGAAGAATGGAAAGGGGAATTCAAGTCAGTAATAGTGAAACAGAATCTGAAATTAGCTGAAGATTACCCAGGGATAAAAAAACAATCCCAAAACAGAAATGCAGCAAGTACTACATTTGTCTTAGCAAGAGTCAACGTGCTAACGAGGTTGAGAGATGGAACTATACCTAATGGCAGAACCCAGGACAGATTAATATCAAGCCTGAAATAAACCCTCTGTGAAGAGCCAAAGAATCTAGTACTGAAGAGATCAAACAAAGTACCATCATATGGAATGACAAAGAAAAGGGGTTTACAGTTTTAAAGAGGATATGCTGTTAGAATAATAGCTTACTTAAGTTCACCACACTGGAACCTGCCATTTTTTGACCCTGAAAATGAGAAGTATATTTAATCTGCTTTAGACAAAGTATATTTGTCTATAATATCCTTGCTAATTGTGCCTTGAAATCTGGCACTATCTTAACTGTTCTACTCTGTATTTTCAGAGAACTTGGAAATTCTTCCTACCTGTGTAATTTCTTTCATTGTTATGTCTAAACAGTGACAAAAAATGACCTCTGTAGAGTTTGGGTTTTTTGCAGAATTTACAGTTTCATATTCCACAGTGCTTAAGAACTCCGAAAAAAAAAAAAAAAAGTCTTTATGCAGTGGCACCTTCCAGAAATATTAGT
Organism: Chloebia gouldiae; assembly: GCA_003676055.1. Taxonomy (NCBI): domain Eukaryota; kingdom Metazoa; phylum Chordata; class Aves; order Passeriformes; family Passeridae; genus Chloebia; species Chloebia gouldiae. Next base: position 25,910,915 of record QUSF01000001.1, on the reverse strand, counting down.
GCATTGAACTCCACAATTACCCTTTACTCAGACAGCCAGAAGAGTAATGTTTTTTCAACAGCTATTTTCTTTTGTTTGGGACCAAACTCAAAACATATCAGGTGCACTGTAGCTGGTTTAGACCATCTTGTGGTAACTGTCACCTACAGAAAAGAAGAATGGTGGTTAAAATTTTCTCTTTTATTAACCAAGCTGAAAATAGTGCACCTGTATTCTCCACCCCCGCCACATGACTAACTTTTTGTGTTAGATCCTGTCCCACTGTTTGTGTGTTCACACACAACCTGTGATATGGAAACATGAGCTTGGTGCTTATTTTTTAATTTTTATCTGGCCCAAAAGTTGCTTTCAGCACCTTTTTTGGCAGGAAACTTTAATTACTATCAATCATTGGCGTAAATCCAAAATATAAAATAAACTGGATTAAGATTTGAGTGGCTAGAGTAGCTAGAGTTAGGGCACATTATTGCTTTCTGGAAACAGGATATAAATGTTAAGCACCCCATAGGGAAAAAAGAAGAGCAAATAGATCCCATAAAATATATATTCATAAGTACCCCCTTGAATGAATCCTTTATATCTGGTGTAAGGAAGCCAGGCCACAGCACCCATTTTCACAGTTTGTGTTGTCGTTTTCTTTTCTCTAAATTAGCAGATCATTTCCAAAGTTGGTTGTCAGCTATCTGTCCTTGTATGTGTAAAAGTGGTATGAAAAGAAAGCTTGACAGTAGTGCTGAAGAAAATGTGCCTACATATGTTGCTAATTATGCTTTGATTATGAGGCTTTCACCACAATTATTATTGAGGCCCCAGGAACACCTGCAAACATAAGACAGCTCAAACATTTCCTAATAGAGCTTACACTTCAAATTTATTGACTTCAGGATGACTTCAGTGGATGTACTCATAAGTGGTGCAAATCAGTTAAAAGGACCCAAGAAGTAAGACTCCAGTTCATGGACTTTCTTTTATCCTTTTTACTTTCCCATCAGTGCTTAATGTTAGAGCTCACAGTTACATTAAATGATCATCTCTTGTTTCCTGGATGCAATTTTTGTCCTTCATCACAAAGTGAGCATTTTATGAAGCTTATAATGGCACAAATAATATTCTGATGTTTGTTGATAAGAAAATTAAAGTAATGGTACAATGACTTTTACAAATCAAGAAACAGATGTACTGATACAATTATAAATCAAATTACCTCTTCGCAAGCAAATGTAAAATGTTCATACTTCATATGAACAAGTACTTAATGTGTTCACTCAGAATATCTGAGCAGTAAACTGATACGTGTTTTTATTACAGTTATAGGAAATTAAAGGCACTTTTTGAAAAAAGGAAAAAACAAACCACAATGGCATGTGTGAAATTTTCCTAACCAAAAATACAAGAACAATGGAAGAAAATAAGGCAGGATACTCTGAGTTTGTTTCATGCACTGGATTGCATCACTGCTTTACTGAAATTTGTGTTTCTAATCCTTTCATTGTTTTTTGTTGTTATACTGGATGCATCATCTCTGAACTCGTATGCTTCAAAGGAAATGCAGGCATGAAATGTTGTATAGATAACATCTTAAAATTTAAATTACTAGTTACACTGCAGAGAAACATGTTCCAGTGGTTCAGCTGAGGTTGGGTTAAGTGGTTCCCAGTGTTGCAACATCAGTCCATTTATCCCAGCCCATATCCTCATCTGAGGTGTTATATTTTGCTGAGGGAAATCATTGTCATTATTACAAAATTCTGTAGACTCATTTGTCTATATGAATGATATAAATTCAAAGAGAAATAATACAAAAAATCACAGCTGCTTTGGCAAACACCTGCCATGAAATAAGTGATAATTTTCTAAAATTTTTTTTTTTTTTAGACAGAGAGCATGCTACCTAAACTTGGTATAACAGCCTTTTTGATGGATCATTGACCATACATCAGATGAAAATGTGTGTTACTTATGGCATTTTGAATCCCAAGTATGAATCTCATACTGAACTACCTTTTAGATACTTTAAGACTTAATTATCATACCTTTCTGAAGCATTTGTCCATGAATAGAAAAAAACACAAAATTAGTACAATATGATTTTATATCATTTACAGCTGCATTTAACAACATGAATGGAAGAAGAAAGCAAAATACTAAGATTATTGATACTGTTCATATACATAAATTATCATATTTCAGAAATAAATAAATGGCTAAACTGCAAATATTAATACAGTATAAACTCTCACTAAGGCAAACCATGTATTTTGTCTTCCAAAGAATGCAATTTGCCTTCATGAACACTAGCAGGGGCTTGAGGAAGCAAGAGAAAGAACACAGTGATCTCCTCCTGGGTACATCCCGCTGGTTAACCAGTGGGATGTACTAACTGCTTTAGTACTTCCTGGACAAAATAATCACATATGTGTGGGATTTACTGAGGCTGAGAAAGGAAGTTTCTAATTGTTATCATAAACTATTTTTTTTCCTGCTTCCCTTTCTGGCCACAGGGCAGCTGTTATGTATTGTTTATGTAGAAATACATCTGGGATCAGAATGCCAGAGGATAAAGTGGGTTGGGGAAGAGATTGAAGTACCTTCTAAGAATTTGGTTAAATAAAGCCCTCAATTTAAAAAAAAAAAAAAGGTCTAACCACACATTTTTGACAGTATTATGCATAAAACCTTGTGGAGGTAAAAAGCTACTTGGGAACATTTCTTTCACAGATAAAAAACACTGGAAATAGATATCATATATTTTTGGTGGATATATGGTTGTTAATTATTTGCACTCCCTGACATGGAAGGGCTGGTTTCAGTTAATTGTCAATAATTTTTTATGACATTGAGGTAGCCTAAAAAGAAAAATGCAGATTCTATTGTATAAGAAATTTGTTCTTCCCCAGAAAGAGGCATTCTGCATTCAGAGAGGAAGCTGAATTCAAGGATCTTTGAGAAACAAAATATTAAAGATACAATTTTGTACCCCAAACTACCTTGCAATTGTGAATAATAATAGTAGTAAAAAAAAAAAAGGAAACAAAACAATCTAAAAAGTCTAAACAATATAGGTTCAATTACTTGTACTGTTCTGCAAAGATAACAAAACCTGGCAAAGAGTCTTGGAAATTATTCTGCAGAGAGTGAAATATGATCCTCCTTCTCTGTTGTTTATCAAATTTACAAGCTGCTGGAGAGCGAATACCAAGACAAGACTGTCCAAAACTATCATTCAATAGAGAGGTTCTGAAAATCAATAAAGAGAATTAGGAGAATGCATATATATAAAGAAAGATTGAAATGAAAGTGTTTAGACAGCTTCTTGAGAGCATGGATTTTTAAATCAGGCACTTTTCTTGATACAATCTGATTTCAGAGTCAACACCCTTCTAAGTGGCTTAAAATATTTTGCCCTTTCTGTAAGCCTAAGAAGTCCTCAAAGGATTATGAAAATCTAAATTCTATTTATTCTGACCAAATGTTTGAGGAACAGGAGGTGGGCAAAAGTTAAAATCCTAGATGTGACATTTATCTCTTGACACTTGTTTTGAGAACAACTTTGAGGGTTAAATCAAATTCTGAATGTCTTATCTTTCCATTTTAAGATGAGTCAAAGTGACACATTTAAATTTGGAATAGGAATAATTCTAGATGAAAAAAAAATTCCCTATAGTCATTAATAGCTGACCAGAATAAGTTAGAGTGTTATTTTCCAGGAAAAGATCACACTGGAGACCAGGATTCTATAGAAAAGATTTCCCTCTATGTCAGGATTTATGCCAGGGACATGAAGAGAATTTTAATTATAGATACCAAAAGCAAATAAAAACTTAAAATAAATCAATCTAATTTCAGATGCTTCAGAAGCAAATTCTCTGAATCTAGCCTTCCTCTGAAGTGTAAAGTATTGTACCTGAAAGTCTCAAAACAAATTACAAATATTCCATTTGAAAAATTAGTAGGAACTGTTTGGATTTTTCTTATAGTTTCATTAATATTTAGCCTGTTAGAAACCAATATGAATTTATTGTTAACTTCTGTAGGAATATATCTTTCAATCACATTTCACAAATCCTTGCCTTATCATGCCATTGTCTGCCACCGTCTGTGGTTTTGTTCCCGCCTTTGCACCAGAATTCAGGGGTTGACTCAGATAGGCACTGTGCACAGCCATACAAAATAATTCAAGTAATGTATGATATTCCTCCACAGGTGCTAAATTACTATATTCAGTTTTATTCAATTAAACATGGGAACTAAAACATTCCCTCTAACACATGCTGCTCATTGCCAGTTTAGAATTATAGATGATAAAATGTTTCCAGGGAGTTTCCTGTATCCATTCTCTGAGATTTTCTGATCTAAAGCTCTTGTGATAGACTGATTCTATGTACATCTTCTGGATGTGTGAATTTGACATAATTTTATAATCTCTTATGTATTCTAGATGAACTGATATTTGTATTATATATGAACTGATCTTTCGTAACCTTGTGTATCAAACTGACTTTAACCCCAGTGTGTCCCTGGGATGTCCACAACCTTGAAAGAAACCTACTTTGGCCTAGAAAATTCTCTCAAGCTGTGATGGCCATGGTATGAGTTGCCCAAAACAAGAGAACCTCCACTACACCTTCAGCACGGATAACTTTCTTCTTTGTACTAGCTGTGGAGCAAGAGGAAAATGCAGTTACTTGGGTCACCTTGGGATAGCAATTACAATGTAAAGTCTGGCTGTAACACTCTCTAGAGATGAAGAAGAAATAGAACATTTTTTTCTTCCTTGTGTCATTTGGAAGTGATCATTTTTGTCACGATTATCTGACACAAAGGTTACAGAGAATACCCTCAGTGATCTGGGGAGAAAGTCATAAAAGGCTTTTGCTTTGTGCTGAATTTTATTCCCTAAGTTCTCAGCAAGCATGTATGAGATACATTTCTAGTTTGAGAATGAGTATTCCAGGAACACTTTAGGGAAGACTAAAATTTGTTGGTGGAATCATGAAGAGCCATGGTAACTTTGAAATGACATATGAGCAGGATGCTTTCTCTATGGCTACAGTCTATCCATATACTCACTTGGAGGGTATGTTTTCCCTTCTAAACTTTCCTTAACATTTAGGAAAGATTTGGGAAAAATAGGAAAAATCAAATCTTCATCCACATATTTCTTTATTCCAAGAATTTCCAAAGGACTTGCCCTATTGATACTACCTGATTCATCTGTCAATTCCTTCAGAGACATTTGGTCCCTAAAATGATTTTAAAAAATTTAGCCAGCATAAGCAAAGAAAGCATAAATGGTAAAAGGGAGCTAAGGATAAATTTTCTCCTCTATTCCTTCCCTTGTACTGGAGTGAGCTGCTAGATTCTAAAGTTCTTTGATGATATTTAAATTTGTACCAAGGATTGGCCTCTCACCTATACATCTAAGGAGTATTTCTGAAATCTAACCACAGCTTCTACATTTCAAGAAATGTTTGTCCCCAGGAAATACCTGAAGTGTAAAAGATGCAAGGCTGCTGTTTGCTTTGATTTTGACTTTGCTCTGTTATAAGTTCCAAGTGTTTCTCTTTGAGTGTTTTGTTTCCTTTGCTTTTAAAAGTGAAATGTGAGAAGTAGTTGGGATTCTTTTTTTGGTTTTAGAATGTAAACTCTCAGTCCAAACTTTGAAAGAATTCCTGTGAAGCTGTAGCTAAGTTATGTTCCATGATGATGAAATAATGTATTCTGTGTCCACAGCTGACATTTGTAGAGACATAAAACTTACCCCTTTTGGTGCAACTGAGAGCTTTCTTTGCCTACAATACTCTGACTCTAGGAAAAGGACTCTTTTCCTGTATTTCCTGTGTGTCTTATGTGGCCTTGATTGCATAACATCTTTACCTTTATTGTTTATTTTATATACCAAGAGTAATAGAACCGGATTTGTGTTTTAATATATATATTATTAGAGTATGTAGTTACAAGAAAAAAAACACTACTATTATGCAAATCACAAATAGAGTCATAATACTCCTATTAAAGCTCTTAAAAGACAAGTCATTGACTGTTTAAATGTATTAAAACCCTGACAATAAACATATAATCTAGTTTACTAAACAACTTTCATTTTTAGGCCATCAGAGACTGGAAGCAAACATAAGATACCATAAAAAATCTTCTAAAAAAATCTTTTTCAGTGAGTTTCCTAATCACTCCCCTTATTATTATCACCAGAAAATTCCACTGGCAGCACAAAAATTGTCCCTAGAACAACAGACTGGAACCTTTATTTGAAAATTAGGAATAATATAAGGATTACATGGGCAACTTAAGCATATATATCTATAAAAATAATCCTTTTATGAAAGAACATTATAAAAAAATTGCCAAAAATACATTAACTTATTCAGCTTCTGTTAAAAGAAGTTAAACTAGGCATGAAAAACCTATTAAAAAATTTACAAAGTCCTACTTTAAGTCCTATTATTATCTATTACAGCCAGTCTAATAATTTATACAACTTCCATGTCATTTTATACCCTGGATGTTTAGGTTTTTATTGGTACTAACTGTTTTCTGTGCCCACACCCTTATCTGAGATAGCCTTTTATATTGAGTTTTGCTTCAGAAGAGGAGCCTTGTTCAGCAGCTGCAGTCTTCAGGTTGGGAGATGGCTGCCTGTATCCTCAATGCTTCTTTTTTTAATACCCGATTAAATTAAAATACCTGATTCAATTCAATACCTGATTATACTAATCAGGTAATAATTAGCTATCTGCAGTTAGAAGATACATAAATATAAGTTTGTGGGTTTTTTTTTTGTTTGGACATTTTACAAACTGCTTAGTTTAGTTGTCAGTATGGATAGACTCATACTGGTGAAATAGACAGGGCCAGACCACATGTACCAGCAGTGGGAAGTTATTATCATACAGGTAAAACATCAGGAAAAAAATCCCCTGAGAAAGTCTTGGTCCATGCCAGACAGTTTGCTCAAACACAGTGCCCAGGTATGAACTGGAAGTAGCTTATTCAGTTTATTTAAAATTATATTTTGGCCAATAATTTGCAGTAGTGACCACAATTTTTATCACCACCTCCTTGATCTTTACCTCAAATTCCTGAATAAAGAATTACAGCTAGCACATCTTCCTGTTTTAAATCCAACTGGTGTCTGAAAAAGATTGATTTTAATGTCATTCAGGATGCTAAAACTTGTACCAGAAAATCTGTTTAGAAAAAAGCTCACTACTAGTCATCTTCAGATTTTTCTTCAACCACATCTGAATTTCAACAATAATCTTATTTTATATTTGAAAATCTCTTTTAGTTACTTTTTCATATCTTAAGGTAGATACTATTTCAAATTAATGGTTAGACTTTGCTTCTGTTTAATATCTAAAAATGTATTTCAAGACATTCTTTTTTATGAAAATCATTATTTGATATATGCCTAGGAAAAAGGAATATTTATTGAATATATTCTCTGATATAAAATTATTTTCATTTTATTTCTTTACTGTGGCACCTCAGCTCACTAATGTGTGTTTGCAAAACATAACAATCAGATGAACTGAGATCTTGTCTTTTACAGCAGACTAAACCTGGCTCTCACTCTGAATGCTTCCAGATATTAATGTGGATTCTGAGTGGAAGAGCAACCTTTCAGTTTAATTTTGTGGGTCTTTAATTTGGGGATATGTGTTGAATTCATATCTAGCTAGCTTTAAATTCATATGTAAAAATTATTTAATTTAATATTTTTTCAGAGATTTTCTACTCTTTTTGTAGATATTAGTATAAAAAACCCCAAAGCTAATTATTTTTTAAAGGGATGCAAATGAGATATCTGCTATTTCAATACTCAGATGTTCACTTCTCCTGAGTTTCACTCAGAAATCCAAAACTCAAAACAAAAACAGAAAGTTCAAAATGGAAATGTAACGTATGGAATCTCATGGACTAAGCAGTCTGACAAAGACAGGGCTCTTTATATGATAATGTAATCTAATGCCATACTAAGGAATAACTCTGATATACAGATTTTATTCTGTTTCACCCCATGACACACAATGACCATGGGAATTTTTAAACTACTTAGAAGGAATGCAACAAAAAATGGTTAAAAGGGTTTACATTGTGATGTGAAGGATTAAGCAGAGATTTCACTCTATTCCTTTTTTCCATTCACTGATACTTTTCTAAAAAGATCCTTACCCTGCTTGACAGTCTTATAGATGGTATGAGTGTCTGCAATTACTATCCCTTCTTGGAAAGAAAAGGAAATTTATTGTGAAGGGCTTGAGCTGTTGTTCTTCTTGGAATTCTGTTCTGTTTCCTAAAAACAAACAGAGAAAGGAAACAGAAGTGTGCATTTAAAAAATGGGGGGAGGAGAGGAAGCATAAACAGCTTATGGTCTGGATTCTTACCTGCATGGTTGCTGCATAAACAAAAAAATTAACAAAAAAATAAAAAACGAAAAGAAAAAGAAATAGCATGTGGTTTTATCATCTGCTTCAAGATCTGGCAAAAATGCATGAATGTCAAAGCATTTAAGATACTGCTTTCAACTTCTTCTCTGGTCACAGGCTCACAGCAGTGCTGCCAAAAATCTGTCTTGGCTGGCAAAGTCAGGCTGTTTTCAAACAGCAAGAAGGATTTAGATAAGAAAGAAACAACTGAATGCAGAAGAGAAAAAAATATATTAGAATGTGTGTAAATGAGAAAAATAGTAATAAAAAGAATGAAGTCATAATTCTAATCAAAATGCCCAAGATAATTCTGAGGGCTTAACCAAGGCAAATAGAGGTTTCATAATCCTTTGGTTCCCTTTCAATTTATTTTCAAATATCAGGATTGCGGAGGCTCATAATTGGGGAGAACTGTTGTCATGCTGGGGGGGCGCTGAGAAGTTACTGGCATGTAGCTGGCATGCCTACCTCTTCCTATACATTAAATATTCAGAAATTGGTCAAACTCTAGGTCATGAAAGATTTTACAGAATAGCCCAGTTCCTTCATTCTTTTGTTTACTGTTAAAGGTTAAAATCTAGACTGTCTGGTTTGTCAGCTTCATTTACTAATATTGGACATTATAAATTATCCATGGAACTATCTGATTAATTCAGTGTTTTATGGACACCAACAATTTTGTCTTTCAAAAAAAACCCAACCCAAACCAAACCAAACAATACCAAACCAAAAAAAAAAAAAACAACCAAAAACCACAAGCAAGCTAACACAGTAAGAAAGAATACATTTAAAGTTTTTACACTGAGAAATTCAGAATATATATCTAAAACAGAAATTAGGCCAAGCTCTTTACTTTCAAAGTACTTTACTCTGAATAGATTTTGCTTTGGTGATAGAAACAGAATATTGGACAATTCTGCCTGTATTTAATGTTTTATAAATAAGTTTTTTACATCTGTAGTCATCACTTTCAAAAAGGCGATGACAGTAAGGGAATAAATCAGGAATGCATCATTAACTATGATAATAGAGTCACCAACATAAATAGCTATTAAAACATATTTTGTGTTGCTGGTAGAGTCCTGTATATTTCTAGTGCAGAAAAAAAAATAATCCCCTTAAAATTCAGAGGAGCATTTTCAGGACCTAAAGGAAAAGCCATTATATGGGGCAGGTCACTTGACACGTTTCCCTTTTTTCAGATAGCCATTTATTACTAGAAAATGACTATTAAAAACCTGCAGTACCTTGTGGCAGGCCCTATCTTTTAAATTATTTTCCATCAATGAAATCACAGAAGCTAACATGGAGGCTCTTAGAGAACTTAAGGATAAGTATCAATAACATAGGGAATCCCCTGGAAAAGCAAGGAATTCAATATGGTCTTTTCTTAACTCTTTCCATCCATAGGAGGAGGAAGTTATTTGTAACAGTAAGCCTACAATTAAAAAAAAATTATTGCATCATTATGCAATATCAAAGCTGCCAATTAAACCTGGGATAAAACTGTAAGGTAATGTCGACTTCCTGAAATGGTCCATGATCTGAATAAAAAACTTGCTTTATAAACACAAGTGGAAAGTGCCAGAAATGTATAGGTTGCCTGCTGGAGTACTGCTGATTTGGTGGAAAACTGCTCCAAAGAATGAGCTAAAATGTTTAAAGTAATCTAAGATGCAAATGTAATGCATTGCTCCAGGAGCTCTATAATTGTTTCTCAGTTTGGCAGTTCACTGAACTGTACTGAGTGTTAGTCAGAAAATGAACAGATCTATTTTAACTTCAAGCAGATCTCAATGGCTGCAACTGGCAGAGACATGATTCTTAGCAGTTGGAGATGACATCCTCCTTCCCTGCTTCAGTAAAGCAGAAAGGGTTTGTAAAATAAAAGTAGACTTTAATCTATGCATCAGATAGGTAAACAGAAATTATGGGCAAAGTTTTAAGCTAGACAAAATGTGTAAACAATGACTTACAATAAAACCTGGCTAGTTAATACTAAGAAAAACCCTATATTTTAAACACAGAGGTTAAGATTTTTAAAGTGCAGAATTTCACTATTCTTCCCGTCAAACAACAACAAAAGAGATGAAATGCAGACATTTTCCATTAACACAACAATAATGAAATAATCAGAATAATCAGTAATCTTTGTATTTTTACAAATTTTCTGATAGCTTTATCATTTTCATCCATACTTATGAAACTGGTGCAAATTGTAACTGTATACAATACTAATGTATATAAAGACATTGTCATGAATCTCACAAAACATCCATCCTGGTGAAAATATACCACTTTTAACAGCTACTGTATGCAACTCCAATTATATTGGAAATACAATTAATTTAATTGATACCATTAGCACATTCTCTCTTAAGTGTTTCTTAAAAATCTCTGTTTGGCATATCATTAAATCTAGATATTTTCATTTTATAATAGCATGTAACCAAGTAACAGACTGCCAGGTCAGTTTTCTTCACAGTGGGAGTCACAGAATAACAAAGGACTAGATTTACAATTATGAAGGGGAAAATCAACATCAAAGATGGAATCATTAGAAAAAATTAGTATACATAATATTACATACACAGAAATCCAACATTGAGTTTGATAAGAGCTACTTATAATGAAAGACATTATTTTTCAGCTTTAAAAAATTTCTTTAATACTCTGTAGAGAAATTAAAATGGCAAGTTTATGTAATAAATATTTCATGCAAAGATCACATATTTTATACAATTTTCCAAACATTTTAATATTTACTCTGATTAGTAAAGAGTATTATAGCTGTCGTATTCCCTAGATTCCTATGAAACCAATTTTATAGAAAATAACAGTTTCTGAGTTTCATCAATTTTTTTGGTCAGAAAAATATGAAAAAAATACTTAGCAGTATTCATACTCTAAATTTTGCTTACATTGACAAAATCCTACTAAAAAAGATTGAAAAGACACTATAGGATTTCATGTATGTGGAAATGTACTAAATATCTGTCCTGACTGTGGTGCAGTTGGCTAATACCCCAAGAGATTTGGTTTTTTTTTTTATTTAAAGTAGATGCAGCAGAAGCGTGAAGTCTTGCAGTGAGACTGGGGTAAAATATGTAGAAAAGAGAGGATCAGCTGCTTCACCTGGAATATTTTTTACCCTCATTTTTTTTACACTTCATTTTGACTTCACTGGACCTTCCATTTCTGACTGAACATTCCAGGTAGTAACAGGCACTTAATTATGTATGCTGGCAACACCAGCTAGCCTGAGCACTGAGATATATGTCTTTATAGACATTATATATGGTGGCTCACTTTCAAGTTACTAGTGTATTTCTGAATCCCATTTTTAAAATTTGTGTTAACTTTTTTATCTTGAAAATATTCAGGCAAGAGAGGTTTTATACTAGATATAGGAGATACTCTTTTCTATAGTGGGGTGGGAGAACTTATTCCACAGAGACAATTAAATGAGCCAGAGAAAGATCTGGCTGTCATTTTTACAGATAGGACAACATATAAACTCTCACATTTAATTGGTGTGAATGTGACAAGAGAAAACTGAACATAAGGTCTCTAGACAGCCAATAAATCTGGCTTGTGTCTTTCTCCCTCAATCAAAGACAGAAACTGGCTATTTTTATATCTTGGGTTCATGTACAATTCCCTGTGTGTGTGTGTGTGTGTGCACGCAAAAGAGGGCAGGAAGAAAGCTTTTTAACAGGACAAAAATGCCATAAGCTTTCTTGTTTTCCTCTAATATCTAAAATATTCTTCAATCTATAGTCCTTCTGCATGGGTCAAAACTGCTTTTTTTATTTTGTATGATTTTTTAAAGTCTCCTCCTGTTCTAGGTCAGAAAAGTCAGAAACTTATCATCCCACAGACTCTTCATTATTCATTTTTCTCCCATGTTAAGCAGTGTACATATCTAAGACAATATATGGTCTCTATAGGAGCATATCATGCACAGAACAGCAAATGAAGGCACATACACAAAGACCATGTTGCCCAAGGTCAAGGAGTGGTATTTTCTGACAGAGGAAGATAAAAAACCCAGCTGTCCTACATTCCAGGACAGTATTAGGACACTGCAAGTATCACTTCTTTATCTGATAAGGCCATGATAAAATGTAAGGAAGACTAGGAACAGAGGAAATGCTGAATTTCTGCTTGTTTTCATAGCCTTTTTTCTGAGACTTTTCAAAGCAGCTCATATAAATCATGTTCATGACTAAAAATGCCCACTAGGTCAATTCCTTTTGATTCATGGTCTGTCCACTCCAAAAATACCCCATGAGAATGTGTCATATTTCCTGTGTATAAAGTAGCCTATGTGGGGCATAGTCTGCAAACACCACAAGATCTGCTTTATTCAGCAAGGATGACTCCTCCAGCAATCAATGTAGAGTAGTGTAAGGGATAGAAAAAACTCAAGATCTCCAATTCAGTCATGGGGAATAAAATCTGCAGATGTAGCACTGCTAGTATTATGTCATATAGTACTCTGTAGAGCTCCAAAAGAAAAGTGTCCTCCATAAATTTGCATTTTATCTCAGCTTAATATACACCAGCTGAAACCTGTGGGCTGACTCTTGGAAGTTTAGTATTAATGTAGAAATGAATTTTCAATTTTTTGCTTTGATCTTGTTCTCTTAGGTTCTGATTTGTGTTCTTCCATTCAAATTTCTAATTTATTCCTGTGGAATGAAATGCCAATGAAAGGATTTGGAAACTGAGGCAATAACAAACAGAGCTTACTCTAGAGATCAGAAAATTTCTGTTCAGGATCATGTAGGGAATGGCATAAGATACCCTGTGCATAAATTTTGCAAACAAAATGACCTTTGAATATGCTTAGACTTCTGGATAGCTATATTTTACATATTTCAAAATAAATAAATGTCAATAATTCATAAGGAATAGAAGCAATTCATGTTCATCTTCTATTAATTATTTAGGTTTGCAATCTTCATTTAAAGCATTTCTAACTATCCTTTCTGTGAGCTAAACAGTACTTTTGAAAAATGAGCCTTGAACAAACACAGTAATTTTCTTAATATTCTTTTATTCCACATGAACTCCTAATTCATGTGATGAATGAGAAGTTTTGTAGTGTTAAAAATGTGAGGTAATAACTGTGAATACATGCTAATATCTTTCTGTTCAATATTAATATCTGCAGCAACCATTTCATAAACTACAAAAGCTACAAGGCAGAACTTAGTTCAAATTAGTAATTGAGCAAAACAAGAAATACTGCTTTTCAGAAGTCTTTGACTTAACTTTTTCACCACAGAAAAGGATCTCAATCTGAGTGATATAATATAGTAAGCATGGTTAAATCTATTGTTTCTTCACTATCCTGACAACAAGGAGGTCACTTGTGTGACTTGTGTAGCCCTGCAATTCCACTTTTTTCTGCTCATGGATAACCATGAAAAACAGATGGAGAAAATGCTTCTTACTGTGGACAGAATAAAAACTTTAGCCTTTGTATTCTCCTTAGAATGATGGAAGTTCTTGTGAATTAGGCAGATGTTCTTGTCTTGGATAATTTTCTCATACATCAAATAGCAAATTTAACTCTCCTGCCAGGGGCAGATTATTAAGAACAGGAGTTGCAGCAATATGATTTTATGATATAGTCATCATCATGTCTGGGTGCTATATAACAGAATTATTATGGAATACTGACATATATTTGGTTATCCTTGGGAATGGTAAAAGAAATTTATTTAAACTTTTACTTACACACTGTCATGCTTTTAAATCAATGCCCTCTTATCACATCTAGAGTCTTCTGAAGAAGTGAAACTGCTTGTAAAAAATAAGCACAGGATGTTCACAATAAATTATTAGAAACCCTCCAAAAAGTTCAGATATTTCTCAGCAAGTGTTTGTGTGAAACTAGACATTTGGCCTAAGTTTCCAAGAATGGAAGAAGTTATAATTAAAAAAAAAAAAAAAAAAAAGCTAGAAACTAGAGCAAGTGAACAAAAAGAAGTGCTTCTAGTGCTTCAATCCAGTGCTGTCGAGAAGCCCCAGAGACAGAAAGGAATAGGCTGACATAATTTATGTATTTAATATTTTCCCATTGATAATGTATTCTGTGGCAGCATGTGCAGTATCAATAAGCAGAAAAGTATCTAAAATCCATATTATCTCCACAGAGGATTTACTTATGAGGTCTCACCAATAGCAATAAAGGTATTTTTCTTTTCAATTACTTGGTAGCATTTACTTTTAGTCTTTAGCTTGCGGGTTTCTTCTTTTCACATGTGCTTGATAATGTGATGTCTCTGCAAGTGCAAATTAATAAAGTTTAACTGTATTTTGTTGCTTTGTTGCTTTTGTTCCACACCAATTTTATGTTCTACCTCTGATCCCATAATGAGAAAATTAGTGTATCTAATTTACTTAGTTTAATAATATTCTTTTTATGTTGGCACCTCAGAACACTTTATTAAACACAAAAAGCAAGATTAAGATAAATTATGGGCAGATGAAAAATCCTAACAGAAGATTTGGCCTTGATATCCTAGTGAGTCCATCATCTAAGCTGCAAGTTTTACATTAAAAGCAGTGAAGAAAGTTTTCTAATCCAAGGACTAAGATTGAAAAGTAAGAAGATATCTCGAAGCTGAGCTACTGTTTCAGCGTGACAAAATCAGTATAATGCAAATTTTAAGCAAAATTATTCCAAGAGGGTAAACAATTTTTTAAAAATTGTTCTAGCTTTTCATCAAAATGTAGGAATGACATGTATTTTAACGATTTTATTTTAAAAAGCTAAATTTACATCAATAGAAGCAATGTCTAAAAAAAACTCATTAGAAGCAATAAAAACATTCTTTATATCTTTAATAGTTTTATCTTATCACTGAGTAATTTGAGATTTTTGATACAGACTGTTGCAAAAAGATGACTGATGAAAAGTTAATAATGTATCTTTACAAGATGATAGGTCCCCCAAAAGATAACCTCCCTGCACACTAATTGCATTTCAGGTCATTTTGTTCAGTTTTACTTGGTGGATTTTAATGAACACAGATTTCATGTTCAGCAGGACTCAAATAGTTATGGAGAATGGTTTTGAAGAGAGATTAAATCTCAGAACTAGGATTTTCAAATCCTTGAGGAACCAGATGCTCCAGATGTTGTTAGGTGAGAGGCAGATTACAGATCCTGAATTTACATACTGAATTCAGGATATTGCTGACATCCAAAACATCTAAAGTTTTGGAATGTCTCAAATCATGACAGAACTGTAGTCAAAGCAACACAGTAACACCTGGTCTCACTCCATATACAGGTCTGGCAGTAAAGTGAATTAGAGGGTAAAATGGACATTTCTTTTGCAATGCAATTGTTCAAGTGCAGGCACAAGATACCAGGAAAAACCAAATCCAGTTTGTACTCAAAAGTGATGAATGTTAGCAGTTTTCAAACTTTCAAGATATATGAGTCATTACGTGATATTACTTATGCTGGACCACAGACCTGTAGTTGCTTTATGGAGACAGAGAAAGGCAGTCAGAAGTTCTGATCATTTCTTGGCTCCTAATTTACCTACAGGGGTATCTTTCATCTCTTAAAGATCTAAGCCTAAGAATCTGCAATCTGTTTTGAAATAGTTTTGATATGTTTCAAGAAGAATACCCATAATCACTGACTTCAAAATACCAAAAATTCAGACTAAGTTGTTACAATACTTACATTTTTTGAAAATCCTGTCCCTGAGTCATCTGCTTGTCTAGTATATATAAAGAGATAAGTGTTTTTCAGTAGCCCTGTTTTTAACAGAAGACTAAATTATATTCGCCTAATACTGCAACTGATGTTTTCTGTTTACTTAACCTAAAGGCTGCTCCAAAGCTTCCCACCTAAGTAACATGGAAGAATTCAGTGACTGAATGCAAAATAAAGTGGTGGAAAGCAAAGATCAGAAAAGTGTCATGTATCTTTTTTTTTTCTTAGAGAAATATCAATTTCTTTTAATGCTTTGAAAGACTGTCAAGCTAGTATTTTAGTAGCTGATTCATCCACTGAACCCTGGCTTTAATACTTATTCTGCCACAAAAGCCTGAAAAATCCTCATTAGCACCACTGCAACAGATCATCATACCAGGTGGCACTACTAAACAATTAAGTTCTCATTCAAAGGCTCTTATTTATAAATTATTTCATTAAAATAAAATTTTCTGTTCCAATTAAGCAAACAATAGCCATTGCCACCAATCATGTATTTTTGGAAACTAAAAAATATGTCCAACAACTACACAACTGTGAGCATTTACAAATACACAGAAATTAATTATAAAGAGGAATTAGCAGCAGAAAACACAATGTATAATAAATAGAGCATGTAAGTTTTTAATGAGTCAAGGTTTGCTGTGATTTAGTGACTGTGTATTACTGAATAAGAGGGATATTTCTTCTGCAGCACAAATAAGGCACTACAGACCAGAAATCTAATCTTCATTCAAATCAAGCTGAAACCTGGTCCTACACTTAAGTTCAAATTTTACCAAAGTATCAGTTTTCTACCACTTAGAATTATTATTCCTATGGTTGACAAATAATTGCTAGTAAACATAAGGTCTACATGCAGGATGAAAAAAGGACTTTGTCTTTATTTCAGTATCCCATATCTCCTCAAACAAAACTTTTAAAGGCATCTATGAAATCAGTGTTCATAAAGCAAGAGTGCTAGCATATTCTTACTACTTGGGTAGGGTTTATGGAGACTGGGAAGTACAAAAAGTTGGTGAAAGGTCTGGAGCATGAGGCTTATGAGGAGCAGATGAGGGAGCTGGGGTTGTTTAGCTTGAAGAAAAGGCTCAGGAGAGAGCTTATCAGTCTCTACAACTGCGTGAAAGGAGGCTGTAAACAGGTGGGGGTTGGTCTCTTCTTCCAAGCAGAAAGTGATAGGACAAGAAGCATCCATTGCACCAGGGGATGTTTTGTTTGGATGCCAATGGCATCCTGGCATGTATCAGATATAGTGTGGCCAGTATTAAGGAAGTTTTTTCGTCTGGGCACTGTACATGTACGATACTGAGGCTGCACCTCAAGTGCTGTGTCCAGTTCTGGGTCCTTCACTTCAAGTGTTGGAGCATGTCCAGCAAAAGGCAAGGAGACTGGTGAAAGGTCTGGAGATCAGGAATAATTTCTTGGTTGATAAAGATTGGAACAGACTGCCCAAGGAGGTAGTGGAGTCACCACTCCTGCAATTAGTCAAGAAATGACTGGATGTTAGTGTTATGGTATAAGTCAACAAGGTGGTGATGTATCTAATGTTGGACTTGTTGACCTTAGACATCTTTTCCATCCTAAATGATTCTGTGATATTAAGGAAAATGTATTTACCAAAAAGGTCAAGCATTGGAACAGGCTTCCTATGAAAGTGATGGAGCCACCACACCTGGAGGTATTTAAAATATGTGTAGATTATATGCTTAGGGACAGTACAATGGTGGACTCGGCAGTGCTGGGTTAACAGTTAGACTTAATAATCTCAAAGGTCTTTGCCAACATTAAAAAGTCTCTGATTCTATGTTTTTGCTTTGTCAAAAGCAAAAAGGAATAAGAGAGGAGAGTTGCTGCTACGTAGCAGATGTGTGGCACATACCTGTGTCAGCAGCATGTCTGTATTGCTCTTGGGACCAAGCAGTAGCCTTCACATGGGGCTGCCATCTCCTGTATAGGGACCACAGCTCCCTCGAGGATCTCTAGAGTGATAAATCACAGAGGGAGACCATGAGGTTTCACAATGAACATTTGACATCAGTACCAAAGGATATTTGCTGCATTAAGGTGTCTGCCGTGAGCACGGGCCTGTGCCTGCACTTGCTGTTGAGCCAACAGCAGGTGTTCAGCAGAAGGCAGCACAATCTGCCTGGCTCATAAGTATTTTTCTTGGAGGAAAAAAAAATCTTGGAAGACAGACTGCAAAGTTATCATAGGTAGGTATTTCTACTTATTAGAAAGAATGGGACTGTAGGAAATGAAAGTTAATCTGTACCAACTGAAAATGTTTCAATATAAGCATATGCTAGAAATTTATTTTAAATCATCCTGCAAAGTTAAAAAAGTCCTGTTTCAGGACTGTATAGAAGAGCACTCACTAAGAACAGGATATTTCCCCAAATTATGTAGTTTCATATTTCTGGAAAGGTTCAATCTGTTAAAAATTTCCAGGATGCCACATAGGGTGAAGCTTCAATGAAGCATTTGTTTTGTACCTCACATGTGCAGATGGTTTCTGGCAATAATCTTTGGACCAGGTAAGGGAAGATCTGGAAAAGATCCTTGCCAAGTAAAAAGAGAGTAATCTTTTTGCAGGTTAAACCCACTTACAACCTATGCACAATCCACCTTTCTCCTAGTGTTAGTTAAGCAAGTACTGGTTGCACCAGTAAACCAGTATTAGAACCAATTTATCACCAGGGAGTTGTTGGAGGATCGGAGCAGCAAGGGGAAAAAAATCCCATGATGACATTCAGTTTACTACAGAATCAGAGAAAAAAAATCCAACTCTTTTGAGAAATACCTCTTCTGAGTAAGTCAGCTGGAGGAAAAACTCTTCTGAAAAATACCTCTCCAGATATTTTTGTAAAAAAAGTGTTTGGAGGAAAAAGTAATGCAAAGCAAAAGTATATTTTTTACATAAATCTAAGAAAAATAAGCATATTGAAAAATGAGTAGCTCTAAGAAGGCATATTCTTATTAAGCCAAAAACACAGTCAAAGCTGATAAAACATTGAATGATAGTATGCATCAAAACTCAGTCTGTTATAAGTGGCCAACTGGTGTGAGCTACATATCCAGCTATATGAACTTCAATTTTATGCTTTCATTCTCATCTCTTACATGTATATTTCACGCTTGAAATTTTCTTTCTGAAAATGCCAGTTACGTTTTTCTGTCTTCATAATTATGTACTAATGGCTATGCTTTAGAAAATATCTTTAGAAATTTAACACTAAGTGAAACAAAACCATATTTTTAATGTAAATTCAGATTTTAAAAATAATTGAGTGTGTCTGATTATATGTAAGCAATGGTCATATAGAAAACAGAGTATGCCAGGAATTCTTTTACAATCAGAAAATTTTATTCAGAAAAAAAATATAGTTTTTAAGTTCTGGGTAAACTATTGAGACTATAGTTTTCACTTTTGGAAAGAACAGTTGATATTCAACAACAATGGTTTCTTGAATCTCATTTATTTTGAATACCTGACCATATAATACTACATTAAGCAAAAAGAAAAGCCATACACCTAAACCCCTACCAATTATGTATAAAGTTATTAACAAAATGCTGGCAGAATGCCTGATCTACATCACAACCCTGCAGACACCAGTGTCAATAATTGGATTTGAGTTTTAATGGCAGGTAGTCACTCATCAAATAGCTATGTCGATGCGTGATATAAAACATTTATGTACAGTTGCATTTACAATCCATACAGTGTGTTGCATCTCATTCTACATTAATGCTTCAAGACAATCTTTAAATATCATTGACATAAAAATCTCTGGTTAATTCTGATATCATGAATAAATGTACAAATGTTATTGTACATTTAGCGCATTTACCAGGCATATAAAATTTAGTATACATTGGTACTGAACTTTTATTTAGGAAAAAACAAATGAAATAAAATTGCATGTATAAATTTTCAATGGGACAGCAGGCAATGACAAGTATTATTTCCCACCACTATTGTGTCTAGTAGCCTTAGACAAACAGGCTGTTGTGTTTCATACTCTATAAAGATACAACAAAATACAACTTCCCTCCCAAGGAACTGATAACATCAGTGATACATAATATTAAAAGTGCAAATGGGAAACAGAAAAAAGAAATACAAGGGATTCATGAAAAAAACATATTGCAGCAGACCACCACATTATTGTAAGTATGATTTTTGGTTTTCTTCCATGCAGGCAAGTTTTCATAGATTACACTGTCATTATGCTTTCAAGCAGTAACACGGAGTTATGGAGACAAGAGCAATTGAACAGAAAAAATCTTCTAATGGTCAAATTACTCATTAAAAAAATATAATGAAGGAATTGCACTACACTTCTATTCAAAAGCCTACAGAAGAGCAATAACACTGACTTTTTTTTATGATTCTTTTTCACTGTAAGTTAAATTTAATAATTTCTAAATATTCTGGATATTCATTCCTGCACATTGCTTAAAACTTTCATCTCTGGGTTTTTTTCCCATAAATCAAATTGAGAAGTAGTGATAATTTTATCATCTTAATCACCTTTTTTTTTTACCTCCTGGGAGGATTATAATTATTATTTTTTTTTAATGTAATAACCTTCTCTCCTGCAAAATACCTCTATATCTTTGCCAAAACCATCTGGAAAACCAAACAGTAGTTGAACTGATACAAAAAGTGAAGATTCAGTTTTAAGAAATAATTAAAAATACTAGACTCTTTTAAATTGACATAGAGTGTATACATTTTTAGTCCATAAAATAATTTAATACCTTCCTCCATTGTCACACTGTTTTATAGACAAAACAAAATCATTTAATAAAAATCATAAATTTTACAGGAAAAACAAAATGTTCAGTGATTGTTTGGTAGCTTTTAATTAAGAAGTAGTTCTTAATGAAAAAATGAAAAAAAAATCATCAAAGCTTCTATTTTATAAGAAATAAAACATCAAAAATTATCTTTATTTCTCAGAAAACATAGATTAATAAACTAGAACTTTGACAACAGGTTTGAAAATCTTTAATCATCCTTCTGTTGTTTAAAAAAAATTGACAAAGTATACTAAACAATATCAGTTTCTATCACATTTTTATTTTGTGATAGGATATTTAAATTTAAGAGGTATTTTCACAATATACTGATGATTTTTTTTACTCAAACAAATAATAGACAGAACGAAAAATAAAATAATGTTGTAGGCAGAAAAGCAATAAAAGCTTCAAATTGTTCCTACATCAGTCGCTTCCTGTCTTTAATAATTTTTTGCAACTTACTATGTGTTTTTCCAATGTTTGAAAAAAAAGTTTATATAAAGTTGTAGACCTAGTCTCATGAAAAATTATTTGTAGCCAGGAAATTGTAGTACATTCGAATACATGTATACACACATAAATACGCACATACATAAAAGATAATTTTAGACAATGCTACACATTTCATCCAGCACAAGCCCTGCATAAAACAGAAATTTCATCTGCAGTTCTAGTGAAGTTCTTACAAAAGAACATCTAACAAACAAAATATCTGCCACAACAACTGCAGAATACTTCTCAGGATCAGAAAAAATGGTTATGGATTTAGGAATGGGAAAAAAAAAAGGAGGAAATTATTGCAATTTGCAATATTTAATTATTCAATAATAATACATTATTACTTAATAATTCTGAATAATAATGAAGACATGGCCGTCTTCAGTACAGATTAAAATCAGAGCCCCTACTAACAGTCACTTTCACAAAGCAGCTTGTGGTATTAGGAAAATATCTTCTCTTCCAATCTTACCTATTGAAAGGAGACACAAAATACACAGAGCTTGGGATTTGGTGTCAATTAGAGAGCAACTCTACTACTTTACAGTTTGCCCTGTAGTAGATGTCAGGCAATGAAAAGTTACCAGCTGGCTATGGAAGAAAAGAGAATAATATGCTAACAGGAAAATGTGTTTAGTTGTATTCTATATTTAATGAGATTATTGTGATGTGGTTACTTTTTCAGGATCACAAAAACACAGAATACCCAAGGAATATCTTCTTCCCAGAAGCTTTTCTCTTTATAGAGGAGGAAATGCTGACTCTCCATAAAACAACGTGTTACCTCTTTAGTTATAACACAACTGCCTTAGAGTTTCAGAGTCCTCCTAATAAAATTCCTTAGAAACCAATACTCTGTAGTGATGCCATGTCACCTCTATATTGTGCTGGAAAAACACCAGCCTGAAGTTAGACAGAAAAGGAACCCAAGTGAAAAAAATTTGGAGCCTCATAACTTCAAAAGTATAATTAAAAATGGGAAACATGCTGATTTTTTTTTTCTGCTTGTTTTTTGAATGTGTGGAAAATAGATATTACCTAAATCACATAATTTTTATTTAGTTCATTCTTGAATCTGTTCTCTGACTTACTTCAATTATTTAATAATCCCTAACGTACTTATGATGAACACATGACCATGGTAAAGCCTATTTAAAGGCTAACAGGTGAAGCACATTAGATGAATATCCTTGGAATTCAAATGCTGCAACTTGAAAAATAAGAAATTAAATCCTATTCAAAACAACCACAAGTTGATGATCTTGCATTTTTAAAGCTGCAAAATCCAGTCTCATCTTGCTCTTAGTCCCTTTACTGAGATAATTTTCTTGTCTAATGGCCTGAAATTACTTTTAATATACTCAGTCCAGTTCCAGAAATTATAAAACACCAACTCTGCTAAGAGTGCACAAAACTGAAAAAGGCTGGCCTATAGATAAGTAAATTTCAATTAAATCCCAATAGTCAAGCCAAAGTTTCTTTTTTAAGTTAGGAGGATACCATGGGAAGTTTATACGAACTTGCAATAATGAATTTAATCAATAATCTCAGATGGTTTTCAGATGGTTATGTCGTGAACAAGAAAGGAAAATAGCTCTTGCATTAGATAATAAATAACAACTATCCTAATTCCCTAATAAAAAAATAACTCCTGAAAGACATTGCGGAAAATTCTGAATATCCTACCTACCAAAATAAATAATTCCTTTTTCTTGCTATAAATGGCTCATCTGTACAGTTGCATGAAGCTTATTTTGCAATAACTTCTTTTTTGGGCAGGTGTGAACCACCATTTATTACAAGAGGTTTTGCTAATATAAGTTCTTGTATGAAGGTAAATCAAGAATTTTTTTTTTTATTTTGAAGCATAAAATGATTCTTCACTTGAGCACAGAATCAGAATAAAGCATCAAGTAACCTGATTTTGTATTACATGTCATCTGTTCATATGTTCATATGTGGAAAATTTTGAAAACAATGATGTTACCTTCAGTGTTTGTTTTTTTTTTCTGGTTACAGAAATAGTAAGAAGTATAAAGCGGAACCTTTGTTTCTCAAAGTCAATACACCCTCACACATCACATTTGCAAAATCAAGAAGTCAGCAAATATTCCTACTGCCAGCAGTGTGTCAACACTGCACAACTGAACAGTAGCTGAGTAGATACTTTTCATAACTTGAAGGTAGATTGAAATGGTTGCTCTGTGAAATTATTCAGTCATAAATGATTGGAATTACTCGCGGCCTCAAAACTTAGTGAAAGGAGTTGTCTGGAATCCTGAAAGGATATCATCTGTTGCTTTGAGTGTTTTATCTTCTTTGTAAGCAGTGTGTGGGCTCTTCACATTATATTCCATGGAAAGCATTACAACAAATTATGTGTCTTTTGACTGTTTTCCATTCAATATGCTGCGATAGTAATTTTTCAGGTTTTCTTGTTCAAGGGGCTAAAAATGAAGGAATTTAAGTTTCATCTAAGATGAGAAATGTTGATTTTGATTGTATTTGCCGAACTCCTGAACAGGCTGCAATTCAGTTTTGTAATTACCTGTTAACAAGTCCCTACAGATGAAATTAATTTTCCATTATGCAAATCAATCAGTAGTTTTTTTAAGTCATCATTTCTTTTGCAAAGCACAAGTTTTGACATATCATGGAGGCAAAGTGCACCCACTGCCACTAACCTTGAGTCCATCAGCTTTGCCATTTGCAAAGAAAAAGAAACAGATTTAAGTTTAGCAAATTTATCTGGGTGTGTTTGTATTTATCATGCTGAAATGTTTTGCAAGAAGAAGAAATTAACAGGTACTCAGAATATTTTCAGTCTTAAATTCAGTGTGATCAGAATTTGTAGTCATATGGTATTACATCTTAGAATCATAAAGTCATAAAATAGCTTAGGTTGAAAGGGTCCTTAGAGGTTATTTAGTTCCAACCTCCGTGCCATGGACAACAAACATTCCAATGGACCAAATTACTCAGAATCTCATCCAGCCTGGTCTTGTACATCTCCAGGGATGAGTTCACAACCTCTCTGGGCAGCCTATTTCAGTGCCTCACTATCCTTGCAGCAAAGAAATTTTCCTAAGAAGAAATCTTTGTGTGGTTCGGTTCTTGAAGTACCAACACGGTCAGATTGATTTGCTAATCTTGCAAAATGTGGCTTGCCAAATATTTGAAATTTTGCTGAGTTCATCTGTCCAATTGCTTGACTCATCTTTTGCATTTTGTTTGTTGCAGCATGAGTTTCTATAAAACACAGTCCTAGTGTGAGTCACATTTCATTGGTGGTTGCTAAATGTAATAGACACCCCCTGTTTTAATAAAGTATCTAAAATACATCTAAACTATATTAGCACAACTTTTTTGTAGTTTCCTTGATTTGCTGAAATCAGTGGAGAGGTATTAATCCACTTTATCTCTAATTCCAGTCTGATAGCTTACACCTAGTAGTCCCTACCAGCTATAGCCTCTGACCTGTAAAAGCAAATGTTAATCTTCCTCCACTAATACTTTGTAATAACAGCATAAACCTTTATTTGGACTAGAAATGCTGGGGATTCTTTTTCCCAGATAAGAGATGCAGCTACTTACATTTGTATCTAGTGAATGAATACAACAGCATTTCTCAAAATCAGAGCTCCTCCTGTGCTGTAGGATCATTGTATATTTTTGTATGTAAGCTGTTCTGACTTGTTTCCCTTTTGAAATGGAACCCTTGAAAGCTACAGCTGCAACTGTATGAAAATGCATGAAAATGCATGAGGAGTTTAGAGTCTTTGTGAGATTTTATTCATCTCCCTTTGACACGGCAGCAAGTTGTTTGTGAAAGACCTACATCAGATGCTTATGTCTGTGCTATGCACTCCCATGGTAATAGGTTTCTTATTTTTTTCAATGTTTAGAATTTGCTTTCTTTTTACAAATATCCTGAAATTTCTGCAGAAGGAATGATTCTTGTGACTATTTTACTCACTGAAATTTGAAATAAAATTATGGACTTCTTGGAGCAATATGCCTTTTCTTCCTGAGGGATGGAATGGCAGGAAAATTGCTGACAGTGAATTCTGTGAGGCACAGAAGTGAGGCACAGTTAGTACACGAGAAGGGAGGATGTTCCCTAAAGTCTTCCCCCAGAGTCTCACTGTAGGATCCAGGAAAGATTAGAAATTGCAATTCCTATAGACAGAGAAAGTATTAAGTAAATATACACTGTTCTATCTTACAATCTAGACATCCCAGAGGCCTGGAATCCCTTGAAGACTCATGAAAGTGGTACAAGCTAAAGTATTTTCGTGCTTGCTTCTTCATACCTAAAATTTGAAAATCTCACTGTTTGAGCCACATGCTGATCTACAAGACCTAGCAAAAAAGAGCGCAAGTGACAACAACCGATCATAACAAAACACAGACAGGTAATCACAAATATCAGGTAGTTATGAAATCAATAAGCAATTCAGTCAGTCTGAAAAAATACTCACCCTTTCAGAATAAAAGCCAGTGTCATGCAACAATAGATATTGTGTCAGATCAAATTGGTCAAGCTGATAGGGTCATTGGCTTCATTGTACATGAAAATATTGACTGGCACCACCAAGTTAAAAAAAAAGAAGCAAGGAAACAAAAGACATAGACACAATAATGACATTTGCTGTATGTAAAAATATAGCAATATAATCCTGAAGTTAAAGAACAGTTAAATTCTTGCTTAACTTCAAATAATTTTTTAGTCTTGCATGTTTTATCTTCTTAAATGTGCCTCCAATTTATCTGTTCTTTCTCTGCAATACACAGGTGAGATTCTAGTTGCCTATATACTGCGTCTGTATTTAAAGGGTAAGCTGAGGAAGACTTTTTACTTAAAGATGTGCAATAAAATGTCCTGGAAGTTAGTTCTGCCTCTTGAAAAGAATAGCTGACTATTGCCTTTGTTTCTTTATTAAAAAAAAAAAAGAAATGTGAATCTATTCTCCAGAAACACTTAATTTTGCTTGTGAAAATATCAAAATATCATCTACTCTTCACAGACTGATGTTTTGTTTTAGTTTTGAGTCCTACACACAACTATTTCCTGTACTAGAGATTTTGGCCTTATCATTTTAAAATATGACAGGCTATAAGACATCCACATGAGATGAAGCCTGTGGAAGTTTTATTTTTTTTTTCTTTTTTTTTTTTTTTGAATGCACTGTGAAAGTATCATTAAATTTTCTATTTGAGCCAGCTGTGAAGCTTCCAGAGGTTTCCTCTGCAGCAAGTACTGGGTTAATATTAAACTCGGCAAAATGCCTGAAGTGATACTGAATAGATTTGATACAAATTACACTGTCCTGCTGGTTTGAAAGTACACATTACTAGAATCATTAACCATAATCATCCTCAATTACAAGCACTGTAAGCACACATACAGCAGACCAATAAATGAAGCCATTGTTTTCATGCAATGCCCATAATTTAGAAAGACATGGCCACCTCATCCACAGTTTAACACAAAGATATTATCTTCAGTAGAATATTCTGAATTATTTTTGTGATCTGAAATTGATGCCTCTTGCATGCCTCTTTTCTTTCCATTCCTACTAAGAGAGTTAGTCTTTCTATGTCTCATTATCTGAGCACATATAAAAAACACATTTTCAGTTTGGAGAGGACTCAGAGAGCTTTTTATGAACTCCCATGAGCAGCCAGCAGGGCTCACCACTATAAAAGTTTTCTCCATGAGAACCTTTCATGAAGTAACATTGTTGACACGTTTCCACTGTGAAAACAGCAACTGGAAAAGGTACAGGCCATTAAATCAATGGAAGAGCTTATTAATTGATATGCTAGCCAGTGTTGGGTCATCTCCTACTGTATTAGAGTCTTCCTGCCTCTCCTATATGAAAGCAATGCTTGGAGCACATACAGCTCACAACTAGATGCAGAACAGAGTTAAAGTACATTTATGTACTTTAATGTATAATCTATTGTATGGTGCCAGTAAGTAATATTATGGGGGTACTATTACAGTAATCTTTTCCTCCTTGTTTCCTACTTCTTAAATTGTTTCATACTACTTTCTCTAATGAAATGACACTTTTGAGAAAAAAATTCACTATAGTAATGGGAGGTATTGAAAATCCCTCCTGGTTTCACTGAAGTATATCTTTTGTACTTACATATAGCATACATTATTGCAGGTAGAGCTGATAACACTACCTATTATTAGAGATGCCAGGTATTTTATAATGGGAGGGTTTATTTTCATGTGCTCATAACTTTAAAAATTGTATATATTTTGGTTAATAATTCTTGTACTTCTTCTGTCCCAAAATCAGAGTATTTTTACCTGTTTGGTGAAAATTTTGTTGAAATGCTTTATTACCTCTTAGAGGAATTAATGAGGTTTATTCAGTCTTCTGACTTATCTTAAAATATAAGTACTTTCATGTTCCCACCTGGTTTTTAGAAAACAAGATTTGAAGGTGTTTTGGGGTCAAGTGTACATATTTTGTTGTCCCTGTGGAAAATGATCAAAGGTTAGACAATTTATAAAATTTTTTAAATTGCAATTTGGGCTGAGTTGGAGACAATTTAAGACTTCAGCAGGTAGCATACCCTGAGGAACCTACACTGACTATGCCAATTGATGACATTTTTCCCAAAATGAGGTTACAAACTCCCACAGGGTTGATTCTGACCTTTCCCAAGCTCATAACCTGCTGGTGAGCAGTGCTTTTGATGCTATCCCAGCTGTACTGAGTTTGGAGAGCACTGACCCAAGCTCTGATGTGAAAGGTTTCTTAGCTATTGATGTTTGCTCAGTTAGAAAGTGAAGGAAGGTGAAGACATTGTGCTGCCTCTGAAAACCAAGTCTTCTTGTTCTGTTGTTTGGAGGGAGGCCAGATCTGTTCTCTCTCTTTGGCTACATACATAACCCTCCCCCAGCAAAAATCTTCCATGGATACAGACACCCTACACAACATGTCCAGCTCATTCATGGAGGTCTCAGCGGGCTGAGGGCATTCTGATGAGACACACAAGATGTGAGAACAGAGGAGCTCCAGAGCTGGGAGCAAAGTGTCATGGTGAATCTGCTTCTTTGTGGAAAGCAGCTCTTGGATCACACCCGTATTACCAGCAAACAGCCTGAGCAGGTGCACAGGAGAGGCCCAGCAAAGTTCACCACTCCGGAACTTTTTTCCCCAGAGAATCACTCACAAAGCTTTTCTGCAAGCCACTCTCACAAGAAGAGAAGAAAAATTTTCTCTAAGTCCAGTCTGAAGTTGGCATTTTTGCATGATGATCCTCCAGCAGAAATTACAGTTCAGTATTCCTTAGTCTTATGACACAATTTGGAGCTCTCTGAGGTTTTGGTTTTGTTTTTTTGTATTTTTTTTTTTTTGTCATTGGGAGGAAGTTATGACAACAAGCTGAAACCAGCTCAGCACAATTATATACAGTTAGGAGACCTTTAAATAACTCTTTCCAACAAGCTGTGGGAATACATTAAGAGGCCTCTGGCCATCAGCAGAGCTGTTTCTGATCATTAAACTAGTTACTCTAAACAGAAAATTTAAGCTCCACATTCTTTTTAGATTTACATCATCAGTGAAAAGGTTTCAACACCATAAGCATGTTATTTATTGCTTGGTCGGAGTAAGGATTAGTTTGGCACCCCAAAAGGGATAGCTGAGAATATTAGATGTGGTTACAAATTACTTCCAGGGGCTTTTTTGAAAGTTAGTAATATTTAAATTGAATCAGGAATACATCCTTTGATACTGGGTTGTGAGTAGGGGGATAGTATATGAGAGGATTTATTTTCTGAAAATATTTGGAATTATTGTTATTCTTGACTTTGCTGGCTAGTTACTGAATTGCTTCTGATTTCACTCTAAACCTGCAAAATATTACATCCTGGAAGTTCAGCATATTCCCAAAGTGAGCAAAAATCTTGCCTCAGAGATGAAGTCTTGAACTTTATTCAAATACAGACTATTTTTAGCTAAACTAAAAATACAAATATTTTCCATAAAGTATATAAAAAATCCTGTAACTTAACTTTGGTAGCTCATGTTATCTTGAAAATAGTACACTGATTCCTTTGGGAATTAAAGAAGAAGAAGGAAAGACTGTTAGTAACACAATGTCTATCTAGGTAATATCTTTCAGTTTTTCCTGAAATAAATCTGATGTTGTCATCTGATGTTGTCTGGTTAGATAATCTCTTTAGTTCTGCTAAGAAAGGTCTTCAAATTTCTGGTCTCCACTAAATATAGTCAAAGATGGTAGGACAAAATTTTTCTGTTACTTTCAAAGGTATTACAGTAACTCAGGGAGCCTGTGGAACAAAATGCTTTGAGATTTAAAAGAACAGAAAAAATCAATCTACCAATGCAACAAATGTAGTAACGTGTAAGCAAAAGGTGTCTACTATAAACTGTTCCTGTGTTTGTTAGTAGCTGTGTGGAGTGAGCACTCAACTCTTAGCTGTCAGTTCCCCTAAAGTCTCACCTAAACAAGGTAGTATCATTCCCACCTTTGGCACCCACGTAGAATATGTAGGGATGTGTGTCACAGAAACTGCAGACAAGAACACAAATGAAGTCATATTTTGAGCAGTGTTAGCAGGATCAGTATAGCTAACTATTATATTTGGTTTTTAATTAACTGTTTCATATGATATAGGGAAATCTCTGTTTTTCTAACTAGGCCCTGCATTACAAGGATTGTAATAAGCTTGTTTAAGTTCAATTGACAGATAAACACAGTTGAGAGCTGTGTACAAACAAAGTGATACCATTTTCTGCAAATATTTTCCAGGGGCATACAAAAGGACTTCTGTATCATACCCCTACCACACATTTCAGAAGCTAGAATCTTTTCATCACACTGATAAGGAAAAAACCAAAGAAGCCTGACTGTTGTTTTGCTGAGAGGGATGGCATCTTTGGGGTGGATCTCCAGCCACCAGCAGGCGCAGGTGAAGGCCAGGAGACAGAGTCACATTCAAAAGGGAGTGACTTAGTCAACAGCTGGGCCTTAGTTGAATGAACTGAAATTAAGAATACTTACCTGCATTAAGGGGAAAAGAATCTATTAAGGAAACACATGCTGGACTCTGTATATCATGATATCCTAGTGAAATGAAATATGTAATCATGAAGAATGAGTTTCAAAAGGCTAAATATATTAAAATAATTTTACTAATACTTATTAACTTTGCAAAACTGAACAGGGAAAAACCTTCCCACGATTTTCAAAAATTTCCTTTTCTAAAAAGCAATGCAAGTATCATGAGTAAATGAGTACCTTTGCTATGGGGTTGAAGTGTAGAAAAATAGAGGTAGTTGAAATACATTTATTTCATTTTTAGACCATATTTCAATCTCAAAATTAGATTCAAGTTTCTTCTGAATTTCTATTTTTTTTTCTGTACTTGTTCTACTCCTTGGAATCTATAAGAATTAATCAGAACTTATAGATTCCATTTCACAAGATTCTTTTTTTTTTTTTTTAAGTAGCTTTTCAAAAATAGCAAGAAGAAAAGGGTTTTCTTTGCTAGATTTTTGTTTGTTTGGTTTTGGTTTTATGTTTGTTTTTTTTTTGGGGGGGGATATGTTTTGGTAGGGGGTGTTTGTTTGTTTTAGAGGGGTTTGGTTGGTTTGGTTTTTTAAGAAAGTTTAAACCTAAACTTCTGACCAATTAAGTCTTCATTTGTAAAACATTTAAATAAAATTTCAATCATAGTCAAAGGTCACAAAGTTTTTCACTGGCTTGTTCTTCGCTAGTAAATAGATCTGTTATATACATCTTTAGGAGTCTGTGGGCTGTGATTCCCATCCATGTCTTAGATGACTCAGTGAAATGGAGATTCCCAGAGCGTCTTGGGGTTTTATTTTGGAAGAACTGTTCTCATGATTTCTTACCTTCCTGGAAATTCTTGGGTCATAAACACTGAGTGTCAGCATTGGGGGAGTATTTGTGGCTTCCCATTCAGCAACAAGATAGTTAAAATAATGGTTGCATTGTGTTTAAAGTGCATTACACTCATAAATAAACATTCCTTTCCTGAGAGTTTATCTTTTTCTGAGAAAACATTTAACATGGGAAAAAATGTAATTACCAATCAAAAATGTATTTATATTTCTTATGGAAATATGATAGAGAGTAGCCACTTCTAACACAGAGATAGAAATTAAGCCTCTTCATTTCTTACAGACTGTACAGAAAATACTACCTCATGAAAAGCACGTTCATAATTCTTCCTAAAAACCTTGGACAATTTTAGTTTTATTAAATTCATGACGGATTAATTTTATCAGAACAGGAGAGGGAAAATTGTCCCTCTTAGTATGCTTTAAAATGTATCATTTAGAACTTATGATGCCCTCTCCAAGGAAATTATGGGGTCCCATCACTCAAACTCTTTGCAAATAAAATTAGGAAACAGGAAAATACCTTGTAGGGATAAAGTAAGAAAAAGGCAGCTGGAAATCATGAAGGGCTCCTGTAATTCTAATTCTATTACTGGAAAAATAATGCAACAGGAAGAGTAAGTCTTCATTTAAATAGAAGCTTTTAATGAGGTTGAACATCTGAAAGACATATCCAGATGTACAGGCTAAACTGATCATATAGCTATCAAAAGAAAATATGTGTGGGTGGTACAAATTTCCTCCTACTCACAGGCTTGTAATTCCATTTATTCTCCATGCACTGTTTTTGCCAAATATTCCCCATTATTTTTAATCCTTTTGCTTTTTAGCCTAAATTCTTTTGGATATGCAGAATATATATATATAAATAACTGGCTATTTGTGTGTCATATGTCTGTTCTCTCAATTCTGACAAAATTGGAATAAACAGAATTTGCTGCAGAGATAATTAACGGTACTAGAAAATGTACTAAAATAGGAAGAGAAAAAAGAAACTTTGTTAGTGTTTTAGAGAGCCAAAGCACACTTACAAGTGCCAGAATCACAACAAAACATTCGAAAAAGACTCTTATCTTCTTAGGCACCTGAAAGAGCGATAATTCTATAGGAGACCACATTCATTAGTCCATAGGCTCTAGGAATTATTTGTATTCTTTTGACTTGCCTGCAATTTTCCCTGAGGTTAGCATCCTGCATTCCTGGAAATAGATTGTAAAGGAGTAATTTTTTTTTTCCCCAATATGGCTATAATCTGGAATTAGCAAAGAAGGGATCAAGTGTTATCTGATTCCTTTCTTTTTGAACTAAACCAATGAATAATTGTGGCAAGGGATTTTTTTCGCTTCTGAGATACTCTAAAAATCTACAACTTATCTAATACCTATTTATGGTGTAAACCTACAGTGCCCAGTGTCATTTTCTGTGTATATTCCAGTACCTGAAATATAGATAATTATATCATGCTTATCATTGGCTGCTATTAAACAAAGGTTTTGGGACATCGCGTCATATTCACCAAGTTCTTCTGGAGCAAACTGTAAAACATCCAAACATAATTAGATATTTCTACAAGCAGCTCCATAATTATGACCAGCAGTGAAGAAGAAATCAATCATCCCACAGTGATAGAGAATTAAAAGTCACAAAAACAGAGAAAAGAGATGAGTTGACAGAATTCTGTATTTCCAGCTACTGACAACTGTTTTATACCCTGGTGATATTTTTCATGAAAATATCTCTAAATTAATTGATGATCAGCATAGAGAAATCAGCTGGAGTATTTTATCAACTTGGAAAACAGGGAAGAGCATAAAAGGAGGTTTTAAATCTGACATTTAATAACTGGGCATATTAAACATTCATCACATCAAGTAAAGGTAGAGCAAAGTTCAAACTGACAGCACTGAAGTACGGAAGGATCTGAAAAAAAGGCTGCACACCCATAATGGGACTGGAACATCCATGCTAGTTTCTATTTGCTATCCCTTATAAAGATTATATACTAGAATTGTGTTTGTAGCCCTGTACCACACCACGGGATGAAATCTGGGTAGTACCTGGGCTTATGCTATCACTCCACATTAGAGAGATGGCTATAAACCACAGTGAGTGTTGAACACCTTTGACTTAGTTGTTCCATCAAAATCTTCTGCATCTTATTTGTTTCATTCACAGCAAACATTTAAATTTTCTAAAATACTTTTGCACAAACTTTCTCTCCCAGCTTCATCCTTTATGTGTGTGTTTGATATGTTATATGTAATACCAGAGAGTCGGAGTAACATTTTTTTTTTCTCTGTAGAATTATGGCTTCCATCTCTTATTTAAGGCTCTAAAAATCTTTAACCTCATTTTTCCCAAAGAGATATTGACCGTGATCTTATGTTCAAACTATCTTTGTGTGTAGTAATATTTCTGTAAATACCTGGATCCTCTAGGTTTTTTTGTCACATTTGCCACCTGGCAGCATGCATTCATGAAGGAGACTGCTGTCACCTTAGACTTTTCATATTCATTCAGGCATTTTTTCCTGGCACTGAGACATTCTGTCATTTTGAAAGGATTACCCTGCATTATAATTCAGTGTCAGCATATCCAAAGCTATAAAACCTTCTAAGTGATGGATCTCTGCAAATCTTCTATTTTTTTTTCATTCTGCATTGTCACACTGTCAATCAAGACAGTCCAGACTCTTTTGGTACATAGGAACCTTCTTGCAAGAACCAGAGTTTTGGAAATGTATACACTGGTTGTATGATGGAATATTTTAAGAAATTCACCATGGGAGTGACTGTATGGTTCATTTGGGTTCATAATTTGCTGCTTGAAAAATTAAAGTTGAGAAATTGAGAGACCATGCTTCTCAAAAGTTATAGTTTATAAGTCAGGGATCACAGCTAATTTGCTATATTTGGCAAACAAAATAGCTACAAGATCAAAATATATAACAATGTCCATGACACTGTCAATGTCAATGTCAATGAAAGTACAAAAAAGGTGATGATCAAGGCTTGCATATGTGTCTAAATGAGTTAGATCTTGGGACATATTCCAATGAAAGAAGATTATGTCTAAGTTTCCCCTGTACACCTCAAGCTTTTTAAATCATGGTTAGTTTTACCTTTCTGTGGCAGTGAGATGTAAATTACAGAAGACTGAGTTTCTGAATGCTGTGGCTCACAGGTGCCGGCCGTTCGCCTCACTGATTTGGCAGATCCCAGGGGCATTCTCTGCTGCAAAATAAGCAACTGGTAGCTGGGCAGTATGTGTCCCATGAGACCAGCTACCACATAATGTATATTTGACCATTGCACACTTTTCATTTTATGACGTTTCCCTCAGTGAATTACACCTCTTTCAGAGCTCCTTGCACATGGCAAAGGAGAATTACTATCAGAAAGTGACCCTGTTTTCTTTCCCTTTCTATAAAGGTAAAGCTCTCCTTGTCCTCATATAAGAGGAAGACTTCACTTGTCCATCTTTTGAGAAGATCTTCTGGTATTTGGTTTGGGGGAGGGGAGTTGGAGTGACAAGAAATGGGGACTGAGGGAGGAATAAAAAAAAAAGGAGAAAAACTTTGTTCAGTGTATCTCAGTAATACCAAGATCAGATCTGGCTCCTGAGTATTTGATCTAAACTATTTTTTGTCCCCCCAAATGTAAGAGTTTACATAAAAGAATTTGCATATTTCTATATTGCAATAAATAATTCTTATACTTATTTTTCAGGATTCATTTCTTAACTGGAGGAACGTCTCATGTTCTTTTGTTTAGCTATTCCCTTTTAGTTATTTGTGTACATATGCAGGACATTAACTCATAATTTTGGAGAGACCTTTTGTTTTGTTTATTTTCCTGTGTTACAGAAAATTTAGTTCTCCTTCTTTAATTTATTATTGTTAGTTTTAAACCAAAAATTATTTATTATTTAATATAAGTTTAAAAGTAAAAAAATCCAAATCATTAATATTATTTTATGTGCTGCAAAAAAAAAAAAGTCTAGCAAGAATAACATTACTTTTCTTATTCTGATACTTCTGAGATGGAAAACAATTTTATATGAGAACTTAACTGAAGCTTTTGTTGCTGCTGTTATTGGGTTTTTCTGAACTGCTGCAAGGTTCTCAGAAAAATCCGACTTTTTATTAGACTTTGTTAAAAAGTTTTGATTCTATGCATGCCATATTAAGGTGATTATCCTATTAACCTAATTAGCTTGGATAATTCTAATGACTGTTAGCAAAAATATTTGAAGATTCAGATAAATTTTTTGGAAAGTTAGAAAATAATTCAATACATCTGAGCTTCCTATGTTTAAAATCTATTCTTTACATATATATATATATATATATATGCATATATATATATATGAATGTATTGAGAATACCCATTTTCTAAACTTATGGGGGTTTTTACTACCCTCTCACTAGAAACAAAAATATACTCTCTCTGACTTGCAGACTCAAACTTCAAAATCCTTTCATTTAATATGGCAGAGTGAGTGTAAAAAATTATTGACATGAGGAAAGCTTAGAAATGAAGAAGTAATATGGCATGGCATGGCATAGTATGGTGTACTCTGTTTGTCCCATAATAACTATCTGTATACATTACCTTCCTGAGGCAGTGCTATTATAAAATGGGTCTGTAGTCAGAGTCCAGTACTTAGGTCACCATCCTAAGATTGATTTCAAATTCCTTGGCAAGACATAGCTTTTAAGCCGTTTAAGACTACATTTTTTAGATAAAGCTTTGATTTTTCAGGCCTTTGCCTTTCAAGATGTGGAAACAGCACTTCCTCATCTCAAAGCGTCTACATATAGGATAATGTTTTACAAACATAAATTGTATCTTCCTATAAGTTCCAGTTCAGCTTCTGAAAGCCACTGCATAATATCTAAGTGATGTTTCAGTGCCAGTCTAGGTGTGCCCCCCCCCCACATATGTTTGCAGGGATAAACACATATCTTTCACAGGGAAAACTCATTGGATGGGAGGCATTAATTCATTCACTTCTGTTTTCTTTTCCCTCTAAATAACTCTGTTGTCCTACATGTTAGTCCACACGTAGGAAGCCTATATGGCTTGAGTGGGTATTTTTGGCTGTTAAATCCCATTATTATTAGATTTAGAAGCAGGGCTTATGCTAGGGATCTTGCAGGCTTTTGTTCAGGGTTTTATTCATTCTTTATCAGAAGATTATGTTCTTTGTTTCCTGTATAGTGCCACTTTGATTAATGCTCCCTGATATTCTATAGGGTTTAAGAAAAAAGCATCTTGCTACCATCTGGGCCCATAGTTATAGAAACACAGAGCCAAACATGCAAATTT
This sequence comes from Chloebia gouldiae, assembly GCA_003676055.1. NCBI lineage: Eukaryota > Metazoa > Chordata > Aves > Passeriformes > Passeridae > Chloebia > Chloebia gouldiae. Next base: position 25,874,164 of record QUSF01000001.1, on the reverse strand, counting down.
TTTCATCTGCTTGTACAGTGTCTATAAACACCATCTCACCAGAAAGGTTTTCTAATATTTAGCCTCTTCGTCCTCCATGTGAGTGCCAAACTGAGAGCTGTGCTTTAGTGCTGCACCGTGGTTAGAGTACCACGCTGAAATGTAGAACTATCGAGGGATGATTTAGTGTATTATAAGGTCAAATGTACATTTGTATTGGATTTTTGTCTTTGCTAAAATATTCTTGAGTGCTGGCTTGACCTGAGTAATTCAATGTCTCCTTCAGCTCATTTTGAAGTTGTATCACTGTTGAGCAGGTTTCCATTAGATATTACTCTTTGTGAAAGTCCCAATTATATTTCAGCAGTTTTATTTCTTGAATACCCTACATTTCCTTTACATTAGATAGGTTAAATTTTTAATAGAAATGTCAGACACCGTAAAACTGAAATTATTGATTCCATCAGAGAGATTTCATAAGTCTTTGTAAAAACTGATTGCTCCAGGATTTTACTTGTGTTTCGAAACACAGGATCTGGTGTGAATTTCACTTCTATGGACATCATCCCTTTCTAATCTGATAATGTTTGGTAGATATTAACATCTGTTGCAGTGTTGTTTTTTTAATACTATCTACCAAGATTAAAATTAGTCCCTTAAAAAATAATATGTGATAAATATATTTGCAGCTGACTATTTTTTTTGGAAAATAATTTGAAAATAGCAGATTGCGATTGTTTACCAATTCTTCAAAAAACAGATTTACTGAATATGACATAAATGTATAGACTGAATAGCCACATTCAGTGCATTCCACCATGATCCCAAGGTCTGGATATTTCAAATAAATATGTGTTTTTATTTATGGAATATTTTATCTTTTGAGAAATGCAGGCATTAAAAAAATTCTTTAAAATAGAAAATTTGCAGAACATTGGAAATGTAAAATACACTAAATTAGGCAAAAGAGAACAATACTCTTGAGAAAAAGACCTACTCGTTTCAAAGCCACACTCATCTTCGTGCCTCCTAAAATTCAATTTTTAGTATTTTTTCAAGAATCATCTGACTAAAATGGTGCACCTGTTTTTGAATGTAGTCAGATCTAGGGTCTGGTGAGTAACCTCTGAGAATAAACTCCACAGCTGCTCTGAAGAATGAAGAATTCTTATACCCTGCTAGGGAGAAGATGTAATTTCTGAGCTGTATTCAATTTTTTTTACTATTATTAGTGCAATTGAATATATAAATTAGCCTTATATGATTTAATACTTGTGAAAAATTGTAGCGGAATTTTGTATCAATTACAAATGAACTGACTATTTGATTCACATTGTTAAATAAAATATAACAAATTATTATAGTTCATAGGTTGAAAAAGAGGCCTTGACTTGATGTGTGCAAACTGAAACTTCAGTAAGAGTCCAGAGGGGTCTTATTAATTCTCCTTAGCTTGATTACGAATTCAGTATAGAGAAAGTCTGAGAAGAGGTATTGCTACTTCATACAGACCAGGGAAGCATTTCAAATCCTTCAAACAGAAGGTATTCATCTAGCATTTAATGTATAAAAGAGAGCAGAGAGGAAACTAACCTTAGAAAGCAACATCTTCACACTTTTTATTTCTATCTATTAGTTTACTGAGTTTAATATTGACCTTTACTGATCAGGGGAAACTCTTGCAGGCAACATAATGAAATGCTTGGCCAAGAAGCACTAACGGCAAAATGTTGCATCATAAACTGAGATTTGTTTCTGAAAAACTGTGCTGTGTGAGATGGTTACTGACACTCAGTTTCTTCCTACCACCAATTTCTGCCCAGCTCTGTGAAAGGCCTGGAGAGAGTACTTTGAACAAATCTCTTGAGAATGGTTAGCTTGAATAACCTGTAATTTATAATTCCTGTAAAAATTCCCCAAGGAATTAGACATTTATAAATATAAGGAAGTACCCATAATTAAATCAGATATAAAAAAAAGAAAATACCTGGAATAGCCATAAATTATCTTGCAGCATTTGGTTTCTAAAGTAATTTAGGAAAAAACTCTTACTCAATTGCATGTCTTGGTTGCACTCCTTGAATTTCCTTTTTTTTATACTGTTTCCTGACGGAGAGGAAAAGTATAGATCTATAAAAAAAATCCTCCATAAATTCCACTTTTTTTGGTGGGAAAATTCCACTGCTAAAGACATCACATTGTCTTCTACATTTACCCTGAAAATGTATAAATAATTAGTAACCCGTGGTGAGAAAAATAGGTGAAACCTGTCTAGTAGTGTTTCCTGGTACCAAAAAACTGTGTATTGTAGATTTTATGTTTCTGTTCCTCAAGTTGTGAATGAGGAAGCAAGGGATTTTTCTTTTCTGCAGTAGATATTTTCCTGTGGGTTTCCCCAGGGTGCTTTATGGCTCTGCACGAATCCCACTTATGGTTCAACTGATTCCAGAGGAGGTAATATAACAACAAATGCTTTGAAATAAAAAGAAGTATGCATTTAACATTTAATGCTGCAGAGTAATATAGTCAGGATTTAATATGAAATGGTGCCCATTTCACTCTCACAGAGTTTCGATTAAATCTCTTTTTGGGTCTATGTTAATGCCAGGTTGGTGATAGCTGAATAGTGTTGAATTTATTTTCATGGTGCTTTGTCTGTAGAGGTGTGATAAATGTAACTGAAACTTTGACCAACTTTTCATTTTAGGAAGAATAAGCTCATCCATCAGTGCCAAGATCAGGAAGTCGGTGTCATACATCAAGCATCATTTAGCACATGCATGTCATTCCCAGAGATCAATTATTGTAATATTTATTTTAAACAGCATAGGTTGGAACCAAAAAAGTGAGACATCCATCTTTATCAGTTACATACCTTTAATTCCTAACAGTGTTAACTGCAAATGTGGTGGTACAGCAAGGCACACTCTAAATTTTTTACAAGTAATAATTTTTAATTTCATTTAGACACATCCCAATTTATCTTCACTGTTCATCTCTTACAATTCAATAAATTCTTCCTTTATGAAATCAGTCATGAAACTCTTTTCTGAATAACCCATAATAACAGAAAGCTTGTTAAACAAGAGGTGACTGTATTAGCTTGCTGTAACAGCTAAGGCACAAGTTGTAAAAAAATGCTTAAATAGGCATTAATTTTCCTATCCCCTCTGCACCTCTGTACAGGCAAGGCTTTGCTTCTCCCCTATCTCTGTGCTCCTTGCTGAAATGACAACTTGTATAATGGAAACTTGACAGAAAACAACAACGAAAAACAAACCATCTCTAATACAAGCTGAAATTTTTTTATCAATTAATTTTCATTTTATAGTCACTGTTTCCCCCTAACAGCTCTAATCCACATGTTTTCCTCTCTTTTCATTTCCGTCACATTTCCATCTACTCTTCTCTCACATGGCTTGTCCTTCTTTGGTAATGGTAATCTTGAAATTTAATGTCAAGGAGCCTGCTGCTAACTTTGATGTTAATAATTTGCCCAAACTGACAACAGATATAATCACTTTTTAAGTGTTATCAAGAACAGCTGTTGTGAAAATAATTCACTGTGTGAGATGGGGGTGGGCAGAAAGGGTGGTTGGTAGAAATAGAGGGTTGGATTATTATACATGCACAACATCCACAAAGAGGATAAAGCAGAAGATTCTCTGTCCTGCATTTCTGCACTAAAATATACCTAGAAAAGAAGTAGCTATCATGATACTGAGAAAACTGATAACACACAAATTTAAGAAATGAAAGCTCAGAATTCTGAAACAGTCATAGAAAAATAAGACATAAAAAAAGTGTCAGCAGATCCACTGAAGTTAGAATTTAAACTATCTAAAGAAGAGGGCAATCCATTTAAAAGAATTCAAATGAAAGTTGTAATTCTTTATATAGTATGCTCCTGTAATTTTTTTTCTTACATAGAGGGGAAGAATGGATGTGTAGTATGTGCATGTATGCACATGTACATCTGATGAGTACAAATGATATTCAGCAGAGCAATTGTGGAGCCTCATACTCCCATGCTGTGTCTGTTAAAGGTGTTCCTCACTATAGGGAAGCTGGGGGAGCTTTTCCAATTCCCACCTTCGGAAGCAAGGGAAATGAGAATTGGCAGAAAAACAACAGCCAGAGGTGTCTTACCCTGCAGTGCACAATGGAGTCAAAGCCAAAACCAAAAAAAGGAAATATCCATCACCAGGTTTAGAAGACCTTATCTCCCTCAGTGCTGGCCCTTTTAAGGAGTTGATGTTTGACAGATGGAGGGGACAAAATCCAGTCTCTGTTTACTCCCAGCACTGAATTCCTATTTACCTTTTTTTGATGATATCTCTATGAATCCTGTCCTTCTTGGACAAGACACTCTGACAAGGACTGCGAGATCATTTCTGAACCCAAATCATCCCCTTCCATTGTGTGAAAGGGTGTCAAGTCCACTGAAAAGAAGGAAGCAGACAAATTAATGTGAAGAAGTCTCCCTCCCTGCTCTTTCCCTTGGGAGAGGATGAAGAGGCCAGGCAAAGCCAAAAAAAATTTTATAGTCCCACATTACTCTTCACTCAAAAAGTACGTGAAGACTTAGGCAAGGCTTCAAATATTGCATAGCAGCATTTGGCAGAGACTATCTATTAGAGGTCCCAGAAAAGCTGTTAGCAGGTGTTAGGATTCAGAAGACCTTTCCAAAAAGCCTGAAAAATACTGAGACATAGTTAGAAATACTAACTTTGCCAGCATGTTGAAGTCAGGGTTGCAATCCCACAGTGAAGTACATCCTTACACTTCTGTCAGTAATTTGGAAAGTTACATTTGACATTTTAACCTACATTCAAATGCAAAAGTTCAGCTTTCTGGGGTTTTACAAGCGCTGAGGAACACAATTCTCTTGGGAGCCATCAAATTCTGTCCTGGATTTTAATATCCCTTAAGTGATTAATGCAGAGAGTAGGACACTTTGAGTAGCTGGGGCAACATCCAACTGGGCCTTTTCCAAATCTAGCAAGAAGCAGGTTAGACCAGAAGAGATCCTACAAGAATGACATAATTATAATTAAAGAAAAAAAAACTATATAGAAAAGGAAACTATAAACAGGCAGCAGTTCTGATCTCCTGATGTTCTAGATTTTTTTGACCTTTTGCCCTCCACATTTAAAATTACCAAGAAAAGCATAATAAGTACTAAATACTTTAATGCGATAATTTAATTCTACCTGCAGTGATCTGAAAATGAATAAGAAAAAGAAAGCTTTTACAAATCATGAAGAATATTTCTGTATTTATTGAGTTCGAGTAAAATAAGTTACAAAGAGGTGCAAAGAGGTTCAAGTACCAATGCGGGGCTGTTGTCCATGTTTAATTAGCAGGTCATCTATTCTTGCTTTTTTAAATAATTTGATTCACTTTTCCCAGGCTACCAACTGTTACTGTGTCATCTTACTTCCATCTGAGAGGAAGGTCATATCTGTGATATTATGACTTCAATTTACATTAAAATTATATCATAAGGAGGATGAAAATTAATTTTCAAAAATGGTGTGGATGCATTTGTAAAGAAACACTTCTCCTCCAGTGGATGAAGGGAACAAATGTGTGCTAGATGTTACCCACCTTGTCCAAAGACGTACTGAGAGTTTTCTAACATTACAGGGGTCAGCATGCTCTAACAACCTAGATGGGGTAGATAAATGTTCGAGTAGTTTATGAAAGAAAAGAGCACCATTGCATCTCAAGAAACAGCTTAAAACAGCAGAGCTTTCTTGCACCAAAATACCAAGCTAGCAAACTAGATAACAATTAAACATGTATTTTATTCCCTCCTTGACTGAATAACAAAAGATTTTCTTCCAGTATTCAGGTGAAGAGTTGGCTGTTCAGTTGGTCATGAATCTGCTAGAAATAAACTATTAATCACTAGATGGCAAAAAAAAAATTACTTGAACTTTTTAACGTTACACAATGCAGTTGATCGCATATAGAACAAACCAACAGAAGTGACATTGTGCCCATATAGGATGTGCTCAACAGAGATAAGAAAATTGAGCTTTCCAATATCCCTAATCTAGATGTTACCACTTTTCAAAACAATTCAAAACTGTTCTTCCAGACTGAAAGGATTTGTCATTTTTTGTTTGGTTTTGTTTTTTTTTTTTTGCCTTGATTAGATCAGAAATTCTATTAAAGTTGATTTTAAATAGTAACATTGTGCTATATTTTGGACATGTTTGTTGGAAACTAACCAAAAGAACTTCCAAATGACCATTACTAGGTCACAGAGTAATGAAACCATTCTGAATAGGCCCAAAAGAAGATCAAATTGTAATTACAGCTGGAACAGCTGCAAAGAACCTTATGCATGAACAAACATGAACAAATGTGTGTAAATGATCTTTTCTCAGTACAAACTAGTAATTGCTGTCACGTGTAAATAGACATTAGCATAATATCTTGTCCAGCATCCGCATATCATAATGTGATTTTTTTGCTGGCATCTGAATTATGCCCAGTTCTAAATAATTTTCATAGGTAATAAATTCTACTTTCATTTGGACTTTTATTTGCAATTAATTAATTAATAATTAATTAAGTAGGCAGAAGTAAAAATGTTTCTATTACATCTTTACAGATAAATACATAATGAAGGAATTAATAAATTATTGAGTTTGAGTGTATGGATGCATTTTTTTCAAATTTCTTGTTGTAACAAAATTTTTACATTTTGCATTTTCTTTTCATTAAAACTTCCTTACATTGCTTAACTTTGCGTCTTTCTGAAATTACATGGATTAAAACTAAAAAGTAAGGGACCATGAGGTAGAACATTTTCCACTGCTTTGAAAATATCTCTTGTGTAAACATCTTTGCACACATTGAAAGAGATCCAATAGGAACTGGCTGGGGACAGAGTTACTCAGGAGGTCAGTTGTATTGTGCCAGGCACTTCTATCCATCACTGGCTCACGCCTCTCTCCAAGTGTTGTTTCTGTACTTTCTCCAGGATTTTTTTGCTGAAAGACAAAATACATTGTACTTCTCTAAATATATTCAAAATAACCTTCAGGCTAGCAGTGCTGAAATCAGCTCCATGCTTAATGTCTTCTGTTTGTGGGGAAGTAAAGGAAAGATCAGGAGGAGATTTGGCTGGCGTCTATGCATCCTGTCCTTCTTGGACAAGACACTCTGACAGCGCAAGATACATATCAAGACATTTTAAGGTGTTTCAAAAGTCTTCTCCATGAACTTAGGTAACTAGTGCCAGAAGAAACTATATCACATCTGTTAAATTTTCACCTGTGAAAGTGTTTTACCCTTTGACAGACTCAGACAGAAAAAGTACACGTTTGCCTCTTATGACAAAGGACATTAGCACACACAGACCTGGCCTACACAGTAAGTATTGAGTTAAATTTGTCAGATTTGTTAAAAACAAAATTATTTGTTCTTTTATATAAAATTAACTCTTTATATGTTTCTGAAAAAAATAGTTTTTTTAAATTTGAAAGTCATCCAAAATGTGACAGTCCATTGAATTGTGACATCTTTGTATTCTACACCTGAACTAATGGCTCAGATGCATCCCGACATCTTAAGTTTCGATTAGAAAACCTAATGAATTGTTGTGAGGTGTTTTTTAGACCAGGCTCTCCCCAGTGGCATTCTAATGACTACAGGTACTATACTAGAATTTATTGATAATGATAGATAAGTAATTTTCCACTCAAGATTTTATGTCTGCAAAGTAGCTTCTGCTCTCTAGAGGCATAAAGTGCATAACATTATTAAATAGACATCTGACCTAATACCTTTAGGTAGCGTTTCATAAAACAAAAGGTGGGTCTCTTGAAGCTGAAAACAAGTCATTTTGATGGAGATGGGTTTTAGATTTTAATTTCTGCTTTCTAAAAGATGGATATTTCTTTTTGTAAGTTAGCAGAAACTTTTAACAGATGTTGGGGACATGTAGAAACCTGACACTATCCAAAAAGCTGTTTGAGGAGGGCTACTGAAGGTTTTCTGGCTCCTGCATCAGCTGTTGAGAAGTGAGCCTGTACATGAGGTGTGTTAGGAAGTGGTGTTCTTTTGCTTCTGCAACACAGTGAATTCCCTCAGTGCCTTTCAGCCTGGCATCAACAAGCTGGCAGTTTGCCATCTGGAAAACTGACATTTGTCTCCCCTGGGTCGGCTGAACAGCTCTGCTGCAAAACAGCCTTCATACCTAAAGAAAATATAAAAGGGAGTAAAAAGCTTGCTGAGCACAAATAATAGTCATGCTGATGTTTTTCTTTTAAATAGCAGGAGCTGTTGGCCTCTCAGAGTGTTTTTATTCAGCATCCTCTATTGTAAAGGTGCTTTTGCATGAAAAGAACAGTGAAAGTATGTATTACATACTGGCCATCTCCTCTTCCATTGGTCAAGCAAGTGTTACTTTAAGGACTAGTCTGGGTTTTGAAAAGCTTATTACCTGCATAATTCAGCTTTTTTTTGTTTGTTTGTTTGGTTTTTTTTTTTCTGTGAGTTAGTATTAAAGAGAGCATTAGTGCTTAAATCTGACAATCTACATTTTGAAAGGAGTAATTTCAGAACGGTTTCTTTTTGTGATAAAACTGGATTATAATAGGATATTTGCAGAGGTAAAAATCATGACTTAGGCCAAACCTTCTCCCAGTGAAAATTACTCCTTTGCAGAACATTGAAAGTTCCGTTACCTGTTCAGGTCCTAAATAGAATTAGAAGACATGGATTGACATAATGAGTTAAGTGCTAGAAATAAAGCTGTCATGATAAAAAACTTATGATGTAAACACTGTTTAACTCCATCTCAACAGTGACAAATTTAGCTTTGGATTAATCAGGCTATTTTCTCATGCTTTCAAATGTACAACCTGTTCATCATTCCACAGATGCCAAAACTTCTTATACTTCATATTTGCCAGTCATCTACATGAGATGTAAGTATTTCATAGGATATGTTCCAGTTACTATAAAAGAGTAAATTTGATTCTAAATATACTTTCATATTTCAAATTCTTTGTTAAATTGAACTGGTAAATCTGCACTGCATGATTTACAAGTTTTAAGGAGATAATATCAAACTTTTGAGTAAAAGGCACAAGATTTAAAGGAAGAGGTGCTAAATATTTATTAAATCAAAATACAAACCAATTTTGAATTATGAAACTTCTGAGTCTTTCATGGGCAAACTATAAATATTTTTTCTTTCAAGAATTTCTCTCCTAGTCACAGGAAAAAAAATCAAAAAGACTGTTTTCTATTTCATAAATGTGCTATAAATGAACAAATGTCAAGTCATACCATTATAACACACTTGGCTAACTGCCAAAATGATTGCACAATAATGTGGGGTTTTTCCTTAAGGTGAGACTGAAATGCCTTTTAGCAAATAAATATTAAAAAAGTATTTATTTTAACACAGATTCTGGTCATTGCAGGACATCCCAATATTAGTGTAAATAATACTGCTGAGCTCTTTTCTCTTGTGTTGGTAGTCTGGTCATCCTCTCTGACACTTAGATTATTTTTTTATACATGCAGAGCAATGAAGCCAAAATATTTAAGACTTTTTTTTTTTTTAAGGAGTTTTACTTTTTATTCTGAATCACCACACTTGTCCCTTAATTTAATGTCAAGCTTTCATCCACCCATTGATCTTTAAAGCTGATCTGTCTAATGTTATGCTTGGAGCTGCGCTGCTATCACAGTTTAACACCAACCAACAGTCAAGACGCTGCAGATTTTCACTCACTCCCCTGGGTGGGACAGGGGACAGAAGTGGAAGAATAGAAGTGAGAGGCCTTTATTCTGTGTAAGCACTGCTCAACAATAATGAAAACATCCCTGTACTACCAATCCTGTTTGTAGCACAAATCCAGAGTATAGCGCCTCGCTGACTGTGAAAAAAATTCGCTCCACCCCAGTGAGTATCAGCACACCTGGCAAGTTTCCTCAAAAATATCAGAAATCAGTCTGGGTTAGGGAATAAGAACAAAGATATTTTTAACTGGATATCATGCAATACACTGGAGCTTTTGCCACATTTATCAAGCAGGCATTATTAGCCATGTTTCATATAATTGATCTGACAGACTTTTAGTTCACGAAAATTTTAACTTGTCTATGGACTTAGAATATTTTAGAGTGACCTTCTTGAAAGGATTTGAGGTTTGATTGAGTTTGATTTGGATTAACTAATTTGAAAGGTGGAAGACTAAAGATTCTTCTACTTATTAGGTGAAAAAAAGGGAAACAACTAAGTGTCCAGGAAGATAATTTTCAAATAAATGTAGAAGTTGGAGTGCCTTGATTTTTTTACTGACAATAAAGTTACAAAAATCTAACTTCTGTTCCCAAAAATTATGATCTAAAAATCAGATAATGCCCTTGAAAGGAAAGAAGGAATAATTTTGGTAGCAACAACTTTTTAAAAAATTGTTCAATTCCAAATGTAGATTTATGAGGCAGCATTAGGGGTAGCCTTCCATAATCTGGCACTGATTACATCTCAAAATGTCTTGACTGATCGATAATAAACGAAGTATTTCTATGAAGACACCATTGATGGTTAGGCAGTGACTAAATTTGAATAAAAGAATAGATAAAGTGATACTAAACAGCAATCAAAAATACAAATAACCCACAAATTTATGAAGGACGGACTCCCAGCAACTTTTTGTCTGGCAACTTTAGTGGTGTCATTTAGTGGGTATTTGTTTTGCAGAATAAGTTTGCAGGTGGTGTTTGAATGTATGCCACACTTTGGGTTTCCTAAGAGTTGCTACCAGATTTACTTAGGTCCTGATATCATAAAAGAATATTATTAAACAAGTTAATCTCCCCTCCCCATTTGTCCTCTCCTTTTCTTAACAAAAAAAAAAAAAGAAAAATCAAAAAGAAAACTGAAAGAGTGAATATTCATGTCTCTAGAAATGTCCTAAAACATTCAAACTTGCAAGAAGCATAACTGCATGACATGGGAACACCAGAAACCAGACAATTTTGGTTAAGAGATCAGCGTATATTAACATGTTCATTTCGGAGTTCACTTTGTCAGTACAAATATTTTCCTTGGAGTCCTCTCACTACTTCTGTCAAATTTGTGGTACTTTACCAGCTCGGAGGCAGGAGAGCAGCACCCCTGCAGAGGTCACTGATGCTGCTCAGTGGATGGTCAGGCAGGGTGTACGGATGAACAGCGCATCTGGCGCTCTCTCTGCTGAAGCGTGACCACGTCAGCCTTGTGAGACACTCTGTGCCTCATTATACCTTCTGTGTGTGTGCACACATCAGCTCCCAGCCCTGCTCTCTCCATTTCAGTTTTTCAGATCTCAGATGCACTAATCATATTCCAAATATTGGCCTTTGCTTCGGCAATCACTGCCTCAAAAGAAGGAAAGTGACGAGGCGGAATGATCCTTACCATAGGGATGGAGCATGCTATGGAATCTATAAATGGCACAGCCAGGATGAATAGTATCATTGTACTGGATTTTGCAGACAGTGCCAGTTACTGCAGTCAAAAGGATATTGGAGTAAAGCAGTTAATAAAAGAGAAAGGAGGAGGGGAAAGAAGTAGTGTTGAAAATCATGGAACTGAGAACATTGAGGCTTAAATGCTTTTTTTTTTCAGACAATGAACTGTCTGCATCAAAGTTAGTCCAACAGCATTTAGCTTTGTGACTGCTTCCACTATACCTGGCCACAGGATAAATAATGAATAGTGAGTACAGACAGAGCTTACAAGGGCTCTATTATTCCCACAGCTTAAACTCTTAATTTAATAGAGTACACAGGAGAGGAAGAAAAAAATTTCTAAAGGAGATAAGAAAGAAAGACACATTGACAAGACAGAATGGTAAAAATATCCTACAGGAAAAAAAAAATCTTCTGTTCTTAGTTGGTTTACTACTGAAATGATTAGTATAAAAGCATGCTATAGCATTTTTTTAATCCAAGAAGCTCAAAGTAACTTATAAGCTATTAATTGAAGGTGAAAGTTCCTCACATATGATATGTGATTCCATTAGCACTTTTCAAAATTTCAGCTCTTAAAGGACACTTCTGAGCCTAAAATATTTAACCCAAATGGCAGATTTTACAGGGTGATACCACAGATAAGCTATTGTTTCTAACATGACATCATAGCTTTATCTAAGCATCCTGTGTACATTAAAGGAGAGGAAAGAGCCTTCTTATTTTAAAAGCTTTGGCTTAAGGGTACTTCCATGTATCATTATTTTTGCTTAAGAATGTGTCCCAAAACCACACAAAAACAGCATTAGACATAAAGACTGAAGTAATGACTCTTAACTACCAGGCTTATTTCAGTTCAGATTCCCTACGTTTTCAGCACTGTGTTCTCTTTCTTTTTGTCTATGAATAAACAGTACCTGTATCTAACGTATGCCTTTAAGGGAGGGAAAGTACCATTTCACGAGATATGTGATAATGCATCTTGTACCAAACCAAAGTAACACCTCAGGACTTCATAATGATGAGCATATATTTAAATTAAGTGAAATGTGCTGTCTTCTCTGCTTGTGATACTTTGTCAATACATAATTTCTTCTTTGGCAGTTTATTCTCTTTGCCACATGTCCAGCCTTTGTACTGCTTTAGGATAGGACAGTGACACCCTGTATTATAAATCTGATGTTCTTAAAATCCTTCTAAAAGCTGCAAAAATTAATGCTGACTATGAGACTTTGGAGCTTAGGTATCAATGAAAACCAAGACAGATCCTTCAGGTGCAGAGATTTAACTTCCTTTTATGACCATGGAAATGAGGCATAGGAGAATTATTTATGCTTCTTAATGTCTTTCAGTGCCTTTGAAAACCTCCCCAAACTGACATATTCTTATACTTGTTTTGGAAGGAAAGCCCACTCCCTCCCCCCTTCACTCTTTGCTAGGCTTTGGATTTTTTCATTATTTTTAGGAAAGATCTACTGGATAAAATCAAGAGCTATACTGAAGCAGAAAATAATTTTTACCTTTAAAGTTCAAAGTTACATCACAAGGAAATTTCACAATTAAAGAAAAAAAATGAAACAAAAAAAAGACACAACTGGAAATAATACTATAAAAAAGTCTTACAATGACTATTCAAGAAAGCAGGCAGCTTCTCTCGAAAACAAGCTCCACAATGGTTATCATGCATGAGCTGGTGCATATCTAACGGTGAGCAAGTTCTGCGGGCAGATCCGTCCCTTGCCCTTTCAACAAATGTTATCATTTCCCAGGGAGCGCTATCTTCGCTGCAATCTGCACCTGCTCCTCGCGGACAGCTCTCCTGTCCGCACGGAGCATGTGCAGTGCCATTTCGGATACTGTCCCGTGTCCTTCCCACCGCATCTATTGACAGATCTGAACTTTTCTGTTATCTCCAGTAGCCAACAGCAGGACCTGTCATTGAAGCAAAGAGGCTCTGTATATCTGAGACACTATCATGCAGCCCCTTTGTTTGTCCAATGACATTGCCTTGTGATAAATGTTTCAGAAATGACATTTGAGATGACACTGGAGGAAATCTCTTAAGTAGGAGACTACAGCCCCCAGTATCTCCCGAGACACGCTGCTGTCAGTAAAGGAGAAATATTTATGAAGAGATTAGAATGCAAGTGGGCCAAAATAAATGTATGACAGGCGAGAAAACCTTTCCAATTAAATTTATTTTAAGAAGTCACAGCAATAAAAAACCTGTATAGTTTCACAAGATGAGATAGGATTTACCTTGTCAAAAAGATTTAGGGAACTTCTACAGCCAGTGGTAAATTTTGGACTGGAGGAAAGTCTGTGATATAACTTCATAGGGAAAAAAAAGAAACCCATAAAAACCAAAGATGGCAGAGGTAGAAGAATAAAGTCATTTATCAAAGATGTATTGGAGTACAGAAGCTGGCTAATAGCAAAGGCACACAGAATATAAGATTTGTCCATGCTCTCCTGGCATGGGCAGAGTTTGAAGTATAGTTGTGCTGTCCCATCAGGTCAACCCATAAGCTAATCTTAGCTGCTCCTTTAGCATATAATTTGGCTTTCTGCAAAATAAATACATGACAAATTCCAATGTGAAACAACTGTTATATGGGAAGATACTCTGCAAAGTTAACAGCTCATACACTGATGCTTTTTGCTGTTTTTTTCTTTTTTTTTCCATCAAGTTTGTGCACAGTCCTGCAATTAGCTGATCATTCTGGCATTAATAATCTGTTTGTACATTACCTTATTTTTAGCACATAGAAACTGTACATTCCAACCACATTTTTGAAAAATTGTATAAACATGAGAAGTTAACCTGAGGTAGATTAATTAATAAAGGCGATAGTAATGGAAATCAGGGAAAACTGGAGAGGAAGTAAGGGAAATTTAGCTTCCAAATATTGCTAAATGTTGCAATTCTATTTGCATATGATACCTCAAATTCCTTGGCAGAGGTTAAGAGGAGAGAGAAAGCTATCATAATTTATGTCAGTCATGGACAAGATTTCTAAGCATGAAAAATAAGGGAAAAAGTTCTCCTGAAGATTAAAAAAAAACCAAAACGTTTCAACCTGGATGAAGAAAAAAGAGCTCTTCACAGTCCCTGTGGAGAATAAGCATGGAAAAAACAGAGCAGCTATACTAAGGAAAGGTACAAAAGAATCTCCCTAGAGCAGCAAAGACCAAAGCTAAGAAAGGCCAAGTTAACTGAGATATTTTGGTGGCTAATGAGAAACCTGATTGTTTAATATGCTTAATATATTTGCTCATTTCTATTTTTTTTAATTTTATTTTTAATCTGTTCCCAAATTTTCAGCTAAATATTCAGTTTGTTCTTGTAACAATTCACACTTTTTCTATCAGCTTCTCTGATAGTAAGACTGAGCAACCAATGAAACCCTTTAGGTCTGCTTGCTGCTGGCCTACTGAGGCAGCATCTACTACCTCCAGTGAACTGCAGGGTGAGCAGGAACGGGGCACATTTATGTCCAAAGGGGCTGAGGTTTAGGGTTTGAGGGTTGCACACATTTGGCTGCAGCTAAAGACTTTACTGTCTGAGATTATGCACACAGGCTGGAATGTCAGCCAGGTTCTCCCTAGTGAGTCATTATCTTAATTTTTTGTCAAAGCACACTCCTTCAAATTGAATTTTATTTTGATTTGAAGGCTTGGAGAGATGAAGAATTATCCATATACAAGTGCTGTCCAAGCACCTGTGCCTTGTTTCACAATATATTTAAGTTTTTCTTTTCTTTGTTTTTATTCCATTAAAATTGCATATCTATTAAAAGGCCTCTCAGTATTTCTTTCCCCAAGACATGGTCCAAATCACTCTACCTCTGCAATGTGTTTCCCAGAGCTTTCATGACACATTTCTTTAAAATTCTCCCCAGAACTTATGTTTTTCCAGTGGTCTTTCTATAAAGTGCTGTGGAAACCTGGTAGTCCCTGGGTTACAGCAGACTTCCACAGGAGGCAGCCGGGTTATCACACCAGCACATCAGAGAGTAAAAAACAGAAGATAAGAAGGTGTTAAAGAAATGTCCTTTTTCTTCTTCCCTCTCTGACACTTTTGCAGGAGCTTGATGTGCAAAACAAAGTGATTTATGTCCCAGTCTGTTAAACTGGTGCATACCCTGAGCTTGAAAGTCACCTCCAGTGGAGTTATTCCTTGTTGTTGATGAAGCCTATTTGCTCTCTTGAAACGATAGATCTTTACCCAGTGTCATTTTGGAAAATGTCAGGCACAGCAGTGGCCACAGAAGGGAGCAGATTTAAGATGAACTTGATCTAGAAACAACAGCCAGATCAACAGTTCATTCAGGTTTATATGCTAACTATATTTATTCCAACAGGGTGAACATTTGCATGGGCATCCTATATTGCTTTGCTCTTAATGAATATTCTGCATGCAGAGTCACTACAGGATCAGCCATTTGTATCAGTCTGAAAAAAATGTACTTAATGTCATTTATTCCTCATTTTCATTTTCGTTTGTGTATAACATAGCCAAGCACAACTTGTGTTCTGGGAAAACAGTATGTTTTCTGTTCTGTCAAAAGCAGAATAATTTCTGAACTATCAACAATGAATAAAGAGAGACAGAGAGAGAGAAAGAGCACACATGAGGAGGGAAAGACTGAAATATGTGAACATCATGAAGAAATATCTGTCTTCTTACAAACAATAAAAGAGAATATTGCCAAACATTCCTTACACTAAATAGTCTGCATCTTTTGGATGCAGGGACAGCCTGATGAATTTCACTCCATAAGGCAACAGTCTGCAAATGGATAAGAGCCTGAAAATTAGATGAAAGTGTTTCCTCCACCATATTAGAGCTCCTACCAAAAAAGGCTTTACTGTCATGGCTCATCCCATTAATCTAGTATACATGTTGCATTACTCTGCAAGACTGATGAGATTCTATCTTTTCTAGTGATTTTGTAGTGCAATTGTGAAATTATTTTGCAACCATGAAATAGTTCAGTTTCAGATTTCTGTTGCACTAGGAAGGCAATATCTAGTTATTACACTGACATTCACCAAGGGAAAAAATGGAATTAGGTCCAATACTAATTTATTCTTTTCTAAAAACTAGATTTCTTTTTTCTCCCTATTCCATATCAGAATAAACCAAGCAATGCTTTCATGACAGATTGGGGATAGGGAAGGGAGGGGTAATGGAAACTTAAGCAGGCACATGGCATTTGGAAGATCATTCTATATACAATTCATTAATGTCCTTTAAGAAATTGTGAGTTGCCATTAAAAATATAATACTAAGAAATTGACTTATATAGATATGTTTACATATGTATAATTTTGTCTTTTTGACTCAAATTAATTACTGTTTTAAGTCCTAATGAATTTAGCTTGATCCAACAGGATCAAAGCATTTCTGTGAGACTTATGGTATGTGACTTTTTGAATTTTGCCTACAGTTGGATTTTGGGATGCATATATAGCTGATTAAGAAGTATCAGCTTCTTCTATTTTATGAAACAGGACTTATATTGTTGTCTGTTTGAAAATTAAAATTTCTAATCATTGAACCTTTTATTTCAAGAAAAAAAATTTGGTCTTCCAGTACCAGTAGGAAAGAGTTAGTTTGAATTGAAGCTCCTCTTTTGCCCATGACATGGAAAGTAGAGCAAGGCAATGATACTGCTTATGCACAACAAGACTTGAGAGGCAACAAAGGGCTTTTCAAACTCATTTATTCAGTTGACAATTCTTTTAGCAAATGATGCAGCTGCACAGATTTTTGAGGGGGGGAAGATGGTGAAGCAAAAATAAGGTCAATGAGGACTGTAACTAACTGCTGAGCTTTATCCAACGATAAACAAGGAGATATTGATTCTCAGGAGGGAAAACAGCATTCTTATTTGATTACAGTGTTGCAAAAAAACTTTCCCCAAAATGTTTACTGAGTTCCAGGATCAAAAACTCATTATTTCCCATAGTTTTTTTGTTTGTGGGTTTCTCAAATGTCTTCTAAAGAGGACCCCCTCTAGGTAAGGATTTCTTCATGTCTGAAGCTAGCTTAGTGATTAAAAAAAAAAAGAAAGATAATGCTTTCTGTAAGGAAATATGATGCAGATATTTCCATAATGAACATAAACTCTGTTAGGCTTTATTACATTCAAATTTCTTTTCCTGACCTTAAGGAAAAGTACATGACAGATGATCAAAGTTTCCTCTGGGAATTGGGGCATTATTTTTATGACATTAAGTGCTTTGACTCGGGATTTCTAAAACCAGCGCCAGTTAGAAATCACATAGGATTGACCCAGTTCCTTCCTCCTTCCACATGCACTGTCTGGAATTCCAACAGGTGGACTTAATGCTGATTTACCCCATCAAGACTGTGCCGTCTGGCAGAATTTTGTTGTCTCATAGTACATGTGTGTATAGTGTAAAGTTATGCATTAACAAATGCTCTGGCCATACTAACACTGTACCCATATTACTTGTCCAGCCATACAAAGGATTGGACCTTGCTATAGAGGGTCTCCTTATCCTTCTATTTCAAGATTTATCTTGGGAATTCAAGCCTGTTTTGCCATATCCATAGTGATCGCTCTCACCTCAGTGGTGACCAACTGTCATTCAACAGGTAAAATACATGTTTGAATTTGGAGTATATTTTTCTGACATGAAGAAAACAGATAGGATTTCATACAGAAGTAAGCCCATTTGGGGATTTCTATGTCGCCAGTGATATACAAAACATAAGAGATTAAAGCAAAAAAACACAGGACTGCCTTTAAAACAAACTATCATCATATGACTCCACAAGAAAATAACTTTCTTGTTGGAGGCACAGGGTACCTTTCCTCCAGCTGCAATTTGTTCCTATTTACCTGATCTGCTAGAGCTATTTCCACGGTCACACTGTAAGCCAGTCCATCCAATAAGTAATGAAAGTTCTTCCTACAAGGATAAAAGTAATCTCATTGCTTCTCGGATACTTTTTAATCTATTTCATGCCAATGATCCCCATCACAGCACTGCTAAAGAGGCAGCTAGCATGTGGAAGGCAGCGAATGAGGATGTGAAGGCAGAGAGGGTCTAGTCCCCATATTCTGTACTCCATGCAGAAGTGGGGGAAGCTGCTGCAGGACTTCCAGGGAAGGGACCAGGAATTGAGACACTATGCAGAGCGTCCCTGGTTCCTTTATTCAACAAGCCTTTTAAGACCATTTGGATATCTTCCATGATGGACTGTGCCACTTGTAAAAATCTTCTGAAATTTTTCACCTGATAATTCCTAAATTAGAGCCTTTTAAATTACTTTCTTGAGGAAAGGAAAGAACTGCTGACATACATTTGGTTCAAGGTGAAGAAATTAATGCATTCCACACATTGTTATGCTTGGAATCAGAATATTGTCTTGCCTTGGTTTCCCTGGTGATTACTATAAATGGCAATATATTAAAAACTTAGCCTGAGTACTTCTATGCTTCCATGCATCTTGACCTTCAATCAGAATTTCAGACATAATTAAATGCTTCATAAAAAACAATTCAAATATTATGTTTAACCTCAACTTGGGGCCCTACCAGTTATTTTGACAATCCCATAAGAGAAGAATTTCTTTCTGAAAGTGACTTTAAATTCACCAGGGTGAATTTAAAAGTGGCCAAAATAGGGAAGCATAGAACAGGTCATGTTGAGGGAGTACATATAGCCAAAACAAAAGTCACTATCATCAAATCCCTCACAATATTACCACTAGACATCTGTTTGTGTTTGACCTCTGTATGCTGTTGTGTAAAACATAGCATAAAAAAAAAAAAAAAAAAACACCAAAAAACTAGCTGTGGATATTCCACCATATTTGCAGTAATTTTTATTCAATTTTCACGATACCAAATTTTTTCAGCAGTCAGACTTGATTTTAAAATAAAAGATTCTGAGGTCATGAACCAGGGGAAGCAATATATGAAGGAATGCTCAGACATTATGAATGGATTTTAGGCATTTTTCTGAAACTCTGCTTTATCCATTGGAAGTCTCATTCGAAACACGTCATGCTTTGTGTGTCTGCCATTCTCAAATATCACATAGAAGTCAATATACTATCATAAACAGCAGATCAAAATGTGTCTTATCTGTCAGTCCTGTCAAGTCCTTCCTTCAGTTGTATTACTGCTGCTGTTAGTCAAGGTGTGAAAACACAAAGAACATGAGTTCATTCAGATATGGAATAGATAGTTATGCTGTGGCAATCCTTTCTTCAGCTCAAAGCCAACTATTCCTCAAAAATTAATTCCTTGATTCCTACAGGTAGTGGGCTTCTTCCATGCTTGGTGTCTGCTGTTTTCTTTGTTGCAGAAAATGAATAATATTTTAATAATATATAAATATTATTCAAATAAATATATATATTATTCAAATAAAATTTGAATAATAAAATATAAATATCTGTCAGCTTCACTGAGCTCTCTGTAGAATAACATTGTGATTTGATTACTTTTTTAAACCCATACTATACCCAAGATTCTGCCCAATTTCTTATCTTGGTTAGCCTTTCCCAGGAAAGGAAGAAATAGATGTTGTCAAAGACTCAAACTCTACACTAAACAGTGAACATTTTTAAACTAATAAGTGTCTTCAGTAAGATGCAAACCCTAGACAAAATGTCTGGCTATAAAAAGATATATTTACAT
Organism: Chloebia gouldiae; assembly: GCA_003676055.1. Classification (NCBI taxonomy): domain Eukaryota; kingdom Metazoa; phylum Chordata; class Aves; order Passeriformes; family Passeridae; genus Chloebia; species Chloebia gouldiae. The sequence goes on along the minus strand of QUSF01000001.1, from coordinate 25,854,014 downwards.
ATATTTTAATGTCATTTAAAATAATTAAAACAAGAGCACTCATTTATTCAATCAGTCTCTAATTTGAGTACATGCATGTTTTGTGAAAATAGTTTTAATTTTTTTACAATTTTACCAATAGATGGTGCTAGAAATTTCTGCATTTAGTTAAATATCTGCACCCATTTTACTCAGCTCAGACCCATAACAATCCTCTGAAACTACTAGAGAGAAACAGTCTATCTGTGTGTCAATTAAAGCAGGAAATGCCAGTTCACCCATATTCAACATTTCACATATTGAAAAGACTAGTAGAGCAGCAGAAAACCATTGATAGCTACCCACTGCAGAACATATACAGTATGCAAATGAGAAATCTGCTGTTCTCACTCCTCCGATGGATTTTCAAGATTCCTGGAATAGTCATGTTTTGCTGTCATTAGGGTGCATACTTTTAGCAAAAAGGATGCTGGCATCAGTCAAATTAGCTCCTCCATCAGTCCTCTACAGAGCACAATGGAAGGGGAATGCCATAAGCACAGATTCTGCCACAAGTTTTTGTGCACATGCCTCACTTTATACACTGGGAATAGCTCTGAAAAGTCAATCAATATGTTCATGGTATGAAAAGTTAAGTAAATTATCTGACATTATCTGTGAATTATATGGAATGTTGGAGTGTTTGAAATTAAATGTAGAGGCTCTTCATGGAAATGGTCAGATGTCATTTGCAGCCATTAGGAGGATGCATCCAGAATGGAGCATATTTTTATAATACCACCTAGTCATCTAGACATTTCACATACAAAATCATCTGTTTAAATATTTCAGTTCTGGGGATCAGATTGTGATGTATGTGTTCAGAGAAAGTGTGTTCAAGGTCACTACAAGTGCATTTAAAAAAAAAAAAAGAACAAATAAGAATAGATAAAAACAATCTTGTTCTCTGCATTTCCAATTTCCTCTACAACTCTGGTATCTGTAAAAAAACCTAAAGAATGTTTCCAATATCTCATTGTCATCGGCTTTATTTTTCTTATTACTTAGAGACATTCTCAAAATATTTTGAAATAATTGAAACGCTGTTGCTCTTCAGAGGGAAGCTGTAGCCCTGTTCTTTCCAGTTCATTTCCACAAGCAGTACACTATTCAGTGTGAACTGGATTTACACAGCACGGAAGTAAGCTCCCTGGAATAACAGATTTTCACAAAGAGGTTACAGCTTACAGACCTTGAGCTCATGGGGATTACAGTTACCTGCAATTTCCCTTTATAACCTCCACTGCCTTTGGGGATAATAAAAAGCAATTGCACACTTCCACTATCTATACATATATATAAATAAATACATATGTGTGTGTGTGTGTGTGTATGCATTATATATGTATATAGTATTTTATACACATTGTTATATATTGATATTACATATATTTTATTATATATTAGATTGTAATATAAATTATATTATTTACATATATTTATAATAATTTTTGCTTTTTATATATGTATATGCATATGTATATGAGAATGCAATACATATGTGCATAAAACATTAAGAAGCATATATGCATACATTGCCTATGTTTTAAATATGTATATGTATATCTATAATAGTAGATAATATTATACATATGTATTGCATTATAAAACAAAGAATATTATATTTTCTCAATATTTAAGTGACTACCACCCTCTGGGAACATGTAGTTAGTAGCTCATGTAACTTTCTGCTGTTAGAGATACATGCCTACTTGTTTAATTTATAAAGATCTTATTATGTTTATAGTAAGTATAAGGAAAATGTGAATTAGTTGGTTTTACAGATCCATTAAAATAATCACAAATTTGAAAAACCCACTCTAGAAATTTCTATCACTTCCATTTTGCACTGACATAATGGAAAATGCTTTGGGAGAGGGAAACGTGTTCTTGCAAACCCCCAAAAATAATTAATATGGCAAAAAAAACCTACCATAATTCATGTTTTGTTCTCTTTTTCCTTCTGTCTCCTTCCTTTAGCAAACCAAGTTTTATTGTATGAACCTTGTTCAGAAACATCTGTACTGGTAAAGAAATTGATATGTTCTGAATCTCCCTGGACATGCTGATTTATCTTTCTGGATTATGTCAAAGACCCATGCATTCTTTAGATTGGAAGGCCCATTTCCACAGTCATTATTGTTTCCTCGTGTAGAGGACCAGTGATCATACCTATACCTCAATATTTTCCACTGCATTTTTGTAATGTAGAATTTTTATTTAAAAAGCCAATCCATCAGCCCACTCCTTCTGTCTCACAAGATCTCTTACAGAAGATCCCTGAGAAGGTGTCAGTTGCTTCTGCTCACCACGGAAAATAAAAAAGACTTCTGAGATGCTTGTGGAAAAACGTGGAGTTGTGAAAATATTTGGTTCCCCATTCTTTACTTATTTAAGATCTTCATCTTCGTTCAATGAAGTTATGACTTCTTAATAATATACAAAAATTTATCCCTCAGCTGGAAACTTTTCTCACCAAACTGCAAACATTTAATTTGCTCTTCCATGAAACAGTGTTGCTTTCACTTCATGGAGACAGAGCACATAAAGAATGACTTCAATTATTGTAGGTTGCATGGTGATTCAACACTGATCAAAATAACTGCTGAAACACAAAAATTAAAATCAGATCTTTCAGCAGTATCTATATTCAGATCCTTCATTACGGAACAAACTGTGAATGGAATATAAACTCTAACTCCTCTGTGACTGGAGAGGTTTAGGTTTAGATAGTAGAAGATTCTTAGTCCCTGAGGGGCACTGGAACAGGCTCCCTTGGGAAATGGTCACAGCACCAAATCTTCCAGAGTTCAAGAAGTGCTTGGATAATGCTCTCAGGCACACAGTGCCTGGTTCTTGGGGTTGTCCTGTGCAGGGCCAAAGGATCCTTGTAGATCTTTCTAATTCAGGATATTCAACAATTCTATGAAAACTAAATAGATGCTTATCAAATACTGTATTCTGCCTTGTTAACTGTAGATTACAATAAATACATTATTCTAAACATTGTTTACATACAAATACAATTTTTTTTAATATTCAAACATTTTTATTTTTTAACATTCAAAAACATTTATTAAATATTCCAAGTTTAGTATGTCTCTGGTGATAATTGTATGTTTGCATCTTGCAATGTTAGCTTGACACAGTTGGTAAGCTTTAGGTCAGATATCTGATCCCACATTTCAGAAGTGACTGAAGCTATGTGGTTAAAAGCCACTGCTGTAAAATCTGGTTAAAAACTTATCTGACCTCAAATAAAGGATAATTTTGCCAAACAAAAAGACCCCAGAACCTCAAAGAAATAGAGCACCAATTATCATATTTGTTTCACTGCTAAATTTTAGTGGTCAAAAAATCTTCCAAATAATTTAGTAGTTACAGACTCATTTGGATTACAAGCCACCTCAACCAATCCCCTGTTCAGAGTATTCTGAATGAGATCAGGTTGTTCAGAGTCTTGCCCAGTCATATCTTTAACATCTCCAAGGACAGAAATATTGAATCTCTTGAAGATCAGCCTGAATGAGAAAAATAAATGCTTGCAAGCCAGACCAAGGGTGTGATCTACTCATTGAAGGTTTAAAGGAAATTGCTGGCAAAATATGCTGATTTTTTTCTGTAAAATGCCATTTCAGAGGTCAGTTGGAAGAATTTCTATTCCAAGACTCTTATTGTAGGTATGGTGTTCAAGGAAATTAGAAGAATTAAAATCTAAGCCATTCCACATACTGATAGAGTCATAATGAGAGGGTCAGACAAGATTGAAGCATATGTTTTTCTAGCAATAATGCAAGTGCAGTAGGTGTCTAAATTCTAGATCAAATTTAAACTATAATATCTGATTTTCATGCACATAATTAAAAATCATGAAGAGTAAGAAAAAGCATCCATCCAACAGACTGAAGCAATCTATTTAAGGATCTGTGACTTTCATGTGAAATATTTCAAGGTTTGTCAAGGCAAAATTCAATTAACTTTAAACCAGTAGTAGTATAAAAGTGTGAATAGGAGGGACACAAGCACCCAAACTGCTTTGCTATTGATCAGGTTTAAAAACAGTGAACACTAATAGAAAACAAAGGATAGCATGTCAAAAGGCACAGGGAGGCTGGCAAGTTTCTGTCTAGCTTGTTCAAGTGTGGTGTTGTTCTTTTCTCAGCAGATAAAATGCATTCAGACATTTCCACAAAGAAAATTATATTGTATGGCATTTTTTAAAATAAGATTAAAAGAGCTACTTTTACCACCAGTGACTGCCATTAATTGGTATGCTGCAAGGGAGCTGACACATCCCTGGATGGCACATCTATTAAGTGTAGACTGCAATCAGTAAAATAGGTTTTCCAACAAATGACTTGTCAAAGCCTTGACACAAGAATTACTTATGCTTGTAGTCAGTCACTTACTTTTCCCCAGTTCAAATGCTCATCTTCTGCCTGCATACTGGAATCTGAAATACAGCGAAATATGTCTCTCCATTTTGCTTGATTAAAATCCTAATGCATGGAATAAAACCATGAGTGAGTATCCTAAGGTTAGCCCAACAGACTTGGGATAGAAAAGCAGTGGTGCAGGTATGCAACTTTCTAATTTTCTTTTCAAGCAGCTGGAGTTCCAAGACAGTCTCAGCTTCTCTGTGGTAATAGATGTGAACGGAAAATGTCTTTCAACTGACAGTTCCACCACCAAGCTCACTAGACCAGCCTGGCTCCCTTTGATCATCAGTCTTTCTGGAAATAAATTTCATTATCATGCTACCTATCAGAAAGTTCACATGTTTTACCTGGATAAAATCTGGAAACATTCAGTGACAAGCTGCTATTCATTGTAGATGCAAAATGTTCACTTGGGAAACTCTCTTTCCTTAGTATTTTTTTAATTTCATATTTAATTCTATGCGTGTTTTGGCTTAAGTACTGAATTGTAACTCCTGTTGAAAAGTTATAACTCTGGGGAATTCTGTTTTCCAAAGCACTGGATTTCTATGAGTTTACTGGTGTTTTAATTTTTTCCTGCTTGATGCATGAATAGAAAATACTTAAGATTTCTGTAAAGAATTTTTATTTTTATCAGGGACTTTCCAATGAATAGATGAACTCTTCATAATATCAATAAAGATAATATTAAATGGATTAAATATTGGCTAATTAACTGTTCCCAGAGCAGCTAGTAAAGTGGACCCATCCCTGAACAAAGATATTGATAACAATGTTTTGCAGTCATTAGTATTAGACCTGACCTTGTTCAGTGTTCCTCTCAGTGGTCTGGAAATAAATATCAAATTAATGAATAAATATCAAATCACTGCCTTTTCAAATGACATATGGATTTGTACTGTATCAAAAAATGGTGGCCAGGTGTTCATTCCAAGCAATTAAAGCTGTTGACTGCATCAGACCTTGTCATTAAATGAGTCCTAATATAGTCGAAGATACAATTTCACAGAGACCGTGAAATAGAATCTATATCTCCAAAATTTAAAACTCCGTTCTAGAAAACAAGGATTGTACAAAAAAAACCCCTCTTCATTTGAGAGTAGAATAATGCCAGGTGGGATGGGGCTTTTAGCAACTTGGTGAAGTGGAAGGTGTTCCAACCAGAGCTAGATCTTTAAGGTCCATTCCAACTCAAAAGATTCTATGATCCTATAGCTAAAATAATTCAACATGAGCTGCCTGTGGGAGGCTGAGATAAATCAGGCCAGTGAAATCCTAAGTACTGACTGTCAAGTAGAGGCATGGCCAGTTATACACCTGTTCTTTTTATAAGCTTGTCCATACCAGTAGTCAGTTGACATTTGAAGTTATTTCTGGGGTGTTGAACATTTGCACAGTAAAAAACTAGACAAGATATGAATTAACTGTCGCATACTGCAAAAGTCTGGAGAATTTCTTTCATTAGAATAAAACCTAGAAGTACTTTCCTTCACCTGTTCATGGTTTGGCAGAAACATAAGTGATAGATATAACAGATCGTGTCATAGAGAAAAAGCTCCAGAGAAACACTGCCCAAAATACTGTCTTTTAAATAATCTATTAATGTATTCATACAAAAGACATGGTCATGTACCTTCCCTGATTTCGGGGGTAACCTAAGCAATCACATTTCATCAGCACTGACTACATTACCATGGCTGTCATGTTTTTGTAAGTTAATTAGATAAGTATCAAAACATGTAGTGCCACAACAACATTAGTGTGTTATACACACATTGCAGATTAGCAGGACAATATTTATTAGTCCTGGAGACACAAGCTAATAGCTCTTTTTTAGGCCAAATATTACCTTTTATAATTCATTTCACTTACAGCAGCTAACAAACTCCCTATTTATTACAGGCTGAATTCCTTCTCATTAGCATATTAAGTGGGCAAAAGTCTTCCTAGAAAATCACTGGATTTTAATGGAGTATCATTTCCCATTTCAGAGGTATATCTCAATATGTGACATTGTCAAGACTGATACTAGAAGGCTTTATTCGACATTGCTGCCTGCTGTTTGAAAAAGGAAGAAAGCTTAGAAGAGCAGCAAAAGTGATGCAGAAACTGGACAAAGAATTACCTCTGAGTGACAAGATGGTCTTTCTCTTACAAAAAGAAAGAGCACATTACTCACATTGTATATATACTGTATGTTCTTCATAGGAATAAAAATTTAAAATGGAAGCCTATGATCTCATAGAGAAAGCCATTGCTGGAAGCATCTGATAATTAAAGCTAGACCCCTTTAAATCTCAACAAAACATTTTTGTTTTTAAACAATCAGTGATAGAACAATGAAATTACATTACCTAAATACACTGTCTAGGAAAGGTGCCAAGTGCCATCATTCCATATCTTCTAAAATGTAGTAGATAGTCATATGCTAGTGAAATATGAGTAGTTTGCATAGAAAGGAATAAACTGATGAAGTTCTATGGCTGTGGTCAAATGGAAGTTTCCAGTAGTTGTGGTTGTGTCCTTCTGCACTTGAAAGCCTGTAAATTCATGAATTTTTTGTTCCTGGAAATTAATGAATTTTAAATCACATGAGTTAGAGTCATGGGCAGAATATGATAGCCAAAATTTAGGAAACAGAAATCCCATGGAGTGCCAAAGGTGTAAATGACTTTTAATTCCTTTCAGATATTCTTGAAAATCCCATCAATACTATTAAAGGTTTCAACTACTTTTATTTATGTTCATAGAATACTGGTGGAATGCTTCCGAAGATTTAAATTTTTGAAATTCTTGAACAGTGTTGCATATGCCATTCAAAACCTCTAACCTCTAAGTCATTTTAGATCACGATGTTAGGTGAATTTATTAATAAAAATTTGTTCTTACAAAGTGTTTGTACACACTACAATGGCAGCATGCACCAAAGCACCAGATTATCAGCAGACAGATTATGAGAGAGAAAGTATGACTGTATTTTGCAGATGTGCTGTTGATCACTGTTATTTACTTCTGTGAATATTTATTTAGACAATGATACTTGATGTTTAGAAAGGAAAAAACCATTCAAAACACCTTTTTACTGTTTAGCATACACAAGACCTGCAATTCACTAGAAACTACCCTCAAATAAGCATTATCTTCTTTAGAAAAAATATTTATATTAAAATTTATAATGAAAAAAATTAGAATGTGAATTTAGAAAAATTCCAGTCTTGGCATAATGAAAAATCAGACAGTTAGTTCCTTTTTAAATTAAAAAGAAAATATTTATAATGTATCACTAACTCTTTCAAGTGTTTCCTTAACTGATCAGTGCAACATTAGAACTTCCTTTCCTTGTTTTTAGTTTGAATAGGGATTTTGTTTTGTTGTGGGTTTTTTTTTTTTTATTTGACTTTTGTTGTGAAATATTGTGCATTCCAAGTGTAGACATCATAGCTAGTGGGTTTTTTTTTCCTTTTCAGCCAGGCTAGTATATACCAAATAATTGTGACCACAGGAGCTGACCATGCAATATTCCCAGAACTGTTAGCTGAGAAGAATGGGATTGCTCTTCAAGCTCCTTTATGCTTCTTAGCTGGAAAATTTTCTGTAGTTATTAAAAACAAGATAAATTAGACCATTTTAAGCTCCAAATTGCTGCAGTTAGATTAGAAGCAGGAAACTGACCTTCAGCTTGATTCAACTGTTACAGTGCCTTGTGCAATGGAAACATTCACAGCAACCATTCTGGACAGACTGTGTCTCTTGGATGAACCCCGTGCATTTGGTCCTGATCCTTTCCCTCCCTTTGCAGCTCTGTCCTTGCAGAAAGTGCTGCTCTGCCCATTTTACATCCTTTTGGAGTCAGCAATGCTGAACCCCCAATACAATGGCTTGACTGTGTGCAGATGTGTGTATGTGCACCCCAAAATGGACACAAGAGGACCCCAAAAGGGGAAACAGGACCACCAGTGACTTACTTGCAAAAAGCTTTATCTTGCTTTCACCTATTTCTCCAGAACATTTATATTCTGCATATATTTGACCTCTAGAATTTTAAACAATATTTGGAGTTTGTTGAAAGCTTTTTTTTTATACTCTTTTTTCATGGCAACAAAATTTAGGGATGCAGATGGTACCATAGTGGAGTACACAACAATACAAAGTACATAACAAAATGATCAGAGAGCGCTGGGAATTTAAAATAGGTATCAGAGTTTCTCTGGTTAAAAACTTAAACTTACAGGCATGCACAACATAACAGGATTACAGGTCATGCCCTAAAAGGAAAATCAAGAAATAATTTAATTCAAATCCAGTGCTTGTATCTATTCCAATTCACATTTTACTTCCTCATAAAAAGAAAGTACTTCCAAGGAGAAAGGCAAAGCAAGAGGGAAATATTGTTCTTTTCAACACCAAGAAATAAGCACTCTAAAATAAATTGTTGCTCATATAGATGCTACTTTTCTACATGTAATAGTGGTAATCATACTGGCAATTGTTTTTTAACTTACAGATTCAGGGTGACTTCATTGTTTTACAGAGGCATTTTTCCACTTGACTGGTAATACCACTATAAAAATTCTTGATTGCATTTCCTTGCTTTTTGACACTGCATTCCTCATTTGTCATTTGTATGCATACATATGTAAACAGCTTCATGGAAAATTCTATTTGCTTACTCACCTTGAGTGACCCATAATGTACATGATTGCAGGATATAGTAAAAGGCATATGAATTTATTATGGCCACTTGTCCCAGAAATTATTACAGTCTTTAGAGAAAAAAAGGTAGGAAGGAAGGAGGGAATATATGAGTTTGGAGTTGATATGAAAATATGAGAAGGCATCAAAAAAATGAATAATAAGACACATCACACGAACTCTGAAAAAGTCCACAATATTTTTCTAACAAGCAAATAATTTAATTTTTCCTCTAGATAAATCAACTCTTTTATTATGTACTTACTTCCATGGACAGCTTTGAATTCTCAAGGTACAAGCAGCTGTGGAGCATCCAAATGTTCTTTCCATGAAATACCATGGCTGTGGTCCACCACATGTTTATGTGGTTATTTTCACTGGCATGAAAGCACAACAAAACGCTGTGTGACCACAAGTCAGCGGAGTCCAGGTGCCAAAAGCCAGTGGTGAAAGGAAAAACAGGGTGTTGAGAAGGCTCCTGTTTGAAATATGATCTGGAAGGGACATGTCTTGATTTATAATCTTAGACTCAGACGCTTACTCGGTTGTTCCTAAATTCATCTTCTGGCTGCTGACTACAAAGGCAAATGATAACTTAGGCAAATTAGACCTTGAAATACTCAGAGAATCCCAGTCTATTGTCTTTACTTTGTAGCAGAATTATCCAGGATTCATTGTGATTGTAACAAACACTCATGCCTTGAATTGGGAGTTTACAGTTTTACATGTGCTTCTGGAAAATGCAACAACTTAATTAGAAGCAGTTTTCTTCTATGTTCTTGACCTCTGTTCTCACAAAACTAACAAGGAATAAGCTATGTCTTTCTGTGTCCAACACCACACGTTTTAAGTTCCCTCCTCACTAACTATTATGTCTGTCTCAGTTTCCATGTAATTAATTTTACAACCCTGTGATTTATTAATTTATTTCCTTCTGAAGATGCATCTACAAGGGTGTGTCCACTTATCAAGATGAGAGGTTTTCCTTTTAAAAACAGTAGGATAAAAATCAGCTAAGTTAGCAAGATCAGAACTTGATGAGAGAAGGTATATTTTTGTTCATGAGATACATCTGAGATTTTTAGAGGTCTAACTGCAACACTTGGAAATTGATGATGAATGATGTGCATCCTATTTTTCAGACTACCTCCACCCAGTATTGGATCTTCTGTAAAATATATTGAAATGGGAAGAGGAATAGTGAAGCATGCTTGTTTTTCATTTTTCTTGAGTAAAATTCAGAATTTTAAATTACACTTTCCAGAAAAATGTTGAGATTCAATTCTGGGGAAAATCTTATTGTATTATTTCTGGGTATTTTTTTTTACCAGAGCAAGGGTGGAAAAGCCCAAGGAAAAATAAACTAAGAAAAAAACACAAACAAGTACACAAAGGCCCCTGAAAAGACCCCCACTCCCACTACCTCCTCAAGTAACAATCCCACCACCAACAAGGCAATACCTACCATGGTGTGATTTGAATGGCACATCCTGGGTAATACAGCCAGACAAAAATCCCCACTCTGGCATACTGTATAAAGAAGCAACTTCTTGTACCCATATCATTAGCCAGACAAAGATCATCACAAGTTATGGGAAAGATGGCAACTGTGACCACCAAAGTCTGTCCTAAATATGCCTTCAGGGATACCTAGAATTTAGACTGTAAGTTAGGCAACCATAGCTGAAACTTGAGATAAGATAAAAGTGAAACTGTTGTCTGAGACCTTGGGAAGGTTATAAAAGTTGGGGAGAAGAATGTATTGCTGATAGTGGACACAAAGAATGATGAGCCATGTAAAAAGCCTACTCAGCAACTGTGCTGAAATAAGCTGAAAGTGGGTAAAAGGTAATTCTGGCAGGGGGAGATCATAATGAGATCACAAGCCACCAACTCAAGAAACTGACTCAAAAGAGAAAGAATGAGCATATGGCTAATTAATATTAGAAGCAAGGGAATAATTTAACCAATAAAATAAAAGACCTGTGTGGCCAATGAGCATTCCCTCATTTGCCAAAATGTATAAATACTGAAAAGATGACTTTTGGGTCCCCACCACTGAGAAGAGCAGGGTCAAAAAGAACCAATGGACAGCCCTGTGCCTTTCCCTCTCCCTCTCCTTCTCTCTATCCTTCTCTTTTCTTGGCCCTCCCTCTCCTCCCCCCTTACCCCCCTCTCTCTCCTCTCCTCCCACCCCCCATCTTTTTTATTTTCTTCTATGTCACATCTACTGTTAAATAAAATACATATTATTGACTTTGGCATATGGACTCAATTGCACCTTTATTCAGACAGAGGTATCTCTCAATAACAAACCATAGCACTGACACTATGCAATCATGCATCAGGAAGAAAGGAATGGCACCTAGCTCTGCTCTGATTTCATAGCACACCACAAGACCAGTGCTTTTGTGAACCAGCCAGCACACTTTGAAGCCAAACCTGAGTGAGTGAGACAAGAAGCTGGAAGAGAGAGGTGGAACCAATTTTTTTTTTTTCTAGCTACTTGGCTTTATAGTATCTCCTGTCACAGAACTGCTGGACACACACAACTCAATTGTACCAGCTACTCAATGCCACAAGTCTATAAAGTCTTCATTTAAGAAAAGGGCAAATTAGCTCATAACAGCTGGAGAGCTACAGATATTAATTCATCTGTTACATCAGTACTTGATCAATGTACATTTCCTAGCCATAAAAATAAATTTGTGACACTGAAATCATCCTTTTGGGTGTTTAGCACTCATAAAGGTCTTGATTTTCTTTAGTTAATGGAGTTCTCTAGTTGGTTCTGAGCTCTCTCAGTCGAGTTACCTGACATATTATTTTCTATTTTTTGTGTATTCTAAATCTTTTATGGTAGAAAAATAAAAGATGGAATAATGAGATTGGTCTCTTGTCTTTTGTGCATCCTCTCAGTGTTAATCTTTTATATCAAACTTCAGGAAATAGAGCTGGAACATTTCTGTGTAGAGAATAAGTAGAAGCATTATAAAGCTAATGGCTGCATCTATATCTTTAACTGAGATACAAGGGCATAGCTCCAATGGCACTGTCCTACCTTGTTCTTGTGAAGTCATTTACTATGCATGTGGTCACATATCCTATAGATCAAATCAGTAAGATATCTTTGGGACACAGTAATGCATCTTCCTCATACATTTTTTCAGATTGGTTTATTTGCTCTTGATACTGGTTGTTACAATGTGACAGCATCTCGTTAGATTTTACTTAATATGACTATTTTAGTGTCTTCATCATTGTCCGAATAATTGGTCCAATCTGATTATTTTTCACTACCAACCTCTGAATTTACATTTGCTACTAAAAATACAAGGACAGGTAAAAAAAAAAGAAAAAAAAGCTGACAAGCAAGAACCATTTTCTGGGCACCTTGTTGATTCCTATTGGTAAATACATAAAGTATCAGCAAACTACAGAAATGCCTTATCAACCTTTTTGAGACAGTGACAGAATTGCATTAATAGTTTTTATTTTTTTTCAAATTATTGCATATTTTCCCTGGTCTTTATCACATATGGTATCAGGTCCAATAGATGCAGTTATGAGCAAAACAGGATGCACCTTTTAGTAATTAGAGAAAAGCATATAGTAAAATATAAGATACAAATATTTCATTATATACTGCTGTGGCAATGAATCTTCTTGTCCAATTAGCATAGGAATGGCATTCCTGTCTATTCTAGCTCATGGGGAAACAGTGACTGTCAGCAAAAGGTAAGCTGTGCCTAATCTCAGTTTGAAAATAGACTGCATATATTCTATATGGAAATCAGTAAACTAACCTCTTTGCTTTTGCTAAAAATATGATTCCATATTATTGAACCTTAAATATGCCTACATTTTTCATTTGGAATAGAAATACATCTGCCAGTAAAAACACTTTAAATTTGCATTTTACATGCATAAAAGCTTTGTATTGGAATTCATATTCCAGTGTGACATTTATTCTTCCCACCACACAAAGAACTATATGGTGGGTTGGAGGTTTGGATTTTGCATAGTTTTTTTGGCTTCAGTCTCTCCTAAAAAATATATCCAAAATATTATGACTGATAAGCAGCTATTAAGTCTGATGAAAAATCTCAACTTTTTCATTTGACTTCCTGAATCAAAAAGATAGCACTGAACAATTCACACTTGCAAACTCTGGCAGGGCACCTCGAAATTATTCCATCCTACCTATGGGTAGGGTGATTGTTAGCAAAGGTGTACAATCACTCTATGCTCCTGCATTTAGACTGCAATATAGGCAAGTATATGAGCTGCTTCTTTTTGGGAATCCACAGCTCACAGGACACCCTCCCTAGAAAATGCAGCTTGGGTAAACAGGAGACCACACTAGAGTTACCTCATTTTATAATCAGAATGAGTACAGGCAGGCAGACTGGAGCTGACAGACTGTGAGAAGTGACTTGCATGTGTCCCCTTCCATCTCTTCAGGCATCTGAATTTTATATACAGTGTTATGAGACATCGTTTTCCTCAGTGATTGGCAGTGGAAAGACCACAGAAATATTCTGTTTACTTTTGTTAGATAGTGCTATACATGGAGGTATGCATATGAGTAGCCTTATTTTGCTGGACTACATACATCTTTCTTCAAGCTGGAGGTTATTCTGGTGAGGGAAAGAGGTGCCTTTTTTAATGCACCTTAGAAATTATGCTTAATTCATGTCCTAGGTAGGTGAGACACTGAAATACTGCATACATGGGTAGATAGGTCATTGGGTGATACTGGTGTTCTGTCAAAACCAGTTCCTAAATGAGAAGCAACAACATTCAGGAGTTCATAAATCACCCCCACCTGAGCAAACATGTACAACAAGCCCCACAGGCAGTATTTGCACTATACCTGCATTTCATAATGTTTCCCTAAGTAGCTGTTCCAGAAGGGAAAACATAGACAAACCTCAATGCCACCTGGAAGATGGAATATTTTGTGTTAGGTTTATGACTAGACTAAATAGTCTGAAAAAAACGATTCTATGATTCTTTAAAATATTTAAGGACTCTTCCTAATCCTGGATACACTACAGTAAGAATATATTTCTCATGGAAAGTATCAGTGAACAAGATATTAAGGGCTATAGATGCTTCTTCTATACAATATTACTGCAATAAGCAGAACTGCCTGAAGGCCACAGTAAGTTTGGGGGGCTTTCTGTAGGTTTAGCAAGTCATAGATATACTGGCATGGCCACCCTAATTCCTGTCCTCTTTTTTGACTCATCTGAGTGGGAGAGGAAAGATCCTTTTAAAAGTTTTACACAAATCCAATCAGCAGGCATGCAGAACAGATTAGATTTTTTTAAGATCAAAAATGAGCTGTTAAAGCTGTAGATCTGATTTTTATGTGTCACTGGAAATAGACTGCATTTCAAGGGGGATCATGTAAGAAGAGTCCCTTAAGAAAGCTCTGTGGAATTATAATCTATCAAAACACTTCAAATATTAAGAGGTGCCTTCCAGAAGAAAAGAGCATGCTTCATTTCTACATTTTATAGATGAAGTGTTTATTATTTGGCTTAAATGACTTTTCATTTCACTGATTTTTTGTACATGGTAGAATATTATAAAGTAAAAAAAAAAAAAGAAAAAATCAAACCAAACAAAAAAAAAAGTAATCCTATTCATAATAAGATAAATCTAATTAAAAAAAAAAAAAACCAAACAGGTGGCTTCTCTACTTTATTTTGCTGGTAAGTATTAAAGCCATAATTTGAAATATCAAAATCCTTCCCCAAGTGGTTCAGGTGATTGACTGTGGTGTACTTATGTTCTGTTGTGCTCAGGCAGCAAATTGTGTGTGACTCTGACTAGAAGAATGTTCACTCCCCTCGTCCTGTTGCCAAAGGCTTCCTGCAACAAGCAAACAACATCATGCAATGCAGAGTTGTAAATTTACATGCAAATTGTCTCGGTGGTATTGCCCAGGTGCTGGCAGTGGTGGGATGCAGAGCTGTCCTCCATGAGCAGAGGACCAGGCTGCCCTGTGCCAGACACAACCAGTTCCAGATGGATCCATTGCAGCCCCCAAGCCTAGATAGTGGTGCCACCATGGAAGGGTGTTTAAAAAAGGGCAGAAAATGCTGGGGAGAAGGAGCAGGGCAGGGAAAAGTGGAGCAAGAGAATAGAGAGGACACCAAGTTTAAGGGTGCTGGCACTCCATTCCTCGAAAGGGACAGGGACCCATGGAGGACCCACTTGAACCACAGGATCACAGAATCACAAGGCTGGAAGAAACCTCTAAAATGAGGAGCTAGCAGAGATCAACCACTATGCCTTGACCACAACCCTCCATGTCTCCCTGAAGGGGTGTAACCTGTGGCAATGAGCAGGGAGAAGAGATAGCAGCAGTGGAGGAGGAAAGTTGAGCCTGGGAGTGAAGCTGAGGAAACCTACAACAAGTGAAATGGGTGTAAAGCTGTTTTCATTCTGTGTGTAAATGCTTTTTTCTCTTCTGGTTTACTGTTGTATCCCAATATCCTAATCAGAACTTTGGTTGTGGTGATGTGGGTGCACTGTTTAGTAATCATCAGTGTCCCTGTGTACATAACATTTTAGAAGGTGAAAGGGGTTTGAGTACAAAGGTGGACCTCTGCCTTTTTCATGCACTTGTTTCAGAAACAGAATAAAACCTGTCCCCAAGAGGAATTTCTTAGAACATCTTTTCTTTCCATTTCAATAAGAGAGAGCAAAGACATTATTTACCACATACAGTAATCTATAATATTAACAGCTGTCAGTGCATTAAAAGTACTTTAAGCAGTTGTCTTTAGTTGTCAGGACTTATAAGGATAAGAAGACATTGAGGGTGGGGAGAATAGCACAATGGGAGCAAAAGCAAAACACTCTCTCTGACTCCATAAAATCAGGAAACCCTGAAAGAACATTTTGTCTGTAAAGCATTTAGGACTTCGATTAAAGCCATTGTTTACAGACTAGCAAAGACACTATTATATCAGCAAGGCCAGTTTCACTATCAAGCTCATCAGCACAATACAGCCAGCAGGGACATTTTAAAAGCTCTCTTCAGTTACGCCCTAAAGTGGTTTCAGTATCTATTCTTTAAAAATATGATCAAGACTGTATAAAAATAAACCCCTATATTTCATGCTGATGTGTTCCAGTGCATTACTGTCAGACTTTAACCATGAAAGGAATAGCCCTTTTGTGCAAAGAGAATAGCTAGAAGAAGATTCAGGGAATAATAAAATAAGATCAGGAAACAGTATGAAGTATTGGGCTTATCCAGCAAATAGGAATACAGCTTAGGTCTAAGCATTAGCACTGCTGTTCTTTCTAGCCCATTAAAATTAGCTTAGCTGGCGATTAGACAGACTATGGTTGCTCCCTCCTTGAAACCCTCCACCGGCCCTTCAGCAAATCATGTGACAGGCTCTTGTCCTTGCTTCAAGGTCCTGTGATGAAGTGTAGGCTTCAATTTACATTTCATGTCTATTTCTGCCATCAGGAACACCTACCTTGTGAGTGAATTAGGCCATCTTCAATAGAAAACTTTGAGATTGTTTGACTCTACACCATTCTAATACCAGTCTGAATGATCAATATTCATACTTTCCTTCTAGACTAAAAGCTACTTGAAGCCCAAGGATGGATTATCTTGGAGAATATTTGTATTAGAGCCAATTGACTAGAGCTAACATTGATAGTTGTTGGGCATTTTGCCCCCATGTTTTTAAAACAAAAAACCTAGAGGAGAAATCTATGACTCTAGGTCAACGTAGATTAATTTTATCTTTTGTTTTTCCTCTAAAACAAACATGTGAGAAGAAAGTTCAAAAAATAAAAAAATGTGAATTGTTTGTTGATTTTACCCTTTTTACTTATAAAGTAAAATTTCTCACCAAAATGTGGGGTTTGAACCAAGGATAAGTTTATGCCAGTGATGCTTCTGAAGGAGTTTTAAGAACAAGTCCAACCATGGCAGTGTAGTTCTTCTTCAGGGTTTATATAACCAGTGAAGCTACTTATCTGTGTAGATATAACTTCCACTGTAAGAGCTAACTGTAATACTGCTTTTATAGTGAAATATATATTTCAGCTATATTTGGAAAGTCTGGATATGTTGCTTTTAAAAGCTTATGAAAGGAAATGTTTGTATATTTGAGAGTTTGTGTCAATCCAATTGTATTGCAGTTGAAAATTTTCACAAAAACACAAAATAAAATTTTGTCAAGTCCAAAACTCCATTTTAAAATTAATGAGCTGTACATCAGAATGGATGTAAACATCTTTTCTATGTGCATAAAATATTCCAACTAGTTATCCTTCCTACTCTTGCAGAACATACTTTACATTGCTTTTTCATTCTTTATTTCAGTTCATGATTTTCTGATGCCTACACATAAATAATGGACAAATCTGCAATATCAGCAGTACATATGTCTCATTCTAATAGGACCAAATAAAAGGAGGAATTTTTCTTTATTAGCTCAGCATAAGAGAAATGGTTTGATCCTATCCAGTAGTGTCCTGTGTGTACAAGATCCTGAGGGACTTAAATCAGTATAATTTTACTTGGTAGGATTATTTAGCCATCTTTAAATATCACAGTATTGTCAAGGACAGATAAGCAGACATAAGAAAAGAATTCAGAGAGACCTACCCTTTTAGATGCATGTGCTCTGCTAATTGTTATAAAGTGTAAAACAACATAACAATGAATCTGCATGAAGTTGTTGCCAAACATAGCATATAATTAATTACTGTTAATATGCAAAAAATATTGGGTAAAATGACTTAATTTAAAGTGAGACAAGTGATATCTGACAGAATGCTCTAGAAGCTGAAGGTTTTGTATTTCTGTCAAGAGATGAGCAGATGCATTCATCTTCCAGACAAAAACCTTAGCTATTTGAAGTAAAGGACAGCATTGTTAATACCTGCTGCATATTCTAGACAGGATCACTATATATGCAATTATCTGAAAATTGTAACAAATACATTACTGACAGCTGATTAACTACTTATTAACCATATCTTTAAAATCACAGGGTGCATAAAATAAAGCAGATATCAAGCAATGACCAATAAAATAATGCACCAGCTATATTAAAATATTGTTTGGAATTCGGAAATAAGGAGGAATATTTACAACTAAAAAGAATGCTTAGGACTACCATGACTATGATCAATCAATTTTATTTTTTAAATGTCATTTTAAGTCCTCTGCTAAAACCCCAGCTTCTTGTTCACTTTTTTTCATGTTTATGATTAAGAGTACATTAAGAGTACTGATTTTCCCTTGTTTTGTATTATTCTGTTTCAGTTTGGACATAATTGCAACAAAAATGCATGCTATTAGTCAATGTCTCATGTTTTCCTGTAATAATAGCTTGAAATGTTCTAAGAGTAAATAATACCTTCAAAGTATAAAGGATAAAGCTGTTTATGTAGAAATATAATATGATCCCATTTTATGAAATCTACATAACTTAATTTTTTTGTGTTGATCTGGTAAATCGAATTTGACCATCACTATAATATTCTCTCCTTTCAGTGTTTGGGCATTAGAAGAAAGAAACAAATATTATTTACTGATTCAGAAATGAGACAGTAACTAGGCACGTATTCTCTATTAAAAGGTCCTAAATGTAGTGACAGTTACCTCTGCCCACTCCTCCCTAGTTAATGTCCTCATGGATTACTTAGAGAGAGAAATCACAGGCAATTTCAGGGAGATCTAAAGGAGTAATACATGGATTATTTCCCGTAGTAATCAAAAACCCTTTGCAAGTTAACCAGTAAAAAATTTCTTGTTATGAAACTGTGAACTTAAGCTACCAAAAGAATAAACAAGGAAAGTTCGTAGTGTTCTGTTAACAATTCTGAAGAAATGGCTGGTCATCAGTGGGGAGATAGAGACATTATTCTGAAATGTGTGGCCTAAACCAGAAACTGATATATTTCTTAATATTAAAAAAAAAATAAAAATAGAGACAATATGTCCTTATACAAAACTGCTACTTATCTCTCAAAAAAAATACCATATTTTGTATTACTTCAGCATGCATTAAAGCAAAAACTTTATTTCCAGTTTTTTCCTAAAAAGAGATAATTTGGTGAAAATTATGAGAGACATGTCCTTTCAGATTAGCTCTTGGAAATATTTCATGGGTATATAGACACCTCTGAAAGCATATGCCCATTTTTTGACACATCCTGTATATATAAATTGTTGAGGACATTTTCACTGACAGGTGACTAGGAACAGTTATCCCTTTACTCCCTTGTGGGTTTAATTTAACTCATCACACATACACACACATGCAAGGCGCGAGCAGGTTTCTCACACAGAGACAATCATGTGCTCTTTACTTGAAATAGTCCCAATCATAATTAACTACTACATACCTATACAGTATTATCAAGTTTTCCTTGATACCATAGACTATGCAGAAGGGTTTGGTTTGCTTGCATGTATTTTAGGGTTTTTTTCTTCTGAGTCCCTAGTACTTCATAGAGTCCCTCCCTGTTCCTGGCACTGTCTGTGCGAAGGCAAGCTTCTGTAGCTTCTTCATGGCTCTAAAGTCACAGATTATTTTTTTTTTAACCTCTATGACCAGCAAAACTATTTTCCAAATGAGGTGTACTCCTTGATGGGAATTGTGGACATTGGTAAGGAATTACAGTTAGGTTATAGAATTTTCTGTAACAAGAAACATTTACAGGAATAATTTAAGTCATATCATATCATATCAGACCAAAAAAACAGCAATGCCAGTTTTATGTAGCTGACAAAAGCAATAACAGATGTGTAGCAGTCACTGCAAAGGCGCGCCTTAAAATATACATCAAATCTATAGCAGTTAGGGACACTATGTAGAGAGGTACTATTCTTGCTGTGTAGCTGTCACTATTTTCTTTTCTTCATGAATGTGACACTCAGTTACTTACAGTCAAAGTATGTCTAATTTCCTGTGGCAGAGAATTCCATGGATAGCTACACCTGAAATATCTCCCTTTTTTTCTGTTTAGAACTTCAGACATACTTGTCTTATCTGATGCACCCTACATCTTGTATTAGAGGAGACAGTAAACAATCTTTCCCTATTTGCCTTCTACCTGACACTTCTGACATTCTGCCATATCCACCTTAGATCATTTCTCTTCCAGGTCAGACTGCTGTA
This sequence comes from Chloebia gouldiae, assembly GCA_003676055.1. Taxonomy (NCBI): domain Eukaryota; kingdom Metazoa; phylum Chordata; class Aves; order Passeriformes; family Passeridae; genus Chloebia; species Chloebia gouldiae. The sequence goes on along the minus strand of QUSF01000001.1, from coordinate 25,833,688 downwards.
TCTGAACGCCCTTCTTACAGAAGCCATGTCATACCTTTGATCATCCTTGTTACCCTTAGCGTAACTTTTCTTGTTGAAATGTCTCTTTTCTTACAGGAAGGAGCCAGAATTGTTCAAAAATATCTAAGATTTGATCTAATTTTTACCCTGGGAGGTCAGGAGATTTGAGCAATACCATCCATTAGACGGGATTATACTTCTATCCCCAAGCCTGTCACTCTAGTGTGAGATACAGTAAGGCATGTTCTCAAGTAAGGCTATTCTCAGCAGACTTTTAAATCTGTCAGAGGGCAGAACTTCCCAGGCTGCTGTCTAAAATCCCTTAAGTATTTTATTGTGCATGCATATATATATATATATATATATATATATATATATATATATTCATATGTGTGTATATGTATATATATATATATATGCATTACTGGCTTGATTGCTTCAACAGGTTTTAATCACCTGGATTCTTGGAGATTGCTTCATCAGGACTTCATGGTTAGTAGTTCATGACCAGTGGCTGAAGATTCCCATTACCTTAACCAAAAGCAGTTCCCTCAGGTCCATGGCTTCAGTCCTGAAGCAAAACTATTCAACAAAGCCAAGGAAAGGAGGTGTAGAAATTTCATCTTTTCACTTACGTAGAGTGATAGTTTAGCCTTTCCCTTAATAAATATCTACAGAAATACAAAGAACACAATTTCATATGAGCACAAAATATGACCTGTATAATCTGCACTAGCAACCTTGATAAGATCCTCAAAAAACTCATCCAAAATTCACTTTTTGGATAAAATAATGATCTTTCCACAAAACTAATCCTTGAAGGACTCAATTCATGTAAGAGGTACATGATGCACACACAGGCTTCCAGGTACAAAAATGTCCTTCAGAAGACAAACTATTTTCCAGAATGGGACAGAAAATTGAGTTTTCTAGCAGGATGGTCTAGATTTCCATCACATCTCTCAAATAAACTAATGGCAGAATGAGGCAGAGACACTGACAGGACACTCTCTCACACCTTACCCAGAGCTGGGACTATAACTGCCTCATTTGCACAGTGCCAGTAGCACTGACTCCACGAGCTTGTCCTGGGATAGCTACAAACCTCCACAAACAAGCTGTGCAGTCACAATGAAAGAAAGTACACCCACACACAATCTGTACCCTGCTGAGTGGGCAAGTAAATAGCAAACAACAAATGGATAATGTAGTGCAAAATTCAGTGCATAATAACTACATTTAAATGTTCAAGAGAAAATGATAAAATCATAAGTTAGTAAAGGCAGTGCTTTCTTTAATACATTACATCTCTATTCTGCATAAATATTAACACCCTCTGGAAATCAAATTTTTGTCTGATGAAAGTAAACTTTCAAATTTGTTCATGAATAAAATCACAGTCAAAGAATCTTCTTTTGAGAAGTGGTTTTAAGAAAATTGTATAACTGAGTGATTTCCATTTTTTAGATCAAGGCAGATTCTCCTGATTTCACGGCAGTTTTGCTATTCTTTTTCTCAAGGAAGGAGCCAGTGACATTCAAAACATCCTTAGAAAGTGTTTACATGTAAGTCTTGGGCTGACTGTTGTACCAAGGCAGCTGTATACAGCAGAACAAGGCAAAACTAAGCAGAAGCTCCCTTTCAGCCAAAAAAAATATCTGGTTATTCCACAGGGAAGCTTTTTTATGGCTTTTTTTATGTCAGAAATATTATTTTGTGAAAAAATATTAGTAATCGCAACACAAATACTACTAATAATCATTCATTAAAGAATATTATGCAGTATATCATTACTTTAATGGAAAAAAAACAAATACATTAATATTCAAATACATTTGCATTCTTGATATCATGCATTTGGAGTAATCTTAAATACCCTAAATGGAGTTTGTGAGAAAACTTAAACTCAACATTAGTTCCACTCTTCTCATGCAATTTATGCTGTTTGCCTAGTTTTCTCACTTTTCTTGTTGACAGTGTAATGGCCCAGAAATTTTCCTGCTAAGTGCATATGAAAGCTGGCAAGGATGAAACGACTTAAAAAAGACTAGTGTAATACATGTTACTTAATATATAAAAAAACCCACTACCCATGGAATGTAAATTATTCTATGTCATCTGCTTTCTCTTACAATAAACTTCAAATTATAGCAATACATAAGGTATTTCAGAATAGATGAGAAGGAGAAAAAGAATAAATTAATAAAAAATTTAGAATCTTTGCATCTAAATGAAAAATATATTTTTTAAATATTTTTCTCTCACTGATACAAATATAAATTAAACTAGTAATTTTTCTTACTGATGGATTTTTTTGTTAGTTTTAAGAATATTTAACCACTAAGATAATACATAACCCTATAAATGCAGAGCTACATGGTCTTAATAAAATGGACTCTATAAGGTGAAAAAATTCTGAGACAAACTTTGGTTAGAAGTCCTCATTATGACTTTATTTATTATTATTTTATGGGTGTATAGCTAGAATTTTCTTAGTAGTTGCACGTTAAGGTGAATGTAAATATATATATATGAATCAAGAAAACAGCATGAAAAATACTTATTTGCAGAAGCAACATTCCATCATTTATAGTTTTGATCCCTGTGTGAGCAATTTTGCAAATGCAATGTTCTGAAATTCAAATTTGAAGTTTATTATATATTAAAACAAAATTTTTCCAAGAGTGGTTTTATATGTATGAAATTTCCTTACACTCTCAGCATATTTTCTGTACTCCTGCCCATCTTTTCATATCTGAACTCATATCCCAGTAGACACCATTGCTACTTCTCTCTGATCTTAATTTTGATTTGGAGAGGTGGCATGAAGCATATGTTTCCCAGCTGGATATTCTGTGGGGGAATTTTTATCTGTTCATTGCATTCAGTTCCAAGGGACATTAAGGTCCCATGAAGGAAAAGATCATCATGAGAAACTATCTGGCTTTCCTCTTCTAATTATTCAGCAGCAGAATCAGAATGTTACTTACTTTAAAAGCTTTAACTAGTGTCAAGCCAAAATCAATTTTTTCTCATTCTGGATCTGATCCAGAGAAAGAGTCACAGATTAAAATAAATATGATTTTCAGAATATAAGACAAAGGAGTGCTTCAGCTAAAATACACACTTCCTGCTATAGAGAAAAAAAAGCACCAACAAAACTCCTCTGATAAAAATAAACATGTTTTTGAAACACATATTAAATTAAAATGTCTGCATTCTATCACATCAGAGAAGAAAATAATAGATTGGTGATTTGTTTGTGTTTCGTATATAATACATATGGAAGAATAATAAAGGATAAGCCATTAAATCTCAGTAGAAATTTTCTTCTCTTCATTAATTTTTCTTCATAAATTTTCTTGTTACAGTTATTTTCATAAAAGACTTACATAATAATAAGCAGGAATTTCATCTTGCAAAGTCAACAGGGCCAGAAGATGCAATATTACTTAAATGAAAATTATTAATTTGCAAATAAATTCTTAATTCTTCCTTTCAAAGCCACAAGACTGTTTAGATTATATATTCTGTGCTAGTGCCACTGTAACAGCTATTTTTAATTTTCTTTAACGCTTAGAGAAAGATGTCAGGTAAAAAACCAAGCCAAACCAAACCCTTTCAACCAACTACACTGAGATTTTTCAGGAAAATTTGGTTTCCCCAGTTATTTTATATGCAGCTTTCATCCTGCCTTGGACAAACCCTTGATAACATTTGGAAGACCTGAGTAAGTCAGGGGGTGCATACTTTTCATCATCAAGTACTCTATGAGCCACCTGGGAGATTGACTTTGTTGCGCCATGAAGAGGTGGGTCCACATCGGTTGAGGGAGTCCTTTGGAAAGCACGCTGTTCCATGGCAGATTCCAAAAGCTAAGCATATTTCTTAGTAGACTCCAGGGACAAAACCTGTAGGAAGCCTGCCCCTGCCAAAACATTGGCTGGAGAATGGGAAACAGTCAATTAGAGCTGTTTTTCACCTTGTTGTAGCTCAACAGTGGGAAAAGCAGAAAAGTGAAACTATAGGGCAAGTCCAGCCAGAGGTTTCAGCTGCTAATATTCCACACAATTCTCAAATATTTAGTTTAAATTATTTAATGAGATGTTCAGTAAAACACCTAATGCTGTAATATTCTCATTCAAAGTTGAAATTTCTGAGACTTAGCCATAATTAATATCCAGTACCTGGCTTCTATATCTAAGAATAGCAGCAATTTCTCAAAGCCCTGTATTATTCAATGAGAGATGAAAAACTCAGTCCTGCTGTAGGGATTAGCACTTTATGGTTATACAGACATTAAAATAATCTTAAATCAAATGTCTTCTGAGGGGACTGATACTGCATTAGATATATAACTATATTATAAAAAACAACCAAAATGTGTTTTAAGAGGTTCATGAATTTAAGAGAGGTTTTCTCTATTTAGGATTTTACCTTAAATCCAAACTGTCAGCGACAGCACAGCAGCTTTGTATTTACTGGATGGAAGGTGTCTGATGCATTTTTAGGAATTCTGAATAGACAAATATATTTGGATAAAATTAGCTGGTTATTCATACCACTCCCATTTTAAAACTGACTCAGAAATGTTGGTCTGTTAGAGACGCTAGCATTCCTTTAGTTTTCCATCATAGTTTTTAATAATTTCTCTCTGACATTTTTGATCAAAAATGAAAATACTTAATTTTATTCAAACAGTCCTTTAAAGTCACTTTATAATCCATGGGACAGATATTTGAGAAAAGCTTTTCTAGTCTTTTGGAGAAGTCAGTTCCTTCCCTCTGAGCTCTTTTAAAGCCATTGGTTCAAAGTCAGCCCTCTCAAAAATACAAAACATATCAAAACAGAGACTCAAAGGCATTGTGAAATCTGACGACTTAAAGACCTTATTCCTTATTTTCTGTTACTGAAATAGAAAAACTTCATTACAAATATCTGTAGCTCCCTAATACTACAGTATGGGAAGTCACTTGGACCTTAAGGGAAAATATGAAGGTAGAGATGTATTTCACACTAATTATTTGACATGGGTGATCTGAATTACAGGTGACTCTCAGGTAATATTCATTTGTCATGTTAAACTACTGATTGATGTCTTCTAAAATGCACTTAGACTAGTCGGAGTTCAAGAGTGGGTATATTCCCCATCAGCCAGCTGTGACTTTTATTTTTTTTTTGAGTAGTTTCATTCATAAAGATTAAAATTCGATGGGATAATTAGCTCACTTAGAGCTGTGAAGACCAGCTCAGTTAATTTTACTTGTAATTTAAAATGAAAAAAGAAATCCTAGGATTTAAACTAATTTTCTGGTAGATGGTTTTTTGGCTCTTTTATCATAAACTTTTGGCTAAAAGGACTGCAGAAGCAAAGAAGAAAACAGGAAGGATTCAACATGAAGTCTCCTCGGTGAACACCTGCATATACAAGTGGGCATCTATAACTGCCCTCTAAAGCCAGGAAAATAAAGATCTGTTACAGAAAGATTCCAAAATTAAGGCATATTAATGAAAAGCAGTGATTTTCCATGCAAATATAGATTCACAAATAATTAAATTTTATCCCTCAAGTGTCAAGAAGGTGGAAGATTTTTAACATTGTTGTGTAGTGCACCGTCCCATTATGTTTCATTATTGAATGCTATTCTTCCTTCTGCACCATCTGTTCATAACACTTCCAATAATTGTCTCCCATGTATAATATTAGTGTACAACAGAAAGTAATGTTTGCTGATAATTCCCAAGGACATTATTTTAAACAGTAACCTGATATACATATAAGAAAGTGTCAACATTCGGCAGTTGGAAAGAATGTAGTGCAGTTGGCTGGATACTCTGTGCAGAACCTGATTTCCTCTAATATGACACCTGAACTAGACCATGCATACTGGAAAAGAGCCAGGTGAATCTAGGTGAAGTTGTAAGATGTTGACATTTGTCAGAAATTATGTGATTCAGTGTTATAAAGCTAGTAAAAAACAGAACAAAATAAAAATTTCAGACACAGTAATTTGGTTATTCTTTGACAACTGAACAAAAGATAGCTTTTAATTGAAAGAAAAGATTGGATAATTTCAACCATATCTAGAGTAAAATCACTACTATTTGCAAACAACAACAAAAATGCAAAGGTCATTTTGCCAAGGTAGAAGCATTTATTTTTTTAGCCCATTGCACTAACATAGAGTTTTGGGTCTAGCTTAATTAGTTCTTTTACTTTCTAGAGGTTTTATCTAGTTTGACCATATTCAACAGGAAAAGAAAAAATCTAAAACCTTAATGTGGTTTCTCTCTTGTTATCATCTGAACATTGAATGTCTCATTTTTCTTGACTTCCAGCCTATAAATTGAACAAAAATAGCACAATGCTTATTCACAGAGTGTGCTGTTGCTGTGTTCATTGTCATTAAAAAATAGGTGGCCTAGTTTTTGACTAAGAGACAACAAAAATGACATTTTAAATACACACGCAACTGCTGCTTCCTAATCAGATGACATTATCCTGCAGAAAGATAGATAAGTTTATATCCTGCTAAAGCAACATGGAATGCCAACGAGTATATCTAATCACCCATTATATATAATATTTGTTTAAGATTTCCAGAAAGATAAAACTCTAGGATTACTTCAAGTTAAAAAATAAGTAAAAAGGAGTGGGGACAGGAAGTGCTCCTTAAAACCAAATAAACATTTTATTAAAGTGATCTATATTTCATGGGAAGAAGAAGAAGAATTTGGGTGTTTTTTTCAGACCTTTATTCAAGACTGTAGGAAGAATCCTTAGAATATCTGAGTCAGATTCAACCTCATCTACTTCTCTGCATTCCCAATGCCCTTTCTCATCTACTCTTTAAGAGTCAAGATACATAATACATCATACCTGTAAAAGAAATAAAGCATCCATATGCAAGAGAGGATGAATGAAATAGTTGCATTTTCTAGCTAAAAGCCATTGCTCAATACCTATTTGAAGACAGTGAGAGAGCACAGTAGAAAAAATATGAAGTAGTAGAGAGGTGTCTATGTTAAAGAAAAAAGAATTAAATAGCATGTAGAGATTTCATCTTATAGCATCAGAAAAATCAGTTTTGTAAATAGTTCAAGCCTCAAATTTAGCATAAAATGCTACAATTTAGGCAATAAATATCTCTAAGATAGCAAGTCCAACCATTAACCCAGCACTATTAAGTCCACCACCAAATCACGTCACCAAATGCTGCATCTATATGACTTTTAAATATCTTCAGGGATGATGGTTCTACCAAATTCCTGGGCATCCTGTTCCAAAATTTGACATCCCAAGTCCTTTTTCATGGAGCAGTTTTCCAGTCATTCTTCCCCCGCTTGTGGCATTGCCTGGGGTTGTTGTGATCCAGGTGCAGAAACTTTGGCCTTGTTGAACCTCACACCACCACTGGCCTCAGCCCACTGATCCAGCCTGTCCAGATCCCTCTGCAGAGCCTTCCTGCCCTCCAGCAGATCAACACTCCCACCCAACTTGCTGTCATCTGCAAACTCATTGAAGGTGCACTGGATCCCCATCTGCATGATTGTCAAAGATATTAAACAGAACTGGCTACAATAGTAAGCCCTGGGGAGCACCACATTTCACCAGTTGCCAGCAGAATATAACTCCATTCACCACCACAGCTTGGGCTCAGCAATCCAGACTGATTTTTTTTTTACCTAATGAGATGTACATCTGTCCAAAATTTATATTGTCTAACATGCCCTTACAAGCTAAGTGATTATCTCATTGAGCTTTCAGGTCAAGTAGAATGGAGTTTAAATGACAAAGAAAATATGCATCAATAGAAAGTGAACTCAGAAATCAATTATTAGATATAGGAAGCTGAGTGATGGAATGAACTTATAATATAGCTGATGCAGCTAACTAACATAAATGTATTAAAGAAAAAAAATAAAGCTGAGGAGAATAATAAGTTAAAGACATTAATCAAATCTGGGATTCTGTGTAACCAGCTGGCCTCTTAAAAAATAATTCCATACCATGGCCATGTCTGTTTTTAGAAAATTATGGAAAATCTAATTAGCTAATTAGCTGACAAGCACCTTCTTCTGCAAAATATAGTCAGGATTAAATAGCTCCAAATATTGAGATGTGATCATTGCCCTGTATTATTTCTGTAGTTGATGAGACTGAAATATAAGAAATTTTTGCTCAGCAGCACTTGAGATAAAAAAATTCCAGAGAATAGTCCTCCTTCGTGCTTTTCACTTAAAGACAAATTTTTGCTCATGGACCTTTAAAAAACTGTTATCAATACAAGGGAAGGTTTTACATGGGTGTGTATAGAAATATAAATATATGGATATGGATAAAGATCTAGACCCACACACAGTCATGTATTTGTAAAGCAATATATGTGAGAATCACAGTAGTTCAAGAAACAGAATATTCATCTGTCAGCTAGAAGGGCACATAGCTATTGCACAAATACTGCCACAGATATATTTATATATCATTTGGGACAAAAAAAAAAAAAACAAACAAAAAAAAACCCAACCAAACAAAAAACAACCCAAACCAAATCAAAACAAAACACATTAAAAAGAATCCTGGATCTGGTAGTAGAAAAAATTGATTTAAGTATTGCAGAATGATGCCTTTGAATTTCATACTTACCTAGATTTTTTTTTCTTTTTTTCTGATAGATGTTCAAACACAAAATCATAGGAATATGGAACAAAAGAGTTTTCCTCTGTATAAGACCCATGGAACAACAACTTGGAATTACACTGACTTCATGAAGTACTGCAAATATTTAACCTATATATATTTTATTTTTGAAATGCAATACTCATTGCTAGTAAAAAGGTTTGGAGTGGATCAGTTTTCAGAACTGTCATTCAGCCTCCCACTGAAATCATGCAATTAAAATTGCAGATGACAACAGTATACAAAACTGTGATCAATGTAAAACAGCAGCAAGACTAGAAGTTACTCTGTACAATGACTGGGCAGTGAGGCTAAACAAATGGAAGTGCTATTGCACATTGTAAGTAATTAGATCATAGAAATCTTTGCCTCAGGAGATCATAACTGTTCGGTTTATAAAGGCATTGAAAAATCAGAAGATCCTTGGGGAGAGAAAAAAAAAAAAGACTTAGTGAAAAACCAGCTAAATATGAAGGATCACACTCCCAGTGAGGAAATCACAGCTTGGAAGAAGCTGGGTGTCATCACAAAAGGTGCTGAATACATACATTTCCCTTACTCAAGAGCTGGACTTCAAACCCAGCTTTGATTAATCCTTTCTTCAGCACAACAGAATAGTTCAGGACAACTATTATTCTCCTTTTACATTTGTTCTTTTTTGTAAATTCTGACTGTAGCATAACAAGCTGAGTAAAATTAGTCTATGTATATCATATTTCTTTATTTCATTCACTAAATAACCAATTATAAGATGTTTGAATTCTTTCAAAAGAAACAATGGAGTCTGTTCCCTGAATTTATTCTTATTAGGACTTTTCCAACCATTTGTCTTTGAAAAATTGAAGGAAATGTCTCCCAAAAATGTTGGAGTTCTTTTTTTGCTCATTGCAGTTAATATTTTTTCTAGATTTTCTTAGAATCATAGTATGGTTTGGGTTGGTGTGGAGCCAAAGAGGCTGTAATCTGATTTTAAGACTCCTCCTGTGGGACACCTGATAAAACCCCAAGGCCATGGGTCTGCACCGTCTCTATCTCTCTCTCTCTCTGCTCTCAGCTCTGCTCAGGCTCCAAGGCCTCTATGGGGCGGACAGGGGGGGAATAAACGGACTCCCCTGCTAAACACCAGAGACTTGTCTCATCTGTTTTCCCTGTCTCCAGTGCGGCCTCCCTGGACCACGATCACTGTAGCCACACGCTGCTACAGGTTGGAAGGGACCTTAAAGGTCATCTAGTTCTGAGCCATCTGCCCATGGGCAGGGCCAACCCACCTAGACCAAGTTGCTTAAAACCCCACCCAACTTGGCTCTGAACACATCCAGGGATGGGGCACCCAGGACTTCTCTGGATGACCTGTTCCAGTGTTTTACCAACCTAAAAATAGAGAATTTCTTCTTATATCTGATCTAAGTCTACCCTCTTTCAGTTTAAAGCCATTCCCCCTTATCATATCAATACTTGCCCTTGTGAAAAAAGTCCCTCTTTGGCCTTATTTTAAGTGCCTTTCAGGTACTAGGAGGTCTTTGTAAGGTCACCCTGGAGCCTTGTCTTCTTCAGGCTGAACAATCCCAACTCACAGCCTGTCTTCATAGGAGAGATGTTGCAACTAACTTGAAAAAAATTGTGTTAGCATAATTTTTCCTAAGCAGTTTCCTGTGCAATATTTTATAAAAAAGTACAGTGCAGAAGCTTTAGGTACATTCTTTGGAAAGAATGGTGAGATAATATGTTTATTCAAAAAGTGGAAGAAAGTACCATGATTCATTTCTGCTCTAAAGTGCCTTTATTTGCCATGTGTAATAGATTCTGGAAGTGCTTAATCTCTTGACAAAAACTCCATAATTTGCAATACTCTCCTAATGATTGCAGAGTATTTTTTCCACTCTCAGGACATTACCACTCCAGTGGGAATTATGGACACACTTTAAGAGGATTTGATTCAGTATTAGAGTAGCAATTGTGTGTTAATTAAATACCAATTGATTATTTAAAATGCTTGTGCTGAATTTTAGGGACATAATCTGTAAATCTTGATTACAATTTTTTGAATGATAGATTGAATGCTCTCTTATAACAGAAAATGTTTGAGTGATGCTGAACAGTGAGTAAAGTAACAGCTTGATGTTCAAGGACACCATGGTGGAAGTGGGTAAATGGATGTTCCTTATTAAAATATATTTCTCATTAATTGTTTTGCCTAATACAGGAATTTATAAAATGTACTGAGTCTAAAGGGTTTTTTTGCTTTGATTTTCCATCACATGATCAAGATCACAGAATCACAAAATCACAGAATATTCTGAATTGGAAGGGACCCACAAGGGTCATCAAGTCCAACACTTAAAATACCATCTTTTCTTTTCTAAAGCATAAAAGAAAGATTTGAAGAAAAGGTATAATTTCTGTTTTCTCAGAGCCTGGGGATTACAAACCCCTAGTAAATAGGAACTTCTCAGATAGGTAGGTGTTTAATCCCAAACTGCAACTAAGTACTACACAGCTGTTCACACAAAGCACTGCCCCATGATAAAATGGGGAGGAGAATCAGAGAAAAGAAAATAAATCTCCTGGATTGAGATAAGAACATCTTAATTATTAAAAAAATAAAATATTATTATTAATATTCCCATTATTGTTAGAACAAAAGGGAGAGAGAGAGATAAAACCCAAGAAACACAAGTGATGCCAAATACAATTGCTTACCACCTGCTGACCAATTATGGCCAGACTGGCCCCTCGCAGACAGTTCTCCTGGTTTATATACTAATCATGGTGCTCCATGGTATGGAATATCCCTTTGGCCAGTTCAGGTCTGCTATTCTGGTGGTGCTCCCTCCCAGCTCTTGTGTACCTACTGGCTGGCAGAGCATGGGTACTGAAAGTTCCTGATGTAGAGAATAAGCACTACTGGGCAACAACCAAAACATCAACAGATTATCATTATTTTGGTAATGAATCCAAAACACAACACTGTACCAATCACTAAGAAGAAACTGAGCTGAAACTAGGACAGTAGCTTTATGCTTATATTATATTTATATGTCTTATATTTAATAGCCAGAAAAAATTAGCAATGGGGGTTTTTTTCTGTTATTGTTAAGTATTAGGTCATGTACCCTTTATAAAATCTGATCCTTACACACTTGATGTGAGACTGAATGAAAGCTTAAGGTTCCCTAGAAGATATAGACAGTTAATTGAAGTCAGCAACATTTTGCTGATGTTTAATTTACCAGGGGCTATTCTGGGAGAGAAAAATTCATCAGGCATGGTTTCTGTGCTAAGATGTGAGCTACAGATCAGGCTAAAATAATTTTGTGCTTTCATCACTTTGCAGAACTACTTCATTTTGGGTGGTGTGTTAGCTGAGTCAGCAAGCTTTGTGTATAAACATGAAAGATACATAAATACATAAAATTTAAATCAAGAGATTGTAGTGGGAAATCAAATGGCTGAAGTACCAGTGCTAGCAGAATAGATAATGTGGTTAAGAAATACTTCTGATTTATAATCTTTACAGATTAGATATGTCCAAACAACTCATTCAATCTAATTAATCAAATATCTTCTGAAACATGAAAAATAGAAAACTAGAAAAGTTCCTTTGTAATTTTTCTACATTCGGCTGTTTTTCTTCCTGTAGTAAAAAGTTCAAGTTTAAATAGATAAGTGCCTTAGACTATGGGGTATTATAGAAGGAATGATAATTAATCTAATACCACTTGGACAATAGCAGCTGTTTTTATCTGCTGTGCCAGATTAATTTTGGCACCATTCCTGCTGCTTCCTTTGTGCAAACCCAGTGGGGGTGAGGATGTCAAGACAGGGTTTATATGAATGGTCATTGCCAAAGTTCTGCCTCTCTATGGAAAAGGAAGAAAAAGAGAGCCTAGATTAGAGCAGATATTGACTGACAAGCCTAAAGACTGACTTTCTGTGTTTACCAGCAGAATGGCTGTTTAACGAATAGAGAGTAGCAGTCCACGTTTCAGGATGCAGTAATGCCAGCATCCTTGTTCAGAAAAGGTCAGGGTTTTGAGAGGCCAGAACAAATCTTCATGGTCATATATACTGCTCTCCTGGGCTGCATTAGGAGAAGTGTTAGAAAGTCAAGGGAGGGGACCCTTCCTCTCTGCTCAGCAATGGTGGGGCCACACCTGGAGTACTGTGTCCAGTTCTGGGCTTCTCAGAGCAGGAGAGGCATGGACATACTTGAAGCAATCCAATGAAAAGCTACAAAGAAGATTAGGGGACCAAAGCATTTTAAACTGTGAGGAAGAGCAGAGCGATCTAGGACTGTTCAGCTTTGAGAACAAAAGGCTCAGAGGCTACAAACGTCTACAATCTATCAATCAATTCTGAAAATACCCAAAAGAAGGGTGAAAAGATGAGAGAGGCAGGCTGTTTTCAGTAGCACCTGGTGACAGGAACAGAGGCAGTAGGCAGAAACTGAAACACAGAAGGGTCCAGCTGAATATCAACCCTCTTTTTTTTACTGTAGGGTGACCAAGCACTAGAAAAGGTTGCCATAAAGGTTGTGGAATCTCCATACTTGAGGGTATTTAATAGATATTTGGACATGTTCCTGGGCAACTGGTTCCAAATGAACCTGCCTGAGCAGTGTGGTGGCACAAAATAACCTCCAGAGGTGCCTTCCAACCTCAGCCATTTTGTGATTCTGTGATTCAGCCTCCCTGCTGTGATCACCGACAAGGACACAGGATAGTAATTTTTTGTGCCTGTATAAAAGTTGGGTGGAGACTAAATGCTAAAATTTTGTGTAGGACACTGAATAGATTGCAACGTTCAGTCACCAACCAGCAGAACTTGCAACAGGCAAAGGTCTCAAGGTCTGTATTGTCATCATCTTTATCCCAAGTCACTTCTTCATCCTCATAAAGGGTGCCAAGGTCTCTGCTGATCCTACATTGTCCTCTCTGTCCCATGTTGTCTGAATAAGAGAATGAGAGCCTCTGCTTTCATAGGCTTTAATAGCAATAACTGTGGGCCAGACTGTGCACTCAGGTGCAATACAAGCTGCAATGCTTCATGAATAGTTCTTTACACCACCATACTTCAGTGAGACTCTTTGATGTCAATTATTCATACAGGATGTCATGGAAGCAGAAATTCCTATGCCAACCAATCATACATAGCTTGAACCCATGGAGCTGTGAAAGAATGCAGACAGACTTTTTTTTTTTCCCTCCTTCTCAGCAGGACTGTGTCTGATCCTACTAAATTCCAGCCTTTAGAAACTGACAGATAATGACCCTTTATTTATTTTTAACATCACTGATGCCTTAGAAAGAACACAGAAGAATGTTGGATATGCTTCTTTCTTCTAAATAGTCGTCTCTGATTTCAGTATATGCTACTCATAGCAAAAGCAGTAAGAAAAAGATTTTATGTTTGTGGGGGTGTTTGTTTTTTTGGTTTTTTTTAATTTGGTTCTAATTTCAGTCTTATTCCTTCCTTTCTCACATCTATCCAGAAATATTATGTAAACTTTATGACTGGCTGGAAAAACTGTAGATAAAGGTATGTGAAATGCCGATTGTCATGTATATCATTTTCAACTCACTGAGTACAAGACGAAACTTCACTTGAAGGTTTGGAAATTGGGTATTATCTCCACTCTTCAATATTGAACAATAAGAAGTTCTTCATATCACAAGATAAGCACAGAAAAAAAACACCTGAGGAGCTCTTTATCAGTGAAAAATGCTCTAAGAACAATATATAACATTTGGATAGAAGCAGAGAGTGATTAGATTTTGACTAAAGTTTAAAAAAATACCTGCTTGCAAATCCCTTAGAAAAAAGAAAGTCAGATAAATATATTCTATCAACAAAAACAGTTTAATCATATATGCTGCCTAATGTTGTTTTATGATTGCAGTGACCAGTTTGCAAGGAACAGACTTTGATAAACAACTCTACAGATAAAATACCGTTTCTCTGTGTGGAGCTTGTTAGTCATATCCTGATGTGTCATTGATGGCTCAGAGAGATAAAAAGAATAATAAGGGAAACATGGTTGATCAAACACGTATCTGTTCACAGAACTAATTCTACATATGCATGTATGCAAACTTCAATGCACATAGACATTTACTCAAAGGTATACATAGGCAGTTATTCTAAATCTAAGAATGCAAGAATGGTTTCCAATACAAGACAACAGAAAATACTGAAAAACCTCTTTACTTTTGAAACAACAGAAGAAGAAAGAAACTCAGCCTTCCCATCCTACAAGGTATTCTAATTGCAATGTATAGTATTAGATAGGAAAATATTGTGCACAGTTAAATAAGCAAAAGATTAAGGAAATTTACCCAAATGGGGGAGCAAAAGCCATTTGAAGACTGCATTATTTTAACTGATCAAAGTTGTGGTCTGTAGAAGAAGCAGTCACAGCTCTGAAAGGAGATAACACCTAAAAGGACATTCATTCTATATGAAGCTTAGTATTCCTCTTTTTTTTTTGTGAACGCACTGATGTGCAATCCAGATAGGCTTGAATTAGAAGGAAGGGTGGTATTAGAGAAACTGGGATAAGGAGTCAGAATCCTAGCTTCCTTCTAGCTTCTTCTTCTGAGATTTGAGATGGCTACAGATGCACTTAGCCTCGCTTCTCTTGTGAGAGATACAAATACTTGTGGTGGGTGGGAAGGCCAATGAGCCAAAACATGATTATTAGTGTCAGCTCAGGAAAAAGAAACAGTCTGTTGCTGATTCAGCAGGTTTATGTCTAATTTAAAGTACACAACTAAACCACCAAACCACACATTGACTTATAGATGACTAAAATTTTTAAAATCCAATGTAACCGGCTAATAGCTTGCCAGCTGGAGCTTAAAGCCTTGATACTGAGTGAGTATGTTATGTGTATCTATACATATATTTATTTGTTTTTCTCTCCTGTGAAAGCAAAGCTTTAAGAATGGATTGACATACCTTACTCTATTAAGATTATTTTGAATATAATTTATTTTGAAAAAGATTTCTCCAACCTACCCGCCCAAGTATTCTAGACTAGGCATCTCATTCTCACACTGTGTATCATGAAGCATATGATACATCATCATAAATCAAAATTAGAGAGGAATGAATCACAGTAGATTGAAATTTTGTATGACTTACTTTCCATGTATGTGATTTGCAAATTGGGCCTGAGAGCTCAAAAGATTGCTGTTTTCTCTGGCTTCTTTTTTTGTCTAAAGATAGAAAAGAGTTAGTAAACACTGGGACCATTGTAATTCAATTGCTTCCAGTATTTATATAGGCACTTTCTTTCTTCTCTTAGTTAGTGCTCCAGATGTTCTGCTGGTACTACTTCCTCCAGACACTGTTTTCCTTTCTTTCCACTATGCTGCACATTATTCTTTATTTTTCATAAAGATAACAGTGACAGCTTTAGTGCTGCCTCCTGCAACCCCAATAAATAAACATAAGCTGGACATTCCTGGCTGAACCCACTTAGCTATTGGGCTGCTTGCCTCCTACTACTGCAAGCACATATCTAGGATCTTCTTCAACCCTGTTCACACGTTCCCTATATTGCATGTCTGGTCCTTGAAGAAGTTAATTTCTTAGATATAGCCTTCATCCACAAGTATAATATCCTCTATTTGAGGTCACAACAGGAATCCCAAAATAGAAAAACAGGAAATAATGAAACCCTTACAAGTATTGTTGAACCACAGATCTATTCCTGAGTGAAGGTTCCGGCCTGGCTTTCTCTTCTGCAGATCAACCCAACCATCCCTTGATACAAACACAACAGTGTTAAAAGCACACTAGTGTGTCACCCAGTGATTCATTATCCTGCAAGTCAGAACTAGAATAATCACTTCTTAAACAGTGAAGTACCACCACATAATACAAGAAAAGCTGACATTTAAAAAAATGCTTTTTTAAAGATTTACTAGTCAATACCCCCAGAGAAGCTGCTTAAATAAAACTGTAGATTTTAAGTGTATGCTAAATGTTTGCCCTAAAGCCTTATTCCAATTCCATTGATGCTGATAGAAGCAGAATCCACTGAGGCAGAAGCAGAAGGCTGGAACAGTTAAACTTCAGCTGTGCTAAAATTCATAGCCTTTTGCAGTTTCTTGCTACTGCAGAAAGAATGAGGCCAATCAAGTATGGGTTTTCCCTGTTCCTCTTGTTGTCAAATTCTTCCTTACTTGATGCCCAAATATTTTCTGTTTCTTAATATCTGCTGAGTGTCTCACAGTCCCTATTTTGTAGACCTGGATGTTATGAACCTAGATGGTTTGACAAATAAAATAAGTCAAAAATATGAGAGTATTTGTGCCTTCATCTTTGGACAATGGTTCAGTCTCATAAAGGATACTAATAATCTCTGTGATGGTCATACTTGTCCTATACAATTTCTTAATGCCTTCTATCTTAAGCTAGTGCTTGATTTATGCCACAACACAGTACTCTTTATATTCTTTTTTTCTTTTTCATCTTATCTAAAGATGTTCTCATTATCCATATAAATGCCTGCTTTCTCTATGTCTCAGTGAAATCTTATGGCAGAGAGTTTGACTGGCTAATTATGCATTGTATAAAAAAAAATCCTCCCTTTTATCAGCTTGAATTTATTTCCTTTCAGTTTCATCTACTGTCCCATTATTCTTGTCTCATGACAAAGGGCAAGAAAGTTTATCTTGGTTTAAAATCCCTTCATATTGCTTTTCTTTGATGAGTACCATTACTATATCCCCATTAAGTAATACAACAAGGATCTCAATAGGACTAGGTCTTTGGCTATTATTGGCTTTTATTTTTTGGCTTTTTATTTTTTTTTTTTACTATCAGAATGCTAAGGCTTTTAGTAGTTATATAGGTCCTGATTAAATGGAATATCACTGTGTTTCTAATAAAGATGTTCTGCAGATACTTAGAATCAATCCAAAGGCCTCCAGAACAAGGACTACCCACTAAAATCTATTGTTTCTACACTGACCTCTCATCAGTGTTCAGCACTCTGCCTATTAACTTGATTTCTGAAAGCCTTGCTCATTCAGTGTTGGTTTATGTTGCCAATAACCTCTAATTATCTAATCTCCAAACTATTCTTTGTTTTTCATTTTTTTTAATTTTACTCTCTTCTCATGTAAAAGCTTTTATGTGGCTCATTTACTTCACTATTCTTTTGCCGTTTGCTTAAGTGCTCTGCAAGCACAGAGTGACCCTAAGGATTAGGGGTGCTTTTGAGCCTGTGTCCCTTCCAGCTCATATGATGCAGCCATACAGCAGCAGAGCATAATGCACATCTACCTGCACAGCCATCCTTCCTTCATCATTTAAACTAGGTTTGAAGTGGGAAGGGGATGCAGGTGGGCTCTCTGGAAGCAAGCCCAAGGGTGGTAAGCCTGAGTTAGGGGTGAAATCAGAAGCCCAGCTGAGGTGCATGTATACTAATGCACACAGCATGGGCAACAAACACCACCAGGGGAGGGATTATGTTAGACCTGTTGTTTGCAAATAGAGATGGGCTGGTGGGATATGTGGTTGTTGGAGGTCGCCTGGGGCATACTGATCATAAAATTATAGAGTTCTCAATATTAGGTGAATTCAGGAGGAACATCAATAAGACTCTTTCATTGGATTTCTGGAGGGCAGACTTTGGCCTCTTTAGGAAACTTATTCAGAGACCTTCTTTGGGAAGTAGTCCTTAAAACAAGGGAGTCCAGGAGAATAGGCATGCTTCAAAACAGAGGCCTTGAGGGCCCAGGAACACACTGTCCCTGTTTGCCAAAAGGTGATCCAAGGCAAACGCCCAGCCTGGATGGGCAACAAGGTTTTGAAGGAATTTAGGAATTTAAGGAGGATGTATTATCTTTGGAAGGAAGGTCAGGTCTCCCAGGAAGTATTTAAGCAGGTTACTAGGGCAAATAGGAAAAAAATTTGAGAGGCCAAAGCTCAGTTTAAACTTAATTTGGCAACTTTTGTAAAGGATAATAAAAAATGTTTTTACAAGTATATTAACAGCAAGAAGAAGGGTAATACCAACCTTTGTTCTCTATTGGACACAGGAGGAAATTTAATAACTTCATGTGAGGAGAAGACAGATGTGCTTAACTCCTTGTTTGCTTCAGTATTCAGTCGGAGGACAGCTTGTCCTCAGGACAAATGTCCTCCTGGGTTGGTAGATGGTGTCAGGAAGCAGAATGGTCCCCCTCTTATCCAGGAGGAAGCAGTCAGAGAACTGCCGAGCTGCTTGGATGTTCATAAATCTATGGAACCAGATGGGATCCATCCCAGGGTTATGAGGGAGCTGGCAGATGAGATTGTGAAGCTGCTCTCCATCATTTACCAGCAGTCCTGGCTCACTGGGGAAGTTCCAGATGACTGGAAGCTTTCCAATGAGACACCCATTCACAAAAAGGGTGGGAAGGAGGATCCTAGTAATTATAGAGCAGTTAGCCTGACCTTAGTACTCAGTAAGGTTATAGAGCAGTTTATTGAGTGTCATCACGCAGCACTTACAGGATGGCCAGGGTATCAGACCCAGCCAGCATGGGTTTAGGAGGGGTAGGTTGTGTTTGACCAACTTAGTCTCCTTGTATGACCAGGTGACCTGCTTGGTGGATGCAGGAAAGGCTGTGCATGTTGTCTATTTGGACTCCAGCAGGCCTTTGACACTGTCTCCCACAGCACACTCCTGGAAAAGCTGCAGCCCATGGCTTGGACAGGAGCACTTTGTGCTGGGTTAGGAACTGGCTGGATGGCCGGGCCCAGAGAGGGGTGGTGAGCGGTGCTGCATCCAGCTGGGGCCAGTCACCAGTGGGGTCCCTCAGGGCTCTGTGCTGGGACCAGTTCTGTTCAATATTTTTATTGATGACATGGATGAGGGGATTGAGACTTTCATTAGTAAATTTGCAGATAGTACTAAGCTGGGAGTGTGTGTCGATCTGTTGGAAGGTAGGAGAGCTCTGCAGAGAAACTTGGAATGGTTGGATGATGGGTAGAGTCCAATGGGATAAAGTTAAATAAGTCCAAGTGCCGAGTTCTGCATTTTCGTCACAAAAACCCCCTGCAATATTATAGGCTGGAGATGGTGTGGCTGGACAGTGCCCAGGCAGAAAGGAACCTGGGTGTATTGGTTGACATCCAGCTGAACATGAGCCAGCAGTGTGCCCTGGTGGCCAGAAGGCCAACAGGAATAGTGTGGCCTGCAGGAGCAGGGAGGTCATTCTTCTCCTGTACTCAGCACTGGTAAGGTGACCCCTCGAGTGCTGTGTCCAGTTCTGGGCCCCTCAGTTTGGGAAGGACATTGAGAGGCTTGAGGTCATCTGGAGGAAGTAATGAGGCTGGTGAGGGGCTTGGAACACAAACCCTGTAAGGACTGGCTGAGGGAGCTGGGGTTGTTTAGCCTGGGGAAAAGGAGACTCAGAGGTGACCTCATCACTCTCTACAACTCCCTGAAAGGTGGGGGTTGGTCTCTTTCTCCAGGCACCAGCTGACAGAACTAGACAACACAGTCTTAAGTTGTGCCAAGGAAAATATAGGTTGGGTATTAGGAAAAAGTTTCTTAGAGAAAGGGTGATAAAGTATTGGAATGATCTGCCTGGGGAGGTGGTGGAGTCACCATCCCGGGATGTGTTTATAAAAAGGTTGGATGTGGCACTCAGTGCTATGGTTGCTATTAGTTGAGGTGTTGGGGCATGGGTTGGACTTGATCATCTTGAAGGTCTCTTCCAACCAAGTGATTCTGTGATTCTGTGATCCTTAGGGTTCATATACCCTTATTTTGCTATGCTTTCATTTGTCCTGAGAAGGTGAGCAGTCTGATTATGTGAAAGTGCATGATGTGCACTCATAAAAGGCCTCTCCTTTTCAACAGAAATTTGAAACTGGTATACAAACCTCCACATAGCAATAGCTAACCTTAAGCTGCCAGGAGAACCACAAGTCTGTTTGACACTACTTCATTGATTTTCTTTGGGCTGCAGCTTGAGCAGAGCTCAGTTAAATATGCATAGAAGAGTCTGGTTTAAAGTCATTCTATACTACTTCTCACCTATTGGTCTCAGCTGCTGCCTAGTGTAATTACATTTCCAGGTGTCTAATTTCTAGGAGTGATCAGAAGGGTTGTATGGAAATAATCACCCTCAAAGACTAAAAGCAATTCTGGATTTTATCACCACAGAAGGAATGAAGGTGGCAGACTCTCTTAGTCACCGGTCTATGCAATGGACAGTCAAGCTCTGTGAAAGATTTTAGAAGAGGAAAGAAGAAAGTAAATTTTAAAACCTTTGACCACTAAATTGCATTTAATATAATAAAAAAAATAATTCTTAATCCAAAGTTTCAGTGTTGACAGGTTCTATATGAATATTACATGGTTTTACCTCCATATTATTTTTTCCAGATTGTAATATCAGTTTTGGACCACGTTAAGTAATATTCTCGTGATACAGAATACTGAAGGAGGAAACTGCTAGCATCTTACTATTGCAGGGCATATAGTTTCCTCCTGGCATTAGACTTGTGCCTTCTCACACAGAGCTCTTCATCCGAACACATGACTGTGGTGGAGGGGAAGGAAGAACAGAAAAAAAGCATGACAAAAAGATCAAATCCTTGTTCTATTAAAACCATCTTGCTGGGGTTTAATTAGAGGATTTCAGGAAGCCCCAGACTAGTAAATGGA
This sequence comes from Chloebia gouldiae, assembly GCA_003676055.1. NCBI lineage: Eukaryota > Metazoa > Chordata > Aves > Passeriformes > Passeridae > Chloebia > Chloebia gouldiae. The sequence goes on along the minus strand of QUSF01000001.1, from coordinate 25,812,335 downwards.
AATCTTTGTGATTTGCCTTGGTAATTACTGGAATGAAATTTCAGGAGCTGAGATAATTCCCAAGGGAAAGTGCATCTGTGCACTTCAAATTAGCTGCTTATATGCTCACTTAGATTCTTTACATGCCTTCCAAACCATGCTGGCATACTTATAAGGTATGCTCATGTTAGCAGATTTAGAAGGAGGGAATCTTTGGCAGATTACCTTGGCAGAAATTTCCTCTCAGTGTTTCTTGTGGAGTGCTTCTTTCCTCCTAAAAAAGATATCCAAGGGTAATCAGCTTTTTTCTCCAGAGATATCTCCCTAAATCCCGAAAAAATCAAAATCAGAAGAATAAAAGCATCTTATTCAAGATCCTCAGCCTCTCCTGAAGCAATACACACCTGGCAGTCCTGGCTCTGTTCCCAGGCTGGTGTAATTTCAACCCCACATATGAGTAGCAGGCTGACAAAGTTTAAGGTTTAGTGTCCTGTGACCTCATAGAAATAACAAATGGAGCAAATATTATCAGAAAAGGGGATGGCTCTGGTTTCTGAAGGCACAAGCATTGTGTTTCCAACCCTAACCACTTTCAGGTATCAGATTATGAAGATATGGATTATCTTTTGAACTGTTTTATTTGGAATGTTTTACAGCTTCCCTTATGCTTACAAACTATGACTTTACAGTTAGGGGTTTAAAAAGTGTTCTTGTGCTTTTTGTTTAACTTTTAAAATCCTTCACTATTCCTTTACTTGTTTGTGAAGTTACTATAAGGTCCTAATTCCTCACTATTTATTCCTGTTCTCTGCCAGTATGAAGCCCTGAAAAAAGTCATAATTTGCCTGCCTGAAAAATTGCATATATTTTACACACACTTCTTCAGACCACTTTAGAGAATGCTATTGTGTTTCTATGTGAAGCTACCAGCAGTTAACAAGAATGGACAAAAGCAAACCCAATTGCCCAGGTACACAGGTATCCAGGGCCTCTCGATGCACCTCAGATAATGTTTCTGGCTTCCCCCATCCCCTCTTGATGTCTGAGACTGCACAAGTCTCTTGTAGTCCACTGCTGTATATCTGCCAGGCCTCCATAGCTGCCTTGGCCCTTTATTATACCATTTCACTGATGTTGAATGCTTATTCTGAGTTGACAGTATCCCTGGAAGCTGGCTTTTGAACTCCTTTTGAGGCTTTTTTTCTTATATTGTGCTTTCAGAAATCTCCACCAAAATCTATATATCCCCCTGGCCCTTGTTTTCCATATAGGCACAATTAAATATTGCTATGTTCCATAACCCACATGAAGTGTAGGGAACATGAACATTCCTGGCTGCACTCCTGCTATGGCTCAGTCTCAGTCTTGAATTCATAAATAAAAATCCCATGCAAATTAGCTCATTTATTTGCAGTCAGGATAATGCTAGCACTTGTCATAATCATGTATTCTATATTTATTTCTGTCTCTCAGATTTTTGGGGTTTTTTTCCAACTATTCATATTTTTGTCTCCTGTAATTTATTTTCCTGTGGTTCAGCCCAGCTTGTCCATTACTGTGGCCAAAGCTGAAACTGCAACATTCAAATAAATATTTTTATTTTCTCATCTTTTCTTCCATTTTTGAAAAAGAGAAGAAAACCAAACCAAAAAACAAAAATAAAAAAAAAGTATTCTAATCTTTTTTCCTCTTTAAGAAGGGAGCTCTAGTCTCTTTTACTCTATGGAAGTGAAGCAGATTTTTTTTTTTGTTCCCCCTCCAAAATTTAATAATAAACATTTAGATTTAGATGACATTTACATTAAGTATAATTGATTTAGGGATAGTTCCAACAAATCTGAAGAAGCCCACGCACACTTAATTTTGGCAAAAATACACATTAGAATTATGTCATTTCACTTCAAAAGATTGCTTCATGATCATTATCAGGATGAAAATATGAGTAGTGTCTTGATGCAGTTCCTAGAGAGTCAATGACAAGTCTGGAGTCAGGGATAAAATTGCCATTGTAGAATTTGCTCTTGTTGACTGAGATACAAGAGGTGTATTATTAAAAAGAAGTTTCTTACAAAGTATGTTTCCTTTAGGTTTCTTCAGTTTCCTGAAACATAAGCAACATTTGGTTGTGTCAAAGACTCAGGGGTGTCCTGTTTTTCATTTTACAGATCAGCTTAAAAAACATTCAATTCCTATGCCAAACTGAAGTAGTGTTCACAGCAGCCACAGCAGAAACACATTGGTAGGAGGCAATGCATCAAGACTATGAAAACCAGGCACATCTCAGCTAAGCTGTAAAGGAAAGGTTCATCTGAACAAAAGAAGAGACACAAACTCCATCGTGCTCAACAATAACCCCTCTCTTTAGCCTTGAACACACAATTTACTATCCCTCCTTCACTTTTCTCGTCTCTGAAAAGTTCCTGTTTCAGAAGCATTTGGAAGTTAAAAGGGGTAATAGAAAAGTTCTGAATTACCCCCATCAGTCTTCTCCAATACCTAAACTAGGACAACAGAACTTTCTATCGAATTTATTTTTATCTAAAACTGGTTGTCTCAAATGGACTCTGCTTTCCATTAGATAATGAAAAATTCCTGAAGTAAAATGGGAGCTAAATGTGAGAAATAAAATTGAAAAAACAAAAGGCAATAACTGTTAGCATAAAGAGGAAAAGTCTGGAGAAGAAAAAACAATGAAAACAACCAACTATAAAAACCCCCACAAAGACCAATAACAAAACAGGGAACATATTTAGAGACAAGTCAGAAGGTTTACACATTAATCAGTTAATTCTGAGTTTAAATGCAAGGCTATGCTGGCTCTGTTTTCTAAAGGACAAAATTATAGAATGTATTTTCATTGTTTAACCTAATTGCTATTTTGAAAATGGATTCCGTATCACTGAAAGCTAAAGGAATGTGAACATGCTTTTAGACCTTTGTTCTTTTATTGTAAGATTTATGTTGCTAACCTTCAAACACTGGGTGATATATGGGTTCAGATCTTTACTGACAAATTCCAGGTTCCCTGAACTCTAAAATTTGGAATGCAGGTAAAACAGCAAATACAACTCACTTATCAGATTTCTCAGCATGAGGAGAACTTAAATAAAAACCATCAGGAGTGAATATCAAATAGCTGTGACCTATAACCATACTTGACAGTTAAGAATGGACTTGATCTGTGTATGCTTTGTCTGACATGTAGAAACTGCTACCCAGGAAGACAAAAGAACAATGGTTTATAAAGAAAATTATCCAGAGAGATTGTATTTCAAATATGAAAGACAAGATAATTTATGATGAGCATTAGAGACATTAGAGACACTGTTTTTCTAGGTAGGTAAAAATGCAACATCCTATATAACAGACAAAAGCCACAGAGAACTGGTGCATTTGGGAAACTCCAACCCTTATAAATTTGTATTAGAGCAAACTGAGAAAGCAAATGAAGCCAAGCTATCAGCAGTCTTGAAATCAAATATGGAAGTAAAGCAGTAAGATCAAGTAAAGGTCAGATTTTATGGCAAAAATCAAGGATTAAATCATGGGAGCTGTCATCATTAATGGTATCATATATTTCCTTTTTAATACAAAGTATGGTCATGGGCTGTGTTTCTGTGGTAACAGGAAAGGTTGACATCAGAATTATGATGTAAATGAATGGATCCTCACATACCTTCTGATGCACAATCAGTGAAGGATGCACATAAGGAGCTTAGATGTAACTTCTCTAAGAAATCATTAAAAAGAACAAAGAGGAAAGGGTATATGCACTGACAGAGGGCTCTGCACATTTTTTGACAGAATAGCAATAATGAGCATGAAGCAAGCTGTTCTATAACATGGCTTCTTTTTAATTTCTCTACTCCCATATTCTCCCTTTACTTGCTGCTCTGCTGTCTTTCAAAGATTGCATTGCTAGCCCTAAAATATTATCAACAAAGTTGAATAAGACTAATTGAATAAAAAGAATGAAATATATTGATTCCAGGTATATGTGTCACCTTTAAATGCAAGTGTCTTCATAGATTTTTTTGTATTGATAACTGGATTGAGTGCAAAGCACATTGCTACACAAGTGAGGACGAAATGTCCTTGAAAGCATAATAAACCTGGAAATGGCCAAAGGACCAATGATGATGCTGGTTCTCACTCAGAAAAGTGGTCTTTATATGCTTCAGTGAACTTGCATGTGTTTGCATGTCCTCTTTTAAGCCAGATATTATGTGCCAAAAAGTAACCCTGAATGAATTGCACCGTGAGGTTCTGTATTTGTTCTGTCTCAGTGACTTCCAGATCAAATGCGAATGATTTACAAATCCAAAGATTATTTTCTGGCTGCCAGAGCTGTAAATTCAATCTGGGATCAGAAAAATAAGCATTGTTCTTTCTGGGCCCAAGTGAAAAGTTCACAACAAAATGACAAACATTGAAACCCCAGGTTGCTGCATTTTAAGTTGATCTTGCTTCTATGGTCTTGTTTTCATTTAGAACAGCAAACTTATTATTTTCTTCCATGTCAAGACTTGACAGTGGTACAACACCTAAAGTAGAAAGAAAAAGAAAGTAGGTGAATAATCCTGAAAGTTGCTATTTTGAAATCCAAGGCAGTCAGATGAAAATCTGCCCTTGTATTTTTACTGAGGATTTAATGAATCCTAGTCTTTAAAAAAAAAAATTCCAACCCATCAAACAAACAAAAAAAACCGCAAAAAGACTTACAAATAATATTTTATAAAATATTTTAAAATATTTCAATTTTAAGATTTTATTTTGCTTTTAAAATTTGCATTTTTATATTATTTATCAAAAGTTCATTCCCCCATTGTTTTGACAAAGATAATCATACTGAAGTTTTAACAAAATTTTGATGGGCTCGTATTATGGCACAGGATTAACTTTTATCATTATTCTGACTGTACTGAATTTGTACATATAACATCTGTTTTGGAAAACCTGAAAAAAAAAAAAAACTAAACTGTAGCAAATACCCCAGTGAAAAAATAAGATATTTTCAATTACTGTCTACACATTCACATGATTCCTTCTGACAGTGTAGTATGAAGTGTGGGACTTGCAGCTATGACTGCAAGATGCCCAGTCAAGAAGTTTCTTCTATTAAGGCAGCCTTTTCAACCCAGAATAATTAAGTGAAGACTTGTAGAGATACAACAATTAGTCTATTCAGAAATTGTTGAGAAGTTTATGTCCATAATTTAAATAAGTGTGCCATAGGCCAGAACTAGAAGTACATATAGAAATAAATGTGAACATGGTGAGTAAGCATGCACTAGTTTTACTTTAAATCCTCCATCCAAATGCATTGACATTTTTATTTTTTAAACTCCATGGATTTTTTTAATAAAAGAAGACTTTTAGTATGTGGTTTCATATGAACTTTTAGATTAATTAGCTTTTGCTTTGTTTATGTGTTGTGGTTTGCTTTCCACAAGAAAGTAGTCCAAGAACTCAAAAGTCAGTCTCCTAGACTAATGGTCAAGCAAATTATTTCATCCTTGCACATGAAAGAGGCCATTTCATCTTTGTTTATATGTACCAGAATGAACAAAGAGAAGCAAAATTGCACTGCTTAGGTGAACAATTACCGTTGTAATTACAGTAATTGAACAATTACTAATGCAACGGAAATGTCCAGTCTTTGCAATATAAACATATGGAATAAAAGGACGTTGCAGAATAAATTAGAATAATAATTCATTGCCCAGAAAAGTTGTGGGTGCCTCATCCCTGGAAATGTTCAAGGTCAGATTGGATAGGGCTTAAGCAGCCTGATGGAGTAAATGACATTCCTGCCATGGTAGGGAGTTGGAACTAGATGATCTTTAAGTCCCTTCCAACCCAAATCATTCTATGATTCTATGATTCCCACCATTTGAATGGTTTTTCAGGAGGAAAAAATGTCTACATAGCTTATGGGTATGTGACACCTGAAGTCCTTGGAAAAGCTAACACAGTTATTTTTTCTTTTTTTGAGTGAAGCATTTACATTTTCATTACTATTTTTCTTAAATAATATCAAGTGACACCAACAACAATGGCAACCAGCAGAGAGTTGGATAAAGGAGAAATTGCACAGTGGCCATGGTGCCTCAGGATGGTGAAGAGACAACCCTAAATGAGTCCTGGGATAGGAATGCTCCACAGCAGCAATTTGGCCAATAGACTCACCATGCAACATTTTATCCCAAACATTCAGTATGGGTTAGCCTAGAAGAACAAGGAACATCTCTCCACACAGACCTTGAAGCTGAATTGTACAATCAGACAACAACATTCAAGCTTATAAAAATGGTCCTCAAAGCTGCACTAAACCTAACTTCTTTCTTCCCTCTACCAGACGTCTTTAAGAGGGCAGTCAAAAATATCTTCTCCCTGCACTTACATTCATTTTGTGTCAGTTATGTGGCATATAGAGATGTGATGAAAAATCACCACCTTTTTATATGCAAGTTGAAGAAACATGCTTTGACCATGTACTCTAAAAACATCAGATGCCATCTGCAATTGAAATTATGTAAATCTCTTCTGCTGAGGGACAATTAAGAAGCATTTCTAGGAATATTTCTGATGACATTTCACAATGACAGGATGTCATTTATTTTTAAAGTTGTCCTAAGGTGGAAAACAGAGAAAATATGTATTTGCATTAATTTATTACAACTCTGCCTGCCTATTCAAAACAGACTGATTAAAATTAAAAAAAAAAAAAACACAACAAAAAAAAAAAACAAAAAAAACCAACAAGCATTGGATAATTTTTTCAATTAGGCATAATTCAAAGTTATCATCTCCTACTGCATAAATTAAAAATCAATTAAATCCTGGCTTTTTTTTTGTTTTTGGGGGGGTTTTGGGGGTTTTTTGGGGTTATTTTGTTTTGGTTTGGGTTTGCTTTGTTTTGGTTTTTTTTTTTTTTTTTTTTTTTTCTTTTTTTTTCTTTTAATGGTGGAATGATAATCTCACCACAATATTTGGTTTTCAAGGAAATTCCACTTTTACAGCAGTCAACTTCGGAATTCTTCAAGCGTGCCCTAAAGCCAAACACATCCATGCTGTTTTAGGGGAGGAAGGAAGAATGAATTTAAAAACTAAAAATTCAGCAAGGGAAGAAACCTATAAAAGTTCCCTCCCTTGAACTGAAAAAGCTTCCACTTGTATGTCTGTGCTATTTTAGCATAGGTTGATGCCACTTTCATTATCAGTGTGAGGGAGTGCCTTCTTTCAGGGTGGTGTTACCCAAATTGGATCATTGCAATTCCAAGGAAAAATAGCCCTTGGATTCTACATGTATATTAAATAAGCAAGAAAGAAATAAAAGGAGAAAATTAATAAAAGTAAAAAAAATAAAAAGTTATAAATAAAGCTTTTAAATAAATTTCTTTTCCAGTAATTTTTAAAAAGTGTTGAAAATCTATTTGCATTAGAAGAGTCTAGGAATCACTGTATTAAGCACAAATTATTTCTCAAGAAGAGACGGTTCAAGAATTTAAATTGCTACAGCCAAGACTTGGAAACTGTGAGTGACACTGGCATTTTACCAGTGGAACAACTTAATTACCTGGTTTTCACACTGATTATCAAAGGTCTATTATTTTTATGATGTGCTGTTTTCTGAAGTAGGACACCATGTGACTGTCAGTATCTTAAAGTGACAAAGTGGCCTTCAGAAATAAAATTATAATCTCTTCGCCACATGCAAATAAGAAGTGATAATCCTGGCTTCTGCTGAAAGCTGTTCATACAAAAAAATAACAAGAGCTAGAGGCCTGGATATCCATACAAGTATTGAATATCACTCACGGGCAGGCATACCAGATGTCCTCTAGCCAGGATCATATCATTTGTTTTATCCAGAGTGATCCTGAGCCGGATGCTTTGCTGTAAATTCTGCCAAACCCTGGGAAAAAAAAAATAAGGCTCAAACACTGATTTGGATGAATTTGAGACATGATGTTGGAAGATGGAAGGTTTATATTCACAGGGACAATATATACTGTAACTTCACCTTCTTCTAAGTGAAATCCTGGTTTTCTTCACCTTTGAAGAGCAAGGAAAACATAATGAAGATTATTAGGACCTTTCAAGAATTATATTTTAAAAAGAGCAAAAGCTCAGTACTATAATTTGAGCTTTTAATGTGCTAGGTCAGTGAAACCATGTCAGATCAGTTCTGATGATTTCCTGCAGACAAAAATTTCTAGAGGCTTCAATCTTCAAGAAGCACACCATTTATGGAAATATTTCTCATCACTGATCACCAAAAAACCAAATTTTTCACTACAGATATCAGAGTTCCAAAGGTGAGGTTTCTGAAATTTTTCTAATAAAATCTCCAAAAATGTTTTTTGGTTTTTTTTTGTTTTGTTTTGTTTTGTTTTGTTTTTGTTTTTTTGTTTGTTTTTTTTTTCTGGAGGAATCTATAGAACACATTGTGGACTTTAAGTAAAATTATGTTAATGAAAAGAGGAAAAAGACAGAGACATTTAGTTAACTTGGTTAATGCACATTTGGTAAGCTAAGGAGATAAATGTAATACTTGTTGCTCTCTTTCAAAATTCCAAATTGTAAAAACTTTAAAGTTCTCTACATTGCCCAAATTTTAATATAAAGGCAACTAAAATATTTAGTTGCAGAAAATGTAATCAAATACCCATATTCTCAGACTCACTGAGAATATCCTCATTCATCTTTGAAGAGCTTATTTCCTAGGATGGTTCCAGAACTCAAGGCAATATACACTATATGTATCAAGAATAAAAATGTCTGATAGGTTTTTCTGAAGTCTGGAAATTACAAGAAGAATCTGTGTGGAGAGGAACCTAAGAAGCCCCTAAGCTACAAACATGAAATCTGTTCTCAGTATGGTGCACACTTTGTTTTCCAGGTAGGATTCAAAGAATATCTCCTTAGAAAAGAAGACCTTAATTTATTTTGATGGGTATTTGCTAAAACTTTTTTGATATACTTCTTACCTCAAATACTTTATTTTTCCTGAAAAAAGAAAAAGAAAACCTCATGGAAAATTATATACCAAATCTATATCTTAAATTCTGTCCTTTTCAAAATGTTACTCAGATTGACAAGGAGGTCATCCATGTGCTCAGTGTTGCTACAAAGATTACAGACAGCACACTAAAAAGTTGCTTTGACTGTCAATGCCTTGATGGCTTCAGAACACATTACGGTGTCTAAGAGGTTTCTGTTACACTGAGCACAGTATTTCACCCACAGGCTTTTCCTCAGCTGAGTATGTCACAGACTCAGAACACAGATAGGTGTAAAGTTCATCCAGGATCTCAGACAGAATGCAGTATTTAAAAATAATTAAAAAAAATATTATTTGTCCCAAAAGACCTTATTCTGCTTTTCCAGAGGCAGTGCTAAACTTGAATCCAATCAATTTTTCCACAATGTAGCTGACAATTTCCCCCTAATCAAGAAGAACTCCTATCAATGCAGTGAATAGATTCATTCAGGGTTAACCAAACAACAAGGCACCCAAGGATTATTCTGATTGAGATTTTATAGATGTTCTGACAGAGACAAATATATGCTAAGTCTCGAAAAAATATCCTTACAACTCCATATTTCTGTATTTACCACATAAAAAAAAGACAGTACAAATTGCTGCTATGTCAACATTTTTAGGAACATAGGCACAGATCATTGCTAATTATAGCAAAACAACTGTTTAAAAGTCTACTAAGCAATGGTCAAAGTGAGCTGGCAGAGGAAAGAAAGACTAAGAAAAGAAAGAAACAAAGAATAAATTATTTGTAGAAATCAGAATGAACTATATAGGCACACATGCTACAAGAGAAACCAAAATCATTACCCTATCTGCAAAACATAATCCTCCTTGCCCAGTGTTTTTATTTTTTTAATTTCTCTGTGTTAAGAGAGCCTTATGCTCTGTCTGGTCAGGCAGCACTATCACCTATGCTAAACTGACTGTGTCGATTGTATGCTGTTCTTGTCCATCAACACCTGAATTTTTACTTTCTATTTAAAAGTTACACTATTTGCTCTTTATGTTACACTTCTTTAATACTACTGATGCTGCTTCCTAATAAAAGTTTGCCAATCTTTAAATGAACATTCAAATCTCAATTTCAAAAGCAGGCATTTTCAAAATTTTACTTGTTTTTTGTAGCCAGCATGTTATAATATTTTTTTTTTGGTTGGTTGTTTTTTTTTAAATGGGTGTTATTGAAGAAGTAATTTTCCATGTAATAGTGGAGTAATGGAGTTACAAAAGGAGGAGGCTGAATATCTGAGGGCAAAGTAATTCATTCCATATTAAAATAATTCATCACAAGTTACTCAAAAGATCATCTTACATTTTTTATCCATCATCTTTTCATATAAGAAAGGTGGCAATGAAATTTCAATAAAATAATTTAAACTTCTGGTAAGTTGAGTGGCTGGATTGGGAGAAATAAAAGTAAATTAAAATAAGTAAAAATAAAACTATGGAACACCTAATTTCAGTTTCTTCAAACCTTTTCTTTTCAGAATTACTCACTGCCTTCTAACATGGATAAAACAGTTATTTAAGTGTCCTTTCTTGGGAAATAAGCTCTTAATGTTCTAATTTTGTGGGATTTTGCACTGCTTTTTAAATATGATTTTTTTTTATATTTAAACAATTTTATTTGAGACTAGAACACTGAAGACAAAGTTTTGTGTGGGTTTAGATCAAAGTTACAGAATTTAGTTATGATAACAGCTTTCTCAACTCTCTGCAGAAATCCAAATGTTGCTTTTCCAAAATGACAAATAGGTGTGAATAGACAGATAGATGATGATGATAGATAGATAGATAGATAGATAGATAGATAGATAGATAGATAGATGATAGATAGATAGATGATAGATAGATGATAGATAGATAGATAGATAGATAGATAGATGTCTGCTTAAATATATATATTTGCATATATATTTATGTATTTATATTTATATATCTTTATTTCTATAGGTATGGATACATAAAAGGGAATTATTTTTGTTACAAATTAGTGGAAAAAAATACCAATGTAACCTGTAAATACACTGCTTGACATAACTGTTTTACCCTAAAACCTTATAATTAAAAGTTCATTTCCAAAACTAATGGACAATTAATTCATTATATTATTTTTCTTAGCCTGTACTCTTTTGCTGTACTCCAATTTTGAGGATCTATGTGTATGATAGACATTTGAAAAAATTTTCTCATGCCTTCAATCAATTCTTGCCCTTTGCTAATATTTCCTGTGGTTATTTCAATGTTATATTTGTTCATGTTCTTTTCATATTAGTAAGATCAGGACAATCAATCTTTCTCAGGAAATTTTCCTGTGTGTATACAAAACTGTATTTAGGTTTATAATTGATTATTGATGACTAATAAAAACAATAATATTTTCAAAATTCGGAAAAATAATGTTAGAGTAAATATTCTCTGCATAGTGTAAATGTTAATAGCTATTAATTCCAACCATTTTCAAGAAATCTTCCAAACCCACTGCCATCAGCTGTAGGTAATCTCAAAATTATGTCAGAAATAATGCTTCTTTCTTAATCATCTTCCTTCTTCTCCTTACCATACCTGTTTTTATAATGCTTTAAATATTCCTTGCAGATACCACAAACATATCACCTGAAACTTAACCCCCTTTTCCATGATAATTTTTTCTTACTGCTCAGTCAACACCACACTGAGCATATTTTACAGCAAGGCAAACTTCCTATGTTCTAATCAAAAGCAGAATAAACATTTCTCAGAATTATTAACATGTTATTGGTACACAGCCTCACTTCATTTTTCAGCTAATTTCACTTCATGATTGTGACCTGATCAGGGAGAGAATAGGTAATAATTTCCAAACAAGATGGTAACTAGAGCTTTTTAGAACTGACTCAGGTTTTGGGTCAGTCCCTGGGGTCCGCAGCATTGTCAGTCCTGCATGGCTGCTTCATCTTAAGTCAATCATTTTTGCATTGAATGGAAAATACTTGAAGCTTACTGCTTCTCTATAAATTATTCCACATTTCAAGATAAAATGTCATAACACTATTTTAAACTCAGAGAGCATGTGGCCACATACTATGTATAGCATCAATTAGCATAATACCAGATAACATGAGGTGATATGCAAATTGGAGAAGAATACAGTATTGGCATGGCCCAGCACAGTAAACTCTGACATCTGTTTGGCAATATTTTGCACGTGTAAATTCTGCAGCTCTGTCTGTCTGTGTTTAATGAACTTGTCTGGAAATTCAGAGAACCTAACTGAGAGATTATCTAAAGTAACAGCACAGCAGCAGTCTGTTTTAATTTAGGCTGTCTGCAAGCTACTGCTATGAAAATTAACAGCTCTTAAGTGTGTTAAATAATCCCTGGCCTTCATAATAATTGAGCAGGCTGAAAGAAGTCATACAATTTGTATTATCTTGTTGTCAAACACCAGCTGACTATTTTTTCGCCTTGTATATTGATTTGGAAAATTAACCTGCCTCTAGTCAGACATGTCAGCCTGAAAGAATTTTAAGGACAGCTAGAAAAATCCTCAGGCTACCAGTTTTAAGGTAGAAATGTCAGATGGGATTTAATTTCAGACCCTATGTTTGTACTTCCTGAGCAATTCCAAGAGAGGGCAATTGGGGCACAAATAAATTGCACTTCTGCCTATTTATAAGGTTTTGGGCCAAAAAGTAGTGACTGAGAACTGAAGACAGGTTCACTTGTATGAGATTGATAGCAATGCTCTGCAGCCCCAAAATGTATGGTCTTTATGTTTTCCCATAAATTATACCTAGTAACAATTTTTCCAATCAATTAGCTGCCCTGCACTGACTTAATACAGCAATTTTATGTGCTGAAGTCAGACAAAGAGTGCCTTTCTGGCAGCAGCATGTTTGCTTTTGCTTAGCACTTATTTGGTGGTGTTACCACATGACCCTCAGAACAGATGGGAGAGGAGAACAAGAGAAGATGACTCATGGCACTGGAGGTATCACAGAACCTTATTAACATCAGGGATGCTGTTGCAACAGTGCCAAGAAGCCCTGGCTAAGGCCAGCACCTTGTGTTCCCAGGCAGAGACATACATGAGCGTATGATGCAGTTTATTCTGGAAAAAAATTCTGAAGCTATGAATCTCTGCAAGAAATTATGTGGATGATGGTCTACTGTTGCCCAGCTCCTCTAAGCTCAAGCAGATATAAACTTCTTCAGGCATATATTATCTCATTTTTCTGCAACAGCTTCTGATTGATGACCAGTCTTGTTTTGTGGTGACTTTAAAGAGTCAGAAGGTGATATTGATTTTGGGAGAACTAACTCTGAGGTGACTATATTTCCCTCTTCTTTGGCATTGAGAATAACTATAAGTTTGCTTTTCCAGAAGTTTGATTTTTAATTCTCTGGTAAGGTACCTAGAGACTGGAACGGCCATTAATTATTACATTTTTGGTTCATGGAACAGAAAATATTCAATAAAGATATGCATTGTCATGGAATAAAGAGTGGTTGAAGACCTCAGTTTCTGGAATATAAATACAGATGTGGATGGATAGGTCACCGCAGGCAGGTGGAAGAAATCCGTCATTGTCTAGACAATTTCCTGAATTATTTCTGTAGCTATCACCAGGGAGAGACCTTTACAAATTGATGGTACTGATGACTGAGCTCTTGCTTTGAGTTCTGACCATGAACAGAGAGATCTTGGAAACTTCTCCTTCCTTTAATTTCAGTTCAATAACTTTTCATATCAGAAAAGTTTTGTTTCTATACTTAGCAGAGAATTCAGATGAAAATTTTGCACTTAAACATACTTTGCATTATATTACTTCTGTAAAAATATGACTGAAAACAACAGTCCACACATTTTGAAATATTTTATTCTGAATATTAATAAAACAAAGGACACAAATATCTACATTTACTTCACCATAAGTTATCCTTAGGCAAGTTATTAAACTATCTTCCAATAGATACAATAGGTCCAATTGAAAATATGCAAGTTGCAGAAAGGTACCCACCAATGAGTACAATTTAGTGAATTTACTTGCAAGCCTGACAAAACTAAATATTTTTTAATAAAGAATACATATATAATGGTTTCAGTGTGAAGATATTTTTTTCATGCAGTTATAAACACTGACATGTTTATGGAGAAATTCATGCATATAGTGCATCAGATAAGGTTATGCAATGGCCAGTCCAAAGGGAGAAGTAGCATATTTCATAGGATTTGAAAAAACAATATAATGTGTTCAAAGGAAATATAGTTAACATTTTTCTTCTTTTTCTTGACATGAGACTTTAAGAGCAAATGCTCTTTTTCACATAATACAAACATTTCTTCTACCAACAATCTCAACAAACAGAAAGCATTGAAGTGAATGTTATTTTTATTCTTTCTGATTAAATCTTCTTTGGTAGCTATGTGCTGTGTGGAGTAAAACACACTTTTGAACATTTAAAGATTTGAGCTGAACAAGCTTTATATTATCTGTCTGGTTTTGATTTTGCTCATGGATTTATTGTCAGAGAAAAGTACTCCCCATTCTGATTGCATAGCTTGGGTTGAATGAGTGTTCATAAGTCATTACAGAAGGATTGAATTTTTCAAGGCGAGACTATAAAAGAAAAATATTGGCTATTCTCTCTATAAATGAAGGAATGGCAAAATAATTCTTTGGTATATCCATATAGTTCTAGACAAGGAAAAAATTAATGAAGTGAATCAAAGACTGAGGTACAAGCATTTTCCTAATTTCTATGAGACCACTGAGTTTGATGTAATATGTACAGCAGAACAATGCAAACTCTATGCCTTGCAAGTCTGAAGCATAATCTTCTTCTAGTGGGAGATAAGAATTCTTCATGTAAGTGTCCTGCAACTTTTAAGGAAAGAATCTATTGTCTGGTTCGAGTATCGATTACTAAAGACAAAAGCTTGGAAGAAAACTCTCTTTCCTCTATCCAAAGAGAATACATTTCTCTTTGTGAAGGAGAACACTGAATTTGTCATATGTCATATATGTCACTTTAAGGCTTCTTCACACACTGTGCTTGTATTTGTTTCTCGAACGGTTATTAAAAAGTTAACATCTTCAGTTTTATCAGGTCATGTTTAAAAATAAAGTTCTTAGAATAATAAGAAAGTGTATACATGAAGGCTGATCTGGCATGCATTTTTATGATATTTAGCACCTAAGACAAGTCCTGCTTCCATGTTTCTAAATCTGTCCTTGAATTAAATCCAACTCACATATTCATTATTTCTATTCAGCCAGTTCTGTAGTCATAAAAGGAACATTATTCACTTAGGATACCCAAGGAAGATTGTCTACAGTAAGACAAATCAGAACTGAGCTCATATTAGGTAAGGCATCCTAATTATGACAAAAACAAAGGCTGTGAACAGTTTACCGAAGGGGTTGTGGAACCTCCTTCACCAGACATAAATATGTATATAAATGAAAATGAAGGTTTAATTTATTTGAAATTAGCAGCTCTTTTACTGAACCTCTTTTCAAAGGCCCTTTCTTGGCTTTATTTTTGACTGCCTTCCAGATATTCTTAATCTACAGTCTTCCTATTCTGTGGAGAATAGACATTCTGATTTCTTGATCTTCAGTGGTGGGTAGTCAATTCTTATAATTACACTGCACCTCCCAGACTATCAGGGACAAAAAAGACTGAAAGTTATGTCATATGATTATGAAAATAAATATTTGTTCATTATCATATTCTTCAGTGGTATGAATGAATTAAGCTGGTTTCTCTTTGGAGTAAATACAAATGGAAAACATTCACAATTATAATTTTTACTCATATGGTAATTATTATAAAATTCCTCCAAAACCTTTATCTTTAGTGGCACATTCCAAATTGGTATATGGATAAATTATATATTTTTTTGTGCCAGCTCATGGAAAAATTGCTTTGGTGAAGTATTGATGGATACTCTTTTAATTCAGCAGATAACAAACATAGATGTTCCTTTATTTCAATCTACATATATATGAGTGCTCTTACATTAATGAAAGTATCTTTTTGGCTGTAAGAATTTATTATTAGATATATGTGATCTCCAAAAACTATGAGAAAAATTGAAATAGGGGAAAGTGTATTGGGTTTGCACGGTCAGGTTTTGGTAGGAGTGGGGCTAAGGGGTGGCTTCTGTAAGAAGCTGCCAGAAGCTTCCTCCATGTCTGGCAGAGACAATGCCAGCTGATTCCTGGACTGACATACCAAGGCTGGGCCAATTAGAAATTGTTGTGATGCCTCTGTGATAACATATTTTACAAGAAAAATAAACAACCAGACAGAGTTCAGAGTTGTAATTGCTGACAGAGAAGAGCAAGGTGAGAACACCTCTGCAGACACCAAGGTCAGTGGAGAAGGAGGGTAAGCAGGTGTTCCAGGTACCAGAACTGAGATTCCCCTGAAGCCCATGGTGCAGCCCATCATGAGTCAGCAGTGTCCCTGCAGCCCATGGACGTCCAGGGGATGCAGAAATCCACCTGCAGCCCACAGAGGAGACCCATGCTCAAGCAGGTCGGTGCTGGAGAGGAGACTGTGAGCCTGTGGCTGGCCTATGCTGGAGCAGGTTCCTGCAGAGACATGGAGACAGGAACCCACACTGCAGCCAGTTTCTTGGTAGGAATTATGACCATGAGGAGGACCCACACTGGAGCAGCCTGTCCTGGAAGGACTGCACACTGTGAAAGAGGGACCCACGTTGCCTGTGGACAACTGTTGCCCTTGGGATGGAGTCACACTGGAGAACATCAAGGACTGTGTCCCATGGGAGGGACCCCACAATGAAGAAGGGGAAAAATTTTTCTCCCTGAGAAAGGGAGAAAGGAAGAATGTTGATGAACTGACAATAACCCCCATCCACTGTCTCTCTGCACCTGTGGGGAGGGTAACAAAGTAGATCTGGGATGGAAAGAAGGGTGGCAGAAAGGTTTTTAAGATTCATTTTGCTTCTTATTATACTGCTCTTATTTTGCTAGCAATAAATTCAAATAATATCCTCAATCCAATCCATTTTGCCTATTATGGTATTTGGTGAGTGATCTCTCCTGGACCTTATATCAACTCATGAACATTTGTTATATATTCTCTCCCCTGTCCATTTCTGGAAGGGAGTGATAGAATGGTCTTGGTGGGTGCCTGGCATCCAGTCAGAGTCAGCCCTCTACAAAGAGCAAAACCACAATACAGACAGTGATTACGTATTTTTTTCATGTTCTGATTTTGCATAATGTAATATTCTGTAGCCTTGGTGACTGGAATAGTTTTGGACTAATAAAGGATTAGCATCAGTAGCATTCTCACCCTTGATAATATCCTTTAAAATGAATGTTGTGTTTATAAGAAATTATAAATAGCAATCTTCCAGCAATAGCAAGACTAGGCATGGGTCATTAGCTATATTACAATGTAAAAGACTAGATCTTTTCTCCAGGAAAAAGTACTTGAACATTAATCTGGTTGAGAAACCTAATCAATGGAGCATTTTTGTTTTTCTAATGATATTGGATAAGTTCAGGGCAGAGAAAAAAGAAAACAGATTTTCTTCCTTTTTTCTTTGATTGCTATATTAAGCAAATGGATTTTTAAAAATTCTGGTTGCTATCACTCACATTTTAGAAATACGTTTTTCTCATTAGTAAAGTAACCTGCTGTTGTCAACAGGTATTGGTAGTGTTACAGTTACATAGGTTTCAGGCTTAGAATTTTTCCCTGAAGAGTATAGTCTGCTGCAATTTTATGTCAGGGACAATGTAACTGATATATTAATAAAGTACTGATGTTCAGAGTTTCATCTGGAATGTTTTTACAGCAGTGCATCCGTATGTTTTCAGATAGTTGGTCTTTTTATGATGCTGTGTAGGGACACAAGTTGGACTCAATGATCCTTCCAACTGCCTGGGTTCCTTTCAGTTTCACTTATTCTGTGACTGTGATTCTGTGATTAATTTAAAGCTCACAATGTTAAAGTGTTATCACTTTTTAGTGAATTAGTGAACCATAAACACAAAGAGAGACATTACAGAAAGATTTGATTGAATGATTTGTGTCAGCACATTTCTTATGACATCCCATCAAACATTTCTTCTACTTTGGTCACTATTTTTCCAGCATTTCAATACTAAAAATGAATAATTTCCCCCCACATATTTTCAGTTATCTCCTAAAAATTAATTGGGATCTTTCTTTTGTTCTGTTTTGGTTGTGGGTTTTTTATAATCTGGTATGTACTTTTTGAGAAGATTCATTTACTCTATGATTAATATTTTTGAGCTCCTACATATTTTTCAGAGTATTTTAATTTAATCTCTTTTTTTTTTTCTATGAAAATATTGCTAGACAATTTGGGGAAAAAAAAAAGAGAAAGGTTGGTAGTTCTTTTCTTTAATAGTGTCAAAGTAATTAGAATTTTAAGAATGGTTCTAATCATTGTATAGAAGCACAAGAGCTCTGACACACTATTCTTTACAGATATATCTGAACAATGCTTATGCTCCCTGCTTGCCTTACTTAAGACAAGAAAAGAACTGTGGGAACATTAGAGAGAAAAAGCTTGTGATGAAGAGGCAATGGAAAAAAGGCAAATGTTGATTCAAACCGATCATTGTGAAATAGTGTGTCACTTTATTTTGAATCAATTTAACTCAATTACTTAATGAGGCGTAATGGAGGAAGTCAGTCACGCAAATGATTCAATTGTTTAAAAATATTGGAAAGAGTAAGGGGGTAATACAATATATTAGGATTTTTAAAGTGAAGAAAGAAAATAAGAGTTAAAAGAGACAATACTGGAAAGTCACCTTTTATTGGAGGATGTGAGCAAGTGAAAGTTTAAATTCTATCTTATCTTAGTGTCATTCAGTTCTGTCTACAGGAACTATTTGCTTTTGAAATGAAAGAGTGATTTAGTTTCAGGTTTTTCTTACCTTTCTGTGGCTAGTGTCTTGCATGTGACGGTAATTTAGTTTACCAGAAAGACTAAGCAAAGTCGTGTCCAGTTATGATGGCTAATGGTTCTTACAGGCATGCTCTAGAAGTCAAAAAATGATGAACTGAACAAGAAGTACTGGAAATTAATTGCAGGATGGGAAAGAAGAAAAAAAAACTCAATTATTTTCCAAAGAAAAGAAACAAAAACATCCCCTGATATTCTCCTAGCTGCATGCCAAAAACATATTTGAAATGTTAAACTATTGTTACAATTTGGGAAGCATGAAAATTGCAAAAGCTGCAAGCTGAAAATGCTACAGATAACAGTGAATCACAATTTAGTGGATTTTCACTCTTTCTACTAATAACTGACAAAGGATGCTTTGATCAAGCAGATTCTGTTGACAGAGACTTTCCACAGCAGACAGAAGCTCTTATCTTCAAGCTATGAAACACAAAAAACATTCATAAAGATCACTTTGAATGCCATTTTCTCTGTATTATGTAAGTTTAGGGATTACTGAGCACAAAAAGGTGTGTGATGAAAGATACAAGACTTGCGAGATATTCTAGTGCACAGTAATTCACTGCATTTATTACCATTAAATTCCACATTCTGCTGGTAAACATTGTTCCCTATTTAGAAGATGTGTCAATGGTTCTAGCAATTTTTGTAAGCAAAAATTCTGCTCCAGCAAACGGATTAACCTTAAAACAACACAGGCTTTCAACATTAGATACAATAGTTCTTTCCCCTCTTAAACCAAAGCTCTTCTTCTGGAATATCACAGATATTTAGCATGAATTTCATTAACTTTCTAAATAGAGAGTATGGGTCTGTTGCTGGGTAGAAGCATTTTAAGAGCATAGTGCCTTGCTTGCATTTTCAGACCATCTTAGGAAACCAATTAACCAGCTTTTATTTTAGACATTTGTTATTGCTTTCAGTGCTTTTTCCAACACCATAAAATTCTTTAACTAATCTTTCAATATTGAGTATCCTATTATAATTTTATAGTTGGCCTTCCAAAAACATTAAAGAACTTGACAGGGTTATGAATCACAGATTATTTGTCTCTCTGTGGACTAATCTATCAAAAGCATTGAGATGGGGTCTGTATCTAAAGGGCTGGTGTTGATTCAAATTCAGTGGCAAATTAAACTGGGAGAGTGTTTGATTACCTTACACACATATCCACACTGCTCCTACAGCTGAGGCTTACTTACTCCTACCTAAATCATTGCAGTTTTCAGAACAATGCATTAACACTGAGTCAGTAATCCTACAAAAATCTATAGCATATTGTATGGATATGTCATTCAGGATCAATACTAACCAGAGGATTCTTCAGTGTCTTATACACAATGATAATCACTGAAAACCAGGGTATCTCATATCTTATCTTTAGGGCTTAGAGATCTAAACCAGGATTGCTTCACACATGTTGCCAGACTTATAACAAACTGGAATCTGTCACTCAAGACTTTATGAAATACAGTTCAGATACAACAGCTTTCTTAAAATAATGAAGCTCCTTATGAAAGCAGATTCATTTTATTTTCTGTGACCTCAGTCAGTAGTTGATGCCTACAATGTTTTTTCCACTGTCACAGAGATCATTTAATTTTATCTCTTCACTGAATTAAACAATCAAAAAGATAATGATAAGAAAGACAATATTCAGCTCTTTTTTATGCTTTTCTTTTTTTGTGTCTTATTTGATTTTGTTCTCTTCATTATTTCAGTTTTGCCAATATTGTCATTCAATGGCCATTCTTAAAATTATTAACTCCTTTGAAGTTTTATTTGATTTTTCTCCCGAGTAATGCCAATAATGTAGCTGACAATTGCTTTGAGTATTCATTTCTCTACCAATGCACAGACAATCAGATTCACTGCCACCTTGAGACTCAGCTATCATCAGTCACCTCAGCCTATCAAACAAGTCAATCTACATAATGAGGAAACATAAAAAACCTGGGGTCAGAAGAGAGCCTTTCTACTTGAAAGCTACAAGGAATATTCTATTAGAGTTCCTTGCAGGCTTCACCTGGGTATATAACAGTATAGGTCAAAGAAATGTTTGCTGTGTTGTCCTCATTTGTTTAAGCCACTCGGAAAACCATTTTAAGTTCTGGAGTTTTTTTTTCTCTGTATGTTTCTACTAGGTAGTTTTGGGTTATTTACTTATAATAAATACATTTTTATGTATTAAAGTAAATGACCAAGGAATACCTGAGTAAGAGTAATTCTCGACCTGAAATAAAAATTGCCCTTTTCTCTACTGAGACAGGTTCTAGGAGGCCTAGATAGAAAATAATATTAAAAACTAGTGAAATTCCCTTTTAACTCCCTAGATCTGATAAAAATTCAGCTGAATTTGAGAAAAAAATTCCCATCAAATATAATAGGGTTTCACAGAAGTTCTAGTTTGTGAACAAGAGTTGTTGTAATTTTAAATTAATCACAATTTAATTTTTAAATCAAAGTATAATTTCTGATATTAGCCATGCATATGTGGCAATAATATTTGTTCCTCAGAAGGAATAGAATTTGTCCTTTTTTGAATATTTTTGAAAGTCTACAGTGTGGCTTTTCAAGTAATAGTGAGAAGAATACTAAGCCTCAAAAACTAAAACCAATGTCCATTAAGGAAAGAACAGAGGACTCCTAGAAAAGAAAATATTACCTTTAATGGATTTCTGTGAAGTAGTCAAATCCTTCCTGCTTGCTGATTCTGAAACTACAAGATAAGGTCTCCAGTTTGAGAATCAAGTCATTTCAACTGCAGATGTATGAAGTTGGTTCAGTCAACAGAAGTTAACGACTGCATTCACCTTCCTAAAGTCACCATGCCTTTTCAGTAGCTTCAGAACTAATTATCACCCCCACTGAAAACAGAAGACCTTTGCTGCTCTTTTCATATAAGTCCATTTCTCCTTTTAGCTCTAGATCCTTTAAAATCTTCTTACATTCCTTAAAGTAGGTAATAAAATTACTTCAATGTATAACAGGCATCCATATGTGCATTGCATTAAATTCATTGCAGATACAGTACATACTCTAAAAAATGTCTTTTTTTCTTTTTTTTTCTATTTTCGTATGATAAACACCTGCATCTTTTTACCAAGGAATGTGATTAAAGAGGAAAGACAGCTTGCTATACATTCATCTAATTTTGTTTCTGCTTGTATTTTAATAGCAAAATTACTTCTGGATACCTGTTTAATGCCATTATATATGAATCATGTATACATGTATCAAGTGTATTTATTAGTTATTTCTGAACCAAGCAGTACACACATGACAGTTCAGATTTTTTTTTCTTTTTCTATATGCTCAATTTCAATACTACAACATCTTGAAAATTAATTTTCATGACAGGAAAATCTGTTTTACCACTTTCAAAAGTGCCAGGTGTTAATGGAAGGGAGGACTATAGTGCCATGCATTTTACAGGCATTTGTAAACAATTCAATAAGAGTCCCCACAGCCAGACCTGACTGCCTTTCTCATTGGTATTGATGGGGATTTTTTCAGTATTTTATGAACTTCCTATTGGGAAGAAATCAAATAAAATAAAATCTCAGAAAGATAAGATTCCTTACTCATAACCCTAAAGATATATAAGTAGCTAAGCTTAAAGAACAATGAAATGGCAATTAGTAGACATAAATTTCAATGGTGGTCAGTTAACAAAACCTATAAATCAAGGCGTGTTAACCAGATGGATTAGAGAAATGGAAATATTATGGTAGACTTTGCTTAATTTATATGCCTATATAACTGTCAGAAACACATAAGTCAAAATGCCTTACTCAGAAATATTTATTTCATTTCTAAGCTAGAGTAATCTCTTCCAGCTCTCTGTTGTCTGCACACCAGCTGAAGAACTGGTTAGAATGTGTGAAATTCAGAACAGATGTTACACTCTTACTGAAGTTCTTTATGTTAAATTTGTTAACCCAAATTGTAAACAGAGGAAAAACATCACATAAATTATAAAAAGTGATAATTACTGAAGAGTCTCAAGACTTGCACAGACTTAGTGAAAAGAGAAAAATGGAAAGCAAGTGTTTCTGGTGGAGTCTGTTGGTTCAGTTTCCAATGGATTTCATCTTACATCACTACCTGCAATGCTAGTACACTTAATGGTATAATAAAACATCATCTGGAAACATTGTTTTTTATTGGTTTTTTTCATCATAATTACTTAGACACTGTCATTTTCCTTACAGAATATCAGTAGAACATGAAAACGGTTGAAATGGGAAACAAAGTATCACACTTGTATTCCAAGCTCCAGTGAGAGAGACAGTTTTGACTGATTCACATCCAGAATGTGCCTAGAAGTTTTGATTTTGACAAATATGAAGGCTTGAAAATGAAACAGGAGATTAATTGGTAAAATTTCCATTCCTTTCCAGTGGAAAATGCAACTGTGCCTATATAAATCACTGCGGGCTGGAAAACAGCTTCGTCTCAAACTTCCCGAGACATGTCTGTTAGCATGTCTGTGATCATGCTAACAAGGCTGCACCCTAAAAAGGACTTGAAATAGCTGACACAACCTTATACAGCTATGCCATTTCAGGAGCAGCATGTGTTTAGTCACCTTGGAGTGCTGCACTGCTAGCAGGAATTTGAAATCAGGACTTTCAGAAAAGGCTGGATCCTCTGATGCCACCATTTCTCCACCAATAAAAAAGTACAGCTGACATGTATGTCTTTTGCACAATATTATATAATCACAGAGTCACATAATGCTCTGGATTAGAAGGGATCTTAAAGATCATCCTGCTCCAAACCCCCTGCCATGGATAGGGACACCTTTCATTAGACCAAGCTGATTGGAGCTCCATCCATCCTGGCCTTGAATGTTTCTAAGGGTGGGGCAGCCACAGCTTTTCTAGGCAACCTGTTCCAGTGACCACACAGTAAACAATTTTTTCTTAGTGTCTAATCTAAACCTACTGTCTTTCAAACAGATAGAAAGTTAAAAAGAGACACAGGCTTCCAATATATAAAGCAACTTCTAGTTTTGACAGCAGTTTCAAACTACCAGCAAACATCAAAATCATTACTTAGACTCTGCAGCTGCTAGCACTGCACAGCTGCATGCAGGGCAAATACAAATGGAACAGAATGAGTTAAATTACTATTCATGTACCTCACACAGTTATCTGGGTCAGTTTGACCTGTATGTGCTGTTTTAGTAAATGTGCAGCAGCAAGTCTAATAGGTTTTGTATGGGAATCACTTCAAAAATTCAAAGGCATATGTGGTACAGAAGGTCAAACTTGATGATCACAGCAAGCTTATCTGGTCCCAGACTCAGTGAATAAAATAGTTTTAACTAGGTGGTTACAAAGCCAGACTCATCCTTCTTTTTTATTGCTGTATCAATGCAAAACAGTCAGAACCTATTTGTGAATTTGACCCTTAAATTTGCTTGTGTTGTAGTTGCATAAGGTTGATAGCTACAGTTCTGCATACATCAATCAGTTAAGGTCCAAACTATGTTTCATTGACATCAAAGGGGGTTTTATGGGAGAACAAGTCTATCTTGCCCATGTTATTGATGATATAGCAAATCTGATCACTACAGTGATTTTTTTCCCTTCCAATAACCTGAAGGGAACAGCATAAGGGAGCACACAAGGAAGCTAAACTCTTAGAGTTTGCACTGGCTCATGCTGGGGTAATTTTCTTCAGAGTAGCCCCATAGATATGGGGCTATGCTTTGGATTTATGACCAAAGTGTTGATTGCACAGAGATGTTTTCCTTACTCCTCAGCAGAGCTTGCACAGAGTCAAGGCCTTTTCTGCTCTCCACCCCATCTCACCAGCGAGCGGCCTGGGAGTGCTCAAGGAGTTGGGAGGAGACACAGCCAGGACAGCTGATACCAACTGACCCAAGGGAGATTCTGTACCATATGGCATCGTGTCCAGCATATAGAGCAGGAGAAAGAAAGAGAAAAGGGTGGACACTTGGACTGATGGTGTTTGTCTTCCCAAGGCATGGTTATGAATGATGGACCCTTGCTTTCCTGGGGATGGCTAAACACTTGTCTAATCATGGGAAGTGGTGAATCAATTCCTTTTGTTTTATTTTTTCATTGGATGGCTGTGCTTTTCTCATTAAGCTGCATTTTCTTCAACTCATGAGTTTTCTCACTTTTATCCTTCTTATTCTCTCTTCCATCTCACCAAGAGGACTGAGTGAGCAACCGGGTGGAGTTTAGTTCCCAGATGGAGTTAAAAAAAATTAACATCTTGCTTCTTACCAGAATTTAGTCTCTAGTTAGAACAGACAAGGTTTGTATAAGATATGGACAAAAAGAGGTGAGTTTTCAAAAATTATTAAAAAGCCAATGATTTCTGTTCTGAACACTAACATCAAGTCTGAATGCTCCATTCCATAAACCACATGAATGCCCTTGCTTCATAACTGTTTCCTCAGATATTTTTATTAGATACATTGAAAAAAAAATAAAGAAAAAAAAAGCACAAAACCAAACCAAACCAAAAATAACACACTTCATTTTTAGTCAGCTAATTTTAAACTACATCTTTGTATCAATTTCTACTCATCTTAGCTGACACCAATACAGACCATATGCCTGGTGCTAGTCAGCTATTTGTTGACACTGCCTTTTGTCAGTATGTGCTTTAGGAAAAAAAATGGAATTACAAAGATTGTTGTACTTGTTAGATGAAAATTGTAATATATGCGCAGAGTATTATTATTTTTTATTTCGTCATCTGCTATAGCCATTTGTCCAATTGAAAGGAATAACAAGGGAGTGCATGAGGCATAATCAAATATGACAATGTACATTTTTTTCTCATGTGATTTGTTGAAAATTAACACTGAGATATCTAATTAATGGCAATTCCCATAACAAAAAGTCTAAACACCTTAAAAAAAATAGAGGAACTTGAAGTTAAAAATAGATTCAGAAAAGGGCACAGATCTTAAATTGTACCTGTTCTTTGTGTTTGTAAATCTGCTCCTGCCTTGACTGATTTTTTTATAAGAAACCTCCTGTTTTCACATTTGCTACATTCAAAATATAGAAATTCCTTGACCTGTGCCACATTAGTTAAGTGGATAGCAGGAAACACATTGCCACAACAGTTTTCCTCCACAAAGCATGTGCATCCAGGTGAAATGTTGGCTCTTTTACAAGTAAAGGAAATTTTATCCTTATGTATGTGCTAATATTTAATCCAGATGTCCATATTGAGTTGCCATATCCAATGGCTTTCTTTGACACTAGAGGTTCCAAAGTGCTATTAATTTAGCTGAAACAAAATTGACAAAATCAGAAAGTTTTGACAAAAATTTGATTGACAAAATCAGAAAGTTTTCACGAGTCATCGGATTTCTGTTCAACTGTGTCCCGTCAAGAGAGATCCAAAGGCCCCTCTTGCTTGCATATCTGCACCTAGGGAGGAAGTATGAACAGAGGTAATTGAATATTTCAATGATATGCAAATCAAGATGGCTAGCTCTACCCTTGGTGTTGAAAATAATATTTTCTAGTAAAGGAACAGGTGAAAGAGAGATGGGATGCAATGCACAAACAGTTAAAACAAGCGAATTAGGTGGAGGATAATTACAATTGCTAGAAATGGATTTCCCTTTCTTTCTCACAGTCTCTCAGTTTTTCTAAAATTTCATTCTATTCTACAAAATGTTATAAATTATAAGTGAACAAGGTCATTTATATTTACTCTGTTTTCAAGGCATTCATACCTTTTTTCTGTAGTTGCAAATTATTACAAGATTCCTATACACTGAAACTCTGTGTGCTTTAGTATACTGCATAGAATGAAGCTGTCATACAAAAAGATTGTGTGCCATTATTTTTTGATAAAAAAAGTATACAGTGGATGCAATGGAATAAGAATTTATGTTACTTAAATATTTCTCAGCAGTCAGTAAATAAAAACATAATAGTATTTCTGATTTGCAACAGCAGTTAAAATTAGCATAGTTATTTAAGGAAGACCACTTATATACTGGGAAAGTCTTGTACAAAATCATTTTAATTTTTTCCTGGTAAAAAGGAGAACTAACAGTTAATTTTTGACAGCAGTCAAGTACACAGAGTATTTTTCTCTTTTACCCATTTCACTTCTATCAGCAGTCTGTTTTCACAACATGATAATTACACTGGCTTGTCATTGTAAAATACTATGATTTCATCACAAGAAGAGAAATCCAATTGATATGAACTGTGAAGAAAAGCACAGAGAAAAGTACAGGTCATCCATCTCTAATATTTGTAATAACTCTAGAAGTTTAAAAAATACATAATTTTGAGCTTCATGTGGCAGTCTGTACTTACAGATCTATTTTTTATAAACCTTTTTTTTTATCTGTTTACTAAATATGTGTTAAATTCTGGCCTCCTAAGTAGATCCAGAAATGAAGTTTGATTTTCCTTCTTCTTCTTTTGCCAACTTAAACAACCCTCTTGTAGTTTGAGCTGAAAAGAGGTCAGACAGGACTGGCAGTGTCCTGTGTCCAGCAGGTGGAAATACCACATAGTGAAATGGAAAAAAAGAGATGTGAAAGGTTCATATCTTTAGCTGAAAAAATATAATAATCTGAAAGGAAACACAACCTGTCACAGTGGACTGTGCTCCTGTATGACTGAAGAGCCCTTAAATGTATTCATCTTAAATGTGTGTGTGTGTGTTGGGGGGGGGGGGAAGAAAAGAAAATAATGACTAAATATTAAAAAGAAATTGAATAAATAAAGCAAAAAGCTAATAGAATTAGAAATCTTTTCTGAAAGCTGGGAAAGGAATTAAAACAAGAAAAAGAAAAAAGCCTCTAAATCACAGCTAAAAGGCTTTGGGATAAATCTCGCCTGAAAATTGTAGATGTAAACTAAAGTTTAAAAAGAAAACAAAAGAAACTTTAGCTTCATAATAGAGTATATATGTTTTAGCATTCAGGAGAATGTGAGGCTTACTGGCTACATTGTCTATTTAAGAACCTACAAGCTCTTTCAGCTTCTCTTGAACTCTGGTTCAGTTCACGCATATTGGCTTCACTGCTGTTTCTTTTATGTCACAAATGACCAATTTAAGGTTGCTTAAATAAACACCATCAAAACTATTAGCAAAAACTCTTTAATATCATTGGATTTCTAGAAATAATACCATTAAATATACAGAAATGGATTGTAACAAAGTTTGATGGCAAGGTTCACTCTTTTGCTTACTACATAGATTAAACATGCAAAGCAAAATCAAATTAGAATGTATTTAAAATATTTACAGAGGAACTGAACTTTCTAAAGGATAAGGGAGACCCATTGACTGGTAAGGTTTAGAGGCGACTTCCTTGATTTTTGGACTTCTCATGGAGCCTAGGTGTGTCTAGGTCCAATCTTAGACTCACTTGGTCAATGGCTTATGTCTAAAGTGATTAGCCACATGGATTTCATTACCATTGATTGATCATGCTGTTAGCAAGTGTTGTTATTGAGGGTGTCTCTACCTTGGGCAAGGATGGATTGCAGTCTCAGGTAAGGAATCTCAAACCTTGATAGGCATCTCAGCTCCAGATAAGAGCATCTGGCCTGCAGTCCAGGTGCAATTTGGAGAGAACTCGAATTGGATTCATCCAGAGATCTGGCATTAGTAGAAAGGTACATCTGCCACATGGAGCAAACCTGGGAGGAATCCCAGCTCAACAGGAGACCACTGCCATGCAGCCACATCACCTAGCCAGGAGATCCTGAAAAAAGCTCACCTAAGCAGTTATATTTATGGGATAAAAGAGTTAACCCATCAAGTTGCATACAATGGGACAGGTATGCATGAGATTTCTTGTGCTAACAACTTTCTTTGTTCCTTGACAAACAAATCTTGGAAAAAATACCCACCATTCATGTGCTAATGGTATGATCTGCATTCAAGGTCATATGCATAGATGCTCACTGGGTCACCCTGCTCCACTGTGGGTTTCCTGGAGGAGTTCTGAGTCCAGCTATGACTCAGACCTTTATATCCTTTTGAGATTCTATCAACTCCTGCTGGTTGGACTACAGGGATCAGTGCATCCTTTAAAGTCCTCAGTAATTTAAAGAACAACACCAGCTCTTCAGGTGATCATTAAGTATTATTTGTGTGTTTAGAAGGCCATGGTGGGGGCTTAAAAGACCCAGCAACCATACAGAGGCTTTGAAAATAATACATCTCTCTATTGTCCTTTGCAAAATCCACAAAATTCAAATCACCCATTTACAAACCTACCAATGCCATAGCATTTTCTTGCTATGTTCTTTTTCAATTCTTTTCTTTTTTTCTATTATGTGAATGTGAATATAATTATGTGAATGTGAATCTAATTATGTGAATTCTAAAAAGTGAATAGATAGGTACTTTATTTGACACTTATAAGCAAGAACACCTGCTTATAAAAAATAATTGACATTTATTTATTTCTTTTAAATTCAGAGGCACAACAGACAGGAAATCTGAATCAACACAGCCTGGGGGATGAAGAGACTGAGAGCAGTCCAGCTGAGAAGAACTTGGAGGTGCTGGTGGATGAGAAGATGAATATGACCCAGGAATGTTCTCCTGAAGCCCAGAAAGTCAAATGTGTCTTGGGCTGCATCAAAACCAGTGTGGGCAGGGTGAGGGAGGGGATTCTGCACCTTTGCTCCTCTCTGGTGGGACCCAAGCTGCAGAGCTGCTTCCAGCACTGGGGTACCCAGCACAAGAATGGCAATGAGCTGTTGGAGCAAGTACAGAGGAAGAACAGCAAGTTGATTAGAAGGATGGAGCACCTCTTCCAAGAGGAAAGCCTGGAATGATTTGGATGGTTCACCCAAAGGAAGAGAAGGCTTTGGGGTGACTTAATTGCATCCTTCCAGTACCTTAAGAGAGCCTACAAGGAAGATGGACAGAAGTTATTTACAAGAGCATTTAGTGACAGCACAAGAGAAAATGGCTACAAACTGAAAGTAACTAGGTTTAGAATGGATATTAGGAAGAAGTTCTTAACTGTGAGGGTGGTAAAACACTGGAATGGGTTGTCCAGGAGAATTCTTCAAGACCAGTTTGGATGGGTCTAGTGAAAGGTACCTCTGCCCATGGCAGGGGGATTAGAACAAGATGATCTTTAAGGTCCTTTCCAACACAAGAGATTCTCTGATTCTATGATCATAAGAAGTACCTCTGCTTCATAAGAGTTTACAGCTCTGTCTGTGAATGGGGATAAAAGAAATGTTACTTTTGTTTTGGAGATAGGGAATATACAAGAAAATGTCCCTTCTGACAGACTTCTTTGTGTTCCAAAATCCACCTAAGGAAGCCAAATCTCCTGATTTCATCCATGGGGCTTTGTGGCTGCACATTATTTTGCCCACATGTAACTGATAATACTTTCCTGTGTTGCAAACTCCAGAGGAGATTGGTACTTGCATTGCAGGCAGCCTGCATTCAGCCTCATTTTAGCCTGCACAAAAATCTGTTCTGCCCTCGCCACAGGTGGTGCCATAGAATCTTTAGGAGCTCAGAGGCTTAAAGCTGTGATTTGTCCGTAAGAGTGGAAGGAAAAGATGAATGGGCTAGGCTGTTCTGGGATGTAGCAAATGGCAATTGCCAAGGCTTTTTCCTCCAGAAGTTATTAGCCATGTCCTGAGACCAAGGGACTTTTTCTTACTTAGCCAAGGATGCTGATTGCCCCAAAAGGAAATATGTATTGTGTGCTTAGGACACAATAATGTCAGGCTGCCTACTTGCCAGCTGTTTGTAGTGTGTTCAAACCCCTTTCACTCTGTTCCCTCCCTCCTCTCTCTCTGATTCCTGCATAGAGCACAAGTGAAAACACATATCAAGGCAGCAATCTAGCCAGGACACTCCTCAGAAAGCACTAGAACTCCACTGTAAGAGACCTGACAATGTAAATTTAATCGCTTCATAGGTTTGAACTTGACTGATAGTGCATATATATGCAGTCGAGAGCAGATGAACTCTCCAAGACATGGAAATGTGCAGCAAAATGAAGCTCTTCTACTAGAGATATTTTTTCTTTTCAATATAAATCCTATATTGTGATTTAACTTTCTGGCTTTCTACAGTTGCACCATCTTGGCTGTCTACTTTTATGTCATTATTCACAACAGAATTTTATTTAAAATGTCTAGGAACTAAGGCTACATCTAAATTTTTCAGAGGTAAATACCTTTGTAGATTTGGGCCTCTGTTCTCAAAGCCCATTGTCTCCATTTTGCTTTCTTTCCACACACTATCTCTGTGACAAATGGTTATGGCTGTGCTTGATTTGAGCATTGACTGAGAAGTACAAGCAGAGTAGGGGGGAACAGAAGGGTATAGGGAGCAAATATTCAATTAAAAAGACTTGTGATATAAAATACATAATAATTTTCAAGTGAAAAGGACATCTTCATTTTCTAAATGGGTCTTTTAAAATGATAGGCAATAATGGGAGAATAAGTCCATTATTCATTTATAAGGGAATTAGCATAACAAAGCTGCTTAATGTGAGAGTTCAGAAAGCTCTGATTAATAAATTAATCCTTATATTTTACAATAGGTCTCATTTTTTGAATAATCTCTGTAAAAAAAGTGTTTTAATAATCTCAATGTTTTTCTCCAGAAAATTTAACTCTTTGTAACCTACCCAAAGCAGAGACCAAGCTGAAATTCAAGTGCTGATCGGTGCAAATAATTATAGCTCTCAATAACTGATAGCATTGCATAGGGAAAACTTGAGGTAGGACCAAACACAGCTCCACTGGTGCTGTTGTGGCACATAGAGGTCCATCACACTAGTCCTCATAGCTAAACAGCACAATTTAAATTAATCTGCATGGTAATTAATAGGAAGAAAGAAAGAATTATGAGCCTTCAATTTTGAGAAGAGTAGCCTGAATAGAGAACAATTTTTTTTTTTTTACATCTCTTTAAATCTCTTTCAATCTCTTTCATAATTTTTCTTTCTGTAGTGTGGACACAGCCTCGTAAATTGGCCTGCTCTTCACTAGATAGACTCTACAGTACAGTTAAAAAGCTTTGCTTTTCTGAAAAAGTTCTGTTCCAGATGAAACACTTTCCATATCAAGTCATTATTCTGCTGTCTTGCAAAGACAAGTAAGGCATCATTCTCAATCTCCTTTTCTTAGAAAAGAGCCTTTTACTCTGTCTTCTTTTTTTATGCTTCAGTGAATCTGGCCTTTTTATCTGAATAACCCATAAAATGGTTTTATTCTGGTTTATTTTATTAGCAGCATTGTTCCTATGTAGTTGTAAGCAATACCATTTCATGTATGGCATCATTCCTTGTCTATTTCTGTATTAACAATTTTAGATAGTAGTCTTCCTCTTTTTACAAGAAGACACTAATGAAACCAGCACTTTTTGATTCCATTCCTCTTTCCCCCCCAAAATTGACCTCTAATGCTGTTATTTCCCACCATGCAGTTCTAATGGGAGTGGACAAACCTTTCTGATTACTTTTGGAGAGTCAGAAAGGATGCTTACAATAGGAATCTTGAGATAAAATGCTAGTCACAGTGAGGCAGAGAATGGTGAATTCTGCTCAGACACACCATGCGCCACAGAATGCCTGATGTGACATGCTCCAGTCTGCTTTTGAAAGATTTGGGAAGAGGATTAATGATGTAGAAACATAACAAGGAAGGCAGAAAAGAGAAAATAATTATGACATTGGTAGTTTTGCCTTGAACAATGTGAATGACACTTTTACTGAGCTTATCAGAGCACTCATGGTATGGTTTAACAGAGGAATGGAAAAAAAATGCTGAGAGACTTTTGCTTACCCCCTTAGTTTAGGAGTTCAGTAACTGCATAATGACAGAAACTTTCAGCCATTGGGTTTGTGTCCTTCATTTGGATAATGCAAATGGAGTTTTCTTCTCTGGTCTATCACCTATAGATCAACAGCAAAACAACAGCAAACTTTCTTTGGGCTGTCAGAGTAATAAATTTCTGCACTACCAACCTCTGTTCCTTCACCTGTGGATTCTTCTGGTATGTTTAGCTTGTCTGTTCTCATCACACCTTTGTTCTGTAAATCTAAAAGACAAGGTGCTGCCTTGTTAAATGGAATAGGATGGCAAGGGGAAAAATCATTGTACACAAAAATAACAGTTTGAATCTAGACTGCACAGCAGTTCTTCACAAATAACTCTCACTTCAAATGCAAGCCAGAAGCAGAGGATCTTTGAAAGGAAAGCTTTTGACAGATTATATTCTCTAATAAGCCTCATACTGCAAAACAGAGGGGAAGCCACTATTAGAAAACTGTTCCTAATTCATGTTTCATTACAAATTAATGATGCAAACAGAAAAACAGAATCTCCATTGCCTATTTGCATAAGAATTCCTTCATCAACAAACCTTCAGTTTATTTGTAATTTCTACCACTCCTTCTTAGGTTAAATTTATGATTTATATCTGTATTATTTTGGTTTAATTATGTTTTCCTGTTGTCTAGAGTCCTTTAGAAAGAGCTGTGAAAACTTGGTGAAATCTATTTGGCAAAGTAAGACTGTCTTTACAGAAAAATTAACAGGGTTTGCCAACCTCATGAGCCCAAGGGTTATATCATTTAAATCTTTTTCTTATGCTCAGTGAAAAAAAGAAAAGCCCTTAGAAATTACTTCTTTGGCACTCTGCACTAACCCCCATTTAATTGTTCTTCCCGTTGGCATTGCTGCTTCTCACAAATAAAAAAAATCCACTTTTACAAGTTCCTTTAAGGTCCTATTCATATTCTTCCTCGCTTCATTTCTACTGTCCCAGTTCTTCTCTTCAACTGTTCTCAACATACTATATTCATAGAAGACACCTTGCTTTTTAGCCAAGTCCTAGACACAAACCAGAGATTTGGTGGCAGTTGTTGGTCTGTTGAAGGTCTGTTGAATCTTTTCCAACCTTAATGATTCTCTTATTCTCAAACTTGCAAGGATAACAATTTTCACTCTATATAAATGTTTGCCCTATGCAAATTTGTGTATTTAAGCTTCCATATGATTGTGCATTTCCAAGACTTCACTGTGGACCTACAGGCAAAACTAGCAGAAAGCCATGGGATTTAAGAATACAAGTTTGCTAAAGTTAACTAGCCAACTGCTATTTGTGGATTGTCAAGAAAGATGATTTTTATATTAGTATTTATAGTTTTTCTTTACTATTCAAAATTCTAGAATAGCAGTATTTCTGTCTCAGTGATGATTTAAGGTCTATCTAGTCTTTAATTACTATCCGTGCATAATTTTTTCTTTAGGCCCAGAAGACCTTTTCTCATCTGTTGACTAAGTATTTAATGTGAAGTATTCCATCAAAGACTAGTCAGGGTTCACATTTATAAAATAAAAGGTAGAGTATGTTAGAATGGCATTGATTCTGTCTTATCCAAAGATAGCTGCCAAATTAAAAACAATAAAGTATAAGTTGAGACACGTAACGTTTCATTTCTGGTTAGCAAGGGAGAGTAATACATGAGCCATAGGCAGGTCCATCAATCTTATCTGGCCAGAGATGAAACTCCATGAATAATAGCACGTCATCTAGTTTTTGTTTCCTTTTGCTTTGCTTTGTGGCTTTCCCGTAAAATTCATCATTACAATAAAATGAGAAAATGAAAAATGAAGTTTGAGTGGTGTTCAAAATTATGTATGCTGAAAAAAACACAAAACATCACCCTAACAGCAACAGCTCCCTCCCAATAAATATTTTGCACACTGAACAGCAAAAAAAGTATGATTTTTTTTTCTCTTGCAAATATGACAATCTAATAACAAATTCATTCTGGAGTCCTGCTTTCTCTTGAATGTCATGTTTATAGCTAGAGATATTTCTAAGTATATGGACAACACAGAATTAGGGGCACAAATGTAACCAAGACCAACCTTTGTAAATCCTTCTTTCCAGGTTAGCCAGAGTGCCAACTAAAGGTTTCTCAGAGTAGCTTCATCTGCAGCTCCTTCTTATGGCATGGAACATGAGAATTATATTATGGCCATTGGACTTGTGTTTTCCTTTACTTCCTGGCCTCACACTATTGTGAGGACAGGAAGTAAAGGAAAACACAAGTCCAATGGCCAAGTCTTAATGGCTTCTGACTCCAATTCCCCAGCTCAGCACAAGAGCAGGTGCTGAAAGTAGACCAATAATTCTATAATGAAGTCATGCCTGTATCCTTCTGATGACTTAGGGCATCAGAAATGAGGCTTGTGTAGGGTTTAATTGGAAAATTAAAGTTTGCTCTTGCTGACTCATAGTGGTGGATGAATGGTAGATATGTTACTTTTCTTGAGATGTGTGCATGCCTGTGGGAGGAGAGAGGTCTGTCAGCCAGGTAAGATGTCAGTCTACCAGTCTTCCAGGAGAAAAGGAGAAGTGCCAGATATGTATACAAAGAAAAATAAAAATAAATAAATCTTTCATCTTCATGTTTTAAAGCTTTAGAAAAGCTGATGTAGTTATACGCTGATGCAGATATCCCCTAGGAACTAGGAAAAAGGGTGTTGTCCTGGCCCTCTATCAGACATTACAACTTAGCCTGAGGTTTTAAAACATATAAGATAGCAGATGACATTTAAGAGCTAACTTCCAAGCTAAACTTCTGAACTTGCCCAACTTCTGTTAGGGATTAAATGAATACGAAGCTCCAGCCTGGAAGAACAAGCAAGAGCAGTGTTTCTCTTTCTCTCATGATCAAGAAGACTTTAGCCTTATAATATTATTTATAGTGTCACCCTTGATCAACCATATGTTTAACAGGATCACTACTCTCTAGATTCAAGATCAAGTAGCACACAACAAATTTACTGCATTGCTAGTGTCTCATGACTAACAGTCTACCCTCTTCAAATGCAGGATATGATCAGGCAAGTCAAAAGCACTACCAAAAAAGGAAGACAAAGAGCAACCTTATGTAAAAGCTATATATTTAAATGTAATTCTCAAAGCAGTCCTTAAAAAACAAACACCATAGCTTCATAACCAGTAAATGAAGAAAATCAAGGCAATGTAATCGTTTTATAAAGACCTAATAAGGGTGGCCAGCAGGGTTGTTTGGCTTACCTCTGTGATTTTTGAGTGTTTTCTGCATTTATAGAAAGTCCCATAATGAATATGAAATAGTGAAGAATAATATTTTTCAGGAGAATGATCCATAGCTTTTTAATAGTGAAAACTCCATAAGCTGTTCAATACCAGAACTTCCAAGGAGCCTTATTCTATATTTAGTATCTCTGTATGTCCTTGATAGATTATTTGTTCCTGACTATGCCGAAAGAAAGGGTAACGTATGAAGGTGTATTTTAATGCTCCACTCCTTTGTATTAATAGATCTTACTCATGATAACTTTATTTTTTAGTGAATCCTTTTGTAAATTTCACATGCAGAAAATTTTCAACATGGAATAATCCAGTTAAAAAACTGATTACTTTTTCTCATAGTGGGAAGAGAAAAAATTTCATATAAATTGTGCCAGGTTATCTTGGATGATGGAAAGGGTTAGGCATTGGTTACAATAAATCTCAGCACATTTTTTAGTTATAACTTGCTTAAATATGCATATGCATATTACTTTAAAAGTCTCCAAAAACATTCAAATAAAGAACGTAAAGACTGAGTTTAAAGTATATTGCAGAGCATCTTTATGACCTTTATGGCATTATTGCATCAGAATGTGTGAAAGGTGCAAAATGTACATGAACCAGGCAGAACTACAAAACTCTCAAAAGTTACACCCTGAGGGCATGTAGCTCCAACACCACTTGACACAGAGTAAGTGTAAAAACAGCCATTTAAAGGAGACCTTATTAACTACATGTAAAGATTTTAAGAGCTACTGTGTGCAAATAACAACCCTATGATTAGATTACTTGAAGATGCATTAAAAAAATATTTAGATACTAAAATATGGAGGAATTACTCTACCAGGCATGCATAACTGAAATTGCAGGAAGCTTAAAATGGTAGCTTTCAATTTGTCTTTCCATTTGTCTCAGGAAAGTCAGCTATATACGCTATGTCCGTGTCAGTAGTGCTAACTTCAAGCTTTCAAAATTCATGAGTCAGCCCAAAAGAAGTTTTATCATTTGCCTAAAAATCATTAGGTTAAATAAAGGTGAGTGGCTCATCCATTCTTTTCCATCTCTCACTCTCTAAACTGCCTGGCTCATTTGTTTTCAGCAACTTTTTTATTAACTCTGGAGACCAGAAAGTTGTGCATATTTCAAATGAAAACTAGGAAGTCTCTTGGCAGCCCATTAAGCTTCAGCCACAGGAATCAGGGAAAAACAATATACACTGCAGCCTCTGTGACTGAAACAGTTTCTATCTCAATTTTGATATTACAAGAGTCTGAAAATCTCATGACTCTGAGTGTTCAGTTTGGTATAATGAATTAAGGGCCTTTGGCCCAACAGTTCATTTCCCCTTTTAAAAAAACAGTGTCAGGATAGTACCTGAATTTTAGAAAGTCCTTCTAAAATCACAGAGGAATATGCTTCACTTAGAACATCTGCAGTTACTCTCACTAATTTTTCAGTTTTCATGTAGAAATAGCTAATTATGGTAGATTTTGTGAACATTCCTCCATCTCTTAACTTTTCTGTTATCCACATTTTCATCAGAATATTCAAGAAGAGCCAGTGAATTGAGTTCAGCCTAGACATCACAGAAACTGTGACTGCTATAACTAGCTAGATAAAAACATAAAAACCTCTACAGAGAGCAGTTTGAGGTTGGTGCTCTACCTGCAGGCTGATTACAGGCGGAGCACAGAGGGTCTCTATTGGGACTGTTCCTTCCAAACATAATGATTTTATGGTTGCTATTAAATTTGCTTTCTAACCAACATTAAACAAAATTTCCTAGGTCAATGGCAATGCTAGTTTGGTTGGAGAAAGTGTGGCAAAATTAGAGACTGAATATATCAAAGACAATTGAAATCTAGTGAACTCTCTAGATCTTGATCCTTCAAGATTCAAATGCTTTTTTGATCTTCAGATAAAAAAAGTGGGTTATCAACCATTTAAAAATAAGTATTTTGTCCAAAATTAGAATAAAACATTTATGTGTCTCAAGGCAAGTAAGTTTTACCAACTTTATGAAAATTAGAAATATTTTTTATTTGCTAGTGAACTGAAAAAATCAATTATTTACACATATTTCCTATAGAAATACTTGTTTCGGTCTGTGACTTGGTTTATATCTTCATTGTTCCAAGAGTTTATTATGGGGTTTATTTCCTATACTGCAGGGAAGTAATATGGTACTTAAAATTGTGTAAATTAGAAGGGGGAGCCAAAGTGTCACCAAAATACCTTGTTTACTTCTTCTTCCTCTGTTACTGTGATAGGTTTATGCGTGTGGGTGGATGCATATGTAAACAAACAAGAGTGTTTTCTTATTTCTTCCTCTGTCCTTTGTCAGCCTGTTAACTGAGGAATGACAATACCTTCACTTTGAAAAATCAAATGCAAATGGATTACTTTGAGCTCAAAGTATAACTCCAGTTCCTAGCTTTTGTGATATAAAGCGGAAGTTTACAGACTGATGTTTCTACAGGACAGGAAGAATTCTGTCTCTTCATGGTAAACAAATAGTAATCCTAAAAGTAAATCAGTCTCAAGAAGCAGGTCTCAAGAAACAATGGTCTGAGCAGTTAATATACAACCTATGATTTGAAACTCTGATGAATGGGAGAAGAAGCAGAACAGAAATCCAAAATTCTCTCTTTTTATTCTGGAAAAAAGATGTAGCAGAAAAGGAAGTGTGACAAGGTGGACTAATGAATGGAGTCTAACACCTTGTTCATCTAAATGTCTAGAAAATTTCAATCACAACCATATTCAGGACATGTGCCTCTCTCCCAAAGCAGCTAATTTTTCCAGTAAAACAAGCACATAGAAATCATCAGTGGGACAATTTTATACCCTCATACAGGAACACCATAGTGAGGCCTTTGCACAAATTGCTCTGAAAAATATCAGTCAAGAGAGAAGAATGATGATTGCCTAAGAGTAATAGTTTTGATGTACCATCTGGAAAAGGAAATTTTGAAAAAAGGAGGAAAAGGACCATGAAAACTCTTCTTGTCACAATAGTTTAAATACAAACTCAATTCTCTCAGGAAGTATATTTATACATTTAAATTCCATGAGGCTGATTTCTACTCCCAGAAATATTTCCTTTGCCCCTAAGACACCTTACCTGAATCAAGGACAAAAGACTTTTTTCACAAGTGAAAACTGGAGAAACAACCTCTACAGCAACATCAGCAAGAAACTTAAATGCACATTCAAAGAACAAGTGAAAACCCTAATTGTGAAACTCATGAAGTGGCAACTTTGAGATGCAGATCAATCAAAGACAGGATTGATACAAGGGCATTTATAGATTCCTCCATCTTCATTCACTGGACAGTATGTATATACTGCATCTTGCTGCAGTTGTTTCTAAGCCCAGGACTATTATGATTCATTGGCAGAAGCTACACTGTGTCAGCTGAAATGTAGTCTTTATCTGCAGGTAGAAACTGCATCATGTTTCTCTTAACAGAAATCTCTCCATGCATATCTGACAGGTTATTCTGCAACCATATCCTTAAAAATTAAAAAAAAAAAAAAAATGTTTCTTACTGAGACAGCCACACTCTATTTTCTGGAATATATATAAGAGTTATTAGAATGCTAGTAAGTTTTTTCCTATTAGTAGCATCTCAAAATACCTTGGCTTAGATTGATCCTTCGCTGATTTCTTCTGACTTGTCAGGAAGGCCAAGTGTGTTTCCTGTCACTGGTAGCATTGCTGAAGGAAGAATTACGAGAAATTCAGACCAGCTTTCTAAAACTGCATAAAGCAAACACACCCAGGTTACATGCTTAACCCTGTAACTCAAAATAGCAAGTAGGCAGTGAGAGATTAAATAAGATTAAGGGATGGCAGCATCAGATAACCTATTGCTGTGTTGGTGGGAGGTGAGAGGCAGGGGAATCTGTGCTGTAGCAGCCAAACACATCTCCAGTGTTGTTTGCTAGGTATGAAGATATTTCAGATTACAAGGTGGAGGGATGTGTTCTTTATCAGGGTTCTCTTCTAGAGGTATATGATTTGTGAAGGAACAACTGCTGAAAAAAAGGAGCACAGACAAACATGCAAATAGGTACTCCTTGTATTTCTCCTCTGATTTCTCTGGAGTTACTTGGGAGTCATCACCAACTTCTGTATTTTCATATGGCAAAATCAGAAGCAGTGTCAGCTTGGCTTGATGTTAATGGACCACTTACTGTGAGCATCACAGGTAGCTGTAAGGAGTATATATTTTTACTCATGATTTGACTCTAACCTAGTCTTCATGGTGGCATAGTGATAATATTCTATGAAAGTTTAATAAGTTATAATGAGTAAGTAAAATTTATGAAGCGTGAATATGGGATTTTTTTTTGTAACATTCATATTTTCCATCCTACAGTAAATAAATAGCTATTCATTTGGAAGTGTCAGAGACAACTAACAGGAGGTATTTATTTAAGCATCTTCTCATTTTGCACATGTGAAGAGCAATGATTGCTATTTAGTATTTATGAGTCTAGGGATCTCTTACTGTGTTAATGCAGTTGTAGTTCTCATAAATTTGTATCTTTAACACTTAGAACATTTGTATGTTTTGGTGAACACAGTAGTAATGTAATGTGGAAGGCAGTACAGTCCCACTGCTTTATCCTTGAATGAGTGCTGTGATTCTTGTAAGGCTTTTAGCAAACCATCCCTCTTCCTCTGTGGCTGGTAGTCTTTTACAGTTGGTAGTTTTTACAGTCGTCCCTGGAAGAAAGGTGCCACACATCATCTGTGTATTTCTCACTGTTCTGAGAATATTCTCAGAGGTCTTACCCACGTCCTTAGAGCAGCTGGTTGAAAACTATGTTTCCCTTTTATCAGACCCTTCACGCCTTTATATTAGACACAACATGTGATAGGAGAGGATAATTAGCAGATAGGATATTACACTGTCCAAAGATTAGAGTTTGTGACTTCTAGTTTTACTTTGGGTCCAGGGATTATTTGGTAATTTACACATAGATATCTGTTTGCACTTCTCAGGGACTCTCAAAAGCTGTAGTGGCTCTGGCTGCAAAGATATGAATAAGGAAACATTTTTTTCACACTGAAAATATGTGAAGCTTATTCCCTTTCTGTTCTGAGAGTGGTGCATGTCATTCTGAAAAAGGAACGAGAGAAGGTCAAAATCTAAGTTTGCTTTTTATTTCATGCAAAGTGAATTCCATGAATGTTGTCCTTTCAATCTCCCAAGAGTGTCCCTAAGCATTCAGACTCCTCTTTAAAGGTGGATAATTTGCCAGGGGACTTTGACATTGTTGATAAATGATTCTACATAAGGGTGAATAATTGATTTATTGTCTGCAGTGTGAGATTTAAATTTGTAAGAATGGAGTATCTATGGACTTTTATAGACTGTTATTTGTAGCCATAGTTTTCTGCTGGCCACTTCTTCGAAAAGTGAACAGCTGATGATATGGAGGGAAAAGGAACAGATAAAGTAACTTGGAAATTCTTAAGCATTGTGGAGCTGGAAACTGGTGAGACATCATCAGTCACTTGACCTTCAAGTGAGCAATGGAGGTGTTTGTCCAATAAAATAAAAGATCTTTGGGAGAGTTCCAGAAGGGAGATGAGTAGGTCAATTTACTGCTTGGCTCCTGTCTGTCTCTGCTATGTTTCTTCATTCTCCACAGCTCCTAATGACACTAGCCAGGCTCAGAGAGAGAGAGAAGAGTCGCTCTTTCTTGTCTGAAATTGAATATCTAATTCAATGTTAGCCCATTAGATCTGAATTCTGCCTTGGTGATAGCCATTTTATAATCCTCTAATCAAAAATGAGAAAAACCCCACAGTAAGCACACAGTTATTTCCATTGAGCCAGAAAGTGATATTACCATCATTTATCATTGTGGTTATGTCTCATTAAGAAAGTTTTATGTTTTCACACTTTTCTTTCTTTCCTTTTTATTCTATATTGGGGCATAGAGAGAGATAAAGGGGCATTCTTTAAAAAAATACATAGTTTGTAGGCAATTTGAATCTCATCTAATTCGTACAAATATTTTCCCGCAAAAAAAAATGGGATTTAGTTTTAAAATATGAAAGATAACCAAAATGTATTGCAAGTGGTTCTGAAACTGGACTGTTTACAATCAACTTTGCAATCCACACAGTGTAGTTTACACAATTCAGGTAAGTGTTTGCAAGATATTAATTGGGACTTATTCAAAAACATTGACTTAAATCTTTAAGACATTTACAATATTTTGGAAAATCGTTGTTTTTTAACTCCCTCTAGTAACTAAGCACCTTGAACCACTTGCTCACCATCGTCCTGTAGGGAGGAGAATCAATCAGTAGTCTGAGATAAAAAGTCTAAACATTGAAACAAAGCAAAATACAACAATTATACTAATAATAGTAATTATAGTACCTATAATAATAATACTAATTATAAAGAAAAGGAGTAAGAGACAGTAATTAAACCCAAGAAAATAAAATTGATACACAGTATAATTGGTCACTGCCTACTGATCAATGGCCAGCCTGTCCCCCAGTAGAAATTGGCATCTCTCAACCAAACTGCCCCAGGCTGTATACTGCCCACAGCATTCTTTGGTATGGAATATCCTTTTAGCCAGTTCAGGTCAGATGTCCTTGCCACGGTCCCTCACAGCTTCTTATCCAGCTCATTCCTAGCAGAGCTTGGGAAACTCAAAAGCCCTGGACTTAGGGTTAGCAACTGCAAAAGCATCAGTCTATTATAAATATTATTTTCATACTGAATCCAAAGCACAGCACTGTACCAGCTATGAAGAAGAAAATTAGCTCTATACCACAGAAAACCAGAAAGTACACCAAGGAATTTTACCAGCCACAAGCAATTGACAAACAGAAATATGGATGACATCCATCAAATCAGTTATTATCGCTCATACACACCTAATAAGAGTAATGATAATATGCTGTTTTCAAGCAGATTCTTCTGCCTTTAACTTTTTCTTCAATACCATTGTCTTTAGTAGTGAGATCATTGGAAGGAGCTAAAAACACTTCTGTGCTTTTAAGAGGAATATAAGGAAAAAATCTTTGGAGAATGTATTTCCCAAGAGTAGAACATAAAAATATAGACAAGGGATGGATCCTGAAACAACTTCTATTATTACATAGCTAAGTGAATGTACCTTACTTTTTTTAAAAAATGGAAATATAGAATGGAACATCAGTAATAACTGTCCTTACAAATTCCTCTTCTGACCACTAAAACACTTCAACTCATTCTGAGTTCATGAACACTTTTCCCATAGGTGTTTTTTGCTGTGGTTCCACAGAGGAACCACAGGACATGCATGCCTCTTCTGGAAATGCCCTGTAGAAAAAGTATCTGTCCAGAAAAAGTATCCTTGGCATCTAAAATGCTGGGAAGTGTCCATGGTTCCCACAAAACTAATTTCCCAACAAGCTAATTACTGGAGTAAGAATTTCTCAAGACAGTTATTGTATCAATGCACATGTGGGAATAATAGTTTTGTTGGAGAAAGGGCAGAATAAAGACAAAATAAAGCTGAAGCATGCAATTAAAACAAAAATTCTTTCATCTATGGATTATTCTTACTTTTTCTTGATGTAGCACCACATCAGGTGCTAACCAATGCTACAAAAATACTATATATTCCTGGTCTCCTATTAAGATTAGATATTCTTAGTTTCAAAAAAAGTGAAATGAAACTGAGTAAAGTACTGCATTTCAGTTGCAGCTCTCCAATAATATCTATCAGCTGTACAGCTTGTCCAGCCCAAAGGTTCTGTAGTGTGATTTATACACATGCCAAAATACTGAGCAAGCTTAACCGGTATGCTCTGGTTACCTTGCAGCACAAAAGAAGCCATTATGCTAGTATAATGCAAGTATTAACTTGCTTACTCTGTAGTTTTTCCAATCCCTTTCTAAATACTTTGCATTACCAGATCAGGGCAGATGTAAATTTAATTGAAAAGGGGGACCTGAGTAGCTGCTACTACCTAATGGGTCAGTGAAGTGTGAAGACAGAGTTCTTGCATTTCTGACTGCAAAAGTAGGTGGCAATAAAGGTTTTGACATCCTACAGAGCATGTGCATTGGTTCTGCTGAGCAGGTA
Source organism: Chloebia gouldiae (assembly GCA_003676055.1). Lineage (NCBI taxonomy): Eukaryota > Metazoa > Chordata > Aves > Passeriformes > Passeridae > Chloebia > Chloebia gouldiae. Next base: position 25,768,128 of record QUSF01000001.1, on the reverse strand, counting down.
TGAGCTCTGTCTGTTGTTCTTCAGCATCCCTGGTATATCAGCGTGCTCTATTCCAGGACCACAAAGAACCTGACCCCTACTGGGGGAAGTCAGTATCCATGTTTTTCTACAGAAACACCCATGTGCCATATGCCAGGGGTTCAGAGGGGCCAGCCTCAGCCAATTGGTTCTATGCCTCTGACTGGGCTGTTAAATTCCTATCAATCATAGAGGAAAGCAGTGAATTAGTAGCAATATTGTGGGCAGAGCAAAGCTACGAGACACTAAGCAAAAACTGTGTTCATTTCTAGTCTATAATTTATCTTGCTTATTTCTATGTGATATCAAAGGTGGTATCCAGATAGTTTTAATAGATAATTAAGGAAATGGCCTAAGTGTACCAGAACCTGATGTATTATCAAGGAAATTGCCTTACTAGTCATTATTTTTGCATCCTTTGCTATCTTCTTCCATGCAATGCTGGAACATTTATTTCCACTGAGAAATGCAATTTTACTGTAATCAAAATAATGTACTTGTCCACTTTGGTGCTCAAAGCAATTGGGAAGAAAGCCTAAAACTTCATTATTTCCTTGATTCATTTGAATAAAGTCAAAAAGCATTATTTTAATGAAGTGGAAATATGCTTTCTGACTAGGATTTTGCTTTGAATATTGTAGGGAAATGTGTGGCTTAAGTATGCTGGATCGCATGTTAAGTGCATTACCATATTTTACATAAGGATATAGAGAGCTTCTTGAAAAACTTGACAGGACAATTTTTTATTGCTTCACAAAGCAATATCAAAATGCTTCACAAAGTCGTGTTGCTCCACCAAGAATTCTTTTCAGAGAATTTACAATGATGTTGTAATGTTTCATTTTTATATATCTGCATTGAGGCATTTGACAATCTTAATTTACAAATCATGAATCTGATTCTTATTTTTTATGTATCCTTAATAATACAGTAACATTTCTTAAACTGTGTTAAAAATAAAACATCCAAAGTGAATGAACATTTTGTTTAGTTATGAGTTTTTTCAGGTTCTGTTCTGAATAAAAAAACCCACTCATATTAGCACATTTTTAATATATTTTTACCCTTTTTCTGTCTCACTGAATAAAAATAATGGATAATATTGAAATTAAAATACTTCATCATTGCCAAATTAAGGGGTTTAATAAAAATAAATGTCCCATTTCAGTTTTCAGAAAGTCATTCTATTTGCAAGAAGGTTTTTGTTTTGGTCTTTTTTGGGTTTGTTTTTTTTATCTGTGATCATAACATCTTCTTTAGTTTCTATGTCCATATTTTCTGTGAAAAGAGAATTCAATTTTTGGACCAGCATAGTAACCGCTGGTACTATCTGCTGGACATACGCTTTGCAGATACATAAAAATAGCATTTTTCATTTGTTACCATTTTATTGTTTTGTCCCAAATAGCATGTTGCCATGTCAACATCCTGTCAGGTCCAATGGCTACAACTGGGTGCAGCATAACACACAATACATGAGGACAAGGTGTAGAGGAAGCGATTAAAATCTGTGTTATTCTGTTTTGAGGCAGCTACCCACACACTGTTATTTCTGGTAACAAATGTCAGAAGCGCTTACCGCCCAGCCGGCTCAGAGATTCGTGGGTGCTCCTTGTTCTCTGTGACTGAAACTAATTTGGGATCATTGTCTGTTTTCACAATCCTCTTTTCATTTCAGAGGGACAACAAAAAATGCCGGCATTCAGTGTGTGCCTCCTTCTCCGGAGTGCAGGTGGTGGGCCCAGGCTGTGCTGGGGGAGCTGCCCGTATGCCCGCCCATGAGGAACTCTGCCGGAGCTGCACAAACCACCTTGTGAGTGGCTTCAGGAGAAATCTTGTGAGTGGCTTCGGGAGAAATCTTGCTAGAATAACTTTAAGCAGTGCTTGCCTTCCTTAATTTTGTATACCAAGCTCACCCTTCCTCAAATACCTTTCCTAGCACTGAAAACTAAAGCAAACCTGCTTTGCAATTTAACACATTCTCAAACCTTTAACACCTCTCAAACCACTGTTAAAGTCGCAAATTTTCTGCATCCTCTGACCTGGCCTGCAATATTTTCCATGGTTTGTCCTGCTTTTGGGGTGCATTTAAATAATTGCCCAGTCAGAGTAAACTATTCTAATCATGTTTCAGTATTATTTTGGCCCATATAATACATTCAAAGGAAAAGAGCTCCCTCGTCCTTAGCTCCTAGGAAACCTTTTCTGGTAATTCATATTGACAGCAGTGAGTTGTGACATTTATCGGTGAGGTGAAGCTGACCAGCTGCAGGGCTCCTGACTGATTTACTCAGTCAACAAGCTGCTCATGATTCCAGCCAAGTATTGACTTTTCTTTCCCTTCCCTCCCCTCTAGTTAGAAAGAAAATACAGAGACATTTTTATCACTATTTTTTTACCAGTCATATTGAAAGCTAAAATATGGAACACCAACTATATCTTCCCTCTAAAATTTAATTTCTTAATGCAAAAGGATTTAAATATGTTTCAAGGAAAGAAAATTAGCATTGAATCTAAAGAAGTTGAAATTTAAAATAAATGAGCAGATTTGATCTAACATTATTGGAATCACTTACTTCAATAGCAATGAGCTTCAGTCTCATAAACAACCTGCCTGCAATCAAATGACCTTTGTGATGAAAAAGATAAAAATTCAAACGTAGCTCATTTTCACTCTTCAAGTTCAAAAGCAAAAGCAAAATGCTCTGCAAATATTCTAGGATTTTGTATTTTAAGGCTTAGATACCAATAGAAGTCAAGGATAGAGAATTTTCTGTATTTCTCTCACTTTTCAAGTCCCTTCTTTTTGGACTAACATGCCTGAGCCACAATCGAACTTAAGGAAAGCATGAGTATTTCTAGAACTGACATTTTCAAGCACCAGTGAATTACTGAATCACTCATTCTTGGCACTGATACATTATATCCATAATTGTTCTGCTTGAGGAGGTGACATTTCCAGAAATGGCAGTTCAGCGTGACAAAGGACACAACACTGCTGGGAAGATAAGTGAAAGGTGACAAGACCATGCAGCTGCCAAGGAGCAGGAGTTCTTCAGTACATCAGCACTAGATGTAACCAAGTTCAAATGTTGTAGTCTTGATGGACATTCAAGTAAACCTCCATTGCTAATGCTGTCATCTGATTTCTGTGATACAGACTGTATGGAATTAACACAAAGACCATTACTGAAGCCTTTAAACCTGATAAAAGGCATCCAGAGTGACTGCTGAGAACAGCATAGGGAACAGGTGGGTAAAAGAGGTGAGAAAAAGTGGAGGGCAAAGTGGTTCAGAAAAGAAGAGTCAGAAGGGGGCTGCTGGTGGATCAGGAAAAAAAGTTGTCTCCCTTATGACAAGAGCTGTGGGACAAATCAAGTGGCCACTGGAAAAAATGTGCTCACTTTGTGATGACTGAAATTGAAATATAATTTACTGAAACTTCAATTTTTGTGCTAGAACTATTAAACTAGTTATTGCACTAGGGATCACTACATTCAAAGTAATCCCAAAAGTTAATCCATAGTTATTAAGCACATGCAGCTCCATATGTTGCACATACCTGATTGTTATATAAACCCATAGAAACTAAAAGACCTACACCCAGCCATTCTTTCCCATGTAAAGACATTATGTATTATGATGCTCATATATAGAATGCAGCTATGTTTGAAGAATGTATTTCTAGAGATGCACTTGGGAAAAGAGCACATTTTCAATCTGTCCTTAGAGCAAGTCCTTTAACAAGAAAATATATTAAGTTGCCTGTTTGAAGTGCTGTGGCTTCTTCAAATGTAGCTGTGAAAAACGCCTTTTGTCATTCCTCCCCAGTGCATTATGTTGTGACAAGACAGTCATGTTACATAACGTGATGGGGCTGATTCCAAATAGCATGTGAAAGGTTTGATCTCTTCCCCATTTAGTACAACTAGCCTCAGCTTTGAGTGGCTGGACTTTGGAGGGTCTTTTTTCCTCTTTAAAGAGAAGGAACAAAGGAACACTGTTTGAAAGTCCTTTCATAAGAGCTGCCATTAGAAATTTTGCTAATATTTTCTTTACATCTATTAGCTGAAAACCATCTTCATCTTTAAAATATGCACATTATTTCTGGCTCCCTCTTTCCACTATCTTATCAAGAGCAGATTTTTATTAGGGCCTATAAAACAGGCTTTGAGAAACTTACCACGTAATCCTGTATGGCTCATGGCAACACATGGTGAGGTGCATTCTGCACTGTCAGTGACCTACTGGCTTGACCCATTTACTTCTCTGTGCTGACAGCAGCAGGGGAGAAGGAGGAAGGAGGGCGCTGAGAAGTCACTAGGAGAGGGAGGGACCAGCAGGGACGTAGGAGGCTGAAAAGCAGGAGTTCTTTGCATCTACCACCATGTATTTTTGAAACTGTTGTCATTTTAGACTCCCCAAATCTAGTGTGTTGAGAAAATTGCATCTTTTCAGAAGTATACAGAGGAATTATTTCCCCTGCTATAGATTAAACCACCACAATGTAATCCAAAAAGAGTGTAATCCAACTGCTCTTAATAGAGTTATCCCAGAGACAGCATTGGCCCATCAGAGTAATTGCTGTGGGTTAAGTGGCCTTAGAAACCAGGTTAACTGGAGATTTACTGTGTAGCAAACAGTTTTTTGCAAAGAAGAGTTTGAAAAATTAAACAAACTAGTCTTTCTGTTAAAGACTTCCCACCCCTTCCTTTCTGAAAAGTAAAACTTCACTGCATTGTATTGACCTGCCTGACACCGTTTTCATACTCAGACGTCAGCAGAAGCAGCTGGGAGAATACTGCAGAAGAAGAAAGAAAAAAGTGAAAATTAAAAAATATAAGGAAAAATTCATAAAACTTTACAGTCATATCATATTTATATTTAATAAGTGTATAAACAAGGTTCTTTTGATGAATGAGATTGTACAGTGCAGTGATAGTACTTGCAAAACTCTCCCTGGAATTTAACCAACCATAATCCAAACCATAGCAATGCCTTTGATTACATGTTAATACCATAAGTGACACACATTTTTAGTCACAGACTTCAACATGAGCAAATAGCAAACAGAGCTTTTAAAAAGTTATCATCAGAGGGAAAATGAAATAACTCCAAACATTCAACTTAATGTCAAATATGTCAGTATGTCATCTTCCTAACATGATTGTTTCTAAGATGAGAGATTGTGAACTGACAAGTTAATAGAAACGTTCTTTCATTATTACGTTTTCCACAACTCCAGAAAGTGAGGTCATGTTTACTTTTGTTATCACCAAAACTCCTCATGAGACAGACTACAGGATGATATCAAGGCCCTAAAATGCACTATTGTAGGAAGACTGGGATTATTTTCCTGGATCAATCCAAGATCTCATCTAGAGCTTTGTACTGCTCCTGATAAAACTCAAGAGTTTATGAATCATAAGGCTGTTAAGAGACATCATGGTCTACGTTTCCAAGTGCTTCAGTGAGACAACATTTGTAAATTCTAATTGCTCTAGGGAAGGGATCTTTAGAACACGCTGTTAAAATCCAATATTACAATTGTTAGAGAGATGCCTTTGCCTGAATTAAGATGCAAATAAGACTATATGCTGAAGTCAATAGTATGGGCTTTATTTAACAATTAATGTGAAGTAGAAAGAGATAGAAAGAAATAGAAAAAAAAAAAAAAAGAGAGCAGAGAAAGAAATAGAGTGTCAGAAAGTAAGATTAGAAGAAAAATTCCACCACTCTTGAATCCAGATGGCATCCTGTTGGTCTTTTTCTTCTGGTCTTCTCAGTGGCAGGGATCCCAAGGTTGCTCAAATCTTCTCACCATTTATACATTTTAGCAAAGGAAGGAATCAATGCTCACCAGCTAACACTTCTCTTATCCTATGATTTAAATTATTCCCTCGCTTCCAATGCTAATCAGTCCCATGCTCAGTCTTCTTGCTCTTTTGAGTTGAGCCTCACATCTTGAGTCAATGGGCTAATTTTCAGCACAGCTGCTGAGCTGCCTTTCCTTGTAGGTATATTCTTCTCCTCTAGTCTTGTTTAATTAATCTTGTCCTTAAACGTAAGATAATTGGACAATAGTATCACCTTTATTTTATTTCAAGTCAGGTGGCTTAACTCACATCTAAATTCTTGCAATCCAGGATGCATATTCAGGGAGGGGGTAGGTAGAGAGAGCAGTTCAGCAGTTGCTTCTTTGTACTGTTTGCTGCAGTGGGCAAAGTCCTTCTTTGATCTTAACAGCATTTGGGGCAATTCTTGAGATTTTCAACAGTGTAATTGCATAGTGCAATGTCTCATTTATTGCTCATCTGTGATACTCCCACTGCACTCCTTCAGCAGTCCTGCCTATACCTCACTCCTACCTCAGTTTACAGATGATTCAAATTATGATGAATGCAAATGTCTGCTTTAAAGACAGGAAATCCAAAAAATGTAAGCCTCTACTCTCTTTTAGTATTCTGTCTGGGAATAGCACATTTAGCCCTCTGGTACAACCCTTTTCAAAATGTGTTCAACATTATGTAAGTCTTACTCCCAGACTGAAGATTAGGAGCCAATACTAGTCCTATCTCCATGGCTTTCCAAGTGTTTTGAGAATTTAGTGTATTTGTCAAGGCTGTATGGATCCATTCATTATCCAAGAAGTATAAAATAGCTGAACACTGAAATCAAACTGCAAATTAATGGTAATCATGACATATAAGCATTGTCTACATAGCCTAGAGACAGAGAGAGTGCAGGTTTATAAATTGTGTTGGTTAAATATGTAAATGTTGTAAAATCATGCATATTCTCTGTGTGTGTTGGCTCATTCAGTAAATAGAAAAATTCCCCTTTTGGACAGTGACAAATGAAAAGCTGCATCTAGTGAAGAGAAACTGGAAAGAACCTGGAAACTGGAAAGAGAAACTGGAAAGAAAATTTTTTTGTAGATTCAAATGATCTGGAAGTTCAAACAGGCTTGAGTTTCCCTAATATCTTTGGCTGAAAATTAACTAAAGGCCAATTGTGTACCTATTTGGAAGCTGTGTATTTATTCAGAATATTAACTGAGTCTTAAGACAGGAAGAATAAAGAGTGACTTCATTCAAAGTTAATAAACCTCAGCTGTTCAATATTCATATCACTTAACAAAATTAGAATTATATAGCAGAGCCTTGACTGATTATAAAGGGAATGAATTACATGGCCAAAACGGAGTTCCAAAGCAGGACGCTGGAGAGGAGGACTGAGTTAAAGTGTAAATATTGCAAAGAGAAACAATTACATGGCAGTGTCTCCCAGACATTATAATTTATGACTTTGATTCAATTAAAATAATTTCAGAGCATTCTAAGAGCAAAGAAGAGTACTCAAAGCCAATAAAGCTATGAAAATTGGCTTCACAGATGGCTGGTTTGTTCTATTAGAAAGCAGCAAGTCTACAGAAAACTTTCAAAATATCCTCCTGATAAGTCAAAATTTGAAGTTTATAACAAGGTGGTGTTCTTAGTTGGTTCCAGGAGGAGGGCTTGGGAAAACAATCACTCATTAAAACCACTTTTTTTCTTAGAGACTCAGCGATTTAGTTCTTCTGCAGAAAACACATTTTGAAGCTGTGCTTTCTAGGGATAGAGTCATCCATGGCTTCCTGCCCAATACATCACATTTAAGATACTGAACACCAGATTCTGGCCACATTTTTACACAGATAACAAAGTAAATAAAGATGAGGCCTCTAAGATTGCAACCTATTTTGGAGACGGAACAAATACTCTGCTGAAAATTTTGCTGAGGTAAATTTACATCATAATAGGATATCTATTCTCCTTCTCTTACCAGTTTGTTACATTTCTTTTTGCTTGCCTTCATCATCTATAAGAGATTTGCGCTTGAATTGCTATCTTAGGTTTTGTTATTGTCCTTTGGGACTTTCCAGGATGATTATCAGTAACCAAAGGCAAGCTATAATTGCAAGGTTTGTACCATCAATGCTTAAACATTCAGGTTAAATAAAGAAAATATTCTTATGTCTGTAAGTGTATTGTTCACATTGCTAAAGACATCCCACATATGACACTTATCTGCCACGACACCAGAAGAGCACTGTGTCATTCAGCTGCTCACACCTCACTCTAACTATTGAATCAGGTGCAAGGCAGGTTACCATTTATAGTGTTTAATATGTTTCCTGTAAATGTGCAGGAAATATTTGTTTGAAGTTCTGAAGGAAGCAGTACTGATGTTCACAGAGATACAACAAACTACTTGATGAAAGAACTCATTTTCAAGAAAGAGTCCTATGGGAGAAACAGAGCCTGTTTATTTACACAAAGATCAAAGCAACTTTCATATGAATTGATGCTAAATATTTAGTACTTGAATGACTAGTAAAGAACCCTCTAAACTTCTAAAGGAAAGAATAAAAATGGGAGATAAATCCTGATATATATATATATACACATAGGCTCTCTGTTGGCAAAATATTTCTTATTATTTGCATTACAGTACTGTCTAGGGTCCAGCTTGAGAGCAGACCTACTCTATCATACTGTATGTAAATACTTAGCAAAATGCAGTCTTTTTTCTGACAAGCCTACCATGAAAAGAGGCAAAGTTCAGGAAAGAGGACAAGTTCTGATTCAATTTGTGTGAATTTCCCTTATAACTTCAAAAATATGTACATCAAATAAAATTAAATGAAATTGTCATTAAATTGCTCCAAGCAATGGAAATTGATTAATGTGCATGTCAGGAAAACCAAATACAAACAAAAGACCCCATATACTAACTGCTCCCGCTGAAAAGTTTCCTTAGGTTTTCTATCTATACTCTATACTATTTTCTTCACCATCCAAATCAAGTTTAATTACAAAAACCAAAATCAGAGCTGAGTTTTCCTTATACAACTACAGAGGATATTCAGACAGACTGCTCAAGCAAAAAAATTGGATGAAAAATTAGTAGTGCAGGAATAGACACCCATCCACCAAAGAAAAGCATCTCTATGGGTTACCAGGAGTCTCAACCTCACCCAAAAACAGCTGTCTCTAGCTGGCAGAAATCTCAGTCTCCCTCCATAAAGGTGAATCCTGAGGTTTCAGGAGGAGCTGTGCCAAAACTGATTAATATATCAGAGTGCCAAAATTTCTGCAGCAAGGGAGAGAGCAGGCTACAAAATAGGTCAGTGACATATATTTCCCATAGTTCACCACCTTCTTTCCAGCCTCTAGCTGCAGATCCCTAACCCTGCAAGACCTTCCTCTAGAAATCAGCACAGTACTAACGCACATCTGTGACTCTGGGACCATGGATAATCTGGAGCTAGGCTAAATTCACACTTCCTCAAATCAGAAAAGGCTTGGCCTCCTATGTGTAATGCACTATTTTCCACTGCATGGTCCTGAATAGACCTCATTTCTGCAATACTTTTCCTAATGGCACATTAAGTAGGCTATCTGCACATGCGCTTTGTTCTCTCTCTTGTTCTTACTACTACCAATATAAAATAATATATAAAGAGTAGGAAGTGTAGGGTTGTTGGCTGAAAGGAGTAAATAAAGTAAAAAATCGACAACAACTTGTAACAGATATTTATGAAAAAATACTTTTTGTTTTCTATTCCTTCACATATTCAAAGTAGATACTCCAAGCTACAGTCACTTGTACAGTGTTCATTACTCTTTCTCCTCAAAGAGGAATTATGGCTTTTAAAACTTAAATAGTGAAGATTTTCCTCTCAGTGTGAAGGTTTATAATAAACATGCTATAATACAAATTAGACTACCTCAAACAACAAGAAAAGAGGACCATTCCTTAAATGCCTAACAGAAAAACAGTAAAAATATTAAAACAAAATCTACTGCGTAGTAAACAAAATCTACGACCTTGTGGACAATTTCAGGCACTGAACTATATTGGGCTCAGGAGAATTGACTCCCTTCTTTTCAGTCCCCAGTGGAGGTCATGTATTCCTTGGTTCTAGCAGCTACAGACCTGAGAAGTGTCTGCATTAATTCTCTGTGAGACCTCAAATGGGCTCATCTGCCTGTCATGGCACAGCTGGTCCCTGTTGGATACTTGACTGCTTAAGTCTAAAAAAGTCTGGGCCCTGAAGTTCTAGTCTGGCCTCCTTGCCATGGGCAGAAACACAAAGAATTTTCCATATCATCCCATGACAACTCAGAGACATTGATGTTATTTTCAGAAAGATTTGCTTGAAATTAATCCATTTTTCCTTTTCTCAATTTTGTCTTGTTTTGTTGGATAACATTGCACTTTCTGTAATCTAAAGTTTTGTTTTTTTCTAAATCAGAAGTCCAGATGCAAATATTAGAGCTGCTTGGAACCTTTCAAAATTTAACCTTTGGTTTTTTTTTAATAGCAGTTTATTGATACCAAAATGCTTCGCAAAATTTTATAGATTTCAATATCAGTTTTGATGGCATGCTTTTTGAAGTCATGGATGAAATATGTGGTAACCCTAAAAAGACATATATAGACAGAAAGAAATATTAGAAAATTAATCTTTTCATTACACAAATGCATGTACCTTTTTTGGAAGAATATTTATTATTATCCAAGTTTTAAACCCAAATTACAATAAAAATTTTAAGTGATACAATAAAACCATATTGTCAGTTCTCAGTCAACCATTATATGTGTGTGTTAGGACAGTGTAATTATGTCTTCAGTTTGTTTTTCATCAAAAATACATACCTAACAGGATACTAATGGTCTGTCTCCTCTGGGTTTAAAACAATTCAATATTTTCATTAATGATGTAAAAGGAACAGAGAGCAGGCTTATTAAGTTAACAGATACCATTTCCTTGTAGGGACTAAAACAATGTTAGAGGATAAGGACAGAATTCAAGATGATCTTAAAAAATCAGAGATACAGACGGAAAATATTAGAAGATTTAGTAGGGGTAAAAGCAAGATCCCATACTTAGTCATGATTAATTCACTACATAAACATAGAATGAGGAATAACAGTCTATAGATAGTTCTATGAAAAAATAAATGAAGGATTGTAAAGGGTCACAAAGTGAACATGAGTCAACAGTGTCATGCTGTTGTGAAAAAGGCAAATGCCTCAGAATCTATACAGCAGGATGTATAAGCAAGACTGTGACTGGAAGGAAATGTGAAGTAATCCCTCTGCTTTGTTCAATGTTTTGTTCAATGCTATGGCCTTAGACAGAATATTGTGTCTAGTCCTGGGCAGTATACTTCAATAAACTCATAGATCAATGCAGAAAGTCAAAGAAAAAAAAAAGATCAGAGATTTTAAAATATGGCCTATGGGCAAAGACTAAAGGAAATGAGTAGTTTAATTCAGAGTAGAGTAGACCAAAGAATGGCATTTGCTTTAAATAACAGTTAAACAAACAAAAGGGATGAGATGATTTCTTGAAGTTCTTTTCTTGTCCTAGGATTTAATGATTCCTGGCTGCTAAAGTTAAAAAGACTATAGTTTTGTGGACTATAGTCAGACATCAGCCAGAAATACATAATACCTCCTAAATAAAAACAGAGGCATCTTTAAATTTCTCTAACTCTTGTTATAGGAAGTTGGAGAGAGAAAAGAGAGTAGCTGAGTGAGAAAAATACATCATCATTAAGTAGCAGCAGAGCATCTGTGTAATTCACTGGATAAGAACTTAAAGTCCACTTGTACCATGCCATCTATAACTTATTTCCACTCCAAAATTCATAGAATTAATTATAGAATGATTTGGTTTGGAAAGGACCTCAAAGACCATTTTGTTCCACCTCCCTGCCATGGACAGGGATACCTTTCACTAGACCAAGTTGCTCAGACCTCCGTACAACCAGGCCTTGAACACATCAAGGGATGGAACATCCACCACTTCCCCATCATTGCAAAAATGTATTGAGATTTTTAATGATCATTTTGCAATCAAACTAAAAGTAATTCAGGGCATAGCTTCTATTCAAGTAAAATAGTCAAAGAGATATATTAGATAGTATAGGAAGTTAAATTTCTGTGTCTGTAAAATAACTACTTTGGGTATTTTTGGTAAGCACAAAATCAAAAGTAAATATTAGACCCTCTAAAAAAAGTATTGAGTGATCATCTGTACCTCTTAACACAGATATCTCTATAGAATCTTTAAAACAGCTCTTTATTATACTCCCCAAATGGAAAAAGTGAATTGGTGAGGGAGTTTCAGAATTAAATACTGGGAAATGTGGTGGTAAAAATCACTGCAAATTGCAGCTTATACAATATAGGTCCTAAATACAGTTAATTTTTACTTCTACAGTGTATACAGTTTCTCTGAATCCTTAAGGAACAATATTCATCTTGTTTCATCCTAGAGAAACTGCCTGAAAGGAAGACTGCTGAGAACACAAATCACTGACACAATGTTTGAGATGTTCTATAGAAGCAACATACAGAGACTGCACCATTCATCAAGCTGCACATATTGTTCCTTTGCAAACAGTGTTTTTTTTCTCCAGCTGCCAAAGTGGTGAGGAAAATCCTTTAGTTCAAGTCATGTGAGTCTCCTATGAAGGTACTGGACTGGAGCGGTACTTGCTAGGACTTCCAGACAACAGAGGACAATACAGGCAACTCAGAATAGCAGGAAGACCACAAAACTAGAAAATCTTGGAAGTTGTGATCTTTTGTCTCCTCACCCGAGGAGTTACAACGAACTGAAAATGTTGTCCCCAGAAAGTTCCCTGCAGTTTTTCCTGTCCCCAACTTCATTCCTGTAGTATGCAGACTGAGGACCAATGTTTCTCTTTCTGCTTTGTTGGAAAGAGTAACCTAGGCTTGTGTGTCACTGAGAGGCACCATTGAGACCAAACTAAAAAGGTGTGGGGCTGTCTAAATAAGAAAACAATTCCCCAGCTCAGAAAAAAAAAAAAAAGTTACTGGCCACCAAAAACTTTGTGACTTGATAAATAGAACACGACACCAGGTAGCAATAACAAGAAAAGAGTTTTCACTTTAGGAAAAAAAATCCTATCAGCCACCCACTATGTACTATAATTTAAAAGCTTTTGAGCAAAAAAAGCACTGCTTTACTGCTAAAAGGTTTAAAATGCTGCAGTATGTAGACCAAAAAGTCTTGATTAGCTGTGGCAGATGAGTCAGCAGAGAAACAGTTCACAATGCAGTGCAGCCCTTACATTTTGACATGTATTGTTAAGGGCTCCCCAAAGTCATTCCAAAGAGGCAAAGAAAGAAGGAAAAAAATATTTTTAAAAAAGGAAAGTATGGCATAATGAATTCAACCTTGAAAATACCATAAGGGAAAGGATATGAAAATGGAGAGCATAACATTCTTCATCGTCATAGATTTTGTGGAGATTTTGCAATTAGCATACAAAACTTAGTCTTTCCTGCCACAGGGGATTCCTCAAGCTGTCTATGTATTGGATGGTCATGATGCACTTCAGGCAGAAACTTACTTTTATAGCCAGGGAAGTAGTGTCTTAATATTAAGTGCTACCACACAAGCCCTTTTCTATTTTTGAGAGAAAGAAAAGGTTACATAAATACAGTAACAGATGTGCAGTAATGCTGGATGACTACACACTGTGCATCTATCTGTGACTCTACCATCTACAAATCTAAAGAAACAAAAATAATTTGATTGAAGGGCTGGATAAAACATACCCCAGAAACTCGCTGATTCTGCAACACTCTTGTACAGTTAGCTGTTTCTCTCAGACCATGATGAAGTTGAGCTCCCAGAGCAGAAGTCAAGAAGGGAAAAAGGAAGACATAAAAAAGAGGTTCTGACAGTTCCAGATCCCAAGATATTTCTAGCAAGAGTCAAAATTCTGTCATTAATATTCCAGGTTTCTACAGGACTGAATTCCATGAGCATTCCAGACAATCATAGGAGATTACAATCTGGTTTAGAAGTGAGATGGTTTTCTTTACTCTCTCAAGGTCAGAAGAGTTCCTGTTAAATGTGAGAATGCAGAAGTTCTCTTGCATTATTTAGCATGGCTACATGATGAGAAACATTTTACAGTGTCCTCTTGTTGGAATTGCTACACTTCCCAGTGCAACAACCAGCTATAGAGGCGACTTGGATCAGGATATTGCAAGAAAGAGTTGCAGAGCAAAAGCAGCAGCTCACTGCAGAGAAAATGTTAAATGACAAGTCCACACTTCAATTGGGGCTATAAAGTCAAGGGCTGAGGTAAGAGTCCCACTTTCTCCTTGGACAAGGATACATAATGGACTCACAGCTGCAGCAACATAGGGAAAAAATAATATGACAGCAAAATTTTCCTCCCTGCCTGGATAATACGAACAACAGCTTCTGTCTCTCCACACTGAGCTGTATATGCCTAAATTTTGAAAGATTACCTTCTTTTTTCTTTGTATCCTGAGCCTGAACTGAACAAATAAGTTATGAATAATTAACACTCAAGCCTATTTAAATTTCAAAGGTAGTGGAAGTCTTCCTCTCTAATTTTCTAGATTGGTACACACTGTTTTGATTCCAAAATGTTTGTAAAATCAGCAGAGGTAGAAAATTTTCCCTGTACTTTTTGGAATGTGATCAAAGTCTAAGAAGGTATCAGGATGAGGAAGCAGTTTCCAGAAGCTTTATTTTCACCACTGTGGGTTAAATCATGCTCTTTTTCTAGTATAAGAATCCTAACTTTCAGTTTTGACTAATATAGTTCAAAACTGACTTAAGAATATAAATAGAAATACTGATGGATTTCACAGTTTACTGTTAAATTCTTATCATACTTTCACATCATGAGAGGTTTCTAACCACACTGTTAAATTTTGTTCAGTTCTTTACACATTATTATTTTCACTAGGCTTATATTTTACTGTCTTATAACTGTACTGCATCTAAACACAGAACCGTAGGGAGACAAGTAGATAAAAAGTGCAGATGGTGCTAAGAAAAATCTTTCAGCAGATCTTAAGCCAGACAGAACTCTGTGTGCTTTATATTGCAGCTGTGTGCAGTAACTGTAGACCATCATACTGCACAGATGGAAGTGCAAGTTTGAGGGCTATTGAGCATGTGGATTTTCCCAGTGTGTCACAATTACAGAAACATCTGTGCTAAATAACTTCAAGCTGATCCACAGCAAAAATTGGCAATGTTCAATAACTCTCAATATCCTCTTTTTCCCCTGTGGTGAGATGGCCTAGTGATTGCAAGTTGGACTATAGCATAAAACATGTAGCTTCATTATTTCAGGGCCTATTTAGAGATTTCTCCCATGGTATATTACCTAAAAAATCCATATGTTTTTCTTTACTTAGCTCTATAGAGCCTGAGTTTCAGAGATGCCACATGCCTGAAGCTATCATTGACTTCCATTAGAGGTGTGGATATGTAGGTTCTCTGAAAATTGAGTCCTGTGGGGATATTTTTAATTGATTTTGATTTGCACAGGGAAAGGGAACAGTCTGGGTGGTGTGATCATAAGAGAACAGAAGAGAAACAGAGGCAGTTTGTCTGTAAGAAAGGATTAAAATCTATGAACACATCTGATATTTATATTGTGACATAAGACATAGAAAACATTCATCATTTTCTTTTTTCTAGTGGAGACAGTATTCCCCTGAAAAACTGTTACAGAACAAGAAACATTCCCAAATACCCTAAATTATATAATTACATGATCTTCAATATATTTAGACCACAATGCAGTTTAGGAAACTTCACTGTTCCTTATCTATGACTGAATTAGGACATTGTTTCTCTCCCTAGATTCTCCTGCAGCATTGGAACCCTGAGGATTTTTGTATGTAAGTGCATCACTCAAATATGACACATTACCAATTCATGCACTACCATGGAATGACTTTTCAATCCTTGTTGTCTTTAATTTCATCTAGAAAAGCACCCCAAAACAGTCACCAGATTTTTCTCACTTCCTCCCGGTAAAAGAAATAGGATTTATATATTTTTCAGCTGCAATACAATACTAAAACCTCTGCCTAATGTACATTTTTCCATGCATTGCCCAATGTCAATTGGGACTTTCCAAGTGTATAATATTGTTTTTCAGAAACTGTGATCACTCTTTAATGTAATAGACTCAGCAGTAGGATTCCTTTCCTTCTATCTAGTATGGTTTTTATTTTCCTTAGTTCCATCCCAATTTCTTCCAAGAATACTATTATTCAACTAAATATTTCCTTGACTGCTTTGATGTTCAGACTCTTGAAATATTAGCGAACTAGTGACATGCATCTTATCTGACATTCAGCCAACTTAAACAGTGTTAGTTCTTTCATCTTTATAAACCAGCCTCCAGTTTTCGATAATTACTGCTACCTGGTTTTAAATTCTTCCTAGTTAATCTCTGACTCTCTATGTACTGCAGCTACTATAATATTCTAACAACCATCACATCTGAACTACAGAGGAACTATAATCTTCTTGGTTTATGATATGACTCCTCAGAGGGAACAGCCAAAATCATATCGGCTTTTTATGCAGCCTTATCTCTTTGCCAGCTCTTGCATAATTTTTTTCACTTCAATATATATTCCTTTTAGGGTAAGTACATAGCTAGCTGATGTCTGAATATGGGTCCTCTTCCTTTTTCGAAGATGTTAAGCTTCTAAGTAGGAACTCTGTAAAAAGCAAAACCAAAATCAAACAAAAAAATTTTAAAAAGCAAAACAGACCAAAAAAAAAACCCACTCTAACAGAAAGGAGAGATTGAAAGGCTGAAAGAACTTCTCAGTCTTTTTTCTTCTTAGCCACTCATCCATCCCCAGTGCACACCCACCTGAAATCATCCAACAGCCCCTCTCCCAGAGTTCTCTCTGCCAACTCTAACAACTGCCAAGTTGTCAAACGATTCTGTTATTGTGTCCCCATAGCAACAAGCTTTCTGGCCTGAGTGACAGTATTTCCATATTTTCAACTGGAAAATGTCCCAAATAACTCTAGGAGCACCTGGAGTTTTCCTGCTATGCATATATCTTTTTCTTTTCTCCTCCCAATGCTTCATATATTAAAAGGAAGTTATTTATACTCATTGCAACGGATGGTATGATGACAGCTGAGCTTTTGAAATTTGCTTTAAAATTCTGTAAATCTGTCCTTTCCATGGAATTTATGTTCCTTTTGTAATGTAATTTGTGAATTTTAATGCCATACTTAAAATATTTTTTTTAAAAAAGCAGTAACATATCAAGATCTTGATAACTGAACAGAGAAAATATATAATGTATTATGCGACACATTCTTCAAGCTTTTAAAGTCAATGAGAAATATAAGCGAAATGCAAAATAACTGATGAAAATGTTTTCCTCAACGAGGAACATGTTTCTAACCTATGTATATCTAACACATTACTCTACTGTACGCTTTAACTAATCTTCCAGAGCAAAAGTGTTTTGATCATACAGACTGATTATGCATATATTAAAAGGAAAGCAAGGTGAAGAATAAAAGCAAAATAAATCCCACCAGTGTAAGTGAATTGGGTGAAATTTATACCCCTGAAAATATGGTAATTATGTCAGCCATCTCAAATTTTAGCAGTATATTTCAGTTAGATTGGTATATCTCACTGTCTTTTGAAGATGTCTCCCAGTCCATTCATTGTGGCCAAATAAGGTCTTGAGTGAAAGGGTGAGTGGGTGTTCTTGAAGCACATGGAAACTACTTTTATCAGCACCATTTCAACATTCACATCATATCATTCCAAGCTGGCATGTGAGTAAAAGAGAATAGAAGCCAATTTACCGTCTTTTGGACAACATGTGGGTCTACACAGCAAATGGTGAAGTCATCCCCAGCATCCTTGTCAAGTGCATTTTTGTGCCTAACTCTATCACCTGGGTTACCAGCATAGAGTCAACATTTTAACACCATCATATCTTTTTATTTGGCTGCTTTGCTACATATTAAGCTTTCAATAATGAGTGACAGCTCGTCCTATTAATTGCATATGCTAATTTTGTGGGCTTAAGACTATTATGGTGCTTAATTAGCAACTCTTTGCAATGTTCTTTAAGAGTCTTTATTAACTAAAGGATAGCATGTCCAAAATATACCAATGCAAATAACACAAATTCACAAATTAAAAGCTTATTCTAAATATTAGGACCCCATATATGAAGGTTAGCTATATGATAAGGAGAGAAGCCAAAATACTTAAAAATTTCATGCGAGCAATTAATCATTTATGAAACAGCATACTTTTAATCTGAGAATAATAGAGGAAAGAATTAATAAAGTCTACTTCAAGGAGAGAGATCCATTTCATTGCAAGTATTAATTTAAAAATACAGTAATTTTATCAGGCAAACCTTGTAGAACCTATATATTAAACTAAAATGCACTTCATTCACACATTATGTCCTAACAGTTACAGCTATTTATGACTATATTACAGAGAATTATTTAAAGGGAAATACTTACCTGAGGTCTGCAAAAGCACTGGATTGAGGGTTTGGGTTCCACAAATGAGACACTTCCTTGAGCATTGTTTCTGTCTGGGCAAGTACAAAATACAAATAATATCAAAATGTCTGAATTGGTTAGGTTAAGAGCACAAGTTGAGGGCAAAATTTGCCTACATGATAGCCAAAGAGGGGTGGGTACAGGACAATCTGGCAATTGCACAAGGTCTAGAGTCTGAGCACAGCAGCACAATGCTGGCGGCATGACATGATGGTGACATGGGCCACCCCTGTCCTCACAGGCAAACCTGTCCTCACCCTCACACAAGTGTACAGCAGCAGACTGTGAATCACCAAAGATTCACAACACCCTACCCCCACATATAGAATGCAGAAGCCCAAAACCTGCAATATCTATGCTTGTCACTGGAAGAGCGAAGGAGGAATGATCAAATATTTCACAACATTGAACAAGTATTCAGAAAACCAGAGAATCACAGTACCATTCAGGTTGGAAAGGACCTCTAAGACCATTGGGTCCAAGAATTAACTCAGCATTGTCAAGTCTACCTCTAAACAATGCCACAAGTTCATAGCATTCCATGCAAAGGTCTCATGCCTGGGCTTTGTTTTTACTACTCCACAAGAGGGATTTTTTCCCTCCTCTTCATGTTTAAAATGCTCTCAGTTTTAAATTCATAAATGTAGTTGCTTCAAGCAGCATATGGGCTTTTGCTATACATAATAATGTGATTTCTGAGCTGACTCCTCTGATATTATCTTTTTCCTATACAACTGGGCTCAGATCAGCTCACGCCCCTGCCTGCTGTGTGGTTGCTGCATTTAAGCTACATAAGGCTTACTGTACTTGAGTGTAATATAGCAAATGAGTGCACCAGAATCCCACTGAGGCAGCATGTAGCCTGCGGGTACTAACGGTTCATCAAGAAGAACTTGAAACCTATTTAATGCCAAAGACTAAAGATCTTTATATTTCTTTCTGCCATTTTGCAATTCATTGCAGAGTTGAAGTCAAAGAGCAAAGGTTTTTTCCTCACGTAGCAAATTAAAAAATGAACTACTGTGTATTATGTGTTTCTTTATAACACAATATGATTCATGCCTCATCCTTTGTGCAAGCCAATAGTTCTTTGATTTAGAGCCTGGATTGCTATAAACCATTATTACAAAGTAATCTGGTTCAGACGAATTTATAGGACAAATCCCTTAAGTAAGGGTTCATGGCTCTTCAGCCCAAACATCCTACATCTATCTATTTAATCTAGTTAATTCATCTATCTCTATATTTATAAAGCATCCAGTCACTGGTAACCAGATGCCACCAGTGTAAATGTAGTTTATTGACAAATGGCAGGGGCGGGGGGGCGAGGTTCTTGCTGACAGATACAGTTCTGTCATTAAGGAAGTAAGTGTTTTAAGACATGTAATCACTGTGTTGATACATTTGATAGGATTTTATGTTCTTTCACATTGTGGCCAATTATAGTATTTTTATTTGGACTGGGGTATTTATCTTTTCAAGTAATAGCTGGGGTGGGGTGGGGAGTACAGGGAAGGGTAGTACAGATGAAGAGTCCCAGATCCTTGCATAAACAGCAGTGTCTGCTGTCACACAAGGAACTCCTTTACATGTTATACATGTTAGAAGTGTTAGTTAAGTAATCAAAAGTTTGATTTAGAAAAATCAGTGCAGTTTCCTCTTTTTGTTCCCTGTTATTCATAGTGACTACATAAAACATTTCCAAATTGGAAATATTTTCACTGGAATGATATGTCTCATTACTTGCAGGGAATGATTATGGTCATTTTGTATCTAGGTTGGTATACACACAGTTGAGAATAACATTCATAGAAGTTAAATATCCACTTTTAAGCTCACACATAAAGAGCTGTTGTTTCATGAGGACAATTCCTGTTGCTGTTTCTGATAGTGAAGGTCCTGCTGTGCTACTTTTGTTTCTGCTACGACAGGACAAATTCTTGCCTGCAGGCGAGATTGAACTTCCAAAATGATCATGTTATTCTCTGTGTCTAGCGAGCAATGTGGAAAGCATGGGGGTTTGATTTGAAGATACAGGAGAGCTATAAGGATTTAATGTCTGGAATTAATCACATTGCTAGAGTTCACTCTGCCTCTGGTCAGTCATCTTTTCTGTGCTCACATATCGTTACAAATCCTTGTATGCTGGTATATTAAAGGAATATTTCTGTATTTGTTGTATCAACGAAAATTTTATAATGGCAGGAGTTTGTTGGTTTTTTATTGTTTCAGTGAACAACAAGGATGTGAAACTGTAGCAAACAAATTGTTGGTCAGACCATAGAGCTTCAAACTTGAGCTGACACATTGTGGTGATGCATATGTAATACAGATAATCTCCATTTTCTGACAGAAACTAGACCATCTAACTGCATACTCTGTCTGGAGCAGTGTGAGTCCCAAGCTACCTCTTCCATGCTTCTTTCCAAGAGCTTCAGAGCAGTCAGTCCCTTCATTCTGTCCTCCAGCTGTGTCTCATTTAATCCAGATTTTGAAGTAGAAAAGAAACTGATTGCTGAATAGCACCATGAAGAAGATAAATTGAGATTTTTACTCTTTTATCTGTAGGCAGTAATGACACCTTTCCTAAGAGTAACAGTACTGCTCCCAATGGCACTTAATAGCTAAATCTCTGATATTATGCTATAGAGACTAATATCTTTGTAGATGACTGCCCTTGTTCTGGAGTACTTTTAAGATAACAATGTAAGGGCACATACTTTTTCAGACTTCTAATATGACACAGTCACAACCCAGGCCCTTCACTGTCCAGTGCTTGCAATTCAATTTGATATCAGATACCTACTTTTGTTTCCTTTTTTTCAGACAGTGCAGTTATTCAGATCTTTAATATTTTACTGTTTATATTTTTGCTTAACAGTTCGATTGTTATTTTTCTCCTCACTTACTGTGTAGTAAAGTATGTGCTCATTCAATCTGAAAAAAAAATGCAATGAAATGTGCAACCTGGAATCAGATTATGGTTGACTAAAATAATTTCAAATAAAACCCATGGGAGAGTTGCTCACAGTGTTCCATGATTTATGGAAGTGCCAAGGTCGTTAGGCACCTCCAAAAAATCAGATGTGAGCTAGAGATACTGGAACTCATGGTAGTGCATGATACTTGCAAAGAGATCTTTTGTAGGTGGAGCCATTAGGATTCAGATTATTGATGCTGTGCAGCTGTTGTACCAGCAGAACAAGTATTTATGCACAAAAATCTGGATAATTTGATCCACATCCCTGTATTTTTTGTTTCTTCTGTGCATCTTTTTTCTATTTCCAATACAATGAAAAGCTGATATCTTAGGTCTGAGTATGACTCCCTGTGTATGAGTATTTCTCAAAAACCAGTGCCCATATTATTCAGCACACATTCTACATTTCACTCAGCTGCCTAAGCACTCAATGCATTTTTTTCCCTGTGTTACCATGACCTCTAAAAGGTAGTTTTGTTATTCCATGCTTCCTAATAAGCAGACAAAGCTAAAGCAAAACATAAAATTATTGACTTCCTCTGATCTTTTTTCTGGCTTCTGCACATAACAATGCAACCTCTATTTCTCTCTGTTCCCTAGCTCATTCCCTTCTAAGCACACCTGACACACATAAGGTTTAATAATTTACAGGTAGAGGGCCTAGTTTGCCAGGCTAGAGACATATTCCAATTTCTTCCCACAACTCTAATGAGACAAAGCAGTCAGAAGCTTATTGCTACCACCACATAAAATCAGATTTATAGATGCTTTTTGTCAGAAAGTGGTGCAAAGCAGTTTGAGTGTTCCACTGAATTTCTCCATTCATCTTTCAGAGTAAACTTTTCCTGCCTGTTAATGGAAGAACCATGATTATGAGTATTATTTTTTTTTCCTAATTAAGAATCTAGATAATTGCCCCAGTCCAAAATACAGTGTGCAATTCTACACAAAACTACTGGCTTTATATCTAGTGATTATGATAGTGGATGGCTCTGTGTCTGTAGGGAGAGAGCTTTGTGTGCTATAGCTCATTCCTGGATGACATATTAGGGAAGGGTGATATGGAAGCAGTGATCCTCTAAATGATCTGCCACTGCTAGCAGAGCTCCAGAGAGCTCTCCTCACAAGGCAAAGGTTATTCTGTACTCTCTGACAATGACAGCAGAGCATACTATTGTATCCCCTTCTTTCCAAGCTAACCAGGAGATGCCCATTAACTTTTGTTTGTTTGCCTTTCTCTGTTTCTGACGTGAATTATTCATTGCTTCTGTTTAAACAGTCTGGGGTTTTGGATCATTTTGGAAAATGCTGCCTCAGCATTATAATTTCAGGAGATGCAGCACAAAGGCAAAAGTGACTCACATTATATATGGTGGCAGCATATCGAGCTCTAGAAATGTCCATATCTGAGAAATTATATTGTGAACCAGATGGTGCTGTCAGACAGCACTGAATGACAACATTTAGATGATACAGAAAGGGTGATATGCCCAAGAAGTGAAGGAACTCTATCTCCACTTGCTGCATTTTTTTAACTTCAGTTACAGATTGTACAGCAAGGATCATCCCAGAAGAAAAGACTACAATACAGCTGAACTTAACTTAAATGTATCTGTTGCAACATTTAAAAATTAGGCAGGCAGACCCTTTTTCTTAGTGACTGCCTTTGGTTCCCTCATAGTATAAGGAATAGAGGATAATACAAGGAATTTGGAATTGTTGTTTTTTGTTGTTTTTTATTAATCTGAAAAGCTACAGAATAGTACTCATTCTAATCAAGCAATATTTCTAATGCAAAATATATATTAAAATATAGCATGTTGTTTTCTTATTCATAAACTGGTTCCATTCCAGGTCAAGTTATTTTTCAGTTCAAAATATAACATGGTAGAGATAGTGAAATATTTCCGGAGAATCAAATTGAAACAGGTGGAAATTGTCAAGACTAAATTATATAATTGACTCAAACTATCACACATTACTTCACAAGTCAGAATCTTTGTTTTGTAGACAATTCTTTTAAAATGATTTTTCATCATAATTTGTTGTCCGCAATTTCTCCCCATCTTGAAAATACTCATGGGAAAATACAATATTTCTTACCCAGTGCCAAATAAAATATGAGTTTTAGAAGTAGTAGACCAATTATCTAAAATGCAGACCTTCTTTTCCAAATATCTCAGGGGTATGTATTCTGCATTCACCCCATCTAGAACCATAATGCTACTAAATGACTGGACTACATAAAAATTAAGCACAATTTTTGTCTTCTCTTAAAGTAACTTGGCTTTGAACTACAGGATCCACAGGCCAAACTGTCTTCTTTCATCTCAACTAATGAAAATTAGCATGTAAGTCCATAAAGTGTACACTAAGACTGTGCCAAACAAAAAAAGTAACAATACCTGAGGCATTTATTTTGCTTGTGACAGATAAACTGAAGGAAGAAGAATTTAAAGTCAGAAAATTAACCACTATATTGATAATGAGGAAAAAACTGTTACAAAGATAAAACTCCTACTTAATGCAATATGCTACTTCTCTTCCTGTAGAAATGTATTAAAAACACACAAATAAAAGGGGTTTAATTTTGCTGATCTCAGCTCTCCGCAGCCATCAAAAATTGGCTGGCTAACAAATTTCTAATGACAAAGAGGTGGAACTTTTATCTCTAATGGGAAAACATAAATAAGATATTATTTTAGCCATTTAGGACTAAAAAACAGTCTTTAATCATTTAATGGAGATGCAGAGGACAGCCAGAAAAATTAGAACATTTTTACCTGTTGCAAGCAGATAGACTCCTTGCCATGTTTGTTTTGAGCTGTACAGGTCTCTTTGTAAATGATACAAATTTACTTTTGGGTGGGATGGTTAGGAGTAAGGATAAAAAATGAGAATCGTTCCAAATAAATGTATGGATGCAGGGAAAATCAGCATGGTGTAGATGAAGCAACACAGAAGCAAGAGTCAGGAAGGAGAAAGGGAATGAAGATACTTGTCTTTCAGGGGTGCATTTATTAGGGCTGACTGCTTAATGAAAACAGATATTTCAAATTATGTAATATAAAAATTCTATATAAATTCAAAATACTTTATTATTGGAAACCTGTTCAGGCCTAAATTTTCTCAGTCACACAAGGAAAATAATTTTATTTATTTAATTTTATTTATCTTCTCCTGAAGCATTATACTTTTGCAGAATTAGAATGGATGGGAGTATTGCTTTCTATTCCAGAGTGAAAACACATTCATATGCTTTTTTTGCAAGATTTCTTTCAAAAGCTCATCTACATTCTTCTGGCTCTAGCAAAAAATATGGCATCCACCAATAGCTAGTTTTTGCTTGTTTGTTTGTTTTTTCAAAAAAAAATGGCTTTCGAACATGATAAGCAAAGCCAGCAAAAACAAATTTACATTGGCAAAACTGCATCTCATAATAGTCTGGCTGCTGTAGTGATGCCAGCCTAGGGAAGAGATATTCACAACACTAGCAGCTATGTTGAAAAAGTTAAGAAAAGCAATATTTTTAACTGGGGTATATAAATACCTTGTGTTTGTTTTTTATTTCTTTTCTCATGGTAACAAAAAGTATAAATCATCATGTAATCTACACCAATGCATGCAGCAACAAAGAAGAGGACCTAGAAGTCACTGTGCAGCAATTAACCTATGACATAGTTACCTTCATAGAAACGTGGGATGACTTGCACAACTGAGTGCTGCAGTGGATGGCTAAAGACACCTGGAAAGGGAGAGGTGAAGAAGGAGAAGCAGTGGGGTAGTCCTGTATTGTTGAATCAGCTGACACTTTCCATCATTTGTAGCAGTCCTAGACAACCAGAGAGGTCCAAGCTAGCTTAAGGCTAACCATTGTGATAACTACAAGAAGGACCAGAAAGAGGATCTGGGGAACAGCAGCCCCCCAGTCTGACCTCGGTGCCAGTGGAGGTCATGGAGCAGATCATATTGAATGCCACTGCCTGGCATGCACAGGACAACAAGGGGGTCAGGCCCAGACAAAATGGCCTCATGGAAGGCAAGTCCTGCTTGAAAAACCTCCTTGTATGATAGTATGACCCACTCAGTGGATAAGGGAAAGGTTGTGGATGTTCAATCTAGACTTCAGTAAAAACTCTGACGTCATTTCCCTCATCATCCTCCTAGAGAAACTGCTCATGGATTGGATGAGCCTACTCTTCACTAGCAGCAAATGATAAAAGGAGAGGAAACTGGCCTGCAGCTGGGCCATTAGGGGTCTAGATTGAATCTGCAGAGGAAGTGTTTTCAAGGACTGGAACAGGCTGCCCAGGAAGCTGAGTCACCATCCCTGGAGGGATTAATGAGACATGTAGATTTGTCACTTGGTGACATGGTTTAGTGCTGGACTTAGCAGTGCTGGGTTAAAGGTTGGACTCAACTGTCTTGAAAGTATTTTCCAACCTAAATGATTCTGTGATTCTATTCTATAAAGCAGACTTGGCAATAGTATGGAGACAACTACACCTGCTTTGTTCCAGGTCTGATATGAGATTTTTTAAAATTTTTTTTACAAGTACAAGAGGTACTGTGTAAAGAAAGTTATCCTGCTGATGGATGAAAGACTTAATACATATATAGGCAAACATCTTATGACAGTTGCATCTGTCATAGAATAATTGGAGACAACTGCAAAAACACATCTTAAGTAGGGATCAATTATTGGGTTTACCGTTCTACACAGCTCTTAAAAGAATGTATAGGAATCTAGCCCCTGAACAACTTATCCTTCATTGTTTCCTCTAATGACTGAACAAGTTTCTTAGAAGCAGTTGCTGACTCCTGACACTGTTCTGTCAGTAGATGAATGCATGCAAGCTCCACTGTGAAGTCCTCTGCCATTTTAGCTGCGAGTTACTGAACGTCTAAGAGCTTCCTCAAATCTAGTCTGGCAGTTTGGAACCCATCATTTAAAACCCACAGGAAGCTGAAGGCAATTTCAGACTGAAACAATAGAAAAAGAGTCTCTACATTGAGATATACATTTTGGACTGTGTATTGCAGCATCATAGGAAAAGGTACTGCCTTGTAGTGAAAAGTGGGATAATTGAAAAGTGGAAACCGATTGCTGACCAGAAAAAAATTTCAAAGTTCCATATTTCCTTCCAGGTATTTTCTCAAAATAACTTGCTTGTTTTTCTTTCTCCCCCCAACACCTTTGCTTGAAGGTTTGCTGGATTTTTTTTTTCCCCTTTTGGAAGAAATAACTTCCGTTTCATGTACAATACAGGATGTCTATACTTCAGCCTTTTGATATTGTATCAGTCCCCACTTCCTCCTATAACATGCAAAAACTCTAATTATCAGATATATAAACAGCCCTCTGTTCTAAGCACTTCTTCCACGTACTGATCTTTCTACAGAGACTCAGGTTCTTCTTCAATAAAGTTACTCCTCAGCTACCTAAATCTATCAAAGACTTCACATCACAGCATTCTCACCCAGACAGGACTGCCTCAAAGACCCCAACAGATCAAAATTCACCAGTGAACATCTTATATTGGTAAGGATTTATGAATTTGTCTCTTTGAGGGTCACTAAGTTTCCCCAGACCACAGTTTATGCTCACAGTTTACAAGAGCAGGAGCGACATGGCCACTGACAAGTACCAGCAGCATTATTAGCTCTAGCAGACATGCTGTCCAATCCAATTTTAGGCTCTGCAGACCTGCCCATAAGTGCAGTTCATGAAAGGTCAGATCTGTCATTTGTGATCATGATACAAAAAAACACATTAATGTCTCTGTTCCCATTTTGCTGGATAAGTGTGGCTTCATCCACTTGCTCTTTCCCCTGGAGTGTTAGAACAATCTTCATTAGAGTCATCCAGAAAGTTGGGATAGACAAATAGCTTATATGGGAGTTTTGTCTCCTCCCCTACCCTGCACGTTCACCTTTTCCATAAGGTCATATTTGAAGGAGGAGGACGAAATCTAGTCTGAGCCTGGAAGCACTAGCAATAAATTTCATTATTCCTATTTGATGTGGTCAAAATCTGCATCAGTTCTGTCAGTCACCAATGAGCAAGAACCACTCTCGTTCTATGTTATGGCCTGTGGCTACAGAAGCACTGAAAAACTTTCTTGTGATCTTTCTGAGCCTCTCAGGATTATTCCTTGACTTCTTGCAGCACCTTCTAATTGTTAAAGTCCAGGTTTTAACAGGCACCCCTGGGCAAACTCACCATGACAAATCTAACTTTTGTGACATCAAGCACTCATTTTTCCTCAAAGTCCTTTGAAACATCTCTACTTTGAGCCCTTATTTAGAGTTAGTAGTTCAAATGGTTTTTATTACTATAGACACAAGTATTTACAGAAAAAGAAATTCTCTCTGAGCTCCTCATTGCAAGTATTTTTTTGAGACCCTTAGATATTTTTTTAAAAGAGATTATCAATATCTCATTTGTTCTAATTTTAACCAGTAGTCAGAGAGCATCATGCAGGTATGACTGTGGTTATTTTTATCTGATATATGGCATCAGTGTGGACTGTCCCTCTGCATGATTTATTCACTTTTATCCCCTTAAGTCTATCATTGCTTTATTTCTTCCCCATAATTTTTGTTCCTTTCTGATCCCCTTGTTTTATTATAAATATTTTCCTTTTCCCTTTGGATTGCCTTGTACAAATAGATCACCAAATGAAAGCATTGCATAGTTGATAGTTAATTGTACTAAACTGACAGCCTTACCTGCTTGTGTATCATTATTATTATATTTGGATAGACATAGTTTCTTTCATCTTTTGAAACCCTCAGGAGCAATTAGGAGAACTTGTATTACCAGTGCAAACTCGTATAGAAGAAGGAGGAAGAAAACTCTATTTATCTGCTACATTGTGGTTTTGGCCACAGACCACAGCAAAAGGGAGTACAAAGCTGCACCATTCTGTGGAGGAAACAGGAGGAAATCTGGACTGGACACCAAGATGCCTCGGAAGTATAGTGCCTTCAAAAGTCCTGGGCACATTCATCATATTTGACTAGTCTGAGGATAAACCTATCACTCTGCTTCAGATATTATCTGAAGGAAACACCACCAAAACTGCCTATTAGCCCCAACTAGAACATCTGTGAAGGAAGAACATAGGTAATTTTAATGTCCAGGAGGTGAGTCTGTGTGCAAAAGACCTTTATCCTTCCTCATGACTTGTTGTCTTTAAAAACCCCTACAAGCTTTTGGGAACTTTCAATATTAGCCAGCCATCAGATCTGTTTAATCATGTAGAAAGCTGAACTCTGAGCATGTCCTCTCCCAACAGCCAGAAAAATTATGGCCTTTCTGACAATTGAGAATTTAGCATTCAATTCTGGCTAGTCAAAGCCACAAAACTGTGGAAAGGTATAACCTCCCACAACAGGGGGGTTGGAACTAGATGATCCTTAAGGTCCCTTCCAACCAAACCATTCTATGATTCTATGATTCTATACTTGTGAACAAAGGATTTTCACTTAGTTTATTCAACTTTGAGACCTTATCCTGTGTGCAGTTTTGTGGCCACCAAACAAAGGCTGTCTTTGTCTGGTGAACTGGGGACTCCTCAGAATCCAGAAGGACTGTCAGTGTCCGTCCCTTTGAGTGTTTGCAGAAAGCTGAGGTTTAGTACCTAGCTCTTCAATGCTTGCAGAGCATTGCTGTGAACGCAAAGCTGTGGCATGTTTCAGACCACAATGCACAGGAATGTGCGTCCTGCTTAGCGAACTTAAAATCCTTCCCTAATTTATAAAAGACAGAGCAACAAAGAGGAAGGATTGAGCTGCAATCTATATATAATGGATCTAAGAGATACCCTTGTGTCATGCTGAGACTTGATTACAGCCTAAGTGCTGTCAGAAGAGGCCATATGTTCCATTCACAGCATGGCTTAGCCCTCTGCAGGCTCAGCAGGAGTGGGCAGCAGCTTGGCAATTTGTCCAAGGCAAGTCATGAATTGACTAGTATAAAGAGATTAGGGCCCTGATCCTGGAGTACCTTCCTCCTCGCAGAGTGACTTGTTTGAGTGTGAAGTGGATATGAATGGGTACTGCTTGGCCTTGATAGTGATTTAACAACACTTTGGACTCATTTTGAAAAGGTGAAAATGACTGTAGAAGCAGAAGATAATCACTGACCTTAATTCCTGTCCTGTGTTTCCTTTGTGCTTGTGTGTTTCTTCAATGATTTGTCTGCTTTTAACTGCTGCATTTGAAACAAATTGGAGTGGGGAAAGGCAAAGGTGACTGCCTTCCTTCACTGCATTTGAATCTGCGGTTAAACACCAGGCATCTGTGGTCACTAAAATCAAGAACTAATGGGAAAAGCTAAAATTTGCTTTTAAATAAAGATTAATAACACAACTCAAAAAAAAAAAAAAAAAGAAGTGGGGTAAAAAATTAATGCTCTCTTCCTCTACCAAGCTTCTAACATTATTTACTGTTCCATTCTTCCGTTCTCCACTCCCAGTCTCTTTCTGTAATGGTGTTTCTCTTTCTGTAATGGTGTTTTGCCTTAGAAAATGGCTTGTAGGCTCACAAGTCACTAGTACAGCAGTATTTCATGCACTACTTCAGGAATAGGGATCATGTCCAGAGCCCTAATTTTCATGCAAATGGCTGACTCTGTTTAGAAAGGTCAGTACTGCAAATGCTAACAAAATGCAACAGCATGCAAACCTAGTGGAGTTAAAAGTTTGCTGATGATTCTTTTTATTTTTCACAGAGCTCTGTAAAAATAACCCTGTCTCTGTCACAAAGAGCACAACATTATGATCTGAAATAAGAATTCTATGAGTCAGTTGAGAGGTGGATAATGTACTAATTTACTTCCATCTAGAAGAGAGGGAATAAAACGTCAATCTCCCCTTGATTTTTCGCTCTCAAAGAAACCGAACATAAGTATGGTCCCCTGAATCACAGGTATGAATCAGAATTTCACACATTTTTTGTGGTAATTGGCACCACACTCCTTTCTTCAAAAGGGCTCCTCAATTAATGCAGGTAGGACAAAAGGAAGAACACTGACATGATATTGTAATATTAAGCTCCATCTGTACTAAAGGGTCAACTTAATGCTAGCGGGTATAAAATTCCATCTTTTGTCATAAGAGGGGACATTCAGTCTGTGAGTTCTTTTAACACTAGACAGAGCCTGGTATTACAGCAGTACTTTTTTACAGCAGGAGTTTTCTGAGTATTTTTTTCTTGGTTTAAAGAAGGGAAAAAAAACCCAAAAATATTTTTTTTGTTTTGACCTAAATAAAATATGTAACTCAACTATTCAAGTTTTCAACATTAAAGAAATAGTCTTTTTTTTTTTTTAACCATACCTTCAGTTATTTTAAATGGTTAGCTTTTCAAAACGAAAAGTAATATTTTTTCTATTTGGACTGAAATGTACCCAATTTTTTTCCCAGAATTTGTCATTTTCAATTAATAGGTTCCCTGAATGCAGTAACGGTCCACACAAACTTGCCAGTTTATATGAAAAAGAGAAGCATGGAGGAAAGCTTATTTTCTGAGTGGTTGGGGTAGTCTAGTGATGATCCATGACTATCCATGATACCTATTATCTGAAGCAATAGAGGATTTACCATTTAGTTCTGACTAACCAAATGTACAGGGCTGGTCATAGCATTCTGCTTCATGGACTCTCACCTTAAGGTTTTTTTGGCTTAGCTATCTAATAACACTGTAATGCATTTGGTGTAGTCCAGCTTTGCCATTAGAAAGTATCAAAAAAGAAAACTTCCTGAAGTCCAGGGAGGTGGCTGTAAAAGTGGGAGAGGGAGGCATGTGTTCAGACAAGGAGCTGAGCTCCTCTTGTTTTGCATGGTGGGATGGTGAAGGCTATTCTGCAAGATCGTTCCACTGGGTCCAGTGCTGGCAGGACTGGGACTTCACTGCTTAGCAACAGAAAAGCGTTGTTGCAATGTGCAATGTTGGGAACAGTTTGTCTTTTCTGCTATTTAAAACCTCTCTGAAGTAGAAAAAAAATGGCAAAACTTTATACCTTTTTCAATGCACATACTTAGACTGGACTTAATTCCTTTTTACCTGCACAAATTTGTGTGTTGTGTACAGCATGAAACACCAACCTCTGACAACCCATTTCCTAATCATTTGGGAAAAGGAGGGAAATTCATCACATACAAACCTATGTACACTAATTTGGTCACCCCTAGCATTAATGACTTGAACATTCTCCTTCTTACTGACTGTTCTGTTATGCCCTGTGGTAGTTCAGCTGCTCTGTTCTACTTCCCATGGGAGCTCTGAAGTATATTTGGAATAAAGCCTTTGGCCGCCAATTTCCTCCAACCCTGCTAGTAGGCCTCTGTGATTTTCAAAGGTGATCTGGGAAGGAGCTACTTTGGAATCTGATTTCATTTTTATTTAATGCACAGAAATGGCAAGTAAGCCACAATGGTGCCCCTCTGCTTTGGATAAGTGCCAGGTTCAAAGACCATAGAGCCTTTTATAAAGCTCCATTACCACAATAGGTTTCAGTCCTACACCATTCAAGCCCATTAGACATGTGCTCAAACAGATACTTTCCCATCCCTAAAACAGTAGGGTACAAGGTGAGACAGATCAGGATCAGCAGAGAGGTATCACCACTGCATTCTTCAATTAGAGTGGTTTTGTCGATTCTTTCATTGTAGTCCTATGGAGAAAGCCTGTCCTCAGTAAATTTTTTTTTAATCAAGTGCCTCAAGTGAAACTTCAGAAGTACTGAAGGTGTGACTTTAAAAAAGCCAGTATTCTTTGTAAAATTTTTATAAATATGCACATTTAAATGGTACCCAAAACCAAGAAATTAGTATCAGAATTCAGTATCCACCTATGTGTTTATCTTTATAGCTATTAATCTATTGCTAAACTATAAATCTATTAGGAAGGGCTTTGAATATTGCCTTTCATCTGCTCTTTTTCTCTTCCTAAAATAGATCTCACTCAATAACCTTCCTATTCTTGGATAAGAGGTTCAATATACATTGGTATACTTTCTCTTGTCATACATGAGGTTATTACTGAATAATGATGATAATTAAAAGTACTCTAACTGATGTGACTAATAAAACACATATCAATGGTGAAGGGCAAATCCTGACACATCGGGTGTGGTTTAGATAAGCAGCCAAAAGATTGATTATCCAAATATTATTCAAAGGCTCTGTGCTAAAATGGAAGCAGCAACAATGCAGATTAAAATCTTATAATAGCAGCTGCTTCGTGGTAAGTTCCTTCCTGCAGCTGGAAAAAGTAGGAGTTTGTAACTGAAGGCCATATAACCATTGATCAAAATTGGCTGATATATGATGCCTTCCCAGCACTTCTCAAAACCATAATCACAGATACTGACACTTTTTGGACATTGATGAATAGTTCTCAATGAGGTAGGGGGACTTACAGCTTTCCATTTTGACCATTGAATATTATTAAGCTTTGTTCTGGAATTGTATAAGAAATATAAAAATATGTTTATATTAAAAATATTAATCAGATAAATTTAATGGTATTTTTATATTTTAATTTGTAATAAATATTATAAATTAATATTATTACTTATAATATATTGTCATGTACAGCACAATCAGCTTTCAGCTCTAGATTTTCCTTGTTTATGAGCACTCTTCTCTCCAAAAGCAAATGCACTACCTTGTCAGCTCCGTGTATATACTAGCCTTTTTTTCTTCAGTGCAAGCATTCTTTCTACTTCAGCTATATTAGCCTTTGTCTACCAGCTAAACTCTCTCCTCCTTCAAACCTTTTAGTAAATCTCTCCTCAAATCCCATCTTGCCAAAAAATATGCCCAAGAAATCAGCCAATTTTCTAGAAACCGAGTGAAAAGACAGATGGAAAAAAAAAATTGTTAAAACAATAAAATGGAAATGCTTATTTCCATTGAAGACTGTAGTTACTCGGGTGTGTGGTTCCTCTCCCCTCCTTTAGCACTGGCATAGTCCAGTGTGCAGCAGTGTAAGCATAACCCAGATGCAATCCCTGAGGTGTGCAGGCAGGCCTGAAAGTACCCACCTTATCCAACAATGGAGCAGCTAAAATTCCCTTCTGTAGGAAAAAAAAAGGTAAAACATTTTAGAAAGCACCCTTCTACTCTTTTGCCTACAGAGAGTACTCTGTCTAATGATTTTTAATGCCTTCATGTTCTTGATGGCAAAAATAAATATTAAGTAGTTGAAGCAAACGGGAATAAAAGGCATCTTGATGTAAAATGTTCTTGTTTTTTTATTTTTCACACAAACTTGAACATGCCAATTAATAGACAAAAATCTCATCCTGTGAAAAAATTTCACATATAAAATCTGAATAAAATAAACCAAATAAAGCATTTACCATGAATAGTTTGCCTTGCTTTAGTCCTTGTTCAAAGGAACCACAACTCACATCCATAACTCACATCTCTGTCTAGATATCCTGGGATTTGGCCTTTAGTTTTTGCATTCAAATATATTATTTTGCTCAGAATTAGTGAATGATGTCAATGTTACATTATTCTAAACACATGATGACTAATGTAGGCTATATAGAATCAGCTACCTTCCCTTTTTGTCTTCAATTTCCTTGAATAGGAAAATGGAAAAACACAAAAGAATTCCTTGAAAATTAAAATTTTAAAAAAGAATAAACTAAATAAATTCCTTCAATTTCCTATGAAGAAGACTTTCACACTGAGTGCATTAAAAACACACCCACAACCTAAACACATTCATATAAGAGCAATTTCCTTAAATAGCAGTATTCTTTATTCCCCTTGCTGTTATTAAAGATGCTGGTGTTTGAACAGCTTTCTCCCTCACAAATCAGCTTTTCCTTCAGCTGAGGGAAGTCATAACTCTGTGTTTATGATATCTCATGCTGCTTCTTAAAACATAATTGTTGTGCCACCAGCGCAGAAAAGATCACAGAGCTGATGAACTTTTAATATATTAAACACTTACCCTGATTCAAAAAGCTGTGTTTTCAAATTAGATGAATCCTGGCTTTTAATTTTGCATGATCAGAATAAGGTACCTACGTGCCCTGAGGGTACAAATTGGAGTACCTGTGATACTAAGCCCAGCCCTTAAAGTGGACGCAAACAAGAGTGTAAAACACAAAGGATTTGGTTCTGGTATATAAAGAAAAGCATTTCTAAGGTTTTGAGTGTTATCTCAACTCTATCAGCTTCTGTTGAACTGAACAAGAAATGAAGATGCAGAACATTCTAAGATATCCACAGATGAGTGTTTAGACTTTACCTTAATGATTTCTCTTTCAAAATACCACTTTACCTCATGAGAATGTTGTGGGTTTTTTCACTGTAAGGGCGCCAAACCACTCAAGTGTGTTGCCCAAAGACATTGCAGAGTCTCCACTGGAGATACTAAACATTTGTCTGGACACAGTACTGGGTAATTGAGTCTAGCTGGTCCTGCTTGAGCTGGAGGGCTTGAACCAGAGGACCTCTGGAGGTCACTTCAGGGCGCTGTCATTTGAGATCCACTGTTTACTGTCAGAAGCTGCTCTTACTTGCTATAATGTAAATTAAATGAAGCTACCAAGATGAACAACTAGCAAAACCATTTATTTTTAATAGGAAGCAAAATTAGGTAAATGATAGAACATAAATGTGTTTTCTTCTGTTGAATGGTGGACATTATTTTTACATTTTCCTTACCACACTGATGTCTTTTTTAAAACGTGAAGCAGTTTCTATGGTAATTTTCTAATTTTAAAAAAAGTGAAATAGCGCTTCATAAAATTTATAGAAAAACATGATTAAGGTAAAATATATTGTTAACAATTTTCCTTGGGAGAAATATAACCATAACAAGAAAATTGAGGAAGGAAAAAAGCAAAACAACAACTTTAATTCACCTATTTAATAAATAAACACTATTTATTCTTTTGATGCATTATATTAGTCAGACAAATCCTGTAGGAACAGGAAAAGAACTTTCCTTTTAAATAATTCTTTATGGGCTGCAGAATAATTGCATTCTTGGTTAGGGTATGTGTGCTTGAAAACCAGTGCATAGATAACCATTTATTAGTCAGTCTAGATCCATATTTACCAGTAAATCTAACTTAGAAAAAAAATCCAACATTACTTTTAGCTCTTCAAACAACTCCCCCTACTTTTGATTTTTTCAGCACTGCCTGGTGGCTCCCTCCTCACCCTATTGAGGACAAAGAGGATAGTTTTATACCTCTGGTCCCCTAGCTGCCCATCCAGCCCTGACACAGCCTCTTAGTCAGAAGCAATCACTGCCAGCCAAGAGCTGTATGAAGACCTCTGATAGGTTATAGAACCTCCACCTTTTAGAAAAAAATAGCAGCAGTCTTTTCCCACAAAATTCTCCTTATCTTTTGGCCCACAGGTACAAATTATGGAGGCTTTGGAAGGTGGGGATTATATATCTAAATCCCCTGCTGACATGGGGAGTTCTGACTCACAGGCTAAAGGTTAAGGCTGAATGTCTTTGAGATGGAGACTAGAAGCAAGTACATCCTGTAGTCAAGTCACACTTATGCAATGACATTTAGTACCCTTTAGATTTGATAACATTGGCCTTCTACACTGCCACAGTACAAACCAAAACAAAGTATGGGCACATGAGTCCCAACCATTTTTCAACTTCTTATGGTGACACTAAAGAGATTGTACTTTCACATTTTTATTGTCTCAGTTTGCAGTTTCTTTTGCATCTGGATTACCATTTGCTTTAACATTAAAAAAAAAATAATTGATTTCTCTTACAATTAGAGCCACCAAGAATGATACTTTCAAAATTCACTAGAAAACTAATTAGAGTTTCCACTGAAACTAAAATTACTACAGCCTGTCCTGTCCAGACAGGTTTGCATGGCTGTGGGAGACACCCAGTTACATTTGGAGCATGTAATTCAAGTGATCCAGAAACAAATTAAGTACCCAGAACACCTATGAAACATAGCAAATGTGACACAGAGAATGTTGTGCATCATGTTCTCAAGTACCTCCTGCAATAAGTGATAATCTCCTCAGTTTTAAAGAGAAGCACACTGCTCCTCCTTCCTCAAATGGTTTCTTTTCCATGTCTTACCCTGTTAACTTTTAACTGTTGGGAGTCAGAGGGATCAAGATATGAGCAAGGCAAACCAGGATATTGACAGAGAATGAAGTGAACCTGGAGGAGAATGTAGATTAGTTACGTGGCAGGTTTGACACTAAGGTTTACATAGCAGTATGTAGTTTGCTGGTTTTGATTTCTCTTGAACAGTTTTGTCGTAAAACTTCTTTAGGAAAGCAATGCAGACTCTGGTTTCATTGAGGACCTAATTTGATATACTTTTCCTTCAGATATCCCATCAGCCAACAACTAAATCTTCTGAGTTGCTTCAATGTTGTTGTTTTCCTGCTTGATTGTTGGGGCTTTTTTCTTGATTAAAGAGTCTTTCACAGTTCTGAAAATAAGCTATTGTGCATGTAAATTTTAGAAGCAGGAAGTAATTTTAGAAGCAAGAAAGTAATTAGATCTAACATGATCACTAAGCTGTAATAAGACTTGTGAAAAAAAAATCACATGGATTTTTGATAACAACTCAAGATTGGCATCAGTATTAATATCATATTTGCTGAGACCAAATCTTGAAATTAATTTTAAAAAAATAGGTCTGATTTTATCTGTATTACCCATAGATCAAGAAGATGCATGAAAGTCTCTAAAGCCACTCAAAAAAATACTTATTGCCTTCCTTGTTAATGAAGAGCTCTTACAATAAATCACTCTTCACATGTTCAAATGCATTTTAACAGTTTTTTATCACTTTTAGCAACTAAATTGCCAGATAAATATGTAAGGGAAGAAAGTAAAAATTTTTCCATCCAAAATTAAAGATAATTTTTTTTATCATTTGCTATACTATTTTTCCTCTTTAGCATTAAGAAATATTGGGGGGAAAAAATGAAGTACAACAGCAACTGCAGTTTCAAATTACTTTGAGAGTATACAGATCAATATTGAAAAAGAAATAATGTTAAAATGAACAAATCCATGAATGCAAATACAGGGATAAATCAGATGAAATTTTTAGATTAAAAAAATGACTTCTAATGTCACTAGAATATCAGTATGTGAAAATCTAATAAATTAAAATGTTATATGGTCATTTAAGATTTAGAAAATAAAGGATATATGCTAGATTCCAGATAGGTCTATCTTAATTTTTAATCTCTTCCACTAATTTTTTTTTACATATTGGAGTTCCTTGTCTTGTTTTTGTTTTTCTAATATGTGTGGTCAATTTCAAATAATGCTAATTAACCCCATGTTAAGCAAATTGGCCCATTCAGATTTAAAAACTCTATTAATATACTATGAAAATGAAAGTTTAAAACTTTGTAACTTTTCATTAAGTTACAGAGACCTTTCCCCATTGAAAGAGTATTAAATCTCTCTCTCTCTTCCCTTTCTCTTTCATAAAAAAATTTTCAAAAAGCTCCTGAAAGGACACCTGGGAATTAAAACAGTGCCTTCAAAAAAAAAAAAAAGTTGAGTTCTCTTGGCTCGCAGCAAGTATCAGTGCCAGTTTCATCATTTATGCCCCTCCAGCTCTTTCCTCTGCAGTTTTGAAAAAACACAGCTAACATAGTTCATATCTTTCTTTGTTGCTTCCTGTGAAAACTCCAATTCTGTAATAATAAAGCTTAAAACCAATAAAGGTAACTTTTGCGTTCCAGATTTTGTATAATACTGTTTGATCAAGTAAGCACAATTAGCCAAATAAGAACAAAGAAACACATGAAGGTCATGCTGAAGCAAGTCACTATGTCTACCATCAGATTAGGATCAGATTAAGTGAGACTGAACTGGCATTTGCTGTTCCTATTAGATTTAATTCTGGCCAGTCATCAGGAATTATTTTAGGAAGTAATAGGATTAACTAAGCAAAAACCAAGATGCAGCATTCACTTTCTTTACTAAAATAGACATGATCTTAAAAAGCTTATCAGCCCTTTATTATTCATTCATACTTATGACTGGTTCTAGTAACAGATGTTTGTGGCAAGAATATAAAAATCATAGAAAAAACAAGGCAGAACACAACTTGCATATCTATATTTGGAAATGTTCTTAGTTAACTGTGCCTCACCAATAAAACACACCTGAGTTAACAGGAGATGAAAGATTTTCCAGCTACTTATGTCAACTTGCCAAACTATAAGTATTTTTGTGTATTTTACTTTTTTTATTTGGTTTATGTTTTATTTGTTTAAATATTTTCAGAAACAACAGATTTAGATAGAATTCTCTGTGTGTGTATACATATTCACAATGGTCATGGCAGGGAGAAGAAAATCCTTAGCATGTGATCTATTCATCTATCCATCTAGGATAAGACGAGAAAAGAAGTACCAGTATTCTATCATTGAGCATTGAATATACATGTACACAAACATATTAAAATAAGGTAAAAAGAGGTCAG
Organism: Chloebia gouldiae; assembly: GCA_003676055.1. Taxonomy (NCBI): domain Eukaryota; kingdom Metazoa; phylum Chordata; class Aves; order Passeriformes; family Passeridae; genus Chloebia; species Chloebia gouldiae. The sequence continues at coordinate 25,729,203 of QUSF01000001.1, read as the reverse complement.
AAACTGGCTGCAAAGGTCAGGCAAAGAATTCTTCTTCAAAGAGAAATAGATTGGGAGGAGAAATGGATTTTCTGACAAAGGAATGCTTTCAAGTACAGAGGAAGATCTCAATTTATTTTTCTTGTTTCATTTGCAAACCAAACATCTTTCCATCTCCCAAAATAAAAAGCTCTGTTTTTTCTTGTAGGAGTTATCAACTTCTAGTTTGAATGAACAGCATACCGAAAAAGACAAGCAAAAGAAGCAGATTCACAAATTCCATTTAAAATGTCAGAGTACAGTACAAAAGTGAATGTGATCCTTTCACATATGAAAGGTCTTTTTTAAAACATTCCAGTTTAAAGCATCGGTCTGGTGAGGTAAATAACGTTAAGTAGGTTTTTGGAAAATTCCAGTGCAACAGCACTCATGAACCAGCAACTCAGTTGGGCCTATAGAAGCTGCTTTTCCTCAGCCTGTGCTGCAGGAAGGGGGTTTTGCTGCAATATAAATGGGCACGAAAAACGAGAGCTCCATCATTGCACTGAAATAAGGAGACATATTTTAATGAGCACAGTAATTGCTGAAAGTATCGGCAAGACAAAGGCTACAGATTAACCAGCTGTAGATGGTTTCCTAATGCTCCACCCATATCTCCTATAAGGAGCAGAGAGACATCATATGTTCCTTTTGTGCTTGAGTGTGTGTGATGTGGCTAAGTCTGTGGAACATTTGATTGCAGATACAGAGCTTTTTCAGCAAGAAGGTTCTTGTAATTTTAAAAATGTAGAACACTTAACTGATTCCTGCCAAATGAAATTACTTTAGTGCTAAGGTGTAGCTGGGATTGGTAGATGAATCTTGAAACCCCGGTGAAATCAGTAACATTTCAAATCCCTACTGTGCATTGACTTTCAGGACATTTCTACTAATCATCGATAGCACTGTTTTCTATTGGTTAGCAGGTTTCTCTGTGCATGCATAATTCTGTGCAGCACTTCTGTCTCAGTCATAAAACAGAAGAGCCCCAGAGCTTGAAATGATTTGGGCCATTTAAAAACTCCTTAGTAAATGGTTAATTTTCAACAATTAGCAGCTAAAAATCTAAATATAAGGCAATTTAGAAATTTTGTCAATAATCAATATTTAGGGAGAGAAAGAAAGTATGGGAGATGAAAGAAAGGAAAAAATTTAAAAATTAAGAAGGAAACAGGCTCAATTTCTGAATACATTTCTATTTTCTTGTTTGCATTTACAAATCTAACAAAATGCTATTGAAACTTTATATTTCACTACATTTTAGGTCAGACCTGAGCTATCTGCTTGATCCAGTTAGCTCACAGGCAGCTCCAGGTTAAAGAACAACAAAAAATCCCACTTGCTACCTCTACCACAAAATTCTCACTAAACCCGAACAAATAAAAACCACTAAACCTTAATTAGGATATATTAATCTCCTCTTTCCCTAGCAGTTACTTCAGTAACTGTTGGTAATTCTTTTACAAATATTTTAATTAATTTGGAAAACTTGCAAATGTAACAACAAAAAAAAATTATTATTTGCTCACAGACGTTAAATCTTAATAATAAATTGAGACCTCATATGTTTAATACAACAAAATTTGGTTCTACACAACCATCTCAGTAGTCTACTGTTCTAAGGATATGGAGGAACAAATTATAGCATTTTCATTTCCAGGGAAAATTCCTGAGTTTTTGTGCTCAGATGAATATCCTAGACATTTTCCAACTTCACTTGCTGAGACAATCAGGGAAAATACCAGCCTCCACACACAGTGGTTTCAGTGATGAAGAATTCCAGAAATATGCAGAAAGGAGGAGTTCTGCTGCTCTGGACGGCAGATGCTGAGAGCCTGAAGACACCACAGCACACGTGTACTAGTCAGTTTGGAAGGAGTGTCTGACCATAGGTGTACATCAATCTCCTAAGGAGTTACCTCAGACTTTCTGACACAAGTGGCTTCGTTTTTGTGAATCAAAGCACTGATCAGGGAAGACAATACCACCCATTTTTTGAAGTTTATGAGAAGCATTTTGCAACAATGTACCAGAATTTTTTTGGCTTTTAGGCTGGCCATGTAAAGAGAACAAGATGGAAAAGTTTTTTTACCTTGCTGTCAAGTGTATATACCTACACAAGTAAAGAACATTGAGCACAGTTATCCAGCCAGAATTCTTTAAGTGCTTTCGGAGGCCAAGTGGGTCTGATAAAATTGAACACAGCCCCACTCCTGTAAATCAAAATACATCAGTGTTAATGTACAATATATGAAAATCCAATAAATTACTCTACCAACAAGCAGATTTTTTAGCATCAGAATTTGTAGCATTTTTGCAACTGTTCTTTTTCCTTACTAAAAACCATGGATAAGTGAATTCAGTTTTGTTTCTCTCCAAATTACTCAAACATTGTAGATTTAAATGTTAACATTACTTGCATTCTACTTAAAAACAAATAATAAGAAAAAAGAGGGGCAGACAGGGGGGAAAAAAAGGAATTCCTAAATCGTCTGAGTCAGAGGCTGTCTATTTAGAATATTTTTATTCAAAACCTAGCACAATGGGGCTCTGTTCACATGACTGGCCTCCTCTATGTTACTGTGATACTAATAATAAATTGTCATAACCACAGAAAATAAAAATTTTATGCATCCAAATGACAAGGAAACTTTGACCCCATTTTCCAAAGCACCTAAATTGCCTTCAGAGGCTGAATGCCATTTACTTCCTTACATACAATGGCATTTTTCAAAATATTACCTAAGATGTAAAAATGGATCAGTAACTTAGCCAAGACTGAAATACTGTGAATAAAGAAGCTCAAAGGTGGTGAGAGGAAAATCCAATTTAAATGTATAATACCTACACACACACATGTGTACTTGCAATCATACATACACACATATGTCAATTGAATATATTGTGCTTAAACACCATAACGTTCTCTTTACCTAGGAAGATTTTGCATTAGCTCAAACATCTTTCCAAGTGGCAAGTAAGCTTACATTACAAGAAAAACAGTACTTCTGGGCACTAACTGCCTTTATGAACTTTATGAACTCATAAACTACTTTGTGAGGCGTGCAAAACTTCAAACCCCAGAAGCAACAAAGTAATCTAGGAAAAAAAAAAAAATAGGCGAGTGCCTTTTTTGCAAGGCTTTCCACTTCCCCTGCTATTTTGATTTTAGTTTCTCTGCCCTGACAGCTATATGTGATATACCACACATACTGCTGAGTCTCTGCTGAGCACATTCAAAGCTGCCATAGGGTAAACCAGGCAAGTCATATATATTATTTAAGGTGGTCCAGATGGCTATGGGAGACTTCCTAAATTTCTTCCCTAAAATTTTAAACAAGTTTTAAAATGTGAAAAAAAAGGGAAACTACTCAGTCTTTGCTAGCAGCATTTAAGCATTTGTAATATTGGAAAATATTGAGATATGCACTAGAAGATTTTCTCAAACTTGTTTGGTTTTTTCACAGTTTTGGTTTCTAATGAGAACTTGCCAGATTTAAAAATAGGATGACCTAAATTTTTCTGCATCATATAAAAACTCTATCAAGGTAATGTTTGATCAGGCAGAAAGTATTGATGAGCCTCTCAGTGAACAGGAACTTCAAACAAATCAAGTTTTGCACTGCCAGATCATGTCAGACTTGAATAGGATTACTCAGGGGCTGGACAGCTTCTTGCTGCCAGGATTTTCCTAGGAGTAACATCAGGAAATTTTTTATTCCCACAATGGTCATAAGGCCATTTTTGGAACTCCACATTTCCAACACACAGCCTAGAACAATGAATAAGCTTAGCCAAGCCATGATAAAAGTGATGATATCACCACTGTCACGAGGGCAGTTCTGAATTCCTCTTCCAGGAGGTCTTTGTCTTAATATTTTCCTGAAATAGAGACTTGGATAAAAACAGTCTGGATGAGTCAAGATCAAGGTAAGACAGAAATAAAGCTAGTTTACTAAAGACATTTTTTAAAGATCTTGTCAGAGATCTTGGCAGAGATTTGAGAAATAAGGTTTGTAGCATCATTTATTTTAATTTATAATGATATTCTTGATTGCTCTCTATTCCTAAGAGGTTTTCATGCCTTGTAGTGTTTTTCCTTCTTAATTTTATGCTCAACAGAACTATTTCAACAATGTCTTTTAGATGGGAATCTGATTCCTAGTTACCGGTACCCCTGTGACCTACAAAACAGAAGAGTAAAATGCACCTCCATAACTTTGTCTCCAAGGAAGAAGCTTGGTCTAGAGGGGACTATCATGGACAGTCAGCTTCATTGCACAGACCACAGGGACCTCATTAGGCCTTAAAATCCACTTTCAGGAAGTGCTCAAGGACCAAAGCCATTCTTTAAATCCCTAGCTCTGCTGACTACTGTGTACCCAGGAGGCTACATCCTTCCCTATGGCAGCCCAGTCCAGCTGTTGCACTCTTGCCCACAGTGTCTGCAGAAACAAAATGAGGACAAACTCTGAGTTTCAGACAGTCTTAACGCTGCCTCCTTTCAGCTACTTGATGCTGAAATAGCAGGCCATCAAAGAAGATTGCAGCACCCAGTCATATTCAGGCTTCTTCCCACTGACCTTCCTTTCAAGCTCCTAACTACAAAGTAGTTACATATTCTTTTGACATGAACTTGGGGGAATATATATTTTTTTAATGAATATTAGTGGGACAAGACCACAATTATCTTGCAACTATATTCTTCCATGTTGAATATATCTCCCCATGAATATTTTATTCCAAATATATTCCAAGAGGATAAATGTCCAGTTCATAAACTGTTTGGACTGCTTCTATTAATTAACAGCCTTTTTTTATATTGGTAGATTGGATTGGGATTAATAGATTATGAAGACCACTCCAACCTGTCATTCCCTAAGGCATTGGCAGAAAATCCAGCTGGGTCCTGGCTGACAAGTGTGGAAGGTCATCCAAATTACACGAAGAAATAAAGTGAATATAGGTCATTGCTAGTTAATGGCTGTTTTGAACCAAAATAGAGTTTCACTGTTCATGCATGTGATTTTTATGATGTATTCCGGGACAAGGCCTGTCCGGTGTCTGTATTGACTTCAATTTACAATACTGCTATTTCACGGTCCCACTCTGTCTTTAATTCAGTCATAAAAGGCCATGCACTGGAAAGTTATTATTATTTATATACACCATGCCACTGCCTAGGCACGTAATCAAGGATCGATTGTACTGTGTAGTGTACAGACATATAACAAAGAAAACAGTCCCTGCCTCAGGCACTCGCAGTCCATGCAGCAAGTACAGCAGGTAAACACAAGTGATAAACAGCACAGAGCTAGATAAGTGAAAAATGAAATGCATAACATTTATCAGAAAACAGATGTCCCAACTTCTTACCTAGGTTTTATATTTGTCTTGTCTTTGGCATCCCACTCCAGCAGTTTGTTTCGGTATGAAAGTTACTACTTTATGCTCACGTGCACATAAATTCCATGAATAAAAATATCATAATAATTTTATGTATGCTTAAAAACCATCTGTATATGCATTACACAAAAAGTTAAAAATAAGTGAGGAAGACTAATGGTAATCACAAAGCTTTGCATGCCTATCAGAATGAATGTAATTATGAGTGCATGTAGGTGTTTTTACTGCATACCTCAGGTCATTGCATGTGTAGAGCTAATACAGATTGATATACTGCCACATCATTATTCTATTTTATACTTGTAAGGATAGGAAAGTCACTGCAAGAAAAGCTGGATAAATGGGTTGCAAAAAAGTAGCTTAGACAGCTTTTAGAAGTTAAAATGAGTGACAAAGTCACAGCCTTGAATCACTGTCCATATATGTACTCACTAGAAAACTCTCCTTAATGTTCATCATAATTGTTGTTTATGGTGTACATTTCATCAGCGTAGTTACATTGATCCCAGGGAGAGATAATTGATGGATGACATTAGGCAAACAAGTGCAGCCTGACATTCAGATCTAGCAATAACAGAAGGCCCAGTAGCAAAGTGAGTCAGTGAGAAATTCAACTATCCTACTGCAAAATGCTCTAGAATTTAAAACAAATTTATCTCACTGAATTCATTGAGCTGACTCTCCAAATCAGGCTGTGCACATCTGAGGTGAAAACAGGATCTATGGTCTCTGCACACGCAGTGCTTGGCCTGCTCAACAACATCTTCATATGCTGCAACTGTTATTTTTCTCTCCCCATTCTCATTTTAGCAAGCAGAAGGTCAACACCTATTTCATGTATTTTATTAGTTACTGATATCTAGCTCCTGTTTTTATTTTGGAGAAAGGCACATGAGCAGACCCAAAACGGAAATGGAAGCAGAATGAAGGCTTGCTGACGCTCCATCTGCTGCTGCACTAGAGACACACAGGGAGAGATGACATCTGTTTCCAGATGTTTCTTTTGTAGACTGATCTCTGGGAAGAGCCCACATATACAGAGAGAAAGTGAGGAATGATTTAGCCTACACCTATCCTACTGCATAAAGTAAGGCCAGGACAGAGTCAGATGTACAGTAAAGTACTGTACCAGAATTGTTGCACTCTTTTATTATCACACTCCTTAACATTGTTTTGGCGTATGCCAGATGATGCCTGGATGTGGTTTGTGGGACAGCACTTGTCAGGAGCAATTTACATTAGACAGCCTGGCACTGTGACACTGCCTTCTGAGAGGAGCAGACACAAAATCCAGATCAGTAAATTCTCTTGGTCAAAAATAATTTATGTTAGGAAAATATTACTCACAAGGATCACATTCACACTGCACCTACTCTAAGCATCTGCTCATGGCCAGTACTGTTAGGAGACTCCTGGAATAGACCTGATTAGGTCACTAAATTAGGTCACTAAATTAGGTTTCAATATGTATTGAGTATTTATACATATATGTATATACACACAGACAAAGACAGACACATACATACCCCCCAAAATGCAAGGGAACGCTTTGAGTAAGTGTTCTAAAATAATAAATTTGGAAGGTCAACAACTAATAGTAAAATTTTCTAGAGGCTAAAAATATTCCATCCAGAGTTAAAATAAAAATTTGAAATAGAAGGTCAATGACTACAAACTAACAGCCTCAGAAAACTAAGTCCTTATTCCTGATCAATTATTGGCCAGAAGAAAAGAGTAAAGCAATGCATTCATATTATATGCCTTTTTTTATCCCCATACCCCACTGAGTAAATGATAGTTAAGCACACTTAAACATAATATCTGAAAAGAAAATTAGCATTTTTTGCTGGTTAATTTGAAGTGTAGCTTTCTGATTAATTTTAATGCAGTTATTCCCTCAGAAACTAGTTTATTAGGAGAGGCTGTAAGTGCTACACTTCTTCCCGAGATGTTGTCTTTTATACACTTTCAGATATTTCCCATTGATGTTTTTCAGAAAAAGAATAAAGCACTTTTATCACCAAAGCTATGTACTTTGGGATCTGCACCTCAGAGATTTTTCATGAACTTAAAAAAAAATTAATTTTACAGAGTTGAGCCAGGAAAACAGAGACACAAGGTATTGATATTAAATAACATTTTAAAAGACATAAATCATTTTTACCTCTCTGCTTACTCTGAATATTTTTATGTTTCAACACAGTCTGTGTGCTCCTTTTTGTGGAAGGGGCCTTATAGCTGGAATTCTGAGCATAGGCTGAGGACATTCAGTGGTAAAATGCTTTATCTCTCTTGTGTAGCAAGAAAGCAGCCATTCTGCCTCAGCTGAATCTAAATGTCAGTGATCACGACTGATTGTGCCCTGATTTTCTGTCATCCCTGTTAACTGTGAACAGAGGGATCAGCATTTGGCACCCAAATTAACAAATACGGCCAGCAACACTTTGTGAGGATGTCAGGAACTCTTTAGGTCACTATTCTTGCTGCTCTGTAACGACTGTAAACAGGAAAGCAAAGCAGCCATGGAATTCACTGATTCCAGCTACAAGTTTCAAATCCTGCCAAAATCTTATCCCCCTATGACCATTTTTAGGTCTTTTTTTGGTCATCTCCTCCGCACTCCCCCCTTAAAAAAACTAGAGAGATTCTTCAACTGTTCTTCTGAAAACCTGACACTTCTTTGTCTGCTCTTCCAAAGGAAGGCTCTTTTACACTGTATTCATCTTCAAGCTGGGACTGCCAATTATAGCTCCACCTGGGCTCAGGAATAAAAGATGTCAGACTGCAGCCTTTGTCCTTTTTTGACTGCTTCATACTGCTATTACATTGATTGCTCTTTGTTTCCCTGCAAATGGTGTTTTACAATTGCAGTCCACCTCCTTCCCTCCTTCTGCCACACTCCCTACGCCTTGTTACAAGCTTTTTTCTTTCCTTTTCTTCTTTTTTTTTTTTTCCCACTTCTACTATTAATTTTTGGTAGATGTTGACTTTTGATGAGAAACACTCACCTAGCTCTGAACCACTTCTTTATGAGATTTTAAACCACACTTAGACCAGCAAAGGTAAGTCAGCAGAGGGATCAACACAGACATATCTCTATCCAGGAATAATTCAGCACCCTATGTCTCATTTACACCTTGTGATTATTACTGGTTTTAATATGATTTTTCTCTCCAGTTTAGAGACCTGGTGTGTATTCTTATGAATTAAAAGTGGATCCCTGCCTTTTTGTGGTTTGTTCACATCTGTCCAGAGAGCAGAAGAGGAAAGCTTTAGCCAGCAATGCCAATATAACACTATAAAGATTAATAGGGTACCTGAAAAGCAACAAGGACTTTGAGTGATTTCAAGGATTCCAAAGACTCAAGAAATCAATTTCAGTGAAAATGTCCTTGCTAATTTAGTACCTGATAGTATTTGACACCTCTGTGCTCCAGTAAGAACACTGAGCAATATAAGGATTTCTGGGCATGCCTTTTGCAATCAGGATTGTAAATGAAAATTAATGTTAGCTAAATCCTTACAGACAGAAAAGTAAAGAATACCTTCTAATACCTATCTATTTAAAATAAAAATTAACTCTATTATTATCTTCACATCTAGCAAAAAGAAATAAATCAGTAAAGGAAAATAGATTATGGACACTGGCTAAATAAGAGTGGAACATTGTTGAAACTATTAAATCTTGCATATTGTGTCAGAATTGCTGCACCATTGCCTTAGCACTGTGAGACTGCTGGGGGAAAAAGCCCACAACTCCTCCTGACATGAGACAATTTAGATGCTAGTTGACTCAATCTTGTCATTGTTTCATTGCACATTAACAAAAACACCAGCTCATGCTAGATGCTCAAAATAGGATAAAAGCAACCCATAAAATAAAACCTCTCTTCTGATGATGTCGTAGGTATTAAAATTCTGTTTATAGTGAAGGTTTTTATATGTCCTAATTATGTGCTGGAACAAACTATTGTCAGTTCTGCCATGCTGAAAGAGCCTTAATGATGACATTATAGTTTGAATAGAATTTTTAAGCAGATCTAACGTAAAAAGAGATGTAATTAATCAAATTTAAAGTTTACTTTATCTAGGAATAAAGTCCTGATATATCATTCCCTAAGACTATTGCAATCTTTTTGATGCAAACAAGGTCTAGATCTATGAACTTACAAAAACAAAATAGGAAAGTAAATTGCAGACAGAGGGCTGCAGAAGGGACAAAATACCTAATAAGGGACACATCCTTCTTCCAATACCTATAGAAGATCTTATGACTTCTTATTTTTCTAGGAAATATATTTCATCAGCACTAGCAAGATCATTATCCACATCCCACCTCTAGTGTGCCAAACAGTTAGCACATAAAGGAATAACACAAAAGCAAGCAGATGAAGAGGGTTGAAGGGAGAGTGATGTGATACACACTATTGGATGTTGGATGATATAAGCCAGATATGTGAAGGTTTTTTGTCAACCACTTACAGCCTTCACATTACATTATTTCATCTGGGGGAAAAAAGGTATACTGGACTTCTCTTTTTTCAATTTCAGGTTAGTTGAGAGTAAAGATAAGTATTTCACAGAGCTTCACAGAAATCTGTTACACTTCGTTACGGGTTGTATACATACTCATTTTGTGTCTAAGTACATATGTTCTCCTTCCACAGATACACACACACACACCACAGACTCAACATATAGAAGTATGTATAAAGATATATGTACAGGCACACGTGACCAGCAGCACACACCAGTTTAAAATGTACAAACAACATCCCTCTGCAAGGAAAGAGAAAACTGCTGGCCCTCAAAGCTTATAAACATTGTGATCCTTAGCTGCATGCCAAAATAAATGTTTTATGTTTTAAGGCTAGCTATGGATAGTTCAAGTTAAAGCTTTAGGTTTTATGTTTGGATCATACCTACCATCCAGCTTTCTCCATGTGTCTAGTCCTGTGTGAATAATGCAGGTTAATCACCAAGGCACATAGCAGTGTGAGGACAAGGCAAAGCAGAGAGCAGCCCCAGCTCTCCTCTCTCATCACTGCTGGGGCTGTGCTCTTCACCTGTATGCATTGCCTGGCTTAGCACTGTGGCAAGCTGCACCCACATTTAAATAAAATTTGTCTAATGAGCAAGTCTCACTGATCCATTTTATATTTTTTATGTTCACTGGACTCATATGGGCTGATAAAAGCTTGTGAAAAACTTGCTAAAGGGAAGAGAAAAAGAAAATCAAGGCAGTCAGAATTAATATCTGCTATGCTACTATGAATGGTGCCAGAAGCGGCCCTCAAAATACAATTACAAGCTAAATCTCAGAAAGAAACTTCTCAAGCAGATACAACAAAGGTAGAGAGAGGTCATTTGTGCTATTCAAATAACCATCGCATGGAAATGGGTCTGCCAGAAAAGTGGCATTTCCAACAAAAACGTCTGCTTCTTATAAATCATCTCAGTAATATCCATGGAGCATACCAAGAAAATGTATTTGAAGCAGAGGTGTGGGAGTTAAAATCTCTGTGATCAGCATTGAATTTGCCACCATGTTCATACAGGACCTTGAACACATTGCTAAATGTTGCTAAGCTAGTGGGTCTTACTCAGCTAAATAAACAGACTAAAAGGTAGTACAGTTAAAACAGAGTTGATCCCACTGAATACATCAGGAACCTGCTCTGGATTAGAAATATCAACCCACCTTCTGCCAGCTAATTTATAGGCATTAGTGCTGATGATGTATTTCACAGTTCTTAGATAAATAGGCAGGCATGGAAAAGGGCCACTCAAAGACCATGTTTTACTGTGCTTTGTGCTGATGACTCATTATTTTTCTGGGAAAGAAGGTCACTGCCTCTTGAATCATCAGCAAAATGGCAGTAAATTCTGATTTCAGACTGTGTGCAGTGCCTGGGGGAAGAAAGGAGAGAAAGTAGAGAGCATTTTACAGATGATTCCTAAGAATTTTTTCCATCAGACTTTTCTCCACATTTTTATTGAGCACAGGCAAGAGGACAACCTGTTCTGTCTGTGAAAAAGGCCAAAGACATAGCCCTTGTACCTTGTCACTTAAGAGTTATTGGAAGGGATCTTCTAGAGGCTGTAAGATTCTCTCCAGAAAACCTCAGCTTCAGCACTTCTTTCCAGGTGTCCATGTGTTTTCTGTAGCTTCATGTTAGTCTCTGTTACTGCTGCCCTATCTGAGGTGTGTGGGAAGACCACCTCTACATGAAGGAGCCATATTGAACACTGTGGCTCTGTAAATGGGAGAAGCTGTGAAAAGTAACTGAGACTGAGGACTAAGATCTTCAACAACACTACTCTCTGTAGATAAACTAAGTATATATATTAAAAAAAAAAGTCACAATCTACTCTAGGTCTTATTACTGGCCTTGAAAAATTGGCCTGTTCTGTGATTCCATTTCTTTTTTCTTTTTCCATTTTACTGGAATTTTTGACCATTAGAGTTTACTTAAAATAGTATGAAATATGCCAAGAGGAATAAGGGTCAAACCTTAACCCTTAGTTGTTAAAAATATAATGCATTTTGATTTATATTATGTTATTATTCTACAATCTTCAACACGATAAAATTTTAAAATTCCCTGCATCAAAGTATCAAGAGGTGTAGTTATCTATACGTTGAAGTTCAGAAACCTGCATTTCCATTTGGAAACCCTCTTGAAACAAAATGTGTATGTCATTGGTAGCAACAAAGTCCTTTCCTTCTGAGTGCCTTGGAATTTTAATAGATCAATGCTGCCCACACTCTTTTTTTTTTTTATTTTTTATTTTTAAAAACAAGAAAATGAAGCTTTCTAAGCTGCTGGTTTCAGGTTCCCTAAACTAAATTCTTCACATAACCAAAGCAGGAATCTGGCACTTCAAAAACCTGATAGCTTTGTCTGAAGAATTGTCATTGGCATTCCTTAGTGCTTAGTTGTCATTAATTCTTACACTTTGTTCCTGTGCTTCCAGCCTTAGCAGTCAAACTAGTCTTTGAAGTCCAGTAGATTCGCAACACTGAACCAGAATCTGACCTAATGATTCTCCCCCTCAAGTATTTGCTAAGCAGTGGCTAAGTTTAATACAGTCTTCTCTTTTCTGTGTATTTTTGCAGGCAGATGAATCTGGAGTTTGACCAACACATTCATCCAGAAAACAAACTAATGTCAGGCCAGCATAAATTATTAGACAGCAGTTCCCAATTTATTACAAAGGGCAGTTTTGTCAAAAAAAAAAGTTTAGGTTTGCTTTTTTGGAATTTTTTTTTTGATTTTGAGAGTAGATTACTAATTTCACTTCACCCCCTGCTTAGCAGCTGAGAAAACAAAATATGTCATAAAATGGCATACTTAGCCTCAACGTTCTAAATTGTAAACTGAGCATAAGTGGCACATTCATCACGTTTTTGAAAGTGTTCACTGCTCTCCCTTACCCCATGTTTTCCTACCTACCAGCACTCCTCAGGGCAGAGGCCAGACCACTGTGAAAGATAAGAGTGGGAAACAAACACTGTGGAGATGGAGCCCTGAGGAAGAGAGATGACAGACTGCATAGCACAGCCACAAAGGTAAAGTCAGGATGGGAAAGTGGAGTTACATGTCAAGCCCACAGCTTTTTATCCACTCTTGTATGAATCAGAATAGTGCTGAAAACTCTGCCTGATTTGTGTTCTCTTTGGCTGTAAGCTCAGATTGGAGTTTACTTGCAAATTGTGTTCTCTTCTTAGCCAAGGTTTTTAGTAGCAACAGCAACAAGTCAAAAGGTTATACCTTTGCACAAGAAGTCTGCTAGATTAAAAGGCAAATTTATTCAAAACTCAATCCAAAATATCTAAAAGCTTTACACAAAAGCTGTTTTTCTTGTGCTGGTGAAGTCCAGACGTACAAATTGAAAGAATTTTGTATGGAGGTGCTTTCCAATTATTTATCTTGTATGTATGTATGTATCTTATGATACAGAAGTAGGAATTAGTTTAATTCCTGTTCAGTATTGTCATTTCAAACTCTTTAATATAAAGCAGGATTGAGGAACTAGTGACCAGAGCTTGATTAAACCAATAATATTCTTGACTGATAATCAAACTGAAAATGCAAACCAGAGAGGAGGTAAAATTTTGCTTTCTACTAAGAAAGTGAGTTCCACCAATTTTCTTGTATCATCACCAGAGACTCGACACCATCAAAAAGGAACAAGAGAGCAGCACTTCAACACCTGGCTTCAGGGCAGTGTCAGGTTGGGTCTGTGTGCTCATGAAAGAAGCAGACCTACTATTGCACATCTGTCTGCCACAAAGGCGTCATCAGCATCAACACCATCATTGTTTGCTTCAAATCCCATGCCAGAAGGGCTTGTTATGAGTTTTTACAAATTTGGGGAGGTTATGTAAAGACTGATTGAGAAGAAATGTACATCTGTTTTAAATGAACAAAGAAATGGATCAGTTTCGTGGAATGGAAAAGCAGGGGAAACATGGAAAAAAGACACATAAAAGGTAAAAAGAGACTATGCAGGGCAATTTTAGGGCTTGCACTTTACCCTGGAAGTCTGGAGAGAAGCATATCTTGTGTGGTCTTGTCCACACTGCCTGTTGGGAATGATATAGCCATGACTTGAATCATGTCTGATTTTTCTACTGGAAGGTGCTGACTAGCAGGAACATGCTGACTATTAGGAATCTAGACAATCAGTAATCTGTGCTTGAGCTCATTCTCTGGTTTGGTTTTACGTAGCATTATGATTTATAATTTATAATGTTGCAAAACACACAGCCCAGAGTAATGCTTATTACTCCTAGAGATTTCCCTTCCAACTTTAAAAGTGAACTGTGCACATGAGACACTGATACTGTTCTTTTTTTCTTTCATAGTTTGTCAATGCTTTAATACTAAATATTATTAGATGGGGTAGTAAGTCAAGAAAACCTGGAGATAATACAATACTCCTAAGAAGTATTACAACTTTTACATTCTCATTTTTTTTTCCCAAGGTAGAGAAATGTTTCTATTCATTTAAGTGTGAGGTTTCTCTGAGTAAAGATTCTGTTCAAATCAAGGCTTGATGCTGGTCCACTGGTGTTCCCTATGCAAATCTGACAAAATGTAAGGGAATAAGGATCTAGCATTAGTAAAATCTTGAGTGGGCAGAATATACTCCCAACACCAGGATTTGACCTCCAGGAATGTTGGAAAGAATTTCACTTCTTACTCATCTCAAAAGATCTCAGCTAAGTTTTCAAAAGTTGTGTGTGTGAACATGTGTTTGTGTACATGGACTCTGTTTATTTATTTTCAAATAATCTGTCAGAATGAGATCTGCAAAAATTATTTAAAATTATTTTTCTATACGGAAAGAGATGAAAAATATTCATGGATGTCCTTTTCTTGGACAGCTTTCAAGATGCTACACCTAAAACACTTTCCTTTTATGAACTGAAATCAAAGTGGGTCATTTGGCTTGTAAGAGACATCATTATATTGAGCTGTGTGCTAATTAGTTCACTTTCACTGATTATCATTAATACCTCTAGCTGTATGATTCGCATAGACCAATAATATGCACATAAATCCAAGAGAATGCAGATAAAAAACTTAGACTGACTTAAAAAAGATTAAACACAAGCTGCAAATACGGAAACATAAGAGACCTGAAATGAAAAACCGACATATTAAACATCAAATTTAAATCTGCTTTACAGAGGGATTAAATGCTCACTGTGGACTGGGAGAGAATCCATTTCTAATGGTGAATTTGTATCAGTCCACAGGGAACCCTATCAAGGCACAGCTGACTAATGACTATCATTTTCACTTGATTTCATTAGTATTTAAGTTATAGCATGAAGTACATTCCCTTCGGTGCCCTGAAAGTTAGTGATTTACATACATTTGCTGTGAAGCTTTTGCTTTGACTAATATAAAAATGATTTGCTAGTAGAGATTGTATGCTTTCTCATGCCTACCCAAGTCTACTCATTCAAAAACAAATGTTAACTTTTCAAATGGTTAGTCATAACACATTTCAGAAGCATGTTATAATAAAAATAAAATAATGCTGTCAGCCTGAAATCATTCTGTCTTTCTGAATTTGATGTAATACTCTCTGTTAGTCAGCCTATAGTTGTTTGTTACCAGGTTTTTCTTTACTGTGTGTGCATGCATTATGTCTTTTTCCTCTATAGTGTACAAATCCACAGAGCAAACTATCATAGACAAGCTTCAGTTTATAGACAACTGATGATGTGTATCTTTGTGACAATACCTGTAAAAGAAATTCTGAATATTTGGTCAAGATGGATACCTTTTTGAAAAAGGATAGAAGAAAATGCTGAAAGTAAATGACTGCCTGAGTGTCCCTTGCTGACACCTTACTCCTGCATTCCTCATTCAATTAAAAATAAAACCACTCATCTTCACCTCCAGTTTTTCCCACCTATTCTCTCACCTCCCATTACTCAGACAATAAAACCTACCAAACTACCTGCTCCTCATACATTTTTCCAGACTTTTCCACCTTTTTAGCTTCACACATACCCCTCTTTTTCCTGCTGCTTTTCATCTCCAGCTGCATTTTCAACTTCCTCCCATGAAATGACAAATAAAACAGGTAAAAGCAGCACTACTTCAGTATTTTAAAAATAACTCCATTCACACCAGCTTTCTTCAGAATATCCTTTTCTTATGATCCTTTTTGTCCAACCATGCACAGATACAGTACACAGTCACTGTTAAGTAAATAATATTCTCTATTATTCTTAACAGCAAATCCCAAAGCCACTCTATACATCACACTAGCCTAATTGTATATTGTTCCTTTTTTAAAAATTTCATTTAATGAGGCTACAAGAAAGCTTAAAATATTATGCTTAGATAAGGAGACATATCTGTAAAACATCAGTTCTATATGCATAAAAAGTCCAGGAAACCCTGAGCCTATGTTCAGAGGTGCAAAGGGATTAAATCTAAATACAGTTCAAAAAGAAGGCTTAAAAGTGCATGCTAAGATGGTTCAGCAAATGAACAGAAACAGAAAACAAAGGTTATGTGGAGAGGGAGCAAGGGTGGGGTAACACAATGTGTTTGCTGTGTATAATCACTTGTAAATCCTGGCCACACAGGAAAGGTCCATGCAGAAGGCTTTTGATTTATGTTAGTACCATCAATTATGAGTGCCAGCCAGACACCCCCATCAAAACTGGAATGCTGTAAACAGACACTGAGGTGAGCCCATATGTCAAGCAACCGACAGGCTAAATAGACAGAGTGGAAAAGGGAAACAGAGGAAGGATTGCCATTCCTGTGTTGTACCTGGACTACTAAAAATACTGAAATTTTATACAGTTTATTCAAATCACTGAGATGTTAGTCAGAAACAAGCTACAAACCCACTTCTGCTCCATATCCTTTTGCCTCAGCTAATCAGATTTTTCCATCTTCTTCTTTGATTTCCTCCTGTATTTTGATTTTATGGGATTTTTTTTTTTTTTATTAGTGGAACTACTCCAAGTTCAATTATTCTAATAATGGAGCATGCATGTATCAAGGTTATGGTGGATTAAAGTCTTCCTTGATTTTTTTTTTTTTGAGATGAATGATTCAAGTTGAATGGTTCTTTTTCCAGATCAGCTACAGCTTCTCTCCACTCTATATAACAATCCTCTGCTTCGATGCTCTTGACAGAATATTGCTGCTTCAGCAAAAAGCTTTGAAGGTGAAAAAGTTTGTTCCAAGAATGGGGTGTGTATGATCATGTAGCCTCTAAATGGAGATGTAATGCTGAACTGGGGAGCTCCTGCGACTGTTCTCTCCTTACCAGTAGAGTCAGAATCTCCTGTTAACCCCTCTAAGCTTATAGAAACCATGATGCAGATTTATTTTGGTTTACGTAGTGGTTGGATCAGAAAATAATCAAAACAGATTTTCAACACTAGAAAAGCAAAAATTTAGTGAAAACTTTCAGTATATAGATAGCATAAATTCCAGGGAAGTTATGCTAGACCTCTCAAAGTCCATGAAGAAAGCATTGTTTTCCCACTTGATACTGGCTTCTGGGAATACTGGGAACCCAGTAGTTCCTTATTTTCTTAAAAACTCAAATCTTAATATACTATTTCAGTAGAAGATCTTTAATTTCTAAATCCCAGTACAGACAAGACTTTATTGTGCTGCAGAGTTCATCTGAGACAGTAGCTCTGTCCATGTTTCTGTCAGCTAGCAAATGCCCTTTAGCAAATGACACTGCTTTCAAACACTGCATTTCCCTTTGAGTTATTTGCAATACCATTGAGTGGTCTGCAGTTTGTTCTCCACCCCACACCCCAGCAATACAGTTTCAAAACTAAAGTGCAATATTTTAGATTAAAAAGGAAGGCCCTGAAAATTAAGATTGCCAACATGTTCTGCACGCTAAATTCTTTTGTAAATTCTGACCTAAAAAAAATTATTACTAGTTAAGCACAAAGAAATGTATTATTTTAGTCTAGTGTTATTTTGCCAACCCTCAAAAATAGATTTAAGTGAACTGAAATCAAAGGAGTTTGTGAAAAAGGTAATTGTTTTAGTGACTCTGTTCACAGTAGCTGTTGACTGCTCTTTGCATTTCAACTTCATCTATTCATAAGATAATTTGTGAGCAAGAGAGTCTTTGAGGGTGAAAATGTTGGTAGAGGTGAATACTGGCAGGACTTTTTGAAAATGTGGCTGGAGATTAACTGAAAGAATTTATCTTATTTCAATATCCATTATTAGATGAAACTTTTACATCTCCATTACATTTAATCAATTCACTTTCTGCCTGTATGAAAGATCAGATTCAGGTTAAAATTTGAAATAGAAAATATTTTCCCCATTATCTACAAATAAGAACATTATTGAAAGTGGCAATGTATATGAATAAACACTGCCTGAAAGTGCCACTAGGGAGGATGATAAACTAGCAAACAGAAAGGCTTTTTGCCTTAGAAGTCAAAACAGAGATGGAGCTTTTTCAGTGCTTGGTTTTGTTTGTTTGTTTTGTTTTTCTGTGCAGAATCACAGGAAGAATTTCATTCATTTGTAAAGGATGTTGAACAGCACAGCATGCTCTAAATGGTTGAAAGTGCTACCTTATTTGTTTAAACTGTGATTAACACTCTGCAGAACTCAGGCTATCCAAATCCCGATGATTAATTAAATCTCATGTAATTTTCTTATTGTATTTGCAGTAAACCAGACTCTAAAATCTTACACTAAAGTACTTAATCATTCTTACCTGTATCTCAGCAAGTCTGTGTCTTTTTGTAAGGTGATGCTATAACTAAAAGCTTGTAGCTAATCGAGAAAGGAAAGAATCCTGGCTGAGAAAGTTTAGAAAATTTTTCAGAATTTGAAAGTCTTGCTGCTTCATGAGATCTGGAGTTCTCTTTGTTACTGGTATGGCATGTAGACAGATTCTGTTAGATTTCCTGGGATTCCTTTGAGTGGGCCTCCCTGAAAGCAGATAGAACTTCTGAATATTCTGCTGGTCCCCACTGCTTAGGAACTTTATACTACGTTGGTTCTCAAATTCCTAGCCAGTCTGTTGCAGGGTAGCTTAGAGTCAATTATTGGGTGGGAGTACACCACTGTCAGTGGGAAGGTGACATACAATTATTTGGAGCTTTGAGCACCCATGGACAATATTCCTGTCAACTTAAAAGAGAGGAGTCAAAATGACATTTGAAAACCATGGCAGACTTAACCTTAAATGAGAGGTACTTTGATAACAGGATAAAATGATTCCTCAAGAAGTGGCCTCAGTAGAGGTAGCCATTTTCTATTATCAAATAAACAGACTTTCAAAAAGTTTGGTGTGTTGCCACTGATAGTGCTCATGTGAATGACATCCATGGACCTTTGGCTGCTGTGACAATGGCACAAAGTATACAGAATCAAGTAATGCTTTATTCTACCAGACAGTAATAAGCATGTAATTATATTGTAATTAAAAAGTAATTATTTACTGGCAACTATTGAAGACGTCTTTAATGGTAATTCGGAGTGTGACTACCATGTAATTTGTAGAGAGAAATAAGTGTGCAATTACCCTGTTAGTAACACAGTAATTACCAAATACATCCATGCATCTTTCTATTTTCTGACATGGAGTTACTGACACCTGCAAAGTATAAATTACATGGCAACTACATATGCAGCTGCCAGGTGATGTACAGTAGAATGAAAAGATGGCAGATACCATTTCAGAATTAGGGCTTGATTCATTAATGTAAAACTGGCATGACAGATTACAAAACAGAGATCAAATCTGAAATAAAACCAAGCCACTGTAATCCACAGGGCCTGAGAGAGTTATAAAGGTGCTGCAAATCAACCCCAAATCTTTGTGTAGAATTAGGGGTAAAATAAAATATACTGTCACAAGTCTGGAATTAGTAGCTTATCCCTTTCATGTGAACTGATCCTATCCAAGAGAGAGTTTCTGTTGTTTCTATCAGGGGTTACTATCACAGATGAGTGACAGAGTCTTGCTGTACATGGAGCCTCAAATGTCATCTTCTCACCTCCCTCTTATGTCATTATTGTAGTGACATTTCCAAATAATGGATTTGACAGAAGGTGGGCCCTGAGCAAAGGAACATACCAAGTGAGAGGAAAAGCAGAAGGAAAAACCCCAAGGCAAGATATGTCATAAACATTTCATAGAAAACACTAAATACATTATTTTGAAGCAAATGATGTGTCATTTTTTGACTGGTGTAGGCTACATTCATTCTTGTGACATGGACTCCCATTCTAACAAAGTCCTTGTTTATTCCACATAGATACAACCTTAGTCTTAGCCATGAGGCTTGAAAATAGATTGACTACTTAGGTGTTCAAAGCTAAAGATATATTTATCTACACTAGCCCACACATCATCTCGGTCTTTAAACCAGTGCATCTAAATCACACCCTGAACACCAAAAGATTCCTGTCAAATATTACACTAAAGCGTATGCAGAGCTTAATTTTAAAAAGTCTTGGCAACTAGAAACTAGTATGAGCCCTAAGTGGTCAGAATGTTTGAATGTCAGTCCAATTTTATACAACAGCCTACAATAAAGACATGTGTTTGAGGTTTATTTATAAGTAATTTATCTAAAATGAAAATAGTCTTTGTTTTCCTCAAAATCAATAAAAGAATAGAAAAACACAAGACTGCAAACCCCTTCTGAATCACAAATTCTAAACCCTAGAGAAGAAAGAAATTTATTGCAACTAATCCAGAGTAATATGAGACAACACACTGCCATGCTGGAGAGATTTCTCTCTAGCTGTACTCCACTCCCCTTTCTTGGTCTGGGAAACTAAGGTTCAGCAATGAAACTAAGTATGACTATTATTTACTTAGCCCTCAGATTTCATTTATCATTATCATATTACTTAGACTTTGCCATCTCATTTTTTATGCTTGCTGAATTTCTTCAGTGGTGCCAGAATATAGCCGCTTAATATTTACAGCAATTCATTTGATGTTCTGTCATTCATCAGGATTTACAGCAATACTATCCCAAGATACCCAAATCCTATATAACAAAACACAAAGCTGTTGATTACAAAATAGGATGGTGAAAGGGGGACTAAACTGTCTTTCTATAAAGTTGTGGAGGAAAATGTGAGTCATCTTAAAGCACTGAAGAGAAGCAGGATAAGCCCTTCCTTTCACATCCCTGATAATTTAGAATGATATAGATAATTAAAGTTTTCTCCAACAGCTATACTGTGGGAATGCTGTAATCCTTCTTTGTCCACACTGGGTGTTTCAGGGTGATTAATTGTTAATTGACAAATGTCAATATGCCCTGGAGCATATTTTACTGGAAACATACAGCCAATGATGGCCATTAATTTTTTCTTCTTGTTTGCAAAATCTCACTGAGAGGCATTCATGTCTTATAATTTATCCAAAGGTTTCTAGGGAACTATAACTTGCATACTAGATGCTGGCACTCTATTAAAACCTTGAAATAGGTACAAAGAAGGGTGAGTGTTTTGTCTGAAAGACTGGATTCCACTAAAACAGTGCCTACACATGAATAGATGACTATTCATTTGTTCAGTTAGACATGTACCTAAATGTGATGGAACTGAGACCAGAGAGTGATTTCATCACAAGCATTCTGTGTCTGCTGCTGATGGAAATCAAAATAACAAAAAAAAAAAATACACACAAAAAAAACCCCAACAAACAACAACCAAAAAAAAAACAAACCAAACAATCCAGCCTTGCTTGCTTCTTGAACTGGCTTCCTGCCGTTTTGTTACCAAAACAGCAAGAAAGACTATTAAGCCATGGTGTGGGCTTTTAGTGACAATCCAGCTATTGCCCAGTTGCTGTTGCTTTGTTGTATCATTGTTACAGTCCAGTAGTTATAGTTAGCTGCAGTGCTTCTGGAGTTGGTGTGGAGGTTGCTGCTTCTGCAAACATCAATGAAAAAGAAAACTTCTTTTGCCACTAATGGATATCACCGTAGCAGTGTAAATGGAGAGGTCAAAGCCTGTGAACATGAAAACGTGGTAGTACGAGAAAAAAAAAAAAAAAGGATAATATTCTTCTTAGTATTACATTACTATTCTATGTGGGTTCATTCTTTTTTTAAAAAAAATTAGTCAAAACAGCCTAGGTTTGTGTGCAGGGTATGTTTAGCATTTGTGATTATTTGGACTGACAGTGTCTGTATGGTTTCTTTAGGCTGTTTAGTAAAGGTCAAAATACATTATTTTGCTCCCAATCCTACAAGTTTTCTCCCAGAACTGTGCTGAGGAAACTCACTCCTCAGTTGTCTGCTTTTTTGCCTGTTACAGAGATAAACAGAAACCTTCATTCTCTGGAGCTGTCATTCTCATATCTTTCATGTGTGCTAAACTCACTCAAAAAATATTTCAGAGGAAAACAATAGAAGTGCTTTATAACTCATACACAGTAATTGGTGTCCTGATGAAATCTGGAGCCTCATCTTGAATTCATAGGACATTTTATGCTTCCCAGGACATCTCACAAGGAATGTGGCACAACTGTTTGTTGCTGATATAACTTTCAATCCAAATGTACAATCTTCTTATTG
Organism: Chloebia gouldiae; assembly: GCA_003676055.1. Lineage (NCBI taxonomy): Eukaryota > Metazoa > Chordata > Aves > Passeriformes > Passeridae > Chloebia > Chloebia gouldiae. The sequence goes on along the minus strand of QUSF01000001.1, from coordinate 25,706,696 downwards.
TTTACTTTCAAAATATTTATAGATATGTTTAAATATATATATGTGTGTGAAAATTTCAGTCTAGACATGTAATGAATAAAGAATATCTGAATCTTTTAAGGGTATTTTTTTTCCACTCTTTTTAGATATGAGACCTTATTTTTTCTATTTTAAATAACAAGACCTTCTACAAAACCTTGGATGGCATTATTTAATCTTAAAATAGTCTGTATCTTTTAATAGGTATAGAAAATAATAGGTATAGGAAAATTATTTTATTATTTTATTTTAACCTTATTTTAATGTTTTAAGAGTTTAAAAACTCCTAAAAAAAACCCATGATGGACATCTACTATATGGGCTTTCAGTATTTCTCCTACATGAAAAAAAAAATCAACACTTTTTTTTGCTACACACTGCACCCTACTGTGTTACCAAAAGACACAGCAGAAATTTCAGATGTGGCCCAAATTATGATTGTGCTTGGAAAAGTATTCCTGTAGGACATATCTGTATAATCTTTACCATTAAAAGAACCAAAAGGTACCAAGTTCAGTAAAGTTGCATGTTCTTATCTTGGAATCCAGAAATCATCCCAGTGGTATGATTTTTGGATATCTTGCATTTCTGTGGTAGCCAGGTCATAAAGAGAGTGTGAAGTGGGGTTGGAAAATGCCTGTGGCACACACAGAGGGAATCCTGCATTCATAGTGTAGAGTTGACAGAAAATTGGAGCACAGCAATCTTCCACTTGAGTTGTATATGTTCTACTTCATGGCTTTCCTACAGGGAACTCACCTTGTGTCCAAATACTAGATTTTGTCACCAGCCGAAAAAAAATTAAAAAGAAAAATGGCCATTTCAGAGGTCTCAGCTGCTCTGGTAGAAACAAGTAGTTTTTCACATTGTCTGAAAATGTCTCTGTGGGTAGAGAGGGGAAAAACAACCAAAACACAGCTCCTTTTCCGTTCCTCAGTCAGCTCAAAATTTAATGCAAGACACATCAAGCCTCACTCATTCTCCTTAAGCACCTGCAGTCTTATGCTTCTAGGATCAACTTTGTTGGGAAGCCCAGTCACTGATCCAACCTGTGTCCTCTCAAAGACAACATTTTTCTTCTAAAGCTTCCATCAGTTCTGGAAGTCAAACCTTGTTCTTCCCAAGAGTGCTGTTCCTCAGTCAGCAAGCTATATCACAAGGAAATCCTCACAGACTAAAGGAAGCTTGGAGAGAGATGGGGTATGGGACTTCAGAGCACTGACTAACTCCAGGGAAATGGCTATAATGAGAATAAAAGCCCACTGTTATCAGAATCAGACATCTGTCATTGAACTTAAAAGGAATAAAGGATAATAATAATAATAATAATAATAATAATAATAATAATAATAATAAT